>VHKM01000685.1:0-600000 GCA_007210695.1 Neogobius melanostomus
AAAGAGAGATCTTAGTTTTCCCGTCCCAAAGGAAAATTTCTCTTTCTCTGGGAAGAGTCCAGAGCTTACGTCACATTTTCACATATCACACATAAGTCATTTGAGGCCTATGCTACGTGGTCGTTGTTCCATTGGCTTCCGATCCGTCATGTGACGTTTGGCTTCCCGCCCCTCGCGGCCATTTTTGTGAGTTCATTCTCTTCCCACGTTTTCCCTTTTCCTGGGGGAGGATCTCTTTTGTTTTATCGTCTCAGAAACCCCCCGGGGCCTGTAACTTTCCAATGTAACAAAGAGTTCCTGTTAAGAAACCTCGGACAAATCTTCAATGTTAAACATTTCTAAATAGCTAAAAAGGCAATAACTTCAAATAATAAATATAACTCTACTATTACACGCCTTCCTCTTCTGACCTCAGAAAGAGGTCAATTAACCCATTATATTGTTTTTAGTTTCAAAAAGTACAGGCCTAAAAGTATCAACAAATCACAGTACAATTTCCAACAGTATAATACAATACACAATGTTCAGCTTTAATATTGCGCATACTCAACCAGCTGCTGAGTAGTTCTCCAAAATTTTGCTCTTCTCTTCCCAGGTAATAATATCCGTTACAAATCTGCTCCTTCGAAACTTGAGATGTTTTGCATCCCATGTCACCTATAACATTTCATTGTTCTTTCCCTCTGGGACGTCCCCTGATTGACACAAGAAATAAACATTCCTGCAACAAAAAGCTACAACAAACACAAGCAACACTAAACAGGTTGTTTAGATACAATCTCCACCACCACTTGGTCCCATCTCCGCCTTATTCGGTGGTTGTTCCAATTCATATTTTCAAGGCCTCCTGTCTCTTCTCAAGTACGACAATTAGGACACCCCTTCAGACGCTTTCCGTGCCCGAAGCTCCGTGTGCCCCCGGGGCGCACAAGCTCACCATATATGCCCAGTGGAACCCAGAGCCTGAGACCATGCTGCGAAGTGAGAGCGCACAACAAAACAAACAAATAAGCAACAAACAAAAGTACAATTCCTATAAAAATACCCCTTTTGAGTATGGACACCAGGAAGCCGGAATTAACTCAATTTAGCCAGGTCCACTGCGGACCGGTCTTCTTGAGCCTCGAGACAATCTTTGAGTTCTTTACTCTATTCTGAATGCTGTCAATTGCTCAGTTGTCATCAGGATGAATTATGTACAGCAGTGGCAATGCCACTGGGCGCACATACTACCCTGTTAGACATGACAGGGCGTTCTAACGGCAACTCTATTGTGCACTAGCCACAGCAGCCACTGCTTAAGTTCTGGACTCTCGTTCATTTGGCCAGACACTATTATTACTCAGTTAGGTCCTCACAGGATCCACATACCTCATTTAGAACCTGCAATGGAGGCCGCCACAATCCGATATTAGGGAACCAGACGTGGCGAGCAATCCCTTCACATCATCCCGAACAGGGGCTTTACGACCACGTGTATCAAAAGGGGACGTTAAGATTGACCGATGGGTTGCGGTCCCGCCACCTGCAGCAATTGCTCTCTTACGCATGCCATGTTTTATCGGTAGTTATAGATGTCCTATATTTTGTAGCGGCTTTTTTTGCAGTTAAAGGTCCCTGCGAACTCACTATAGATGAGGGCTTAAGTCAGCTAGGGTACAAGTCCGCACCAATTAACGGGAAGGGATGCAGACATAAGCTATTACTTCCACACAACCAAACTGTGCCAAACCGGGGTGGGGAATGCCCACCGTCGGTGGGACGGGAATCCATGGAGAGTAAGTTAGGGGTCTTTGTACTAACGTTGGTCTACATTCTGCGGTATGATTCAGAGGCACCGTTGCCCTATGACCATACAGCGCTAAACCCTTTGAATGTCATTGGTATTCACTAACTCACTATGAAGTTAGCCACTCTAGTGGCCCATGTTTCCTTCTGTAGTAAACCCATCACCCAGGTAGTCCAAACAGGGGTTTTACCCAGAAGCCAGTCACCCTTCCTGCATTCTCCGCTTAAAACAGAAGGGCGGCCACCAGCTCTTCTCTAAAATGTGTTGACCCTGCAAATTGCAGGCCCTTTTTCAGGGTTTCATTGGTCTTTACTGTCCAATTCACGGGCTGATCCAATTCGAAAGATTGCATACTTTGTATAAGATTCACACCCAGGGGAGGACGTACGGTTAACCTCGTCCCCACTGATAGTGCCATAACAGGCAAACATGAGCTGTTGCCGAAATAGGGACTGGGACTGTAGATGGTACGTCCGCAGCATGGTGGGGCCTGGAAGGAGCACACCCAACAGGGCGTGGTTGAGTTAGTTACTGGCTGTGTGTCTGGCTAATTTTACCCATTTATTTTCTCCTGGTTCATGACCCCTGTGATACGAGACCGTCGCTTCCTAGACCCATCTCCTTCTGTGGGAACAAACATGTTAGTTACATCATAAATTTTCAAATTTCAAAACAACATCATTTTTTCTTCCTCTTTTTCCCACGTTTTATCGCATTTTCTGTACAATGAGTGATCCAGTCTAGGGTGTGTTGTCCGGCACGGCACTCTCATTTTACCAAACACTATACCTGCCTCGTTGCAGTAGATAACCAGATTTTCTCCAGGTGTTTTACCTACATTTTTGCATACCTCATAAAGGGCCAATTTCAATCTTTTAACTGGATGTCCTCTGACTCGTCCCTCACAACTATAGAGGTCATCTATTATCATGACTGTTGGTATTATAAGCAAGCAAAGAGCAAATGTCAGCCCCACACCCCATATGGACACCTTAAGTCCTGGTTTCAAGACCCAGGCCTTAAGTTCATATTTTCTAGTCTTTTTGATGTCTTTGGACTTCTGGGTTGGGGTTGTGTCCCCCTCCCCCTTCAGTGGGGCCTTTAGACCCCACTACCATATCTGTCAGGCTGTGTCAACTGTCTGGGATGTGTATCAGTCCAGTGTAAGCCTGATTTCTCCGAACAGGGCTTCAAGTGTGACCAATGGTACCAGTTATCACGCCCCGCAACCTTAACCGGCAGTGTCAGTCCTTTGGGTCACGTCAAAAGGTCCTAAGTATCTTGGAGCGTCCCACGGGTCCTATTGTGGTTCTTAATGTAGACTTGCGATGGTAAACAGCTGTGTAGTCAGAAACATTGGTGTCAGTTGTCACAATAGGTGTAGTTCTTTCAAAAGTGATTGGAGAGCCTCAAAATACGGTCTGAACTGGAAAATATTAATGACCTCAGGCAGGGGCGCTGAGTTAGATTTAGGCAGGCAGCCGGGCATGGCCCTACCAAACATCAGTTCAAAGGGAGTGAAGTTAGTGGTGTTATTTACAGTAGACCTAAGATGAAGCAACGCAACTGGAAGTAAGGACAACCAAGTAGCTTTGGGGTTGTCTCGCAACATTTTAGCAAGAACACTTTTTAGGGATCTGTTCATTCTTTCTACCTTAGCGTTGCCTTAGATAGTAGACACAGGAAAATGATTTGTTAATTCCCAGAGTGAGCAAAGAGTCTTAACATCATGTGCCGTGAAGTGAGTACCTGAATCACTATGTAACTCCGAGGGTACCCCAAAAATAGGGATCCATTCTTTCAACAATACAGCCATCACTTCAGCTGAGCTTTCCCTTTTACAGGGAAAAACGCCGGCCATCCAGAAAACGTGTCTACAATACCCAGAAGAAAACGCTTACCTTGGTGTGGTACGAGCATGTCTGTAAAGTCAATCTGGATCACATCACCAGGGAAGCGTCCCGTTTCACGGCGCCCGCACCTGTGTATGATGGGGTGTGGATTAAACCTGCCACACCTGGCACGCACGAACAAAGTCTTTGCAAAGTAGCAGGGTGTCTTATAGAAATAGTATTGTTCCATAATCCGGGACATAGCCTTCGGGCCAAGGTGATTAACGCCATGCAATTCTCCAGAACGCTTGTTCCATGAATGGGGTCAAAAAGGCAGGCCATTAGGCCACGATACACACCATCAACATAGGCGTCAGCAAGGCGATGTTGTAACCAAAAGTCCTCGCCGTATTTTTATGATGAGAACGACAGTCAGTGGTACTCAAAAGTCCTGAAAGACGGGAGCAGCCAAGAAGGGCTTCCAAAAGGTGTTTAAATGAAACTTAAGATGGTGTGCCCTTCCGGTCGGCAAGGTCTCCGCTAAGGTTCCCAAGCTATCCCACACTTCCCAGGGCATCCAGAGATGACCTGAGTCGTCAGTGCAACCTCATGACCTTCAATATTAGTAAGTTTGACCCACCCATCAGAGTCCAACTGTAAAGATTCCAAAATTGAAGATTGAACGGTTTCAACTAACATTAAGGCTTCACAGTCTCCATCAATGGGAGAATCAAAATGGTAACTACCAGCCACTTTGGCCGCCACATCCGCCGCCCTGTTGCCAATGGCATCATAGTCCCTGATTTTGAATGCCCCGAACCTTCACCACCGCCACCGCAGCAGGGAGCAACAGACAGTCAGCCACTTCCTCGCAAAGTTCTTTATGGGCTATAGGAGTGCCCTTCGCGGTCAAAAAGCCGTTTCTTTTCCAGGACGACAAGTCACGCAACACTAGGCCACACACATAAGCTGAATCGGTGTAGATCGTGACCCGCTGACCCGAAGCAACCTCCAAAGCCAACTTCAAAGCATCAACTCCGCAAACTGGGCGGAGGAGCCACCACAGGGGCCCCAGCTGGCAACAGTGCGAGTGTGGTCCCGGTGGCGAGAGTTCAACAACTGCCGCCCCAGCTGACAGGGACCCGTCCGGGAGCCTATGACAATGGCCATCAGTGAAAAGTAAGCGAGAGTCTGGTAAAGGTTGGTCAGATAGGTCAGGCCTAATCCGAGCTTGAGATTGAGAGAAGGACTCACAACAATGTGGAGAGCCAGTAAGGGTCAGCCCTGCCGAAGCGTTTGGAGCATCATCGGCTGCAAAAGTCAAGTTCGGGGCCGTCAGCTCCTTAGCAAGTTTCAGTTGTCGCTGAGGAGTTAGGGCAAAAGTTTTAGATTGAACATAAGCTACCACCGAGTGAGAGTATACACCACCAATGAATGACCCATTACTACATGGGCCACTTTCTTCAATAAGGAAGCCAATGTATCAGCAAACAACGCACAGTCAGTGGCTTTCTTAGCAATGGGATCCACAAGGTGGATGCATAAAGTATGATATTGCGTTGACCACTTGCTCCTTTCTGCCACAAGACCGCATGTCCAGGCAGTTAGTAATGGTGGTGTCAAGATAAAAAGACTTACTATAGTCCGGGATAGTTAGGTCAGCACAGGAAGCCAATGCTGCCTTCAGATCTGTAAAGGCTTTATCAGCCTCCTCCGTCCAAGACAGAGAGGCTTGGAGATCCCGAACCCCGGCTGCGCGGATAATATCCCGCAATGGGCAGTCTTACCTGTGTAGTCCATAACATGGTGTCTGGAGTAGTTCGCCAACCCCAAAAGGAGAGAAGGACCGTACCGTATCCGGACGGTCGGCCGCAAGAATGGACTGCCTCTGAGTGGCACTTGGGGTAACATGACCAGCCGAGATAACTTTACCCAGAAAGACAACTTGTGATCGGCAACATTGTAGCTTCGTCTTTGAGACTTTAAAGCCACATTCAAGGAGACGTGACAGGACTGCGGCCGTCACATCTAGACAATCTTTAGCACTTCTTGCTCCAATCAAAACGTCATCCATGTACTGGACGATAACTGCACCAGAAAGGACTTCGATCGGGGACAAACAGTCCTTCAAAACTTTATTGAAGATCCCAGGGAGTTCCTATGACCTTGAGGTAAGACTTTGTACTGAATTTTACTCCCCCATAGGTAAATGCAAATTGGTACCTACATTCCTCAGCCAAAGGATGGTGAAGAATGCATGTTTTAGGTCAATGACTGTAAAGTACTTCATTTCAGGTGTCAAGACTGAGAGACATTTGTGAGGGTCTGGGACAGGCAAAAGTGGTGTAGTGGTGACCTCGTTCACCTTTCGGAGGTCATGTGCAGGTCTAAAGGTGCCATCAGTTTGGGACTGGGTTCAAAGGAGTATTCCAATGGGAATCAGAAAGTTCTAATACCCCAGCTTCCCATAAATCTGTTAGGGCGGTTTCAATGCCCTCCCGTTGTTTGTCTGTTCGAAAGGATCTTTGTGGACATAGACACGGGAACCCGGAACAACTTCCAGAATTACCGGGTCCATCTTTGTGCATCGACCGATGTCCGATGGCTCCTCGCCCACAAGTCCTCTGAGAAGCGCTGTAACATGTCCGCCGCCCCTTCATGGTCGGTCAACTCCCGGCCATGAGACCGAGAAAGGATCTCTTCCTCGGCCACTGTCTCATCTTTTGCTATACCTATGTCAACCTTGTATGCCTGTGTACTAGAACTGTACATTACCCCATCCATTCCAGTCTGCTCCCAGTCCAGAACATTGTTAAGTTTATGTGTTAGGGGACCCAACTCCCTGGCCTCATGGCCAGGGCCCAAAAATAGTGACACGTGTGGGTCAGTTAAAGTGTCTCTTTTGTAGAAGCATTTGATATTGTCTGGTAGAACAACTGGGGCAACAACACCTGATTTGTGTACATAGAAATGTGTGGATGTGATATTATAGGTATTACCTTTAACCTCACTATCAAAAGCCAACTGATATTGGGCGTCAGCATTTCTGTCATAGAAGAGGGTGCAGTGCAGTGGATCTTTTGGAGGGGCATATGGGTGGAGCATAGTGAACCAGGGTTTCCATTCAAGCATTTTGCGTAGAGTCCAGTCATTTCAGGAGTCCCTGGCTCTAGGAGTAGCCAATAAATGGACACTCCTTCGGCCATTGTTCTTCTCGAAAAACATAAAGTCCATGTGATCGTGCCGGTGTACAGGCGATGGAATATCCGTTTGGCCATGTGAGATACATGGCGTCAGGGGAACAGTTGATAACAGCACCTGTAGCTTGTAAAATGTCTCGACCCAGCAGATTCACCGGAGTCTGTGGTGAATAGATCAATGACGATTTGAAAGTCTGTCCAGCCAGTTTAAGAGTAGTTCTTGGTCATGCGTAGAGGGGTTGCCTTTCCCGTGAGTCCTGAAAGATTAATGCTTTTGTCACTTAGCATATTTGGTGTTGCTTTCTAGTCGTGGAATGAGTGGCTCCTGTATCCACGAGCATCAGCAACGTTTCCCCACCCACCTCTACAGGGACAAATGGTTCTGGGGTGGGTCCAGGACTCACTGGGCACCCCTAGCAGAAGTCATCTTGGCCGTAGGGGAGGCAACCATGAGTGTCATATACTGGATAGTTGCCACCTCCGCCTCCACGATTCCACGGGCTGGTCCAAAACGGCTAGGTCCTCCTGTTGGATATCGGAGCCGCGGTGCCCCGCGTGCTCCCCCCATAGGCACACGAGCAGGTGGGTTGGGGCAATCCCTAGACCAATGACTGGGGTCCCCACAGTTAAAGCAGGCCGCCTGTTGGCCACCTCGGGTACAGTCTCTTGACCAATGATCCAGCCCCCCACAGTTAAAGCAGCCCTCCTGTTGGCCACCTTGGTTGCAGTCTCTTGACCAATGATCCAGCCCCCCACAGTTAAAGCAGCCCTGGTCTTGGCCCCTTCCAGCTCCAGTAGCCCCATAGCCCGTTCCTCCGAATCCCCTGCCCCTAGACCGTCCCTAGTGTACCTTTACCCCTACCTTGGCCGTGTACATGCGTGTGCATTTGAGATAGTGACCTTAAGGGCTGGTCTTGGGAGGCGTATAAGACGCTTGCTTGTGTAGGGACAGGTGTCAGGGGTGTGGGTGTTGTTGCCACCATTTGTGTCTTTTTATTGTTATTTTCTTTTCTTGCAGCCGTAATTGCTGCCGTGTTTGATTAAGCTGGCTCTTTAGCAGCTCTTCCTGCATGATTTCAATGTTACTTTGTCTCTCACGGTGTTTTTATTAAAAATTCTGCGTGGTGTTTAAAATGAGTCAGAAATGTGTTTGCGTCTGAGGTCAGTCCTGGACATTGGTCAGACTGGTCTTAATTGGTCTGGAAGAACGTCCAGCACGTTCTGGAGGAACAGACAGGATGTCTGGGGTGTCTGTACGGGTGTACATGCATGGATGCAATGTATAATGGATACACTTATCCAGAAATTGAGTAGGGCATGCGCCCGGTACAAATGATGGAAATGTGGGAGGTTGTGGGGATGGTGGTGGATACATAAGATCCAACACTGTCAAGAAATTCTCTGCCAGGGGATCAAAGGGTTCATGTACCTGCACGTTGTGCAGGTTTGCGGTTCTCAGTAGGTGGCTTACAGCGTGAGGGGCTGCACATGCGGACACCAGGCCCTTAATATCTCCCACCGCCAGCTGCGCGTTAGCGCATTGTAGCTGTATTGTATTTGAGGTCATACCGCCTTTGCTATGCCCAATCCCGTCAGATCTTGGAAGCTAAGCAGGGAAGGGCCTGGTTAGTACTTGGATGGGAGACCGTTTGTAACACCAGGAAGCCTAGCGAATGTAGTGAGTGAGTGAGTGGTTGGTGGTGGTCGGAGGGGCCGATGCACAGACTGGTTGCCTCGCTTCCGTCAGTCTATCCCAGGGCAGCTGTGGCTACAACAGTAGCTTACCACCACCGAGTATGGAGTGAATGAATAATTGACGACAGTGTAGCGCTTTGAGAAACTTGGTAATACAGGCTTGTAAAGCGCAATACAAGTGTAAGGCATTATTATTATTGTGTGGAACCATTTTTTACCCCCTTTTTGTAGGGGGGTAAGGTATCCCTAAGGTGTTGTAATTCGATACTACTCAGTGGCTTATAGGCCACTGGACCGGGCCCCTTGAACTGCTGGGGGTCCCGTTGGAATAAGAGGATAATTACCTCGATATGTGGCTCCTTTGGAGAGGTTAGCCAATTCCTTAGTCTTTTTCTCGATTGCCACCTGTAGGTCCAATACGTCCTTATTTGCCTGTCGCAGCCTCTCCTTCCAGTCCTCCTCTCTCTCATCGTCTCTTTTCTTAAGTTTAGTTAGGCGATCCAAAGCGCCTCTTTTTTCAGTGTATAGCGCGCTTAATTCATCATATGTTTGATATGACTCCCCCTTGGCCTTACAGCGGCCCTCTTCCTCGCTATCATCCGATACAGGAAAAAAGGGAATCTTTCAGATGACTTCTTCTTTGTTTCACCACCGGAGCCTGGTAGGCCTCGGTTGCCTTAAGCGCGAGTTCCTGTATTCTTTCGGTTAGTTCGTGAACCTCGGCCTTTCTTTCTTCTTTTTCTGCATCAAATTATCCAGTAGTTCTTGTTGGGCCTTTTGGTATTCTTCTGTTGCCTGCTGCGTCTGCGCCTGTGAGTTTCTCCTCAGCGCATGAATGGCTTCCATTGTGTCTTGAGCGTATTTCCCGTTTGTTCGATCACTTTAATCCCCCACAATTGTCCACTTGCATCCCTTGGTGCAGATTTGTTATCAGTGTAAGAGCGGGTTATTAAAGTCCTTACCTTATCATGCTCCTCCACTGATAACGAGTTTGAAGCTGCCACATCGACATCCATCACTCCATGGACAGTTAGCTGCGGGTATAGGGTGGAGCTTGACTCTCTTCCTTCTCGTATGGAGGAGGGGCCGTCGGGGCCAAGGCGGGAGCTCCTCCTCTTGGGAGGGGCTTTCGGGTCCCGCCCCCCGAAGTGGGGGAAAAAATCTTTTCGTATTTCATCCAGTGCGCTGTTGCCAGCTCCAGGATAGGTTCGATTCGTTTTCCCAGCTTGTAATACTTACTGATTGTGAGTTCCAGCAATTTCTTCTCACTTTTCGAAAGTCCGCTGTTCTTCTTTAACTTTCCTCCTCCCGCAGTTCCATCGTGCAGGCCTCCACAGTTGCAGTCAACACCCCGCAAAAGAACTCCAGTGTTTGTGGAGCCTTTGGGTCTCTCTTTTGTTCTCTGAATCCTTGTGCACAGGCCTCGACTGCTTTGTTCAGGGCTTTCCCGCCATCTTTTTCAAAAGAGGTGACGCTTCACTTACCTTTTTCACCCATCCTTCGCAATCAAGTAATTCCAACATTTTCTTACCTTCTTTTATCTGTTCCCTGCACCCAAATTATACTTACCGCGACTACAACTTACCTCGTATACTTGTATAGTTACAAAAAACCGAACATTAATTCATCAAATTATATATTCACCAATTAATAGAATTTAAGGATCTTATTTATCCTTTGGCCTCCAACCGAAGTATTTCAAACAGCCCCCAACTCTGCTTACGATCTTATTTTCGACCGCTTGATTTTAAGACGCGCGTCCGCGTCTTTGGGAGATACTACTACGGACCTTTCTCGGCTTTTAAAGGGAATACACCCACCGCGTAGCTCTGTACTAGGCCTTAAACCTACCTCTTAAAACTCCAACCCCGCGCGCATACTTTAAGGATTTCGCCGAATCCTAGGGCCTTGAACCCACCACACTTAACTTTAGAATTTAACTTTAATTAACTTTATTTTAGTTCGGTAATTTAGATATTAATAATAACGTTTTCCCTCTCACCCGTCCACCATCAATTCACAGATTTCACCATTCAACAGTTAACTTCGTTAAAAAGTAATCTAAAATTTGGAAAAAATGCCAATAGACGCACTTTGAGACTCACAGTAGTAGTGATCAAAAGTCGTCTTACCTTAATCTATTTTGGACGTCCATAAAGTCTCCTGTTGCGTGGTCGTGGACGGGAGATCCTGGCAGTCCTACCGCGAAGATTTCACCAGACTAGACCTTCGCCAGTCCGTTAGTTGACGAACCAAACCACCTCCTCCTTCAGCACATCAGGGTCACCACTGAAGAAATCGTTATTTCTCTTTAGTTGTCCTCGATTACCTTTACAGAGCAAATCAATATTAGTTCCAATGCGTCTCTTTGTCCTGATGCTAATTACCTTTCTCCGGACAACCACGTGTTCAAAACTGGCGAAGGAGGTTAGCTTTTGCCGTCAACACTACCCTAACCGCTAATAATGACATACCAGGATAGATGACCAAGGATTCGGAAGATTAAAGTCACGAAAGCTTATTTTCCCTAATACAAGTCACCTAAGCAGAGCGCTCCACTCCTTCCCAAAGAGTCCCTACTACACACTGCTTAGTTTTCCCGTCCCCAAAGGAAAAACTTTCTCTCTCTGGGAGGAGTCAGAGCTTACGTCACATTTTCACATCATTCACACCATATCATTTGAGCCTATGCTACGTGTCGTTGTTCCATTGGCTTCCGATCCGTCATGTGACGTTTGGCTCCGCCCCTCGCGGCCATTTGTGAGTTCATTCTCTTCCCCACGTTTTCCTTTCCTGGGGGAGGATTTCTTTGTTATCTCTCAGAACCCCCCGGGGCCTGTAACTTTCCATTGTAACAAAAGAGTCCTGTAAAGAGAACACCTCGGACAAACTTATGGTTAACATTTCTAAATAGCTAAAAAGGCATAACTTCACATAAAAATATAACTCTACATCATCAAAAATATAATTTTAGTTATCATACATATTTAGTCCATTTCCCTGTCCACATACATGTACACCTTCACTGAGAGTCTGTCTATGCTCAAATTGTCTTCTCTGCACTGTGTAGCTTTGTTTTAGCTTGACTTAGTTCTGTTTTCTCACTGTGAAGCAAATCAGAACGGCATTGTGAAGGTACATGCACAAACCCCGCCCAAAAACGGTCCAATCATACCTCATATACCGTTTCTACCAGACATTGTTTTTCCCCATTTCAAAGCCAGAAAAAAAGCAAAGGCAGCACCTGCTAACTTGTAAGCCAAGGTATGACTCGTTTTCCCTCCGTCTTGTCATTTGCCAATAGTTTCATGAACTGTTTCTGGACATTGTGACTAAAAACCTGTTTCTGTCCCTGGAATATCTGGAACATTTATTCTTTAAAGTGCTACTGGAGGCCTTCGGTTGCTCTTTGATATCATGTCTTGATATTTCAGCTGTCGTTTTGTTTTTGCCACTGCGCAGAGAGCAAGGACATCGCGAGTGGAGAATTATGTGAGAATAATGTGTTACCGTCCCTGAATAAGAACCTCAGCCGTGGTTGAGACAGAGCCACTGCAGTCAATAGCAGGGTCTGTTACAGGTTAACAAGCTAGCTAACTTAATTATAACGCTCATATTTTTTCAATGCTAGATTGAAGTTCAAGCGCAGGACTGTGCCGGTTGCATTTAAGGCAGCTTGTGTGTGTTAGTGTTTTAGTCTGGAAAGTTGTCGGCTCCCTTAGTACTGCTTTAATTTTTTAGTAAAGCAAGGCAACTTTATTTATACCGCGCATTTCATACACAAGGCAACTCAATGTAGTAACTTGTTTACCTTAATAAATCCTTTCCGTAGTCCCTCTGGGGTAATACAAGTATTAATGGGATGATTGGGGGGTCTTTCGTCTCCCCCTGGTGTCTCTGGCCAGAAAACCACAATTGCAACTTGACTGCCACCGGACCGAAGCCACCAATACACACTAATAGAATCACGAAGAAGAAGCTAACAGGCTAACGGGCAAAGCTAACTGTGGGCTAGCGCCACTTAAACAGTATTTACAGCCAAGTTTGAGTGAAAAAATTATTTCCATTGTGTAATTGGATGAACAATATCCCTCTGTCCCTTTGTCTTTTCTGTCAGCGTAGTATTTACAATCACGGACAATTAATAAGTTAAAAAAAACGCAACTTGCTATGACACCCGCAGTTGCGCTTATGGCCTCTAAGGGCAAGAGTTACTTAGTACTGCTTTATGTCACATCTAGCTCTGTGACATAGTGTTATTTTGCAGTGTTGGACTCCCTGTTTTATTTTGTTATTCACTACCATGGCTGTATCCCAATGTCCACACTATTCCCCATCCAGTGAGTGTCGAGGACATACCACAAAACGTACCTAGTAACTACCACTTAAGTTACCTAAACATACCACTGTAACTACCTAGTAATTACCGGGCCGTATTCTAAAGTGTTACCGAATTATCTTCATTACTTTATTTAGTTTTTCTGTTAAAGACCACCTTAGTCCTCAAGAAGAAGCAATGATTTCTGGATTATTTCCTCAATTGGAATTTGTGTGTGGAAAAAACAATTAAAAACAATTATTGCAAGTACAGCATAACTAAATAAGACCTCCAGAGCTGGACCTGCTATTGTTGAAAAGCAATACCATATTATATTTTGGGGAGAGGTGGACACAAAATTATATAGTAGGCACGTTCGTGAACTAAATATGGTTTCAAATGATACACAAACATATTTTTAACCTCCTCACCCCTGCCTGAACCGAGCACATTTTCTCCAGTTTGTCTTTACCCAAATCTAAAAGCTTCTTAAAAAGAAAAGCGACAAAATAGCGACAAAAAACGAGAAGAAAATGAGGATGAAAACGCAACCAAGAAAAATTAAAGTGACAAAAACCCAACAAAAAAGTGGCAAAAGTTAGATAAAAAAGAACATGAAAAAAGTGACGATAACACGGCAACAACGCAAGGAAAAAGATCCGTTAACATCAGTTTTTCTAGGTCTTAGTGTTGCAGTGTTGCAAAGTACTGCAGTGAATTCAACCTGGATAGACTCACACAGACAAAAGCAGCGATTAGGGAGATTTATTGACATGTGTATTAGTTTTGGCGATCAGACCCCGGCGGTAGACATCGATGTATAAGTCAGTGTAGATGAACAGCTTGGAGTTAGGGATGTCTTCCCCCGGAGCCTGGACACTGGTGGTGGTATGAAGGACTCGGATGATGCAGTAGGTAGAAGCCGTTGACGAAAGAGGCGGAGATGGGGTGGAGGTGGGTCGCAGCGCAGCTGGGAAGCGAACGGACCATGATTGCTGGGGCTTAAAAGCGGGACCGATGGCGATGATTGGCTACTACTTACGCTGAGGTGGAGGTGTGGCCCTCTCAGGATCGATCATTGGCTGGAGGTTGATGACGCTGTGGTTTGTCTACCAGTTTGAATTAACGCCTAGGCTTCATAATAGCAGAGAAACAGCACAGAAAACGAGTCTAAACCAACCTAAAAGTCATTTTCGTACTCAGAAGAAGGTATTTTTTGTTTTTACGATCTGTCCTGGTGTTTTTGCAAAGCAACAGGACTCGGTGAGTTTAAAGAAATATATTTATTTGCTGTCAAGCAACAAGTGTAAAGTTTTCTAAGTGTGCAGGTTTCCTTCGGGTACTCCGGTTTCCCCTACCACTAAAAACATGTACAACAGGCCAGGATGTTTGAGAGTGTGCATGGAGACGACGGATGGAAATTAGCCCATGGCTACAATCCGGTGAGGCATGTTTACATGCATGAGACCGTTCATTAACCTGCACTGCCCTTACCAAATAAACCAATTAATCTTTATCACTATCTTCCATTTTGTTGGTTAGAAAATGCAAAATTGGTCTAAAACAACGGCTAAAACATAATATTGAGTAGTTTTACTTCCTGTTGGTCCAAGTGATCTCACCATTTAAGCGGCATTTCGATCTATAAAATAGATGTAGCTTGTCTCGTGCAGTTTTTCTGTATTTTCTTTTTTCTTTGAACTTTCTTTGTAAATACCACCATTTCACCATGATTATATGTTTTGTTTCACACTATTTATGGCCTAATTGAAAATAGATCAGACTTTTTATCCCAAACAGTTACTCCGTAATCTCAGTACTCAAGTAACATTAACGCAAGTATTTTATTTTTATTTTACTTGAGTGAATGTTTGCGTCACTACTTTTTACTTCTACTTGAGTAAAACTATTTCAAAGTAACGTTGCTCTTTCAAATAGATTCTGCTCCTTTGCTCCTTGTTTCCTGATAAGTCAATGAGCTATGTGTGGATTTGTGTCGGGTTGGCCAATTGAGACTAATTTTTTCTGGGTCTTGTTTGATTTTCATCGGGTCGCTCGGTCGGGGGTAGAGAAAATGCTGACCCGTGCAACACTACTGTTTATGGCTGATTCCGAAACCCTTAAATGATACTAACACTAGCAACTAATCCTTAACCTTTCATGGGGTCAACTGTTAGATCCCTATGCAGTTAGTGAACTTCTGCTTCAGCACCATTAAAAGTGACTTAATACTGTATGTATTTCGGAAATGAAGAATTGATTCTGAAGGACTGTAGCTACTGAATACTACCACAGCAAGTTTGTAAGAATTTTAATCCTACAACCTTGCGTGCCTGTATTAGGATTAAATGAACAGTCAGCAGCCCGGTGGCGCAGCAGTTAGCGTTAATGCTTCACAGCGAGAAGTTCCCGGATTTGATCCCCGGACACGGCCTTTCTGTGTGGAGTTTGCATGTTCTCCTCGTGTCTGCGTAGGTTTCCTCCAGAAAACATGTACATTAGGCCAGGATGAATGAGCGTGTGTTTTAGAGTACGAGTAGGAGACAATGGATGCAAATTAGTTCATGGCTACAATCTGGTGTGGCGTGTTTACAAGCATGAGACCCATGTATGTTCATTAACTGTGTTAAATAAACAAGCCGATGTAAAAGTCCCCTCTCCTTTATCAAGCATTAAGATGACTTGAATTGAGAATATAAACCATGTTTTGAGCAGTTTTCACTCATTTAGACTTTTTTCAGGATTGGACCAAGTTTACTTTGCTAGTTTGAGGACATTTCTCACTGGTTCTGAGGTAATCTCGCTTGAAATAAGAAATTAAAACTGCCAATTGGACAAAAGCAATTCTCTAACCCCATTGGCAATTAAATTAATCTGAAAAAAACGACAAAATGTGTTGAAACTAGTCAGAAACATCTCAGAACAAGTGAAACAGTCTTGGTCAAATGCCCAACTAAATCCTAAATATCTGTGTAGGCTCTCAGGTGTACGGGAGTTGATCATCTTCAATGAAGGGTCTTGAGTCATCTTCTGTCACGTCAACGACAGAAGATGTACAGAAGATGACTCAAGACCCTTCATTGAAGATGATCAACTCCCGTACACCTGAGAGCCTACACAGATATTTAGGATTTAGTTGGGCATTTGACCAAGACTGTTTCACTTGTTCTGACATGTTTCTGACTCGTTTCAACACATTTTGTCGTTTTTGATGCCCTGGAGTTTTAAAAATGGCGTTGTGTGGCGAGAAGCAACCAACCAAGGAGGCTGGAAACGATGGCTCCTTCAAAGGTCACGAGAGGAGAGACTTCTCCTTGAAGGTTGTCGATAACCTGGTCTGTTTCCAGGCCACTTAAATATGTTTCCGTGTTGCCGATGAATGGCTCATCTGGGATGGTGGGGTCGGCAGTTACAGATGTTTCAGCCATGGCCAGCTTCAAACCCTGATTTTGGATTCCTGGGAAAAGCTGAGCTCCAATTTGTACGTCACACAATCTCAGCCGTAGCAAAGAACTCAGAGGCGCATACAATCTGAAACCTACAAGCTTTAAAGGGACAGATTTGATTGAAGCAGAGATGCAAATCAGGGCCACAGTGAACGAAGGGAACGCAGAGAAAGACAGAGATGACAGCGGAGGCAGATACAGGAAAACCGAAGGGTACATGTGAAGATTTACAAACGCAACGTCGCAAGGCACACTATGATCCATTATAGTTACGGCCAGGTAGGACCTTTTAAAAGGGACCCAGTCAGGGAGAGGAAGGGGCAGAGAGAGAGAGGAGAGATAAAAATGTTAACTGGCCCAACGTTAAACGCGAAAGGGAACTTGCTTAGAAGATGAACGATCAACCCTGCTACTTTACGGAGATCTGTCAAAGTTATGAAGACGTCTGTTCCATGCATTATCATATGGATGGACGCCATCACGCCAAGCATGGCAAACAAGGCGACGACAAATATGAAAAGGCGAAACAACCAGGAAGTTTCCGAATGAGATATTCCTGTTGGAATTCTTTTCTCAAGGTGCCGCCTTTGTTGGTCGAGCTCAACACACATGGCATCATGAGCTTCGTATGCCCGTTGAATCGCGGCGTTTCTGTCTCTAATCTGGTCCATCCTTACGGCCTTGTACAACTGTATAAGCGCTAACACAATAACACAATCACACAATGGCCAGCTTCTGCTCTGTGGGTCTGTAACGTGGATCTGTGCAGTCGACTGAGCGCTTTGGTTCTGTTCAAAGCGCTCAGTTCCGTCGTTGCTACGGATAAACAAAGCGTTGCCATAGCAAATCTATTTAAAGAAAAACTCTTGAATACGTTGCCATGGTGAAATCTTTGAACAAAAACATCTGCAGTGAATACAGAAATGCCCATATATGGTCATGTTTGAAGCAGTTAGAGGGGAAAAAAACTGAACTTTCTCCACTATTACGTTATGATAGATTGATGAATCTATTTTTCTACTAAATAAAGATAGAGACACAGAGAGGAGCAAGGTGGTACAACAGTCCATAAATACTTTAAAGGGGGGTATTATGCAAAATCGACTTTTTCAAGCTTTATATCATGTTATTATGTCATTCCCTCATTAAACACATGCCTGGAGTGTTGCCTTGGCTCATTCACATATTTTTGAGTAATCAGTAAAAACTTAGACGGCAGCCATTTTAGGTGTAGCTATGCCTCAGTCCTCCTAGGAACGCCCCACCTCCTGGAGACGCCTCTGGACCTTTTGTCACCAGCCAAGCCACCAACCACTGCACCTCAGCTCAGAAGAGCCCCTCCCCGCACAGTAGTGTTGTTTAGATGCCACAGCAGTGTGCTGAAGGGGGCGTGTCAGAAAGCTTCTTAAAGAGACAGAGGCCTATTTCAAGACGTTCAGTACAGCCATTTTGAGAGAGCAATTTTATTCAAGGCAGTTATTTTAATTTACTGCATACAGACCAACAGAAGGTTACGTCATCATTGTAGTATGCCATAGACTGATTGAATAAAGCATAATACCCCCCTCTTTAAGAAATGGACAATGCTAACCAGGAAACGCTAGCTTTAGTGCCGTTATTTGCACTTTGCTGTGGCTTTTTAAAGGCACCTCACTAAACAAGGCAAACAACAAAACAAAACAAACAATAAAACAATCACAACTAATATTTTGCTGTGGAAATGGGAATGTCAATAATAATGGGTCATGTTGATTACGTAATACTTAATAATAACTAAGTCAATGTTCAATTACTAGAATGGTGACTGGTGTTTATAAGTAAAGATTGGTTATGATTATTAAGCGAATGGGAATGAGGAAAAAGAAAAGTACAAACTGTAAATAAAAATAAAATTAAAATAAATGCTTATACATATTGGTAAACTGCATACATTTCTATCTTCGTGTTGTCTTCTTACTTTGGAAGTCTTGCAATCATTACTTGATTTCTTTTTGTTTATTTTATTTATTTTATTTATTTACAATTATGTATATATTTACATATGTACATTATTTACATTCGCACACATTCCGTCATTTCAGTTTTTCCACACATTGCTTGAGGCATCGTCCAATATGATTATTATAGTTTAGAGATGGTATCACATCTTTAAGCACCATAGAATCAGCAGCAGACAAACCATTTTCACATCAAAACACTTTAACAGTATTATTATTATTATTTTGTTGTTGTTGTCCTTTCTCCGTTTTATAGACTAATTAGCTAGTATTGGTCTATGGAGAAGGGATGTCACCAGCTACAGACATGGCGGATCTAAATGGTAACAATGAATTTTCCCAGACTCTATAAAGACTAAAAGCAGGCAAAAGGGCAAACAAAAAACAAGCAAAAAGACAAAAAAAACAAATCAGAGAAAAACCAAACTAAAAAAAATAAGAAGACAGCATATTTAAGATATCAGTTCTTCATAGATGTTATTTAGATGTACTGATTTTTGTTTGTTATGTATTTGGTAACATCCATGTGATTATTAACCTCAATTAGAAGTACTTTCTTTTTGTTTAACATGAATGTTTTTCTTTAGCATCGCATCATAGAAGGGGGCGTGGCTTCGCCGAGGGGGGAAATAAAATATTTGGGGAAACACAATTTTCCACTGTTTTTATCCATTTTCTGGTGGAATAAGAACTTATTTAGCACACATAAATTAAGTCAAGTCTAAATCGAGTCGGCTTGCGCTAGCTAGCGTTAGCTTGTAGCACAATTCTCTGTTATTTATGTATTCATGGGCTGTTGTACCACTTTGCTCCGCTCCATGTCTTTGTATCTTTATTTAGTCAATAATTCTGCATTTGTTAAAGTAGTTTTTGAATTAGAGAAAGTTAATTAGATAAAGTTTTGCTCTTTCTCCAAATTATTTCCCCCCTTAACTGTTTTCAAACATGACCATATAGTCCCGCACTATATAGTCCACTGATTCTGTTGGCGATTCGAACACTTTTGCAGGCGTTTATTTTACTTTCAAAATTAAAACTATCATCACAGAAAAGAAAAAAAATCACTCCAGCGTTAGCTCAAAGACGTGCAGAAAGTATAGTCAGAGCCCGGTGTCCGAAACGCCAGCAGAATGAGTGACTACATCTGCTAAAAGTTCGCTAAACTCCGGGAAAAATGTATTTGTGCGATAAAGACCAAACTCATGAGACAGTGGACTATTGATGGATAAATACGAGTCAGATACGTTTTATTTAACATGGATTTTACATAAATGAAGCCTTTTGTCCAAGAGAGGAAGCTATCGGTTATTTAACACCTCAAGCTAAAGGTAAGCAGCTAACGTTAGCATTTTTCACCGTAACCATTTATATTCAAGTCGTTTATTCATGAGAAATACGCAACACGCGATTAAAACAGTTGTCGTGTTATTTAGTTCACAGACCTGTTGCTGTCGGCCGTTCTTCTCTGACTCTCGCAATGCATTGTGGTCTATATTGACCCGTGGAGTGACCACCGCTGCTCACTACTTTTCAGAATGCATTGTGGGAAATTTTGAGTGCACTACTTTTTTCTCTCTGGACATTCGGGCACCCCTTCAAAATGGCATATTCACTATAGAGTGCACTATGTAGTGAATAGTGTGGACATTATATATAGCCCATGGCTGTGTCCGAATGTCCACACTATTCACTAAACGGGTCAATATAGCCCACAATGCATTGCAAGAGTCGGAGAAGAACGCCTGACGGCAACAGGTCTTTGAACTAAACAATACAACTGAATGAAATCAGCTGTTTCAATCGTGTGTTGCGTATTTATCATGAATAAATGACTTAAATATAAACGGTTACGGTGAAAAATGCTAGCGTTAGCTGCTTACCTTTGAGCTGTTAAATGACCGATAGCTTCCTTCTCGAATAATCCAAGCCATTCAGATTCATGTAAAGTCCATGTTAAATAAAACGTATCTGACTCGTATTTATCCATAATTAGTCCCTGTCTCATGAGTTTGGTCTTTATCGCAGAAATACATTTTTCTCTGAGTTTATTGAACTTTTAGCAGATGTAGTCACTCATTCTGCTGGCGCTTCGGACACCGGGCTCTGACTATACTTTCTGCACGTCTTTGAGCTAATGCTGGAGTGATTTTTTTATTTTTATGATAGTTTTAATTTAAATTTAAATGTCAAATAAAACTCCTGTAAAAGTACCAAAACTGTTGTTCTGTTTCATAAAATAAACATTTGTAACAATAAATAAATTCAGAAAAAAGAAAAGAAATCTGCACGCCGCAGCGCGCGTGAAGTCACGCAGCTCGGAGAAAGTAGTGGCTTCTGTCCGAATAGCCAACAGAATCAGTGGACTATATAGTCTACTATATAGTGCGGGCCTATGTAGTGAATGAGGGGTTAGGGACTAGGGTGGACATTCGGACACAACCCATGGCCGTTTCTCAATTGCAAGGATCCATCCTCCGTTTGTCCACTTCGTTGACGTCCTCGGTGGTGGGCTCCTCCCAAACGGAGGCGAGTGTCCTCGTACTGCCGCATTTGAGCTCAATTGGAACGGCCTCCGGAGCGAGCGGCTGGGTCATGTCACGTGTCAAATCATATAAAAAAATGTAAATCCATGCTTACGAAAACGACGGTTTTATGAATAAAACTGGTTTTGGTTTGGTTGGATGTCTTACTGTTTGAACATTTTGGCCTGCCCTTGGCTGTTTCCCAATTGCGAGGATCCTCGGCGTCTCGACCACTTCGGACGTAATGCACAGCGCCGCCAAGTGGTGTTCCAATTCACTCAGACCACTCGCCTCCTCGCAGTTCGACTCCTCCGTTTGGCTCATTTATGAAGGATGCACCGGTGGATCCTCCGCAGCCTCGGAGAGCTGAAATTACCCATGATGCACTGCAACACTGTTTTTTTTACAAAACTTTATTAGTTTGAAGTTTTGTTCCACATTTGTGCAAAAAAATAATTGTAATAATAAAATCATTAGTAGAAGTGTTGTAAGCAAGTAAAGATGTAAAAAAAAGAGGTTTATATAAAGTTAATGAAAAGCCTAATAAATAGGCCTATTTATTGATAAATCAGGCCTATAGTTGTTGTGCAATTGAAGGCGATTAGTTATAAACTGGACCTGCTAAATATATTTGATATTTTAATTGAATTTCTTACAAATCCTTGCAGAAGTTTGTTATTTTATTCAGGCCAAAATGTTCAAAAAACAGTTTATAAACAGCTTTTATTCATAAAACAGTAGTTTTAGTAAGCATAGATTGACAATATAGACAGCAGATGTCAATACTAAGATTTGTAAGTTTTTCTAGACACATACCATATTCCAAGACAAGTTTAGGATACCAAGAGTGTCATTTATACAAGATGTAGGGCCTTTAGCAAGTCATATCTGAAACAAAACACAACTCCAGGTTATTATCAACGTGCTATGGCCCTTCCTTATGATAAATATCATACAGCATCCCTCTCACTATAAGAGAATGCCCCACGTTTAACACATTTAGGACTCAATTAAAAAATTGGTTGAAATCCAATCAACGATGTGCTCATTAGACCCTATACAGGTCTCCTGGTGCAGGACTGAGCCAAGTGTCAGGATCCTCTGCACAGATGTTGCTTTGTAAATAATAATTGTACATATTTATCCTTATGTTTGTTTGAACTGTATGACCTGCCCTTGCACTAAAATCTCCATTCTATTGTGCAAGTCACAGAATGAACATTCAGATGTTATTAATGTATGAATTGTATCAACATTTGTTATGTAAGTATGTAGCCTCAACCTTTAAATTGTTTATGTTTTATAATTGTTGTTGGCATTATACACCTTGCCCAGGGACAACAGTTGAAAACTAGCTTTGCAGCCAATACTGACACATTTACAGAAATGTTCATTAATGTGTACTGTCCCTGTCAAATAAACTAATAAAATAAAATAAATATACCACTAGATTTAAAAATAGTGACAGCAAAACCATCCCGATATTTTAATACAACTTTTGGAATGAAGTAATTGTAAACTTTCTGCCTCACCATCTGGTTTAATTCCACGGCAGCTGCCTTCACTGCGGAACTTCTAATGTGTAAAATTAATCGGGAGGTGTTTTATGCTGTTTAAACACCGCCATTCTCTCAGCTTTGATGCATTCCACTGCTTTGATCAACAATTACACGTACTGAAAGACTAATTGCATTTTTTTTTTTTATCAGTGCAGCGCCTGTGAGCCGGGCTCCTGTGAACTTCACATGGCGCTGCAGCCATTTTGATGTGGATATAGCATCTCGGAAATTGCCAATTAACACAGGATTCTGTGAATGGACCAAAAAAAAACAACATTATCTGTAATTTTGGTGTCACAAAATTGTGTGTGGTTTTTTTAGAATATAGTCCATCTATTTGTTTATTCAAAGAAAACGTGTCATGTCATGTTTGTGAAGGCTCTCACTTGTCCAGGAAATCGAGCAGCCTCTCGTCAAAAGAATGGTGGTCCACAATTGGCTGTGCATCTCCACTAACCACACTTTTGAATATAAAGACCTTAAAAGACTAGCAGAGGAGAAGAGATGGTTTGAAAGGGGAGTAAAGGTTGCAATTTTGTGAAATTCTCAATAGGGGTGGAGGACTGGGGCACGCCTTATCTTTCTATAACGGCCTATTCATGCTAATGATGCTTGTCAGCCAGGGGCGTGCTGGGACCTAATTTCAGCCCGGGAATTTGGAGAAGACCGGCCCGGAATTATGGCTCCGTAATAGTGCGCTGGTCTCAAGTACAAGAGGTCGCTGGATCAAATACCACATTGACAATTTTCTAACAATTTCTCTTTTCACATGGGCCGCTGCACACATAGTCTGAGCCTGATACAAACCCACAATCAGCACAAGTTATGTAGATAAAAACATTTATTTGACCACTTTTCTACCTTTCACTGCCCTTTTCTCTCTTTACTCGCGCGGACACTTGTCTCCGCTGGATTGGACTGCACCAACTTGAACTAAAGTGGAGGGGTGTTCCACTTAAACACCCCTCTGAGTAAGTTCAATATGAAATGGTATCTCCCCGCTGCAAGAATGAAAAGTTCGATGCGAATATTTTCAGATTTCCATTCATCAGTCGTTATTTTGATAGATTTCCATGACAATTACGCTTGTGTTACTTCATTTATATTTGGAACAGCAGCTCATGCTCCAGCTGCAGCCCAGTTAAAGCCTTTAGGCCTGGAATAGTGAGTTATTATTTCATTATTTTATTCTGATGGCCCGGCCCAGAAGCACCGGAACCGAGCGGCCCACCGGGAAACGTCCCGACTCTCCCTATGGCCAGCACGCCTCTGTTGTCAGCCCTCATGCCTCAGCAGCAGAGCATAACAAAGACGAGCGATAATGTAAACAACTTGAATAGGTGGGCGTTGGCAGTTTTGGTTCCCTCCTACTAGGAGGAGCCTGAGTCTTATATACAGTAAGACGGGCCTTGCTCGGGTACAGGGTCACATTCTGACCACAAGAGCTGAGAAGAAGCTTCTGTGAATAGAGGCAAAACCACACCCAGTCCAGTCGATGACATATGACACATTAGACACAATTTTTGCAAAAACATAGTTAACACAATTATATTTAAGATTTTGCTAAAGATTTAGTTTGGCAATTTTTGTGATGTTTATAGTTTCACTTCCTTATTGGACTCCAACAGGAAGTGACATAGTAGTAGGTAAACCATTTTAAACTGTTGACGTGCAACCATGTTAAGTTAATGGGAAATGAGTCAAACTTATATGGAATGTTACCTTCTTCTATGTCACTTCCTGTCAGCAGCTTAAAAATTCAAATACAAATAACTTCACTGAAATAAAATGATAATTATGCAACTGATGTTATCCTTCTAAATAAGTCATATTTTTTTCAAAACCTGTCATATGCACTTTAAGCTTCACTATATGCTGTCATGTGATCATTTTGCTGGTATCAGATGCCAGCCACATGTGACTGGAGTGGCCATTGAAGGTGAGGCCCATGGATACAGACGGAGCAAGTGAATGTGTGAGTTTATTTCTTATATTAAAAGCTACAATTCTCAATGTTGTTGTTCTTTTTTTTGTTTTTTTACCTTAATTTATCCAAGATGAGACAGAAAATCTCTTTTTCAGAGTAGCCCCAGAGAGGATTCTCTTATTCACCTCAGCCTATTCCGGAGGTTCCCGTGGGCGCCACCATGAATTGTGCCTCCCCCTTCCATTAGTTTACAGGACTGCAGACGTCAAGAGAAAATTATTTACTACACGGACACAAAGCCGTTTCAGGCATTTCAACATTGGACATTTTACACAATTTTCACCATACGGCAAACATTTTCCCTCGTTTTCCACATTACCAGAAGTGTCAATACAACGAAAGTGCCGAACTGAAAACTATCTAGACATAGGGAGGACATGTGAACTCCACACAGAAAGGCTCCACCTGTCCTGGGAATCAAACCCGGCACCCTGTTTCTGTGAGCAAGAAGTTCCACTATGCCTCACATTTCTTCTTCTTTTGTTTGTATCCAAGAATTCTTTTCATCTATGTATTTATATACTTTATTGTCCCCTCCTCTATGTTTGACCCACTCTCTCAACCAGTGCCTTGGAGCAAACGGTGAGAAGTAGTGGGCGACCGCAGCGTAGTGTCCAAGGATCGAAGCAGCAGCCAACTGGAAGTTTTTACTCAATACTGGTCATGTTTTGAGTTGATGGGAAACAGGGAAAACGCCACACAGAAAGGCTCCACCTCCTTGCTGTGAGTCAATAACGCCAACCACCTTTCCACTTTGCCGTGTGCATCTGCTCACTAGGGGTGGGAACCTCTGGGTACCTCACGATTCGATACGCGTTACATGGCTTACGATAACGATTATCTCACGATACGCCGATACTGCGATACATCACGATAAATAAAAAAACATGCTACTTTTAACCTTTATTTTAACATACTACATATTATTCATCATTTACATTTCTTTTCATGTGCTTTGTACCACTTTTATAAATGATCCCTGATTTACTCACTGAAAATGGGTCTATAGATCTGTCAGTGACTTCATTTACATTTAAATAAACAAGAAACCACAGTCCTATTTAAAAAGTAATAAATCAACCCCAAATTAATCTTCTTTATAATTATACAAACTATCATCAAAGGTAATTTATTTGTGTGACAGTGTTTGGTCCAAGTGCTTAAAACTGTAGTGCTGCCCCCTGCTGTCCTGATCATTATTGGCCTCTATTGACTGTGAAAACAGTGGAGCACTGCTGCCTCATTAATATGCATGACGTTACTCATTAATATGCATGACGTAATCAATAGCATCGATATCGGAATAAAAAGTATCGGTATCGTATCATCCAGCAGAATATCGCGATATATCGGAAAATCGATATATTGTCACACTCCTACTGTTCACCATAGGGATACTTTATTTTAGGTCCGATTACTAATGCTAATGCTAAGTAGCTACTTTAAAAGCATGAACAGGATTTTTAAAGAATCCTATTATATTAAAAGCAGGGATGGTGAAGTTGAAAAAGCACAAGAATAGATTTTGTTACTACACCGCAGCCGGAGCACCAAATCAGATTTAGAGCCGCTCGAATCAATCAAATCAATGTCCGTCCCTCCACAACTTCATTCGTTTTCTGCAAAATTCCACACGTACTTCAGTGCAGTTTTCTATTGCTCCAGTATCAAAGACAAGTGGTAACTTTGATCTGCAGTTGTAGTGGGCCAGCCTCTTTTGTAACGGAGAGAAAGATTTCCTTTGTCTCCTTTTACCCCAAGGCAACATGCTCACTGCAATTACACCCCCATGTTGATGTAATACATTACATTTGTCTTGTTGGGTACAGCATACGGCAACTCAGTGAAGTATTATGGAGGGAAATGCACTTGTTTTGTAGAGCTGCTATTCCACACAATAATGCTATAGCCTCAGTTTCCCACCAGCACCATGCAGTGAATGAAATGCAATGTAAATAGTTTGTAAGTGTCCAACAAGCATTAAATTATACTAATTCGGATACGTTTTACCAGAAGTAGACAATTCATAAGCAGCATCAGATAAGCAGTTTAGTCTAATCCATAAGCTAGTAGCCTCAAATGCTTGTTTGTGGTATTTCTAACATGCATTTGTCATCCATGTATTTTCTTGTCTATTGTTATGGTGGTACGTGCCTTAGTGTGTTATACAAGGCCCTTATCTGTTTAGGAACGAGTTTGAACCACATTTTCAATCCCCACATCTCATGCTTTGACCAGGAGTCACGGTTCATGAGCCTTAAATAAACTTTATCCTTTAGACTTTGCCCAATTCAATAGATTACACTTCACAGAAGGATTGTATTACAAAATCCCTTAGGCTACATTAAATAAAGTATACTTTTGTATGATGTTTTTGGAAATAAAAGGTCACTTTTGCATATACATGCTAAATAACATATGCTTATGTTGATTTGAGGGAAGAGTAAAGAGAGGCTTTACTTATGGCAAGGCATTTCATATTGACCCCTTTGCCCAAAGGTTGGGTGAGGTTTATAGGCTCATTATTAGCGACTTAGGTTACACAGAAAGGTTTTGAAAACCCTGGTCTATGTAACCTATTACAGAGGGTTGGGCACCGTTAAACGATACCAGTCCGGTATGGTATAGATAAAAAAATAAAAAATAGAATAAAACTGGTTTAGTGATGTTTGTTTGGAGAGTATATTTTGGTATTTGGCTGAATCTCACTAAAATAAGATGTTCAAATAAATAAAAATGTCAGATATTAAAAAATATTGTCTTGAAATCATCTCGTGACAACCCCACACACACAGAAAATATGTAGCCTATACTGAATTTTATCTTTAATCGACAATATAGTGCCATATTTTACTTATGCCACTTTCAAACTGCTCAGAAATATCACCTCTAGTTTTGTTGAAATTAATGGATGTTGAGAAAAGAAATAAAAGGCTAATTTCATTTACTTGATATTGAGCATAACCCGCCGTACAAAATACTCCTTCTAGATTCTTATTATTTATTAACTTATTTGAGGCCATTGGCAATAGTTTCAGCCAAATATGAACCCTCTAGTCCGGGCTTTTAAAGTTGCAGAGGGAAGTTCGTTCGGACTCCACCTCTTCATGGCACATGTCCAGCGGACGGACACTAAAGGCAAAAGAGGTTTGGCCCTGGAGCAGCTGGCAAGCCCGGGACACAGGCGGTGCTCGGCGGGTATTTAAGGGTCTGCGCTGGGGACATGCTTCCTCGGTTCGTGCGTGCCACTTCCAGGGCGAGACAGAGGACATCATCAGAAACGCCAGTCATCACAAACAGCAGCGGCGCTCGATTAGTCCGGTCTGAGGAAGCTATGGCAGGGGTAGAGGAGGATGGAGCTGCTGTCCCCGAGTTCAAAAGTCTCGTGCAAATGGACCCCTACCTAAAGCCCTACGTGAAGGACTTCAAGCGGAGGTAAAACACTCTGCAAACTCAAAATGTTTACAGCTGATTTCGCAGCAGGACACGCCCGTGCTAAAGCTAGGCGCTAAAGCTAAGTCGTGGCTAGCGTGCTCGGACTAAACAACAAACGTAGCGGTCTTTTTCCCCCCCTGCGCAGTCGAGTCACCTTGCTTTCACGTTTGACATTTGAATGAGGGGAGGCGGTGTACGCCCCCCCGGCAGACTGGAAATAGTGACAACGCAGCTTCTCGTGGCCGTACGAGCGGGAATCCTCCGAGTCCGGTCTTGTTTGAGTTGTTGTTGAATGAGCCGCTAACTCAAGAAACTCAAGAAATTGCCTCGACACGTCTTTACTGTCCGAGCCAATGTTTGTATCCCCCACGTGCACTGTCAGGGAGAGAGTGTGGCTACGTGCGTGGATTACGTGCGGCGACGTCATGCCCCGTGGTGTTTTGTTTTGCACTAGGAAGTCTATGCTACTGAATGAAGTATATTTATTTATGATGATGTCTTGTATTAGTTGACTCTTGCGCTCAATGTGTAGTATGTGTGTCATCAGCCAAAAAGGTAAACAGAGCAGTAGTACTCTGTTACTTTTCCTGAAGTAGTACATGTACTAAAACTTTTTGCTACTCTTCCACTGTGTGGAAGTCTGAGAGCGACAAAAGCTTCAAGTGTCATCATTTTACACTTTTACATACTAATTTTCTTGCATCGTTATGTTAAGAATTATTAGTGGTGGTGGTATCTAATTCCAGTATGTATTGCCCTATATAATTTTGTACACACATTTTTTTGTGGTTGTGCAGTTATTTGGAGCACTACGACTATTTACCTCAACTTGACTAAAATGATTCTAAAGTAATATAACTTTTCCTTGAGTAAATGTTGATGCTTTTCTACCCAGCACCTCTGGAAGTGAATAGGTTATGTTCATACAGTGTTGGGGAGTAACTATAAGCATTTAGAATACTTGGTTTGAGCAACTGTATTGTGGTAAAGTTACACTTTCATTCGAGAGTATTTTAGAATACGGTTACTTTCCAAATATCGAGGGTAGGGCTGGGCAATTTTGGAAAAAAAATCATCACGATTATTTCCCCCATATTGATCGAACTCGATTTTCGTCTAAATGTTTTCATAATAAATTAAATACATTTTGCTGATTAATACAATTAGATACATCTTTTATTCAAACCTCAGCTCAAACAAAAGCAAATGCTTTCCTCCAGTTTAATTTAATGCACAAAAGTCTTCCATTGTCTCCCAAACTAGGTACGGTTTGTGCCAAAGAAATGGCTGTAAACCCGGTCGATTATTAAGTCCCATGATGATTATTGACCAAAGTAGAGATCGCGAGTTCCATTAATTGCCCAACCCTAATCAAGGGAATACATCCCAGTACTTAATCTTTACATTTTAGCTCCATATTGCACAACATTATTAAGAAGAAACTTTTAATAATGAGCTGTTTTTCCGCGTAGAATAAAATAAAGATTTAAAACGCCTTATGCCACAGTTCATCCAAACACTGCACATGTGTCACATAATGCTGGGATCTGCTGCTTCTGTGCATTTGACGAGTGCGGTGAGGTTTGTTGCTGGTGAGGCAAATGCTATGGACTCTAATATAAAGTAAACAAAACTGCAGGAAAAAAATGCAACTTAATGTCTCTGGTATTCTCTTACTTTGAAATAGCATTAAATAGCAACACATTTAAACATAAAATACATTCTCACTTCGGGCCCTTCTAAACGCGGTTTAAAGTCAAATGAACAGGTTAAACAAGTCGTTCTTATGCCTGATTCTTTATCCAGATGATAGAAAACCAACGCGCCCATCAAAAACCCATTTACTACAAATGTATTTTACTTTTAGGGGGTGAAAAAATCCCCAAATGGGACAGAGCGCTGAGCGAATGAGCCGAGCTCAAGTGTGTGAGGGACGCTGGAGGCTCGCCGCAGCTCCGCCCTCTTTACACGATATCGACAACTGATAAAACATTTGGGCATTTATTAACCACGAGATTGATTAAAATCATAGGAAATCCCGTTCATCTTAAGAGAAGGGACTTGTTTTTATAAAGTTTATTGTATTTTTAAATTATTATTTTTTTCTTTCCATGACTGGCCTCCCCTGCCTCCCCTGACCGCACATCACTGAGTTTCCCCTTCCCCTTCCAGGTTCACCTCTGGAGTCAGTAATCCCCTACTAAAACGGAGAGAGCGATTTTGAAATTTCCGAGGCACTGTCCTGGTCAAATGAAATAATGCTTAAAAAGTGGATAACACTAATAGATTTTTTTTTGTTTTCATGCTTTCTCAAAAAGAGTTCTTTCAATGAGTTGTATAAACCCGTGACCTCGTCCGAAAACGATTGCATCACAGTCTGCAATGTTGTGAACGCAGCCCATTGCAGATGACTCGGCAAACTTCCCCTACAACGAAACGTACTGTATGAACGTGTAGGTCGTTGTTGTTTTGCATGATGAGCTTTTCTGTAGTTGCTGGCGCCCGATGGAGAACAGTTATTTTAGGTAAACTCCGCGACCTCCGTCCTTGTGACTTTGCACAGTCCGCGCTGAAGGTAAACATTCTGCGGGATTACGACACTCTCTGAAAGCGCTCCCAGCTCTGCTTGATCTGGTCAACAAAAATCGATTTTGGTGAAGAGGTTGTCGGGGTCAGGCACGACTGCTTGGGAAAGTTGTTTTTGTAATAATATATAACTTTTGGTAATTTCTCTATTAATACAAAAGAGAATCCATTAGTTTGTCTAAGTTACAAGGCTGCTTTGACTTTTTGAGGCTCTTAAAGAGGGGGTATTATGCTTTTTTCAATCACATAGCACCAGTCTATAGCACACTACAATGATGACGTAACCTTCTGTTGGTCTGTATATGCAGTAAATTAAAATAACTGCCTTGAATAAAATTGCTCTCTCAAAATGGCTGTACTGAACGTCTTGAAATAGGCCTCTGTCTCTTTAAGAAGCTTTCCGACACGCCCCCTTCAGCACACTGCTGTGGCATCTAAACAACACTACTGCGCGGGGAGGGGGCTCTGCTGAGCTGAGGAGCAGTGGTTGGTGGCTTGGCTGGTGACAAAAGGTCCAGAGGCGTCTCCAGGAGGTGGGGGCGTTCCTAGGAGGACTGAGGCATAGCTACACCTAAAATGGCTGCCGTCTAAGTTTTTACTGATTACTCAAAAATATGTGAATGAGCCAAGGCAACACTCCAGGCATGTGTTTAATGAGGGAATGACATAATAACATGATATAAAGCTTGAAAAAGTCGATTTTACATAATACCCCCCCTTTAACAAACGTATTGACATAACATGGTTGGCACGGCAATATTTAAAATTGTTTGCCTCCGTCTATGTCACTTCCTGTCAGTGTCCAATAAGGAAGAGAAACTATAATCACAAAAATTGTCAAACTAAAGAAAGCTAGGTCAAATCTTAAATATAATTGTGTTTTAAAGCAGTACTGAGTAACTCGTGCCCCTAGAGGCCATAAGCGCAACTGCAGGTGTCGTAGCAAATTGCGATTTTTTTTTTTTTTTTTTTTTTTTTTTTTTTTTTTTAACTCATTAATTGTCCGTGAGAGTAAATACGACGCTGACAGAAAAGGCGACGGGAGAGAGGGATATTGTACATCCAATTACACAATAGAAATTATTTTGTCGATTTTACATAATACCCCCTCTTTAACTATGTTGACTACATTTTTCCCCATCAAAACATACCTAGAGTGATATTTGGTTGTGTGTTAGTAATCCTGCTTATCTAGTCCCTCCCTGACAGCTGCACTACCCATTTTCTCCTGTTTTCAAGCCGTGAAAGTCTGAAATAGCCGAGTATAAGTTGTTTGCAACTGCTCTAACTCGTTTCTAGCACTCACAATACTTCCCACACGTCACCTCATGGACATGCACCGCTTTGTCAGACAGTGAGGTGCAAAAGTTAAAGCCAACATGTCTGTCAAAGGGAACAATGAAGCACTTGGATTCACAAAAGGCATGATGTTACAGATGAGACATTCCCATTACATTTCAAACAAAGTCATTCTTCTTTTACATTTTCAGAAGAACTGAAAAGTAAAAAAGGTTATATTAAAAAAAAAAAAGTGGGCATCTTAAAGAGTCATTGCATTGTGCCGATTTACACTTCTATACCAACACAAAAGCAGTCAGTATAAATGCGTGCAGTCTGGTTTTTCCTCACAAATTGCTGCCTTCACAATGTAGGCCTCCTAATACTACTGTTTAAAGGTGCATTATGCAAAATAAAAAGTTGATATTTGTGCGTATTTGACCTCACCACGGCGCCTTTTACTTTCGATCACTGTTGTCTCTACAAAGGTCCAGGATCAATTGTTTTTGGTCGGTCAGCAGTGAAAACCTTCCAAACAATTGATCCTGGAGCGCCCTTGATGGAAAGCAAAGGCGCCATGCTGACCACTCAAACAGTACAGCCGCTGGGTCACTACAATGTCAAATACACTCTCCCCAACTCAATACACTAAACTTTTTTTTTTGCATAATGTACTTTTTTAAATATTACTCCAAAAAGCGTTGCTTCGTTCAGTTTAATTATTACGCAAGTGAAAGTACTGCACACGTTTTTGCTGTAGAACATACTTAAGTATTCAAAGTGGAGAGTAGACGTGTGAGTACTTTGTTGTGAATATCATCTTCCCTGCATCAAAAAGATCAATATTGTTAATCCCCCGTACGGCAACAGGGCAGGGACAAATCTTCTTCTTGTGAGTCATTGGCATTGACTGTACATCTGCACAGCGCCACCTACTGTTCTGCAGTGTGCACTGAAAGGCTTATCGGCCACAATCAAAGTGTCATGACTGGTTTCTTGTAACACCCGTGCAGATTTAACATTGTACACAATATACATGATTAATATGTGATATGTCAAACATTGGTTAATAGGCTAATTTAATGGCGCAAATTTGCATTTCTCAAGAACTCTTATTAGAGGTGAATAGAAAATTAACCATTTCCCTTTCATGTACGAGTTGTTCGTCATGGGAACATGGTTCTCTGCTTTCAGCTGCAAGTCGAGTGAAATAGATCTGATGATTTTTACAGGAGTGATGCCGATTTAAAATGTTAAGATTTTCTCCCCAAAAATGCTATTTTATGTTGTTGTTTTTTTTGTTCATAAAATTGTTTAAAAGGATCAAATCTTGGTAGTTCAGTGTAATATGGGGGCAGTAGATACAGTATACCAGAAGAGGCTGTGTTGTTACAAGTGATAACATTTTTGCAATGAGGCATCACTGGGTTTCAATGTAGTGTCCGTAACGTGAATATTTATGGCCGATACCACTGGCGTAACACACATACTGCATGGGAGGAGAAAATATGTGAACCCTTTGGAATTTCTTACATTTCTGCCTAAAATGTGGTCTGATCTTTATTAAAATGAGTAAACAGTGTCTGCTTAAACTACCAAGCAAACCAATTACATGTTATCATATTTGTATTGGCCATAACGTGTAAACATTCACAGGACCGCGAGGAATGAGTAAGTGAACCCTTGGATTTAATAGCTGGCTGACCCGTCTTTGGCAGCAATAACTTAAACCAGACGTTTCCTATAGTTGCAGATTAGACGCTCAAAACGATCAGGGTGAATCTTGGACCATAACTCTTTACAAAACTGCTGCAGTTTATCGAGGTTCGTGGGATGTCTGGTGTGAATGGTTTTCTTGAGGTCATGCCACTGCATAAAAATGTCTAAATGGCTCTTGGATAGGAATGTAACGATTCACTCAAGTTTGATTCGATTTCCGATTTTAAGTTCCCGATTTCGATTTTTTTTCCTTCAGATTTTTGTTTTTTAACCTTTTTAAGAAAAGGAATATGACTAATTCATACCAATGTTTCTTTTGTTTTAACATCTGCATTTTTGTCCTTGTAACAAACTGCAACTGTCTCAGTAAGAGAACTTTACATTACAAAAAATGACATGAAAATGAACTATAATAATTTTGACATGAGTGCTTGTACATTTCCATGTTTTCAGCATAAATAAGATATGTAGCAAAGCAAGTGTGTGGGTGGGTGGGGAGGGGAGCTTGTCTTGAGACAAAGTTAGCTGGCTGTTTCTAAGGATGCAATGTGAGAATAAAGCTAGTCCGGTCGGGCAAAATGGAGTAGCTGAGGGCGGCTTTAACATCGATTCCTTTATTTTTTACATCGATTCACATTTTACGCATATTAAATCGATTTTCGATGAATCGTTACAGCCCTACTCTTGGAGGATCCTTTTCCAGCAGGTTCATTTACTTATTCCTCCCTGTCCCGTGGATGTTTACATGTTATGGCCAATAAAAATATGAAAACATGTAATTGTTTGGGTGGTATTGGTTTAAACAAACACCGTTTACTCATTCTTGTATTTAAATAAAGATCAGACCACATTTTATGACCAATTTATTAATGTGAGAAATTCCAAAGGGATCACCGACTTTTTCCTCCAACTGTATTTTGTTTTATCTATAATTTCACAATGGTGGCAATTAACAGATAAAATAAGTGTTTAGTGGCTCTTTATCAAAAATGACAAACCTTGAAGACGAGTTGTGTAAAGCTCTATTCAGCACATACTGTGGACATCAGCTTATAATGTCACATTTTTGCAAGGCTCCATCATGATTAGATTTCTGTAAACGGCACAATCTACACTTGACACTTCGTTTGTGTGAGTGTGACCTGTATATGTATCTTTCAAGTGCAATGGAAAAAAAGTAGAAAGTTCTCAAGTACAGATCCTCAAACACTCTACATGAGCACTGTAACTCCGCTATGGCTGAGGTGTCCAAAGTCACAGTAAAAGCCTGGCTAAAACGTAATCAAAGAGCTGTAATAATCTGCAGCCGAGATTCTGAATACTCCAAACCCACTAAGTAATTGTAGTATCTGTCAGTACAGCCTAAATACAGATGAATTTCTTTTTCTCTTCACTTTTTACCACCCGCTCAGAAACATCATTTCTTTTCACGCACTTTCTCTGAGTTGACAGTGATTATTGTCGACTCAGTCAAGCAGCGATCATTTCAGCGTTTTCTCTCTCTTAGTATTCCACTAGTCAAACTCGACATTATTGGAATTGTCAGAAAACACTAATTATCATTTTCACACTTCACTATCTCGGGCTGATGTTTTTCTTGTGTTTTATTTTTTTTATATCGAAGTGACAGCCTGGAACTAGTTTTAGTGAGCGGCTACAGAAGTTGTGCAAACGGATTTTGGGATAAACACTGATTTTAGGACTTGTTTTTCAGTGTAAAAATACAACAGCGGGATTTTTAAGAAAACATGGAATATATGGGTCTAGGAATATCTTTTTGTCCCACCCTTTCATTCCGCTGTTTGCAAATCTTAGGAATTGAAATCTGCACAGTTCCTTTTTGCATTGAAATTTTTTATTTGAGCATTAAGATGGTTCCCTACCTGAACACTGGATACTTTTTTTTTTTTTTTTTTTGTCAAGTTGATATTTGACCTTGTAGTGACCCAGCGGCTGTATCGCGGTCCGCATGCTGCCTTTTACTTTCATTCACAGTCGTCTCTCGGACGCTCCAGGATCAATTATTTGGAAGGTTTTCACTGCCGTCGCCAGAAAACCTACAAAACAGTTGATCCTGGAGAGACCGGTGTGAATGAAAGTACATGCGGACCACTCATACAGCCGCTGGGTCACTACAAGGTCAAATACACACAAATATTAGGGATGTTCACGGTTAACCGGTGAACTGTTTCTAGACTTGCGTAACCGATTAAGAGCCCTTTGCGCGGTTAACCTCTTAACCCCCACCTGAACCGAGCACATTTTCTCCAGTTTGGCTAAAAGCTGAAAAAGGGGTGGTGGTGTTTAACTGCGATCGTGTATAAGTTTATGCAGGAGTGCTTCATTCTTTCAAGTCTACTTTTACACATAATGTTGTTTTCAGCTTTTTTACAAAATGTGTGAAGTTTGGAAACACTTTTACTCTTCTAATGACTGACCGTGTCTCCAGCTTCTCTCACATCAGAGCGCACTGCGGTGATATAAACGCTCATGTGATCACTGTATGTCCTCAATCTAAAGCGCTCATGAACTAACAAGAGAACGGTGACTTGGTGTTTGGAGTTTGGACAGGAACTTGACATCACGAAGAAGAAGCTAACAGGCTAACGGGCAAAGCTAACTGCGGGCTAGCGCCACTTAAACAGTATTTACAGCCAAGTTTGACTGAAAAAAAAAAATCTCCATTGTGTAATTGGATGTACAACACCCCTCTCTCCCTTTGTCTTTTCTGTCAGCGTAGTATTTACTCTCACGGACAATTAATGAGTAAAATAACGCAACATGCTACGACACCTGCAGTGGCGCTTATGGCCTCTAGGGGCTAGGGGTGGGCGATATTGACAAAAATGAATATATCGATATTTTTTTTCAATATCTCGATCGATATTCAGACGATATTTTTGCAATCCTTCACAGAAATGTGTGCAAACTGGCAAAGAAGGTTCAGTTGGTCTTTTGACTTGCTGTATCTGACCTATTATTGTATAGAATTACTAGTACATAAAGATATGACACTATTGATTTAAACATTAGGGCAGGGGGAACAAAAATGTATATCACGGTATGAAAAAGAAATATCACAATAACGATGTATTGGCGATATAATTTACACCTGACAAAATACTTCAAAATCAAAGCCTTTAGACCAATGGTCTCAGACATGCGGCCCGGGGGCCAATTGCGGCCCGCGGGATGATATTTTGCGGCCCCCCACTTGATATCAAAGTTCAATGTAAGTGCGGCCCGCGTAGCGTTAACGAAGAGCGGCGCAAGAGGGAGAGGAAAAAAAAGCTGCATACTGGAGCAGCTGCTGATTCAAAACAGCAGATAAGTACAAACTCACACACACACATCTACGTATATCACAAAGTCTCAGTTGTTATGAAGTTAATATAGTGATTCTGTTTTCGCTTAAAGACATACATGTGCACTACAGAACCAAAACAACTCGTGCATGAGTGAGAGGAATTCTCAATGGCATTATGCACGGACAATGCATGACCACAAATCTACCTGTTTTGGTGATATTGATAACATCGCAAAAGATGATTTACCTGAGAAAATACAATACGAGGCCTATCTGACAGGATCATGAGTAGAGATAAGGCCACTCTTGGATGAAACGCAGGAATAAGCCTGGGTAATCCATGTCTCTCCGTCGCGAAGACCATGCTCCAGCAAAACTCCAACCGCATACTGTATGCCTGGCTATGTGATCGCACAGACGGCCAGCAACACATGAAAGCGTCCCCGAAATCCGCGCATCCTCAGCGGCAGCGCTGGCCCGCCACGCCCGTAGAGCTGCAGTCTCTCCACCCGCAGGTGCCAGGGAGAAGATATCAGTGAAGTCACTGTCAACACTCACTGTAACCAGGATAATACCGCGGTGTTCAACAGAGTCAATGGCCCGTTAGTGGGAAAGATAAGACTGACTGTGGGATTGCGGTAATGTCACGAAGGAGCCAAGTGTCATAACATGCGTCAAGCTCAAGAGTGAGTCATAGACGGATGTAATGGAGAGAATCCGGTCATTTTTCAAAATAAAACATTGTGTAGTCGCAAATAATAAACACGTATTCGTGCTAGTTGTTATTTCTGTGAACCAGGTACCAAAAGACTAGGTTTGACAACCACTGGTTTATGGGTTCAGGCCATGGTTCAGGCTCGTGACAGCTTCCAGTGGCATTCGTAGAAAAGTTAGCCAATGTGAGTTAGCAAACTTAGCCACTTAATTGAAACGTGGTCCCGAAGTGACATCTAGTGGAAAGAATATATCCTATCACCAAGTGCAAGGTACAGATGAGTTTTATGACGATTATAAAGAAGTTATTATAGATTCTTTTTTTCTTTTTTCCCCAGGTACTGTGCATATTAATAAAAAATTCTGTAAATAGGCCGGAATTAGCCTCAAGGCTATTTTTCATTTGCAGTCTGAGGAAAGATCTTATTGTCTGTCTAAAATTAAATACAATAAAATCAAGCAGAACAATCTTTGCATCATAATTTTCATGGTTGAGCACTTTACAAATAGTACAAAAACTTACACTATGTAAGCAGTAGCCTATCAACTCATTAAGACTGACAGACTCAGAGATTGAATCTCATTCAGACCTTGCACAGAGACACATACACAGGGCAATAAGCCAGCAGTTCTATAACTTTTAATTGAATCTATAACTTCTTCTTAGTATTTTTATATAAGTTATTATATTATTACATCATTAAAATTGTTTTTTTTCCCGCCCAGCCCCAGACATGTCTTTCTCAAAGCCTGCCATGAAGAGAAAGATTGCAGACGAGCACAGAATATTTCAAAAAAAGTGGGAGACTGATTATTTTTTGTTGAGCAAATGGGTACCCCAACGTGTCTTATTTGCACAGAGAAAGTTGCGGTGCACAAAGAATACAACATCAGACGTCATTACATAACTAGACACGCTGAGGAGTATGCAAAATACAAGGGAAATGAGAGAGAGGACCGGATCACCAATCTTAAAACATGTCTAATGAGGCAACAACATTTTTTCAAGAAAGCATGCAAAGACAATGATGCAGCAGTCGAAGCCAGCTATGTAGTGAGTGAGATGATTGCTAAGGCGGGGAAGCCATTCACAGATGGCGAGTTCATCAAAAATGTATGTTACAGGCTGCAAGTATTGTATGTCCAGAAAAGAAGGGTCAGTTTAGCAACATCAGTCTTTCAGCCAACACAGTGGCAGAGCGCATTTCTGAGCTGTCAAGTAACATATACAAGCAACTGCAAGAAAAGGCCAAACATTTCCGTGCGTACTCAGTCGCTCTTGATGAGAGCACAGACATCACTGACACTGCACAGCTGGCAATGTGTGTCCGTGGTGTTGATGACAATTATGAAGTGATCGAGGAGTTGCTCACAGTGATGCCAATGCATGGGCAGACCACCGCTCAGGAGATATTCCGCCAGCTGTGTAATGCCATTGTGGATGCCGGTTTACCATGGAAGATGTTTGCTGGAATAACAACAGACGGAGCACCATCAATGACAGGGAGGAGAAATGGACTGGTTGCACTAGTTCAAAGAAAACTAGAAGAGGAGGGTGTGGAGGAGGCTATCGCTCTGCATTGCATTATCCATCAGCAGGCCCTGTGCAGCAAATGCCTGAAGTTTGACAATGTGATGTCTGTCATTGTGAAATGCATCAACCGTATAAGATCCAGGGGCTTAAAGCACCGGCAGTTTCGTGCTTTTTGGAGGAAATAGAGTCTGCATATAAGGATGTGCTCTACTTCACTGAGGTGCGTTGGCTCAGCAGGGGAACCACCTTGAAGAGGTTTTTTGAGTTGAGAGCAGAAGTGAAAGCTTTCATGGAGAACGATGGGATGGCTGTTCCTGTGCTAAGTGATTCCAAATGGCTCATGGACTTAGCTTTTCTTGTTGACATCACACAGGAGCTGAATGTACTGAACAAGAAGTTACAAGGTCAGGGGCAGCTTGTCAGTGCTGCCTATGACAATGTGAGAGCATTTTCCACAAAACTTATTTTATGGAAATCCCAGCTATCTCAGAAAAACCTCTGTCATTTCCCAGCATGCAAGGCACTCGTGGATGAGGACACGCCATTCAGTGGTGAGAAGTATATTGATGCCATTGAGAAGCTACAGGAAGAATTTGATCACAGATTTGCAGACTTTAAGACTCACAGAGCCACGTTTCAAATTTTTGCTGACCCCTTCTCCTTCGATGTCCAAGATGCCCCTCCTGTGCTGCAGATGGAACTCATTGACTTGCAGTGCAACTCTGATCTGAAAGCCAAGTTCAGGGAGTTGAGTGGAAAAGCAGACAAGCTTGGACAATTTTTGAGAGAATTGCCCCCACCTTCCCTGAGCTTTCCAGAATGTTCAGGCGGACCATGTGCCTTTTCGGGAGCACATACATGTGTGAAAAGCTGTTCTCCACCATGAACTTCAATAAGTCAAAGTACAGGTCCAAACTCACTGATGAGCATCTTCAAGCTATACTCAGGGTCTCATCTGCTTCCTCCCTCAAGCCAAATGTGTCTCAGCTGTGTAAGGGGAAACGCAGCCAGGTCTCTACCAGCAAGGAGCAGTAGGTATAGTAAAGGAAGCAGAAGTAGTACCTGTTAAACCAATGTTTGAAGCAATGTTCATGTTTGCACCATTTAATAAATAATAATTAAAGATTGAGGAGACTGGACAGTTGTACTTTTTTTTTTTTTTTTGAGTACTTACTTGATGCGGCCCAGGCTCACCCAGACTCTAACTCATGTGGCCCCCAGGCAAATTGAGTTTGAGACCACTGCTTTAGACAATAGGGCAGACGCACAAACTCGCACACAGGAGGGAAAGAGACAGAGAGGGAGACAAGTTGTCCTGGAACTTACGTGATCTGAAGAAAACAGGTGAGGAGGATATTATTAGCCTTTAACCGCGTTTGCATTGTGGTTTTCTTCACCGTGTTGTTAGTTATCGTGAGGCTAAAAGTTAGGAAAGTTAGCTAGCTAGCAAGGCCGTGCTACAACTTGTCCTGAGCCCTTTCCTCGCAAATATGAGCGACTCAAGTGACTCTGTAATCGCTCCATGCTGCCATGTTGTTGTTTTGAATGTGTTACGCAGCGGAGGGGGCGGCTGGCGCGCTACGGTAACTCACAAGGACAACGCGACAAAGTCCGGGAAAAAAAAAAAAAAACATGTTTGGGGGGTCGGATTGTACAAATTATGAAATATCTCGATATCCAATTTTGCATATCGTCCAGACAACAATTTCGATATTATCGTCTAAACGATATATCTCCCACCTCTACTAGGGGCACGAGTTACTTAGTACTAGGGCTGAAACAACGAATCGATTGATCGACAACTAATCGATTATTGAAATAGTCGACAACAACAACTGGGGCGATGGTGGCGCAGATGGTAGAGCGGGTCGTCTCATGATCGGAAGGTCGGGGGTTCGAATCCCGCCTCCTGAAGATGCACACTGTCGTTGTGTCCTTGGGCAAGACACTTCACCCACCTTGCCTCCAGTGTCTGCGTACATTGGTGTATGAATGAGTGTGAATGGGTGAGTGGTTCCTTGCTGTAAAGCGCTTTGAGTGCCTAACATAGGTGGAAAAGCGCTATATAAGTTGAGACCATTTACCATTTACCATTTTATTTTAGTAATCGATTAATCGTTTTCTGGTTCACACAGACTCCAATAGAGCAGAGATGACATGAAAATGTTGTATTTTTGATGAAAACCTACTTTGTTTTTATAGTGAGGGTCTGTAATGTTTTGTACATTGTAAATTTCATGAATATCTGTCTGTCCTCATCCAATCCGAAAGCAGAATTAGCGCTAAGAGCCTCCATCAAACATTTACTTTACGTTTACTCCATCAACACGTCCTCAAGCGGCGCCACTTTAGCTTTATGTGATCAAATAAAAATTTTTTCCTACACCATTCACAGCCAAGCGATTAATCGTAAAATGAATCACAAAATAATCGTTAGTTGCAGCCGTACTTAGTACCAGTGTTAATTTCGTCGACTAAAATATTTAGTCTTAATTTTAGTCAAAGTGATATTTTAGTCGACTAAAATAAGACTAAATGAAAATAAAAAGGAGAGACTAAAATCATCCGAACTTCTATTGACCGTCTGAAAGAGCCTCAGATCATGTAAATTCACTGCCAAAGGAACAGCTCTGAGCTTTGTTCATGTGGGAGCAGCTCCATGAAGCAGAGGACCTGATTAAATATGATTATAATAAATATTATAAATGCAAAGTCGACTAAATTTAGTCGACTAAAACTAGACTAAAATTGAAGATATTTTTTGACTAAAACTAGACTAAAATTGAAGATATTTTTTTGACTAAATCTCGACTAAAATTGAATTACATTTTCGTCAAAAGACTAAGACTAAAACTAAATTAAAATATGTTGTCAAAATTAACACTGCTTAGTACTGCTTTAAATAATATTTTTCTCGAATGTCCCTCCCTTTGTTGATCTCGGCAACTAATCAGAATCCCTGCATACCAAAACTTTGACCATTGAGACAAAGCTTTCCTGTGAACCGGCCTGTCGGGTCCCATCAAAAGGGAAAGGGGAGGGAGATCAACCATTTACTTTCAGAATCTTTTCCTCACCCTCTTTCATTTTGCAAACTAGGGAATGGCCTTTCGGGTCCAACCAGGAGGAGAGGGGGCCGGACTTTATTATTTACTTTTGCAATCAGTCCGTCTCTCCTTGTTTTGCAATCTTGCTGACTAGTGCTTTAAAGTAGTCAGATAAACTTTGATAAAACTGATTCAGGGCAAAAAGTCGAGGCTCATACTCTGCCTATAGGTTTTATTATGCGCATTTCTATTGTGTTTTGAAAAGTTGAATGAACTCTTATATTCCTGCGCCTCGCCTTCCCTAAAGTCGTCTCAAAGCTGTTATTCCCCTCGTCTGTCAGCAGGCCTCCGCTGTTGTGCGATATGTCAGGGCGAGGGGCCTCCTGCTTGGTATTCCCCACGCCTGTGTCGGCGAGGAGCGAGTCGGTCCCATCTCTCGAGCAGCAGGTATCTCCAGGCTTCAGCGAGCTCCAACCCCTGTGTCGCACCTGAAGGTTGCACATAAATTAGTTTGCGTACAAGGATCTCCGCTGTGTGAAGGTTAATTCCAGATAAGCCCCTGGTGTTTCTGTAGCGTTTGTCCTCGGCGTTAAGTTGTGAGCGCAGGAATCAGTTTATCGTGTTGTGAGTGGCAGGCCGCACAGAATTTGATCATTCTTTCACAATGTCAGATTTTAGTGGATTGATTATGCCATGTTTATACCATGTTCTCCCATCAAAAACATACTTGGAGTTGTTTTTTAATGCGCTAGGGCATCTTTGAGTAATCCTTTTGGATCTGCCTCGATGGCTGCTCTTTATCCCGCAGCGGCAGCTCCTAAAAAAACCTCATCCCTACGTAGGGCTGGGCAATATGGACCAAAAGTCATATCCCGATGTATTTAGGTCGAATATCAATATACGATACATATCCCGAGAGCTGTGAAATTAAATGTTAAGTCATAGTCAAAGCCAAATGCGAGTAGTTTTGTTGAAAACTCACTATAAAATGTAAACGTAAACAAAGCTCTGTAAGGTGCACATTTGAATAAAATAATATCTTAAATAAAAATAGCCTATAAAATAAAATGGGTCACTCTTTTTCTGCGGGCAGCATTTATATATAAAGAGATAACAAAATAAAGTGCTCAGTTTAGGATAAACTTTAAAACAAAATCAGCTCCAGATTAGCTGTTTCTTTTTGTTAGGGAATAACTTATCTGAATTTGAAATATCCCGATATACACGATATGGTCTAATTCCATATCTCATTAAAAATATATATCGATATATCGCCCAGACCTATCCCTACGTGTCCAGGACATGGTTTCCTCACCTCTCAATCTCCCACTCTCTCCATAGCTTCACTACAGCCACACGGGCCAAGCGAGTGTTTTTACTGGATATTTTGTTTCAGTTGTTTTTAGATCAAAATTATATTGTTAGTGTTTAATGTGGGGCGACAATGGCGCAGATGGTAGAGCGGGTCGTCTCATGATCGGAAGGTCAGGGGTTCGAATCCCGCCTCCTGAAGGTGCACCTTGTCGTTGTGTCCTTGGGCAAGACACTTCACCCACATTGCCTCCAGTGTCTGCGTACACTGGTAGCCCCCTAGGAGAGACCAACAGGCCCGGTTTGAACCGTGAGGCCGTCCTTCCGTGGACCCACCACCTGCAGAAGGAGCCATGGGGGCCGGTGCTATGTGACCTGGGCAGCTCCAACTGCCCCCACGACCCGGCAACGGACAAGTGGAAGAAAATGGATGGATGGATGGAGTGTTTAATGTTTTTGTAATAAATGTAGCTAATAATGAATGTGGTGGTAATTATTGATACAGTGACCTGCACGTGACTGTGTTTTAATGGCTCACTGCAGGTGCTTTTAGGTTCAGGGCATGAATGGATGATCTTTCATCCTCCACACGAGTTTGTGTCCAAACAGTTTCAGTCTGTTCTTAACATAACATGTGCTTTGTCGCTCTGGGAGAGAGATTGAGAAAAAAGGCCACGGATCTCAACTGTTCACTTCACTGTTGTGACGCTGATTATGATGTTTTGCAATGTCATGTGGCCGTAACTCTTCCAGCACATGAGTATCTGAACAAACAAAGTTTCAACCCTCGCATTCTGACAGTCTTTACCTGTTTTAGGCCGCTTACAATATAAATAAGAAATAATCTCTCGGCTGCATTTGGCGCCCGGGCCGCGTGTCTGAGACGCCTGATCTAGACTATAATTTGAAATTGGATAGGTTTGATTTTTCAGTTCTTACAATTATCCCACTGAGACCTCTGCGGCCCTGATCAATTGTAAAAACCTGTGGCACGTCGAGTCCCACGCTGACTCCTGTCCTGCTGAGAGCTGAGCTCCTCCGAAACAGACCTCTTGCTGCGGAGGCTGGAGCTGTGAGGTGAACAGCGTGTCATGGCTGAAGGCGCTAGCTTCATCTCGAGTTGAATGAACTCTGCTTCACACTAACCAGAGCCCGGGATACACTTAAAAGTCCTCCAGCAGATTTAGAAACTTCCAGGGGATTTCTCCTGGAGAGGATTTTGTTACAGGGATGATCGCACTCAACTTGTAAGTTATAGTTGGACGTTGACTACACTTTAATTTTCTTTTTTTCCTCTCCTTCATAGCGCTCTTTCTGCACGATTACAGTTCTGTATTTGACAGGCATATTGATTTATTGCTTTATTCAATTCACAGTGAACATTTTAAACACGTTCGTCCTTGAGCTCATGTTTGGCAGGAGATTGAATGTCAAATGGACAGAAGATGATATTTGTTGATTGATGACATATTGTCAATGGATCACAACAATGATCTGCGGAGAGTGCTACTCAGGGCCGTGGCTTCCAGAGCTCTTGGACAACGCGAATCTGACATCCATCCATTTCCTTCCACTTGTCCGTTGCCGGGTCGTGGGGGCAGTCGTCTGACCTGCCCACATCACATTGCACCAGCCCCTATGGCTCCTCCTGCAGGTGGTGGGTCCACAGAAGGACGGCCTCATGGTTCTAACCGGGCCTGTTGGTCTCTCATAAGGGGCTTCTGAACCGCTCTTTGACCCGTCACCTAGGACCTGTTTGCCATGGGCGACCCTACCAGGGGCACGAAGCCCCCGACAACAGAGCTCCAGGATCATTCGGGCGCTCAAACCCCTCCACCAGTCACGCTAAAACTTCATGCGTGTCCATGGCTTCAGTAGATAATCAACTTCAGCTTTTGCCATGAAAAAGTTACATTACGGCAACTGAACTGAAGACATCACCTGTTTTCAAATTATGGCTGCACTAAAAGTTATTGAGTGTACTGAATATTGTGATAAGAATATTTTAAAATCTATTTCTATTTAAATGTAAATATTTTTTTCACAACATCTTTAACACGGTGGCGCTGAAGCCTCGGCGTCGGCTCCAGTCCGTGTGAGCGCTTCTTTTATTGACTGAATGTATTATTTACCCTTCCTGTCCTCCCGTCTGCACAAGTGATGCCAGCTCTGGCACCACACATCTCTTAAATTGGACCAAATGAAACGTGGGAGTGTTGGGAGGGAGTCTGTTTCATTTTAAAGCTGGAGATCCTGCTTTTTTTTTCTTTTTTTTTTAAAAGAAATGTCTAGTAACTGTAAAAGATGATGGTGCCATTACAAGTTAAACCCAACCTCCTGAATCGGCTTTGGTGATGTGAGGTTTGAGACTGAATTGCCTCTTTCAATGACTGAGTAAATGTACAAATGGCACATGAGCTGAAACCATGAGAGAAAGTGAAAGTAACTTCTTAACCTCTTTAAAGGCATTATACATGATGTTTTTTTCTAGTACTGGAACAAATTTAGTTTAGTCCTTATTCTAAATTCAGACATTTGTAATTAGATGGACCGTGTTTTTTCCCTCAAAGCTTTTGTATGAATTTCATGAACTCTCAGGCGAGTTTTGTAGCATTTCTGTGACCATGACCCTGAAAAGTGACCCTGCAAGTTGTGAAATGTGCCTATAAACCCGACTCTGTGAAGAATCGTGATGCTACAAATGGCCTGTAAGGAAAGTTAGGAATGAGTTGGCCTTTTAATTGCGGCACAAAGTTTTTTTTATTTTATTTTTACATCATCCATATTTCAAAGGTTAAATTGAATCATGCTGTAAACGGTCATTTTAATCACTATGCCTATAACCCCCTGAGTAAGTGAGGTTTCTTGAAAATCAATATAAAATGAGCCAAACTTATGAGCAGCTTTCTTAATGAGAGTTTTTGCAAAATAAAGATCGAGGTTTTCCCCAGGGCATTAAAATAAGTTGCATAAATTGAATCCAATTTAAGGCTTTTTAATATTAAATATTGCGCAACAGGTTTTACTGTATAATTCCAGCATTATGGTCTAAAACATTTTCAGTATGCAGTTTTGGCTGAAATTGACCACTTTTTCCCCCCCTGTAAAGGTCCCCGTTTTGTCCAGTTTTCTTTCCTCTGTTTGATGAATTCTTTGCAAATGACATGGAAACATGTTCCAACTTTTTCTGCGTTTGTGGCATTAAAATATAGTATTTGGTAGGGCTGGGTGATATGAACCAAAAGTCATATCCCGATATATTTAGGTTGAATATCGATATACGATATATATCCCGATATTTTTAACGCAAAGTGAGAGCTGTGAAATGTTAAGTCAAAGCCAAATACGAGTAGTTTTGTTGAAAACTCACTATAAAATGTAAACCTAAACAAAGCTCTGTAAGGTGCACATTTGAATAAAATAATATCTTAAATAAAAATAGCCTATAAAATAAGTGACTCTTTTTCTGAGGGCAGCATTTATATATATATATAAAGAGATTACCTGTTTCTTTTTGTTAACTTAATAGCTTATCTGAATTTGAAATATCCCGATATACACGATATGGTCTAATTCCAAATCTCATTAAAAAATATATCGATATATCTTAAATATCGATATATCGCCCAGCCCTAGTATTTGGGCATTAAAGGAATAGGCCACCGTTTTTAAATACTGAGATAATGTTCTTACCTGAGCTCAGACGAGTTGATGTGTAGCTGTCTGGACTTTACGCGTGCGCTCAAGTCACGCAAAAAGACCAAAGATGTCGTTAACACTTAGCCTCATCTTATCTGTGGATCCAAACGGAGGTGAAGTTAGAAGCAACCCAGCTCTTTCACGTTTTCCCTATTTAAATACGGTTACATGAGCCTTTACACGATCCAAGCATAGTCACACAAAATTAAACATGTCGATTTCTCCAAGTGGATAAAAAAGGGGAACTACTGTATATATCAACTCGTCTAAGCAAAGGTAAGAACATATCTCAGTATTTAAAAACGGTGGCCAATCTCTCAAACTGTATAAACTCCGAGGAGATGAAAACGGATGGTTGAAACGGGGTGGTGTCCTGCTGTTGAGTAAAGGACTTTATGGTATTCTCTTGCCGTCTCCCACAGGCTCTGGGTAAACTGAGGTACTGATGGAGCAGACGGACTGATTCATTGAGAAGAAGATTCCTTGCGTATCGATTTCAAACAAAGCCTTAATACTGTGTTACTAAAACTTCCACACACACACAAAAAAAAAAAAAAATCCCTCTATCTTCTGGATTAAACGGCCTCGTCCTTTTTTTCCACTACAATTCCTTTGTAATTAGCGGAGTGTGAAGCGCCTCACTTTGAAGGCCTTTGCTGGAGGGACGGAAAGCTACAAGGTTAGCTCTCCGCTTTCATCTATCAGCCCCAAATACTCCGCCGCCTCTTTTGCCTAATTAATGCTCCGAGTGGTTAATGGAGTAATTGGAAAAGCACCTTGCCGCTGGGCTTTGCGGCCCTTTCGGCTGTTAGGGAGAAAGAGACACCTGAGCTGCAGCTGTCAGCGGCGCTCTCTCAAACGCTCCCTCTATATTTAGACGCCGCTCATTGTCTCGCAGTACAGTCTGAGCAAGTGATGTGCAAAAACTGCTGCAAGCCATGACTAAGACTTGTCTGTTTTTGTGACAGAATGGAAATGCACAAGTTAGAAACTCAAATGAGGTGTTGATTCCAAATGAGCATGGCTGACTTTTTGCTTGCACAGGTACTATTTGTGCTACTACTATTACTACTACTATGCGACTTAGGGAGCATCATTTGCCTTCATGTTTCAGAACTAACTTCTACCCTTCTTTAATGTGTTGCAATCAATGATATAAGACCTTTTGCAAAAGTTAAAGTAAATAAAACGACATTTAGGGGGTCCACCTCATAGGCGTTTGAATGGCCAGATTTGACATAAAATATAAAATAATCGTGTTTTTACTGTTTAAGTATTGCAATGTTACTTATCACAACATCTAATTGTGCTCAAATATGGTCTACTACATCTTTTTAGAATGGCTATAAAATAAGATAAGCCTTTATTGATCTCACAATGGAGAAATTGACTTGTTACATTCAGCTCTTAGAAACACTCAGGGTGTGCAGGATAGGAGGAAATGTGCAAACAATTAAATAGTAAAAAAATGGAGGTATCTTGTATACAATGGCTACTAAAAACTTTAAGGGGGCAAAAAATATAACAGCAAAAAAGTAAGATGAACAGACTATAATAAAAATGTAGTCTGGTCAGTATTAGCAGTGCAGGTTTACAGTCATAGTGCAAGTGGTTGATAACTGACACGGATAAAGTGACGTAGATACAGATAACAGATATTATTGCTATATTAGATATTACTCTAGAGCAGAGGTCACTAAACGGCGGACCTCGGTCCGGATCCGGACCCACGCGCCAGCCATTCCGGACCTTGGATCCGAACTTTGGACCCGACCTGAATCCCCTCAGACGAGCAGCTGCGTATGCGCTCTCTCTCCCTCTCTCGCTCTCCCTCCCTCTCCCTCTCTGACTGCACCAGAGCGGTAAACTACAGCCCAGACGAACAGAAAGAGAAAGTCCTACATCTTAGCTTCATGATACTTTTTAAATTTTTAGAAACGGTTTCGGAATGACTGAAATATGGCTTGCTAAAAACAAAAGCGGAGGACGCCCTAATTAAATATGCACGCGCGATCGTAATGCGTAAATAGCGCGGTTGTTTCCCGAGCAGGTCTGAACCAGGACTAAACCTGGACTAAGCCAGGACTAAACCTGGACTAAACAGGGCTCAGTGTGTTGAACTGAGCAAAGAAACACATCACTGTCATATATTATGTGCACATTGTATATAATAGGCTACAGTAGCCTATGCATTCTGCTATTTAGGAGCCAAAACTTATTTTTAGAGCAAAAAAACAATAACAAGATTAAATTGATTGCATTATTTTCAAATCACAGAAATAGTTTTAAAAAAGGCGTATAAATCCTGATATAACCGTGAATTAACCCCGTATGTTCCGGACCTTTGCTTGACCTTTTTTTTTCATTTCGGACCTTGGTGAAATTTAATTCGTGACCCCTGCTCTAGAGTCTTGTTGTACCGTCAGACAGCAGTGGGGATGAAGGCCCTGCGGTAGCGCTCCTTCTTGCACCGAGGGTGTCGCAGTCTGCCACTGAAAGAGCTGCTCAGCTCCTCTACAGTCCCGTGCAGTGGGTGGGAGGTGGGTGTCACCTCCATGATATCCCTCACTACAGAGTCCAGAGCTGACCTCCTGACCAGCTTGTTCAGTCTGTTCTTGTCCCGCTCTGTGCTGCCCAGGGCCCAGCACACGGCAGCGTAGTGGATAGCAGAGCAGTGTTTCCCCCCACCATTTTATATTGGCAGGGCGGGCCGCCCCGCCATCAGCGCCCCCGCCCTCTCAGGCTGATGGGCTTTTAATCACCGATCGTTAAAACGAGCGTCTTTACCAAATCCGTTCCGCTAATCCATTCCGGTTTTGTTTTGAGTTACTACGCCTGTTCAATCCAGTCGGAGTCAGCGTTTTTTACGGATCCAGTCCACGTTTTGCGCTCTGTGACCTGGGTCATGCGGTCGTGTTTATTGGAGGCTGCGCCAGAAAAGATCGGAGAAACGGGGACAGAGACAGGAGCTGCCACAGAGCGAGTAAGTTTAACTAGAGTGATTTAGATGACAATAAAATTAACATTAAATTCATTTGGCACTTTGTAAATAAGAAAATCCAACCCAAGCTAAATGAAACAGTTCAGTTTAGCCCAAACTGTTTAGGTGAAGCTGTTAGCATCTGTTTCACATGAAGTCAATGAAGTTAGCTCTGTTGGATTTTGTAGAAAGTCCTGAACTTAGCCTTAAATGCTGAGTTTGGCTCCTCATGTTTTACGCAGAACACAGACTCATAAACTGTGGAACTCACTGTTAAATATTAAACATGAATATGAGGAAAATCCAAACACCCGTGGGGAAATTAAATAATGGCCTACATTAGGCTAATCTAATAATGGTTACATTCTCAAACTTTCTAAAACATTATTGTTTCCTACATCATCAAAATGCTTTAGTTACTTAAACTGAATTGTGTATAGAAATTCAAACAATAAATTGTTACAAATAATAACATTTGCTAAAAACACTTTATTTTTCCCGGCAGCGTGCACGGACTGTGCACGTGTAACCATACCCCCCCTGCCAAACCAGTAAACCTAGGGGAAACACTGCAGAGGTTACCACAGAGTCATAAAAAGTCCTAAGCAGAGGCCTGCTGAACATTGAATATTCAAATATTTTGAATTGAACAGTATTTAACAGCAAAATGTAGTATTTCTTGGCAGGGTTCAGTTGATTTAGGCATTGATGATAAATTCTATCAAAATTATTATCAAATATTATCAATTATCATCTGTAATAGGGTTTGGCAAAGGCCTGCGACCCACTTTTGAGTTCCGACCCAACAGTTGAAAACCATATGACACGGTTACTAAAGTGCAGGGCAGCTATGGCTACTTTTCTTACCAAGTAGGTGAGGAGATTATGGTGACGCCCATGGAAATCACCACCGCCACCAGTAATTGACTAACGTAACTTTGACTTGTCCAAAAAGTGCTGCCTTCACTGCCTGACCAATAATAAAAAAAAAGCTCACAAGCTGTAATATTTTGTAGCCATTGCCTTATTTGAACTAATAATAAATCCTTCAGCCCAAAAATAGAAGTGCTCTCTGCATGGTACGGCTGTTTTACTCCGGGTACGCCTGCAATAACCCCAGCCATCAGTTAACCCTGTGCAGTTGCATCAGGCAGCGCTGCTTCAAGTCCACTTTTGCTCTCAGTTCCCATAAGCGCTGAGGTAAAACGTCTGGGGCATTCACGTCCGTCTCTCCTGACCCTTTTGATTGAAATTCTGTTGCAAACTGTGATACTCGCTACACTTTCCTACACCCTGTAAAGCCGCGGTTTCACATTCATGAGATCTGTCTGGCTCTGACACATTTTCTCAGCCACCTCTGGAGACTGGGCTTTGTTTTCAGAAGGGCTTTTTTTGAAGTCGTCTGTTTTCATCTCGCACCTTCCAAATCGTGTTCTCCACTCCATCCCACCTGGGCCCCGACTGCGCCCTCCGAGAATCGCCTTGGATCATATTCACTGTAATATCAAAGATCTTTATTGTTTTGAAGATTTCCCAGCAAAGGCTTTCTACGTTCAACACCTAAAAAAATCAGCCCGGAGGAAGGATGGCAGTGGGGTTGTGTTGCACATACACCATGTTCAGGAAGTTATGACCCTTTATTATGTTTTGTTGAAGGCTGATTTATAGGCGTTCACTGTATTCTTTTTTCTTTTTTAGTCTCCAAAAAATGAATACGTTTTTTTATCTTTAACAATAATGTTCAGTGACTTGAGTGGCTGGAGTGGACCAGTTTGAGTTAAAAGCAGAGGGAGGTAGCCGGGCCAGATGGACTGCTTTTTGTTTCTGCTCAAAAGCAGAACCGTCTGGAACTCTGCTACCAGCCAGTCATATCTTGTAAAAGTTTTTATGGATCCAGTCAGACCACGTTGTCACTACAGGAAGACCGAATTAACCACTGGTATAACCTTTTCTTCAATGTAAATGTTACGTTACCTGTGTGTGTTTTCCCATGTGATCGACTTGGAGGTTCAGGGGCGATGACAAATCTTCAGTTCACTTTGTTTTTAACAGTGTTGAACGCTCTTTTTTATTTTTATTATTATTATTATTCAGAAGAAGTAGATGTTGATGCCTCATCTTCTCTAAGAGTATTTACTTCTTGTTGCCCTCTATTGAAAATATATTTTTCCTGTACATCGAAACAGCCGGTGTACTCTTTTTTTTTTTTTTTTTTTTTTTTTTTTCTTTTTTTTTTTTTTTCTTCTTTTTTTTCAACACAATTTATTGAACATTTTTATATTTTACATTTTACAAAATGTCATTCCTGAACAGTTGGATGACAGAAACACCCACCAACCCACCCCCCACAATCCCCAAGCTGAGCACAATTGTGTTGTAAAATTTTGTTATATACTGTACGTATCAATACTTCACAAAAAGAAAAGGTGAATAAATAAAAATAAAAAGGGAATCCAATGTCAAAGTACAAGTTTGCTTTTCAGTCGACAGAAAAAGAAGTAATTTCCTTAAAATATTGAAGCACGTGGTTCCAGTTTTTATAAAAATTTCTGTACTGCCCCTCAACGAGAATTTGATTTTTTTCTAACTTTAGGAAGGACATCGTGTCCCGTAACCAGGAAGCCGTTGTGCTCTTGTGTTAACCTGCTGGAATTCTCCTACGATTAAAAATCTGATCCGAGGTGCCAATGACTCCTTGTATCCTGAAGTTTTTGTGTCAAAAACCACATCAATCATTCACGTTTGTCTGCATTATTTTGGCCAACGCTCGTAAAATAATCGTAAAATCACTAACTTCCTTGTTTATAAAACACGCAGCATGCCGCTTGCATCATATCCAGCTTTTCTCCGATTGGTTAATGGCTTGTCAATCACGGTCATCGGGAACTCGAAGAAATCAGACACATCTTTTTAGAATAGCAAAAGCGTGTCTGGCTGGCCAGGCTAACAGGGAGGGCAGGGAGAGGATCAGCTTCCTGAATCTTGACGGCCTGGTGCATGAAGCTGTTCAGTCGGCTGGACCTGGCCTGTAGACTCCGGACTCTCCTCCCTGAAGGCACTGAAGAGACTGTTGTGATGAGTGATGCAGTTGGTCAGAATGCTCTCTATGGTCCCTCAGTAGAAGGCTCTAGTCCGTTTGTGGAGACACCGTTGCTTAGTCCACAAAAATCTCCTTTCTCGTCTTCACGTTTATAAAGAGATTGTTATGTGTGCTCATAGCGATTGTGATTTCAGTTTAATCATAGTTAATGCTTATTACTGTGACTGATAGGAATGGGAAAACTACCATCATTTTTACTTAGGCTTCTACGGTTGTTCCACAATGTCCCAACAGTATCTGTCTTCCGTTGTGGTCTGCTGGGCTGCTGCGTGTCAAAATCACAGTAATAATTCCCGCAAGGGCCTTGTCTGAGTCGTCCCACCTGATATTTTCTCCAGTATTTTTGCAGATAAGAGCACTTACCCGGAGCACAGATAAGAGCGGCAGGACGTTAATCTGTGACTCCATCTATAATCTCCACAGCTCCATTACCACGGCATACCAGGAAGGACAAAACGCCTTTGTCATTTCAGCCTCGAGGGATTAGACCTTTCTGTCCGTGGAACCTCGGGAAGAGCAAGAGCCCACTGGATTTTACTGTGGGTTTAGCAAAGCCCCCCCAACACTGATGCGGTACCGCTGTCGACGGGATGTATAATTTACTTGTGCACTGCCGCTAATTTTGACTGTGGAGACTTTAGGAGCAGGTGCCTAAAATGTTTTATTCTAGTAATCTCTCTTGCGCGAGTAGACGAGGGGTTCCCAAACATTTCAGGCCGCGACCCCCAAAATCACTCAACCAATAACCCGAGACCCCCCTCTGTAAAATGTAATGTTAGAGCTGGGCAATTCTACCACTCTTCTTCTTCTGCGTGCGTAACTGCATGCTCTTGGTTGCCGTGGCAGCTGTGAGGAAATGCCAAGTGAAAACCACAAAATATCATATTGCATAAATGTTTTTTTTTTAAATTTTTATAGTTTTTTAACATCTTAACCCCCGCCTGAACCGAGCACGTTTCTCCCGTTTGGCTTTACCCAAATCTAAAAACATCTTGAAAACAAGCGTCAAAAGAGCGGTTAAAATGAGAAGAAAATGAGTATGAAAACGCAAATAAAGCGACAAAACAGACTCAAAATGTGTGGAAAAAGACAGACGTAAAAGTGACAAAACCGCAACAATAAAGTTACAAAAGGCCAATAAAAACTTGATAAAAACAAAAGTGACAAAAAAGTGACTGAAACACAACAATGCGAGGAAAAAGATCCGTTAAAGGGGGGTATTATGTAAAATCGACTTTTTTAAGCTTTATATCATGTTATTATGTCATTCCCTCATTAAACACATGCCTGGAGTGTTGCCTTGGCTCATTCACATATTTTTGAGTAATCAGTAAAAACTTAGACGGCAGCCATTTTAGGTGTAGCTATGCCTCAGTCCTCCTAGGAACGCCCCCACCTCCTGGAGACGCCTCTGGACCTTTCGTCACCAGCCAAGCCACCAACCACTGCTCCTCAGCTCAGCAGAGCCCCCTCCCCGCACAGTAATGTTGTTTAGATGCCACAGCAGTGTGCTGAAGGGGGCGTGTCGGAAAGCTTCTTAAAGAGACAGAGGCCTATTTCAAGACGTACAGTCATTTTGAGAGAGCAATTTTATTCAAGGCAGTTATTTTAATTTACTGCATATACAGACCAACAGAAGGTTACGTCATCATTGTAGTATGCTATAGACTGGTGCTATGTGATTGAAAAAAGCATAATACCCCCTCTTTAAGATCCACTTTGTAGCTTTCAAATGAGGCGTGACACTGGCCTGTATGCTGTAAAGTCGAGAAGCTTTTAGATTTGGGTAAAGCAGAACTGAATGAAATGTGCTCGGTTAAGGTTGGGGTTAAGAGGTTAAAGCCATTTTAAAAAGAATGAGAAGGGCTTTAAAATATATTTGCCCCATATTTTGTCAAATATATTGTCATGATATTTTTCTCTTTCATATTGTGATAAGGAATTTAGGCCATATTGCCGCCGCCTTCAATCTAATTACAATGTGTCAGTGCAACAGTGCAATTGATAAAGTTGAATAAAGTGCGTCTAAAGTTCTCAGAGCATTGAGAAACAGGGAAAAGTTGTGAATTCTCCGTCCTTCCTGTGTCCAAGCTCTGCCTTGGCTCTTGTTGTAAATTCAGAAGCCGCTCCGGGCCTGAGGGCTTTCAGAAGTGATGAAGCAGTCACAGTCTGTGGCCTCAGAGAGTTCTAGAAATGAATCTCTCCTGGATTATTGGGCTAGTCCAAACCAAAACCATTTGCAACCAATTTCCAAGACCAAATTGGCAAAAAATTATGGGATCATATCACATGTTTTTTTTTTTTCTCCAAACTTTCCAAGGCTTTTTTTTGTAAGGATAACAATAATCAAATAAGTTTAAGGTTACAGCTTGTGTCTACTGATAATTTTTAGTTTGTCTATCGTAATTAAAGCAGAACTAAGTAACTCATGCCCCTAGAGGCCATAAGCGCCACTGCAGGTGTCATAGCATTTAGCTATGACACCTGCATTTTACTCATTAATTGTCCGTGAGAGTAAATACTACGCTGACAGAAAAGACAGAGGGATATTATACATCCAATTACACAATGGATATCATGTTTTTCACTCAAACTTGGCTGTAAATACTGTTTAAGTGGTGCTAGCCCAGAGTTAGCTTTATCCGTTAGCCTTTTAGCTTCTTTTTTTGTGATTCCATTAATGTGTATTGGTGCTCCGACCCGGTGGCAGCGAAGTTGCAATTGCGGTTTTCTGGCCAGAGACACCAGGGGGAGATGAAAGACCCCCCCTCCCATTAACACTTGTATTACCCCCAGAGGGACTACGGAAAGGATTTATTAAGGTAAACAAGTTACTTAGGTTCTTGCCTGCGTAACATTAAAGCAGTACTAACATTTAACAACAGACGGATCTCTATTTGAGTAGTTTAATACAAATTCTCTGAGGAACACTCAGATCAGCACAATACAGACACATCCAAAGATCTGTCTACACTGTGCTGCTGTCAGTGATTTCAGCAGCTCTTGTAGGTCACAGGATGATGTTCTCTGATTGAATGGAGCTCAATGAAGTTGTCGTCGTCAAACTGGACAAAGGTACAGCCATAAAATTAGCATGCAGTGCCTCACTGAAACCCAAGCCATAAACATTAAGCAGTAGTTGGATCCTTTTAAATTTTCCCATCATCTACTAATTTGATAAGACTGCTTTGGCAAACAATATTTTCACAAAGCCCAACAGCTGCACTTCATGTCAAGAAAACAAACTTATCAATCAACAACAATCTTATCAGTCTTGATCAGTCTGCTTGGTCTCAATGTTTTGCATGAAGATTTAGTTGTCTCGATTTATCAGACTTTGTGATGCTATTGCGCCTAGAGTATTATTAGAGCGTTCCTGTTGTTTTTAGACAATATTGTAATTTTTGTGATGGAACATTGAAACTCATGAAAACGGGACAATATTTTACTTCATGTTCAGTTCCAAAAGTGGAGAGAAATGCGAGGTGTTTTATACTAAATGGCCGGGTTGCACAAGTGAGACCAATCTGTGTGACGTTTCCATGTTCTCCTTGCCTAATAGAGAGCAGTGAAATATGAACCGGTCGCTAAACTAATACAAGAATCGCAGGCCTCAACTTTAGGGCTTGCAAGTTTAGTTTTTAGCAGTTTTTTCCCCTGTAATTACGTCTTGCTATAGTCGTGACCTCACAAATTGCAATTTCGATTCATTTGCGATAACCATTGCAGCCTTACTCCCCTTTACAAACCATCCTGAATCCCAGCGAGTCTTAATTCGTGTAATAAAGGTCATCCAAATAATCTCACTGTACTGTCAACAAAGGGAGTAAAAATAGCCTCACATTGAGACCGTCGCTGTGAGTCAGACGATAACAAGGATGCTGCAGACTTTCCTTTCATGTTCAGTGGAGTTTTTCGTTAAAAGCCAGCGGTGGCCAGTGCACATTCTAATGCGCGGCGGGCTCTTTGCTGTTTCTGTGCTGCCTGTGCTGTCTCCAGTGGACCGCAGTGAGGTGCACACAGCGCTGCATGTACAAAGGACCGGCCCGTATTCCCCGTGGGCCCCACTCCCTGCTCCTCATTTGTTCTAATCATAAGCATGACTTTCACGCCTATTAATACGGTGGCACACGTGAATCCTTGCTCTGTCCTTTGGTCTAATGTAGAAATGGAGATTAAGGACTAAACGGGTGCAGTGTGGCATATGGCGGGGGATGTCAGTAGCGACTGTAGACCGTATTGTCCCCGTAGGGAAACGTGTTCTCTGCTTTTTGACCGATCCTTTAACCAGTGCCTCGGGGCAACCTGTCAGGAGCAGTGGGTGACCCAGAGCAGCGCCCGGGGACCCATCTCCAGATCTCCTGCCGAGTTCGTTGTCAGGAGTGCAGCTGGAAGTTTTAGCCCACTGCGCATGTTTTGGATTGATGATGGAAACCGATCTAAAGCACTAGAGCGGAGGTTCCCCAAGCTTTTAGGCGTCGATCCGCAAACTTAACATGCAAGCAATTTGGGGACGGCCACTGGAAAAACAGTTGAGTTTATGATCGTATTGCTTTAAAGATTTGTTGTTTACCTTTTTAATAAATCCTTTCCGTAGTCCCTCTGGGGGTAATACAAGTGTTAATGGGAGGATTGGAGGGTCTTTCATCTCCCTCTGGTGTCTCTGGCCAGAAAACCGCAATTGCAACTTTGCTGCCACCGGGGCGGAGCCACCAATACACACTAATGGAATCACGACGAAGAAGCTAACGAGCAAAGCTAACTGTGGGCTAGCGCCACTTAAACAGTATTTACAGCCAAGTTTGAGTGAAAAAAATTATCTTCATTGTGTAATTGGATGAACAATATCCCTCTGTCCCTTTGTCTTTTCTGTCAGCGTAGCGTTTACTCTATTACTCGATTAATGAGTAAAAAAACGCAACATGCTATGACACCTGCAGTGGCGCTTATGGCCTCTAGGGGCATGAGTTACTTAGTTCTGCTTTACAATCTAGTTTAATATTACGGATTCCCATTGTTTACTGGGATGGGATCCTTTGAGTATCTCACAATTCGATATGATACGCGATACATGGCTCATGAGAACGATAACCTTTTGATACGCCGATACTGCGATAATTGATATTTTGCACAAAAATAACCTACGATACATCACGATTTGTAAAGAAACAGTTTGCAGTTTTTTACCTTTCTGGTAACACTTTCTTTTACAGTACCCTGATACATTGTACCTAACTAAATTTAGTACAATGTAATGTGCTAAGTAACAATCTGTAATAACTAACCCAATGGGTTAGATACACAATGGAATAATATATTTGTAGTTTGTCGGCACATAATGTCTGTTAAAACGATTAACAGACTCTAACCCTAATGCAGTGGTTCCCAACCTTTTTTGCTTGAAGCCCCCCTGTGCGTGCTGTAGTTGGGTCATGCCCCCCCCCCCCCCCCCCCACAAATGGAGTGTTGCCATTGAGTGTGGCCCCACAAATGTATCAAAAATAATTGCTAATGAGTATTTATTTCAAACAAATACACCTGTAGTCCTTACTCAGTCATATTTCTATTCATTTTGCTCAAATACTATAATTTATGACCTGACCCTGTGACCAGGCAAAGCTCTGGGCCCTTCTTGCAATCCCAGGCTCACCCCCTGCGGTTGAGAACCACTGCCCTAAGGGTCTTATGTCCTTTAACCTTTATTAGTACTTTATAGGTACGTACATATAATTCCATTGTGTATGTAACCCATAGGTAGGTTATTACAGATTGTTACATGGCACATTACATTGTACTAAATTTAGTTTGGTACAATGTGTAAAATAAAGTGATACCACCTTCTTTTTTTTAACATGCAATATATTATTCATCATTTACATTTGTTTTCATGTGATTTGTACTTTTTCTTAAATGAGTGAATAAATGATCCCTGACTGAAAATGGGTCTATTGATCGGTCAATGGCATTCACTTTTACATTTAACCAGTTCCCTGCCATGCACCACCTGTAAGATGCGTTTTACTCACACAGATCTGGCACATAATACAAGGTCTTTGCTTTCAAATGAGGCATTACACTGAATAATGTCTTCTGTTTTCTGGGTCTGATAAATATTTTAGTGATGGTATCAAAAAAAAAAAGTATTGAGGTATTGGTAACATAAATAAAGTAACGGTACCCAGCCCTACTCACTGCTGGTGAATAGTAGCTGTAAGGTTTTCCACATTTGCTCGTGCACCTTGGCCACGCGGCGCCGTCTTCCGCTGAGGAGAGCGAGAGAGTGCAGCCCGTGATGGCCCGCTCCGGGGCATTCCCAGGCCAGACAGAGAGGGCACTCTCACCAGAGGGAATCAGACACTCTCAGTCGCACCGAGCAGCGGCTTCAGTCAGATAAACTGCACAGGGAGTCAGTCAGTCCATCCTTTTATCGGACCGGGCCTTATCTCCGGGGATATGCTCACACAGTCATAGATTCTTATGGGAACAAGCTCCTCGGAGAGACTACTCCAAGGTGAAAACGGTCAACGGCGGGAGGAAATTTACTTTTTTTCATTAGGATGTTGTTCTTTTTATTACTTGGAGGTTATAGCAATGTGTATGACCTACTTTATTTCTGTTAAACCTAAAAACGAGCTAGAAACCATAACAGATGAGAACAAGTCTTTGCCAATTGCCAATGTATTTTCAACAGGTTTTGTGAAGTTATTTAAAACGGTTGTAATCATTTAAGTTGACCATAACCCCCTTCCTGTCTGTGGGCTGCAGGTATGAGCTGTTCCAGAAGCACCTGTTGCTGCTGGAGGAGGCGGAGGGAGGATTAGACCAGTTCACGCGCAGCTACAACAGCTTCGGCGTCCAGCGTCTGCCCGACAACAGCCTGTTCTTCAGAGAGTGGGCCCCCGCCGCCGAGGCGCTGTTCCTGACCGGAGATTTCAGTGAGTTCAGCCTCAGACCGTGAGAGAGCCTTTTCAAACACGGTCATCGCCTCATTTTACACTCAGACATCCCTGTAGCGTTAAGAAGAGCTGCATCATGAAGTGCAAGCCTTTCCAAACAAAACCAAAAAATCAATCTCCGTGGGGTCTTGTGTTTAAAAACGCTTTGCACTTTTTGAAATCTCTTCTAAATCACTTCATGTTTCAGTCTTCTCTCAAATGTTTAGGTAATATGATTATAGGGATGGTCCGATATGAAAATGTTCTGCCGATATCGATGTCCGATATTTGCCAATGATTTATTTTGACGTTAAAAATCAATAGAAAGGCTCACTCAAATGTTGTAAAGTTTGCAAATTATCGTTCCACTATTGGAAAATAAACACACAATACAATGTCTGGGACACACTGTCTCACACTATGATGGAACAAACAATCCTTTTTAACAATATGAAAAAGATCAAATGCAATGTTGGAGTGAAATGTCACTTTGTTTTTCGCTAAATATTTACTCAGACCTTCTTATTATTGTACTTTCACCCATCTCCTCGATTAATGGGAACCAGTGACACTGGGAATATGCTACTATTTATTTATTTATTTATTTAAACATGTAGCCTACCATGTTTAAGTTACATGTATTAACTTTAAACAAATCTGATGGACTTCTGAGGACAGCTCTGTATGAAGCTGTGGAATTGCAAAAAATAGCATCATGTCACTTTAACAGCATCTTATACTGAACTTATGAGGCCAGAATGTGAAGATTTAGAGTTGGTTTAAAGCAGGCAAAAGGCAAACAGTGGATTTACAAGATTAGCATGAGCTTTGAACTGCATTGTTTTCAATGAAAAATGCGCGAATGATCACAAATGCGTCTAATTAAATATGCGCGAAAATGCGACATAACGCCTCGTTTTCACGGGTCATTAACATGACAAAAGTGGGCACAGTAAACGTGAATACAGCCATTATCATCACTGTAGTAAACCTACATGACGACAGAAAGCCAATGTTTACGTGTTGTAGCCTTTAGCCTCTTAGAAGCTATGCTACGCTAACAAATTGAAAGTTATAAATCTTGCATCAGGAAGGAGAAACTTTTGCAACACTCGCCACTCAGATGTAGCGACAATCCATCAGAAAAAGATTCATGTTAATCCTGAGTCAAAGTGTAATGTGCATGGAGGCAGTTTTAGTCCAGTTTCTTACAGCAGCATCTTGTGGCTCTGTATCTCTGTGGTGTCCAAGTGTCTGCTCCACTTTGTTTAAACTTAGTAAAAACATACTTTCTTCTTTATGCTGGAGTTTCTTTATTTTTAGGAGCCACGTTTATTTCAGATAATTTGAATAAACGTTTGCCCCAGTCAGGTCAGTGCAGCCCGTCTACATTGCTGCATGACTACATCACGGTGCAGTAAATAATTAAAAGAAAAAAATTAAATATTGGCCTGATACCGATTATGTCCAAAATTTGATGCTAGGGCTGCCAGGTGGGGCCTTCCCTGTGTCCAAATGGGTTTCCCCCAACAATGTACAATAGGGCTAGGATTCCCCTTAAAATGAAACTCTAAAGTCTCGTAAAACTTTCCTTGTTAAAGGGACTAAACCTGATTTTTTTCTTTTCTTTTTTTTCTTGTAGTGGAACAAATGTTTGTTTTTGCCTCCTTTACTGTACTGTAAACATGGACATCTGTGGGAAAATCACTCTGCATCTGAGCACAAAGAATTTGTATCAATTTCATGAACTTGCAGGCTAGTTTTCTTGCATTTCTTTGAACGTGACCCTGCAGGTTGTGAAACGTGCCTATAAACTCGCAGGACAGCCCAGGGGTGGCAGAGCGGGGAGAGACGTCTAGCAACCTGTCGGAGCCAGGACTAGTACTGACGACAGAACAGCACTCTGCCACATGTGTTTTTTCGATACCAGTAGTACCTTTCCGATACCATACTGGTATCGTTTAATGGTACCCAGCCCTGTGTGCAGCAGCCATATTAACTGCACAGTGCTTCACTTTTATATGTTTCAGGTTTGCATCAAGGCCAAACAGTCATTATATGGGTGTTTTTATATTACTGTCACTGGGTAGCAGGTCTAATACTCGATAAGGCAGGAGGAATTCTTCGTATTTTGTCGGTCTCAAAGGATCTTGAATCAGCCAAATAATTTAAAGTCTTTGCTATTCTGGCGAACCTTCAAATAATGATTTAGATTCTATTTGCAGCACTATTCTGCATCCAGTATCTTAGACAACAGCCTGTTCTCCGTGAGTGCAGTCCCAGTCCTAGTGTTACTGCGTGAGCGAGGCCTTAGGGCACCTGTCAGCGCGCTCATGTCCACCCCTGTCTCCCCGAAGCTCTGCCAGGTTAAGAACTCCTGCTCCCAACTCCCCGCTGTACACTGTCAGACCAGATATAGGCCACGGAAAGACTTCACGTATCTCTGTGTATTTTTAGGCATACGCTGTCGTTGTGGCTGTGCATAAAGTAATGCCGTGTTACGTAACAAGCTAAAAGGCTCCACTAAAACGGTGACAGTGAGAGCAGTGTAAGTTGTCACATTGTAGAGTCACTTTCGTCTGTCCCCCTTGTTCTTTTTTTTTTTTTTTTTTTTTACCGCCACAGCAAACAGACTGACTGTGACTGGAGTGGCCAGTGAGGGCAATGTCTTATTCTTGACGAACGTTTAACACTACTGTCCTCTAGGGATGGGTATTGCTAAAGGCTCATTCATACTTCCCAAGACGCAAGAACCTGAGCTGCAGAACAAAATGAAGTCACTTTTGCCTCGTAGCCATGGAAACATTTTGTAACTGGCGACGAGGCAAAAGTGACTTAAGTTTGTTCTGCAGCTCAGGTTCTTGCGTCTTGTGAAGTATGAATGAGCCATAAGGATTCATTTATTTACTGCTCTGCATTGGGATGTGATTTATTCCCAAATTAAGTTTAGCACAAATAATTATTAGTGGTGGGCCGAGATACAAATCCCACGAGAACGAGACAAAATTAACAAACTAATGTTAGGGATTTTTTGCACAGCAGTCTTTAGAAACGCCCCCAGAAAGAAACGGATTTAACACACGAAGGTCAAGCATTGAGGTTTATTACTCTTATCGATACCGGGTGCTGAGTCTGGGCCGTGTGGCGCCTCGCCAGCCTCAGCTCAAAACACACAGAATACAAAGATTTTACAGACTATATGGAAAATATAGCCACTCCCATTTTCCAGTAACTTTCCGCTCCCTTCAGTCAGGGTTGGCCTGTTGTTTTCCGTCCCGGCTGGTACTTTTCCGTCCTGCCGTCATAAACCCAAGACCCCCTGCCCCCTGCTTCCTAGGGCACTACAAATAATTCACCTTGGTCCAGGATGCTTTGGGGATCGTAAAAGTGTGTGTGACTGATAAGAACGTCTGTTTTCTTCCCTTAAGCTTCAGTGCCTTAACCAAACAAACGAGAGACCTTTGACATTTGGCCTCCAACATCGACTCAAGGTTTATGAAGTTAACATTTCAACCAGCACAAATTCATTTAGCAACAATACCAATGCAATACATATGATTTTATCACAACTAATAAGGATGGGAAGATTTTTACCAATATCATCAGGCTGTATTTGTGTGCATACAGTTTAATATTAGAACAAGGCTTAAAAGTTGATTTCAGGTGGAGGAGGCGGTGACCGGTTTAGATTTAGTATCTAAACAGTCTGTGCCAGACACTGACGCACAGGAGGTTTTAAACATTAAACAGAAAGTGATTCTACTGTCGTTAGACTGACCTCTTTCTTCCTTAAATGGCCGCTGTAATCATCGCTTCATATTCTGCGCGCTGCCTTCTCCCTCGTTGTCCACGCGTGCATGTCACATCCGCGTTGTTTTGCTTTTCCGTGCGCCGTAGATGCGCGTGTACAATCACAAAATAGGCGGCGGATCCACCCGCACTCGCCGCGGCGTGCAGCGGTAACACATAGCTTCCAACAGCAGAGCCTTTAGTTCGTAAATGAAAGAGAAAGTAACGAGGTGCGAGTGTGGATCTGCAGCGGCTCCAGTCTGCAGGTTTGAACACTGAGGCGGTGGTTCCAAGCGACTGACCTTAAAAACGTCAAAGTTTTCTTTCTTTTTTAAGTGCCAATCAATATATAGTACACATTATTAGAGAGCTATTGCCTAAATATTCCCATGAGTCCTATAAGCGGTCTACAGGAAGATTATATATATATTTAAAAAATAATACGAGATAATTTTACACTGACGAGAAATCTCGTGGCAAATTGATCTCGCGAGATCTCGTGTCATAAGATCTCGGCCCATCCCTAATAATTATTATACTGTATGTCATCTAAAATACCAATGAAATAAAATAAATAAACCAAAATCTGTAATAAATATTAGAGTTAACCTTCAGAATTAGGATAACATTTCACATCTTTATTTTTTTTATGTTATTCACAGGCTGTTGGTTTACTTTGGCTGTTGCTGAGGGGAACTGGATCTAAATGAAAACTTGGTGCAATAAAATTAACTATTGAGCGTCTTCCCCGTGTGTTTACCGCACACCGGTGCCACATATACACCAGCAGAGGGAGATTGTGCGTCCTTTGCGCAGTTCGGTTTGAACAGATCTGATGTAAGGAGAGAGGCTTTTTAACTGTTAAGACTGGACTGTTAAGGCTGGAGCTTATCGTCCCTTTCTATACGCAATGCCACCCTAACATGTTTTAAAACGACACTAAAAAGTCTTTTATAAAATGGATTACACTTTATGTATGGTTTTAGTTCTGAGCGCATCGAGTTTGTGCCGGTCACATAAGATTTGTTGTTTCTGGAGACCAAACTGTCTGCTGCGTGGGTTTTTTATATTCCAAACATGGCGCCTGCATCTTGGTTGAACCTTGTTAAGACCTCTTCATTCCACAGCTCAGCTCCGGAAAGTGGACGTGGACAGAAGTTGCAGCCCGTATGATCAGCCCGGCCTGTGAAAAATATTGATTACACAGGATAAACTTGCATACTCTGTTGAACGTGGGGACGTTTAATATTTAAACAGCAGGGTATTTCATCAGCGGCTGCAAAAGTTGTTCAAAGGCTGCAACCTCCATGTTTGCGCTGAAATCTCCGCTCCCTTCGGTCCCAACTTTGGAAGTAATTTCAGGTTAATGGCTTTCCGAGTCTTCTCTCCGCGAGACTATGTATTTTTTATCATCATTGGTAAGATTAAATGAATAGCCCGCTCATCAGTCAAAGCGATATAAAGGAAAATGGGATGAGCCTGTCATTTTCTCTCAAAGTTGAATGTTTCATCTTTTTTATCCGAGACATTAGCGCACAGATATTTATGAGTCGTGTCAGTCGTTTTGGTGCTCTCATATCAGAAACAAATGTAAAGTGAAAAATGATTATGGAGACGGGCAATCAGCAAAAACAAGCCTGTGCATTGACAGCTGGTTTATTGAGATAAAGGGAAGCAGATGATGATTGTTCTGCTCTCAGATGGTGCAAAACAGAACTTTCAATGCGGTCCAAAAAACAAGTGAAACATGTTGAAAACGGGAGGCAAATGGAATCGTCTGACGTGGAGCTCAGACGGCGGATCTGAAGTCCGGTTTGATGTAATTGAATGTGGCGGCTTTTTGTAGCGTCGTCGTTGGGTGTTTGTTGACAGTGGCTGAATGAGAACGTTGTGCACGGCAATAGGAAAAAGTCACCTAAAAATGCTGTTAAAATATGGGTGGACATTAGAGTGCTGTCCGACGGGTTCGGTCGGGCTCGGACAAATATTTAGAACTAATTTTCAGGCTCGGGTCGGACTCTGACACATCAGTGCGTTAAAACAACTGAAACTAAAAAAACAAATTTAAAATGGGCCTGTTTAGTTGACGTGACTAAGTGTTCGTTTTGTGGGGAAGAAAATGAATAAACTGGGCCCGCGGTGCCCGATGTTGGCCGCCCCGCACATGGCTGGGGCATTAGCGCACCACTGCTTTTACGCACCAAGCTCCGCAAGACCCTGAGCTCAGGCCCTGCTCCGGGGAAGTGACCAGCTAGTCTGACTTAAGGGAGGGAGCGCTCTGTGGAGCTCGCTGAACTCTGACGCGAAGTGAACGTGACAGTCCAGTACTATCTGAAATGGTTCACTCTGTGGCGGTGCTGAACGCAGTGCGCCATGTGCCATGCCAACATTACGTGCTGCGTAACCTCACTTCAAAGGCTTTTCTCAAACTGTGCAGTGCATTACACACACGATTTATCCATTGATCAAAAATAAAATATAACATGCAAGTCCGTGTTGAAAGAGAGAGAGGGCAAATGTGGCTCTTTTTAGCAGGTTAATGGGTTCTGTGAATCGCGAGCATCACAGAAATGTGGTGAAACTGTGTTTCAAAGCGTCTCGGTGTGCGTTCGCTTTAACGGCTTATCCAAAGCGCACGGACTGAGTGAAGTTTAGACAAGTATTGAATTTAGTTTAGTTTATTGGTTTATTTGGTAGGGACAGTGCAAATTAATGAACAAGCCACACCGGATTGTAGCCTTGGGCTAATTTCCATCCGTCGTCCCCCATGCGCACTCTCAAACACACTCTCATTCATCCTGGCCTATTGTACATGTTTTTAGTGGTAGGGGAAACCGGAGTACCCGGAGGAAACCTACGCAGACACGAGGAGAACATGCAAACTCCACACAGAAAGGCCCCGGCCTTGGTGGGGATCGAACCCAGACCTTCTAGCTGTGAAGCACGAGCGCTAACCACTGTGTTACCGTGCCGCCCTGTGCTACGAGGTAACAGCGGGTTTATGAGCCTCCCATCCCCGGCAAGGGCCGGGCTCGGACAGAAAAAAACGTCCCAATCCACACTCTAGTAGACATCTGTTTCTGGTGGGCATGGCTATACTGTAGTAACCGACATGAGGAAGCAGTCCCAATGGAGAGTGAAATCTTTGCAGTCTTTCGAAACATTTGTTTGATAGTTGGCGAACTATCAAGATGAGAGGGCGACAACAGTGCAGCTAGGTCTACTTGTGTAGTCGAGTGTCTCCACTGGCCAGGGTCAGCCAAGGGCCAAAGCACACTGAACTGAACTGATACTAATGTGACGTGAACAGACTCTTGGCCTCTGATTGGCCAGAGGAGAGAGGAGCGCCCTCACTAAAACAGGCAGGTCATACGAGTATTTCACAACATCATCTCCCTGTTGAAAAAGGAGACTTTGCTGATGATGGCATTAAGACATTAGCATGTAGCTTACCTTTTATAGTTCATCTTTTAGCGGCTGCTTTTCTGTAGTATTTGCCTTGGCACCGCTGAATCATTCCATAAACCCAACCAAATGGCAGTACTTTTCCCAATGATCTCATTGTAGCTCACTGTTCATCGCTGTTCTGTTTTTCCTTCAGTAACGTGTATTCTAATAATAATAATAATGCCTTACACTTGTATTGCGCTTTACAAGCCTGTATTACCAAGTTTCTCAAAGCGCTACACTGTCGTCATTATTCATTCATTCACTCCATACTCAGTGGTGTTAAGCTACTGCCCTAGGGTAGACTGACGGAAGCGAGGCAACCAGCCCGTGCCATCGGCCCCTCCGACCACCACAAACCACTTCCTCACACACTACTAGCGTGTTCTCATTAGGGCTTTGTGCCTTTTTTTTTTTTCTTTTCACTTCTATATTGATGTTTCACATGTAAAAACTTTTATCAAATCAAACTTTTATTAATGAAGCGATTTTAATACACAAGTGCTTTACACTTTGTACTGTATGGAAAAGACACTTTGAGAATATATCGCCTACAAGATTACCGTATTTTTCGGACTATAAGTCGCACTGGAGTATAAGTCGCACCAGCCAAAAAATGCATAATGAAGAAGAAGAAAAACGTATATTAGTCGCTCCGGAGTACAAGTCGCACCAGCCTTGGCAACTACCTGGGCAGTGAGGAGTAACTGCACCGTTTAAAAGCCTCTCCCAGCATCACATTATTCAAGCAACCATTTGCAAAGAGTAACCTCTGCTTTTCGACAGTCCCTTACAAGTTTCTCGCTCACTCCAAACTTTACTCTTTTTCTTTTTCTTTTCAGTGGTACAGCAAGTAAGTGCGTGCTTATTTGTCATTGTACAACTGTGCAGGAGTAACAGATATTGATACACAAGCCTAGAGCGTCCTCTAGCAGCCGTCAGTGTGAAAATAACACAATGTGAAATTATATATTTTGATATATAAGTCGCACCTGAGTATAAGTTGCACCCTCAGCCAAACTATGAAAAAAAGTGAGACTTATAGTCCGGAAAATACGGTATATCGAAATGAACTTTAGGAGATATGCAAATTTACAATATCGAGTATATCTCCCACTGCTGCTAACAAATGCACCATTTGTAGTCTGTTCAAGATACACATTTTTGTATATTTCTGATGCTTTACAAAAATATCGCTTCAATATAGTTATGGAGAAAGTCCCCAAAATATTGAGATATTCATTTTTGGCCATATACAGTAGCCCACCCTTACATCTCATCAAGTGATCCAGTGATATGATGTATATCTGCAGGAAATCCAAACCAGCTGCACAAGATTCCTCAAACTTGTTCGAATGAAGAAAACCTACTCCCGATATATATCTTTTTAATAAGGGAACAGCTTAATAACACGGTTAAAAGCTCGAAAAAGTGAATTTGCAGATGTCCCCTTCAAATGATGCTCTGCTGTACACCTATGTCATTAATCATCGCCAAAGCCCGGAGTTGCAAGGAGTTTTTATTCATTAACATATTTGTTCTTGGACAGTTTATTAACTCACAGCACTGGCTAGACAAAAATAATAATTTTCCAGCACAATTTTTGGCATCAAATCATTTTCCCAGTTTTTGTGCCGCCCAGCCATGGTCATCCTTTTCATATCTCTCGCTTGTTAAAATACAATGTGTGTAAAACTTTAAGAGGCAAGAAACTATCTCAACTCTAATCAACTCGGATAAACTTTGAATCACTTTTCATCACAAAGACACATTTTTGCACTGGAATGATGTAACCATTCACCCCGCTAACATTATTATCTCTATTTCGGCACAGACTCCACCAGCAATTTCAGGGTCTGCCTTGCCAGTTCATGCCAAAAGAGAAAAAGGAGAAAAAAAAAAAAAAAAGCATTATAGTGTACTGCTGGGAATGGAGCTTTTGTTTATTTCCCGTACCCCATTTTCTCGGTGCTTAGCCCTGTTTCCGCACACTCCCTCGTCCCCCCCCCCCCCGTGCCCCACTCCTTTTTAATTATCTTCCCAGGACCTTGGGCAGTCGCTCAATCCCAACATTCAATTCTGTGGGAGATTACATTTTGACACGGCTCAGTCATATTATTTGATTTCAATTTCATAGTCAATGGGGAAACAGCCCAGCAGCCCCAGCACTCATGAATATGGCGCAGGTCGGTTGCATAATACCCTCCCTCTGCCTTCTTTTTATTTTTTTCTTGAAAGAATTGAATTGCGGGAGGGGGGAAAAAATGTCTGGGTTGGAGTCATGCTAAGTTACTTTTAGAGTGGGGTTGAACAATGATTGAAAAGTGTGAAATAGTGATTTTTGACCGTTTTAAATTTGCTTTAGATTGTTTATACACTGCCTGACCCCCAAAAAGTCACCGTCTGGATTTAACTAACTGTTCTTATCTGGGGTTGCTGCAGTTGGTGACGTCAAGGTTCAGCAACACTATGAGCCCAAAGAAAATGATCACCTGAACATCCTGATTGACCAGGTTATTCCATCAATGGGTTTCTTATTCCCTGATGGCACGGGAGTATTTTTCACAGGATTTTTCAGCTCACATTGTGACAGAGGGGGAGCATGAGACAACATTTTCACCCATGGATTGGCCAGAGTCCAGATCCACTGAGAATCTTTGAGATGTGCTGGAGAAGCAGGCTTTGTGCAGTGGTCACACTCTCCCATCATCACTGTAAGGACTTGGTGAAAAAATGAATCCAATACTGGATCTTTTGAAAACATCTTTTAAAAGACAAATGTATGAACTACTTTTCCAAATATTGGATTACAGTTGTGTGCCGTCTCCTCTTGTGGCGAGTCTGTAAATGACATGTTTTCGTAAAGGAAGTTATTCGGCCGCCATCTTTGTTTTGTGAAATGTAATGAGGCACTTTTGAATCCCCGTAATGCTTTGCGGAAAAAGCAGGTTCCGGTTCTGGCGCGTCAATGCAAAGAAGCATAAACAAAGCTAGAGAGGGCGGTATTTCCAGAAAACTACGTTTTGGTGCGTGTAAGCAAAAGAATAGTAGTCTGTGCGGTTAATAAATGTTGTGACAATCGTACTGGATGGAAACTAGTCCAATATTTTGTATCTATTGATGAATATTAACTGATGTAAACACTGCAAACAACAATTTGCGAGTCATCGTTTTCATTTTCAGGTTACATCCTCTACGCTAAATGATGGCAAAGAAACTAATAGGCAAAAACGTGTAAAAATAAATAAATAAATATATATATATATATTTTTTTTATTGTTTATAATCTGTTCCACATTATCCTTCTGCTTATCATGATCCTTCTGTCTATAATGTGAACAACAACATGAACCGCCACAATGCTTGGATTTTTTGCCTAAAAGCGTAAGAGACCCATGTTTCGCTGTCTATTTTAACACCGTAACCTGCTGCGCCAGAAGTGCGCTGCCCTATGAGCACAGAGGAGTGGCTGTGGGTCTGCTCAAAGTGCAAAAATATCTTCCACAAAGCTTTGGGAGCATATGCTTGTAAGTTTCGTTGATTGAAGGTGTTGTGTACCAACAGGTCTAATGGTCGATGTTATTGTTGTGCTAAACGGCTGCGATTGTTATGCTAATTAACCGTGGCTAAGCTAGCTGACTTTTTCCATAATTTTTGTAGGTTGATATTAGCTGCAGCTACTGTTTCTGTAGCATTTTATAAGCTATATTTGTGAGCTGTCAACTGTTTCTATGCCAATATTGACTGCATTTTTATGTTTATTTGCAGTTTTACAACTTTTGACTGGAGCAAAGAACATGGCTCAAAGTCATTCAGCATCGTCTTCATGTCAAGTCTGTTCGCTATCTGCCAAACTACACACCAACAACGTTTAGGCAGGGCAGAATAAGTTGTATACATGCATGTTGTATACGTGCAGCCTTTGTGTTTAGCCAATTATAAACATTGAAATGAGTAAATTTAAATTTCCTTGCAGTTAAACTTTCAGTGCGGTTTTAGAGCATCTTAAGCTTTTCTCACAAGTACTGCCTCATAAGATATTTGACCTCCCGAGTAACACCCAGTCAAATCAGGATTAAACGGGTCTTAAAGCATCTTAAATGGACCTAAAATGAACAGATTATAGCTAACTGTGTGGAAACCATTTCTAAACCAGAAAACCGGCTTATGTAAATGTATTACTAAACCATTATTATCTCAATTTAAAATGAATTCTAAAATGGCAGGTGACCATTTTGAGAAGCACTGTCTGAGATGATGTGTTTTCCGCCACTGCTGTTTAAGCTCATGAATAGCAAGCAGATATGGATTCTTAAATAAAGAATGAATAAACAAAAGCATCCGGAATTGACATGCCGAGGTTGTCACCCAATATTGGAATGATTTGTATCCTAATCTATTTCTGCCAGTCGATGACGATTGGTTTTGTTTTATCATCGCATCACGGGCGCAACACCTGTCAGTGCTCCCCTCCGATGCATAATGCAGTAAGAAATGAAGCGGCATCGGGAGCGGCATTTCATCAGTTTGTCTTTTGCTCGAGTGAGCTCAGTGCAATGCGCTGTCGCAAAAGTCGCTGAATACACAAGAGGAAGTGGAGAAACTCTGTGGAAGAAAGAGCAAAGTAGAATGTTGTGCAACGCCAAACCACATTAAAAATGGCTGATAACATTTGCAGCTGTTTCAATGCACATGGGCGCATAGGACCCTAGAGGGGCCCAAGGTTCAATGGAAAAAAAATGGGTTAGGTTGTGTTTGTTTTAGCACTAAATACTTTTACAGATCAAAGAATGACGACTGAGATGCAGTTATTAAGGTCATTGTTTCTTGACAAACATTGGCTCCAAACGACACGTTGCATTGGGCCCAAAGCTAGAAACGGCACTGTTTATAATATAATGATAATAATGAATATGATAAGAAAAGTTGGGGGAAAGTGGAGCATAGATACAAATGGCAACGTGTCATACAAAGGCGCATGGCCTAGCCGAGGGGGAAGAAAACCTCTCAGTGAATCACTATTTTTCACTCTTTTTAGCCGTTTTCTGGCAGACTATAAACATATTTGTCACATACCAATAACGTCAAGTCAAAATTGGGTCCATATGGATGTTTTTTCGCAGGAAATTGTTCAGGTGAAGTGAAAAAAGGCACTTGTTAGTTTAGTTTAGTTTAGTTTATTTATTTGTTTGAGCAGTTAACCTGCTCAAAGGGAGTGGGCTGAAGCCAAAGGCTTATAAGCGCCCACCCCAAAATAAAAATAGTAACATTACATGTAATATTTACAAGGTAGCAAATCATAAACAAAGGAACATAGGGCAAAGTAACAATAAATGATGAAGAATAAGACAAAAACAACAGCAAAATAAAGAACAAAAGAATGTGCTACTTTTATGTTATAAAGGTGCATTCATACATATTATACTCTGAGATCTTGCTACTTCCCAGTTGTCATTACTATCCTCAATATAATTTAATTTGGGTTTAATTATCATTAATTATCATTATTAAAGGTGCATTAATACATATTATATTCTGAGATCTTGCTACTTCCCAGTTGTCAATACCATCCTTAATATAATTTAATTCGGGTTTATTTATCATTATTATTATATTTGTTTAATTGAGTTATATGTGAAGTATGATGTAAGCCCTGCATAATGAGGTGCATTAAAAAGCCAGGGTGTAGAACAGGCCAGTTGAAGAGGGCAGTAACTCCCCCTCAACAAACCCCCACCCAGCTGCCCTAACAGCTGATTTTGTAGATGATGTTCCTATGCTGAGTGGTGCATTAAAAGACAAGGTTTTGAGCCCGTTGGGAGGGTCCCTCTCAACAGATTCATAACTTGCCTACCCTAATTCTCAATTTGTAAATTTGAGCAATAGAATGACAACCGTTCCAAGCAGCAACACTCTTCCTTGATTATAGAGGAAACACACATAATTGATCCTACTGCGCCTCCTAGTGGCAACACATTTCTTGTTCTCTGTATATTTCAAAAGTCTTTTGTTTGTATTTATATTTGAACAGGTTGATATTTGGACTTCGTTTCAACTCCATTTCCAGTTTATTCCACAATTGTACACCATTAACTGTTGGGCTAAAACTTTTCAAAGTTGAGCTATGTTTCTGAGTCCTAAAGTTTAATTCGTCACGTAATTCATAACAACCAGTACGTTCTTGGAACCTTCTTTGTATTTGGCCCGGTAACAGTTTGTATCTTGCTTTGTATAACATCTGTACAGTTTGGAACTCAACAATGTCACAGAACTTCATGATCTTTGATTTTAAAAATAATGAGTTTGTGTGGTCCAAAAACCCAACTTTATGAATTACTCGGATAGCTCTTTTTGCAACAATACTATTGGTTTTAATGTGTTTTTATAAGTACTACCCCAAACCACAGTACAATAATATAAATATGGCAAAATCAGAGAACAGTATAAGATATGTAGAGCTTTGATGTTTAAAATGTGCTTTGCTTTTGCTATTACTGAAATGCTTCTAGAAATTTTCGTAGATATATATTTAATATGAGCTTTCCAAGTAATTCTGTCATCTATAATAACACCAAGGAATTTGATTTCATGCACTCGCTCTATGACAACACCCTCTATCTGAATTGCTTCCTGAGCATTGGAATTACAGTTGCCAAATATCATCATTTTGCTTTTACTCAGATTTAGAGATAATTTATTTTGTTTGAACCACTTATTGACACTTTTGAGTTCCAAGTTAACAATCCGACACAGTTGCTGTAAGTCGTCACCTGATGCAAAATATTTGTATCGTCAGCAAACAAGATAAATTTAAGTACTTGAGACGTTTTACAAATGTCGTTGATGTACATATTAAACAATTTTGGGCCCAGAATGGAACCTTGAGGTAAACCACACACAATTTGTCGACAACTCGACTGATAATCACCTATTTTCACACATTGTTTTCTATTTTTAAATAACTGGTAACCCACTATGTTAGCTAACATAGCATGAAGCTAACGTTAGCTATTTATTATAATAATAATAATAATGCATCGGTTTTATTTAGCGCTACTCTGGACACTCAACGAAGCTTTACATTGCACTATTCATTCATTCCATACCTGGTGGTAGTAAGCTACTATTGTAGCCACAGCTGCCCTGGGGTAGACTGACGGAAGCGAGGCAACCAGTCTGCGCCATCGGCCCCTCCGACCACCATCAACCACTCACTCACTCACTACATTCATTAGGCTTCCTGGTGTTACCAAACGGTCTCCCATCCAAGTACCGACCAGGCCCTTCCTGCTTAGCTTCCAAGGTCTGTTTTTCCTCTGGCTGCTTCAAACATGACCATATATGGGAAATTCCAAACATGCCGTCTGTATAAGTAAGCACTTTATTTGTCATTGTACAAACGTACAATGAAATTGTGTTCAAGTGTTAGTCCTGAGCCGTTTCAACTGAGCCGCGCTGCCATTGTGGGCCAACCTGACCCGCATGTTTTTGGTCGGGAAACGGTAACACCTGGAGGAAACCTGGTTGGCTGCCTTCAGTGCTCCTCTGAAACGGTGCACCGCCTCCTGGGTTTGTCCCCGTTTCAGAGCGTGGTGTCCTGCACTGGTCAGCTCCTTCCTCTTCCTCCTGCGCAGCTCCCTACGCTCTACAACAGTCTTTCACCATCTTCTGGGAAGAGCTCAGCAATGAATCTGTTTAATTCTTCAGTGAACATAAATTAGCCAGAGCAATAGTGGAATAGAAGGCATGTGTGGCTTAGCTGTGAGTCTTGTCTGTATACCTTCTCCTTTGTCCCTTCCTTGTTTCCTGTAGCGCCTCTTGCGGCTCTTCATGCCTCTTCAGTATCTGTCTGTTATAAAACATTACACATTAAAGTTTAGATTTTGGTCCCCACTCCGCACTTCATCAAAATGTAGAATCTTTGCATCAACAAATCAACACCATGTGCATATTTTTGTCAGTAAACTCAAAACTAATGAAAGTAACAGATTGCTCTTTCATAACTCAAATCCACAATTATGAAAAAGTTGCTGCAAAAACATAACACAGGCTGATCTCACAAACGAGGCTTGTAATGTAATCATTGCTTTCTACTCTGCTTCATTTCTATATTTCATTGCAGTATAACTTATTGCTGCAGTTTTGTAATAATTAAATGCCGTGATGCAAGTGCAGTTCAAATACCAATTTCACGGCAGCCTCAGTTTGCGAAAGTCAAGAAACTTCACTGTGTAGTTCCTGCCTGTGATGATAAAAGTTGAAACAAAGCCTCAGAGGTTTTCGTACATCATCGGGACAAAGTAAATCTCATGACAAATCATAAAATTCAACTAAGGCAAACCTTTTATTCATGGAGCCTAACATTAAAGCAAGGGGATTTCTTTTCTTCTGCACTTGACCCATCCTTCAATGCCGCTGGGGAAAATGTCAGGAGCGATGCCATTGATTATGCTTTGCTTGACTAAAAGTGAAAGCTTAAAGGTCCTATATCATGCAAAATAGACTTTTTGGAGCCTTTAGCCATGTTATGCTATTTCCTTATCAAAAACACCCCCAGAGCGGTTTTTGGCTTCATTCACGCAGTTCTAAGTAATCCTCCTGAATCCTGCTCTGAGCAGCTGCTCCGCCCTCTCCTGGTAAACCACTGAGTTTTTCTGTTGTGTCGTCAGAGCGGAACGGAAGTGCTAGACATCTGTAATGTAATGCCTTACGGCCTGATTTTAATTTGTAAAACAGGTTTTTCATTATTTCTGTCGTAAGAAAGAAATAATAAAAAAAAAAGTGCCTGATGCGTACGCGCTGCCCCTGCAGAGAAAACACACACACCCCTGAGCGTCTGAACTGATGTCATGTTTGCACCGAAAGTTGTGAAGAAGGAGCTCTTTCTAACCTACTCTGGACACCTGTTCTTTTTTCTTACCTAATGATAATGTCCCGGAGAAAAGCGGGTTTGGCTGCGAGGACAGGACTTCTGCCACTCAGCAAAAGTTGGAATTTCTCTCCGGGATTCATTGACTATCAGCCAAAATAGTGTTTGTCTGTGTCTCTCACTGATGGATGTTTGGTGAACCTTGGCCAGAATCAAAGTGGATTAACTTTTATAACTAACGCGATCCCATAATGGAAACACCAGAGCGGTGAGTCAATCAAAACGCGTGTTAGCGTGTGTGTTAGCATGTGTGTTAGCGTGTGTGTTAGCCATTTATGAAGCTGTGTTGCACATGTCAACTCCTTATAACTGCATCATGAAGTAACTTCACCTTTTGCTGTGATGTGTGTGTATATATATTTCTACTACTGCTAAAGTTGTATGAGCGGAGACGGGGGGCGGAGTTGACAAAAACATTTGTTTGTGTTTATTTTTCTGCATCTTTATTTTTTAAATAGTGTATTTATTTCATTTCATTTCATTTTATTGAGAGCCCCATTAGCTCCTGACTCATTGCAGGAGCTATTCTACCTGGGGTCTCCTTCATTTTCATTACAAATGTTTACATAACAAAACAAAACAATACACACACACACACTTACACACAAAACCAACCGTGGGAGCTCATTGTGAAACCAAACAAAACATGTTGCTGGCCACACAGCACAACTCATCTCTGCCTTGCTTTTGGACAACATGTACAACAGGTTTTTTTTTTTTTTTTTTTTTTTAGGAAACTCATCGTTTTTCCTCATTGCCATTCCAGCAATACAAAATTACCTAGGCAATTATGCCATGCAGCCAACGATATCACATAAAACCAGAATAACTATCAGTAGATATATAGAGTTGACCTAAAACAGCAATAACGTTGCAATAACTATTTTTATCATTATCACCATATCCATCTGACAAAGTAAAACCAACAACAAAAGTACAAAAATTAAACATTTACAGTAATCAAAACAGAGTGTTTTGTATGAAGCATGAATCTCAACTTAATTCGACTCTGTAGTCATCGCTCTCACACAGGGCTGCAACTAACAATCACCATAAGCTGATAAATAGTTTCCTTTATCATTTATCATGTTATTCACTCATCTATAATCAAACAGTTAGCGTATTAATCCAAATTCATTCTTGTGTAAACAAAAACACCTTTAACTTCTTTTGAAAACATCTTTTGCTATTTTCTGACAACAAAAATCCTGGTAAAGCATTCCAGGCAACCATGGCTCTGTAACAAACAGTTCGCTGCATTTATATATATATGTATTTTGTGTACAGCACTTTGGGCAGCAATGTTGTTTTAAATGTGCTTTATAAATAAACTTGACCTTGACCTTAACTGAATCCAAGCGTTTTGTCTTCCGGGTTGGAAAAATACCTCCAGAAAATACTTATACTTAAAACAAAAATTAGTACTCCATAGTGGTAGAGGTACAATATATCATATAAATGCCTATACTTTACTTTGGAATTGGTATAATAGTATGATACAGATCCTTTAAATGACTGAACTATTGCCGTACCCACTGCTGCCTGCAGAGGGCGCTCCAGCCCAGTCTCCCATCGAAATTTCACAACATAAAATAAAGTACTTAAAGGATGATATTGTATGTTTGTATCATCTTTATCTCTTCTCTCCTGTGTCCGCAGACGGCTGGGATAAATTTTCTCACCCTTACGCCAAGAAGGAGTTCGGCAAATGGGAACTGACTATTCCGCCGCGAAATGACAAGTCTCCAGCGGTGGCCCACGGCAGCAAACTCAAGGTAAGGAACACGCCGTCTTTATGTCTGGTTTAGCGCTCCCTTGTTAGGCGTCATCCCGAGACTTGTCAGTGCAAAGCGCCAAGGAGATCCCTCCCGTCTTACGAAGCGAGTGGAAGCCCGGCGTGTCGTCTTCAGCAACGTGTCACCGGCGCAGTGGGGCCGAGGGGAGATTACTGTACGTACACATTTGGCACAGCGCAGGGGAAAAAGGCAACCTGTGCGGCCCGCCCGACGGATGTGATTCACTCTTCCATCTGGTACAGACTGATATCACTCGAGCCGACGGGAGGGTGGCTCAACGTGAGGCTGTCCTTGCCCATTGAACAAAATGGAGCTGCCTGTGTGTGGCATCCAAAGAAAAAGAATGACAAACAAGGTAGATAAGGGCCGCACGGTTTGGGAAAAATATTTCTTAGCAGTTTCGATTAGATTTTACAATTTGTGCTTTAAAATCAATACACATTTTAAACGTTTCCAGGAAGAAAAACAGTCATTCTGAACTAGGGATGTCACGATTTCAATTTTTTGAGTCACGATTATTGTGAGAGAAAATATTGTGATTTTACGATTATTCACGATTATCGACCGAATGAAAGGAAATAACTGATATTTTTAGTTTCTGTCTTTAAAAAGCATTTTAATACTTGAACTTGTAAACATTCACTGTTTCTAAAAATGAAAAATGGTTTAAGATTGTTTTGCATTAAAATAAATAGGCCTACATTGAATAATACAAACAATGTCTACTTTATAATGACCATAATTATCATTATTATTTTACTATATATTATTAGGCCACAGTCTAGGCTACGTTTCCTGTTCTCTAAAGTTCTGCTGCTGCTTAATTATTTGTCAGATGTTTTGATGAACAGAGAATGAAACGTGTTTACAAAATGACTAAGGAGACTGTTTTGAACAGCTGATTTCCACATGTGCGCGGTTTCACTTTCCTTTCTGTTACGCTGAAGCAGAGCGGAGCGCGTTAGCTTTGTGTTTACATCCTGAGCCAGTTGCGGCTATTTCCGAACATTTGGACACGTTTTTTGGAATTACTGTATGCAGTTCGTTACCTTGACCTGGACATTTACAGCGAAGGATTATCTCCAAGATGTTGTTTATATTCGACGTAGCCGATATCAGCGCCTTTTGCTGCAACTTCCTGACGACAGGGTTTGCATGACGGATGTTCCATCGACAACAACAACGCCTTGGTCATGTTTTGGATCCTAAAGAGGTCCCACTCTGCTGACTTCAATCATTTTTGGGTGAATACAACACTGGAGGAGAGCGTCCTTCTGCCTTGCTCAACTACAGGTGAGTTTACGCTGTTTATGGCGTGCAGCGGCTCGTCGTCAGCGTGAAAAATTTCTGCGGTAAACAGTGGCTTCTAAAATTCTTACGAATAATCTACCGCGTCCTTTTATAATCGTGGTAATCGTAAAACCGGTTAATCTTGACATCCCTATTCTGAACATGTTTCTGGAACGCATAACCAGAGATCTCCAAGTAGTTACTCTCCAGCCCTTTTATGGTAGATCGACAAAGGTTTCCTACCTTTGACACGCGCTTGGTTTTGATCAGAATCTGTTTGTTTATTTTTTGATTGATTGAGCTGGTAACGTTCATATTTTTACAGTAGTTAGACATTTCATCATAATAAGGCTCAAAAGGAGTAGGCTGAAGCCGAGCTTATGTTGTGCCTACCCCTCATTCAGCTTTATTAATCACCCTGGTGCTATACATATTCAGTAGTAACTTTTTTTGTCCAACAGCAAGATGATTCAGAATTATTTTTGTTTCCATATGCAAGTATACACACCGTAACATGCGTGCACTTGCCTATGAATTACATTCAGTTCTTCTTTCAGTGATACAACAATATCATATTGACTGACATCATTGACATTTTACCGTATTACATAAAGTTAAGTATAAGGTCAGAATTTAATCAGTTGATAAAATGTAATCACTTTCTTTCTACATTATTCAGCATTGTAGAAACGGCAATGTGACTGACTGCTCTTGCAGGTGTCCAAATGTATTCCTAAAGGGAAAGGATCCAAATAGCAAAAAAGTTGCAAACCCAGGCACTCCAAACAAATAACGAACAGCATGAGAAAGAACTTAAAAGGCCACGTAAAAGTATGTCGTAATAGTCGTAATTTGTGAAAAAAAACTCATGAAGTTTGGCCGTATTATGATTTGTTGATGTTGTGTTTGGTCCACCCAAATACTCAATATGTGACTAAAAGGGGTTTACTTTTTTCGTCACATAGGACGGCTGTGGCGGTAAAAATACCCATTTCGTCACATTTTCTCTTAAAGGGTTCAAAATCAGGTACAGTATAGTCTCTAAGTACTTCCTTGTGCTGTTGGTATTTATTTGGAGTGCCTGGGTTTTCTGCTTTTTTGATCATTCAAAATTAAGTAGCTCTCTGATGTTTTAGTTACATAACAGGTTGGGGACCCCAGCTCTAAACTTTAGGGTGTGTGAGTTTTAAACTGCATAAAGCCCCATAAGGACAAAAACAAATTGCATTATTTATTTGTGGTTTGCTAATGGCAGCCACTCAGTTTTTTTAATTAATTTTTTATTTCATTGCAATTAATTGTGCAGCTTTTCAGTAGATATTGAGATCTACTGTATCATACTTGTGCCGACCAAAAAGTGTTACAAAAATAATCTTATTGCATTGCTTCACGAACAGACCGTCTGAAGTGTTGAGCAACTTCGTGAAAATAAATAAATAAGGAAAAATTGAAGTTGCTTCATGGTGAGCTTTGATCTTAGTCTCAAACTTCCCCACCGTTCATTTAGTTTTGTCAACAAAAACATCCAGAGATTTAGTTTCCGTCTGTTACAAACACTTTCTTGTATGTGTGTGTATGTATGTATATATATATATATATATGTATGTATATATATGTATATATATATATATATATATATATATATATATATATATATATATATATATATATATATATATATATATATATATATATATATATATATATATATATATATATATATATGTATATATATGTATATGTGTGTGTGTTTTTTCACCATGACAAATGAGTCCATGAAATAAATGTGTCAGTTTCTTTATCTATCAATTTGAAGCGCCTCCCGTTTCACTGCAGTAGAAGCAGCAGTGCGCCCTCTACTAGTATTTTTTGTACCTACATGTGATCAAATAGTAGTACATATTTTCAGTTGTCCTACAAAATACCAAGGCTAACATGACTTAATATGGTTTCAATAGCCTGAATAAACCATTTTTATCGTGGCTAAATGTTATATTAGACCTTCCAAATCACAATGAAACACTAGCTCCCTCCCTCCTATTGTACATCATGTCCCGTGCGTGTGGGGAATGCCTCTGCTCCGACGGCCCAGGCGCAGAATGGATGGCATCATTGCTCTCCTTGGGACCCGGTCATCTCTGGCACTCCTCTGCTCGCTGCTGCCCACCTCCCATTGTCTGCGCGGGTCAGGGAGAGGACGATAAGGAGCAGATGGAAAGGCTGGCACGGCGGCCCCTGTCCGGGCCCCCGCTGCCTGTGAACGGCCCCGGTTCGTGGGCTTCGGTTCAGACGGGGCCACAGCACTCTCTGGTGGAAGCTCTGGCCCCGGCACAAATGTTGAATCCCCGTCTGTCACTCCGATATTGAGCGCTCCACTCATGACTGCATGTGCAACCCAGAAAAAAGTGTTCATTCTGCCATTTCAAATTTAATTATCAACATCACAATTTGTCTACCAGACTTTTTGGTTTGTGACCTTTCAAATTAATGAAAAAATACAAAATTTGTAACAGTTTTTTTTACCCCTTTAACCTAGCTGTCAAGAAATGGAAAATGTAATGATACTTTTGTTGTTGTTGCATATTAACAATTTCCTCAAGTTACTGCTGGAGAAATGTAAAAGGGTCTTGGATTTTGTCAGGAGTTCCAACTGCCTCATTTTGTCTCTTCTGCCTTTTACATTTTCTCAGCAAACCTTTTATTTAAACGTTTTAAGAGGTAAGATATTATATTTTGTTGCATAACTTAAGGGGAATTGTTATTGGGCTGATGATCCTGCGTAATTCATGACATTCATACTCAATTTATAATAAAATTATGGCTTCAAAGTAGGGATAAACGGATCTCTGATACTGGTAGAGTTCGGGAAAATCCACTGTTGCCATGGAGATCTGCCATGTTTGTGGCTGTTGGCATATATTTTCCATAGACTAGCATTAGCTAAAAACTGTATAAAAGAAAAGCCGTGGAACAGCTGCGTTAGATGGATTTATCAACAGTGACTCAACAGCTAACACACTTTAGTGTCCAAGTGTTTTAATCTGAACAGTAATTCCAGTATTTTACCTTTTTAAAATCTCCATTACTTTATTATTGCTGCAAATCCCATGATGCTTAGGGCTATGACATCACAGTCCTGAACTCTATTGGATACTGGAAAAGTACGATATTGGGTATTGATTCCACATGTCCTAAATAAATATGGAAGGCATTTTGAAGCTGAGAACCTGTGCAAATGTATTTTTAATTGCGGTGCAAATTTAAATGTCATGGCTAGCAACAGCATGCTAATGCTAGCGGCAGCGTGCTAATGCTAACGTCAACGCATCAAAGCTGGGACTGATTGGATCACGTAAAGAAATAAAATAGCCACTGCTGGAGTGGTCAAGTGGTGGTTTATGAAATGCTGTTAAATAAATAATAACCGATATAACATATTTGTAATGCACAGGTTGTAATGATCAAATCACTTTATTTGTTAATTTTAATGCAACCTAAAGCTGGTCATATACCTAAGGATACTTGGTGAGAAAAGTCTAGTGATCCTTGTGTAATGTTTTCCATTAGTTTATTAATATATATAATTGATCTAGCCTCTCGTTTGCAAGAAAAGATTACACTTTATTGATCTCACACTGGAGAAAAGACGACCATCCACTTTTTTCCCCTCACAGCTGCCACTTTAAGGTAGATACTCAAATCCTCATTATCGATATCGGTGTGGGAAGCAAAAAAGCTGGATTGGTGCATCTCTACTTGAAAGCGCATGAACAAACATGATTGATTGAAAGTTTTCAAGTCCATGCGTTTGTCTAGACACACTCGTAACTAACCGAGTCTGTGTTTATTCCCGTTAGTGCTGCTCTGTGATCTCCCCTGTTGCCTCTAATGCCAGATTTTTTCCCCCCCTGCTCTATCAAGACCCTTTTTATGCCTGCCCATTTATCCAACTATCCCTTTTTTCTCCCCTCCTAAACCTATAAACTGTGGAGCATGTCTTAAGGGGAGCCAGCCAGCCAACCCCCAGGAGGCCCGTCCATAATGAAAAAAACTCAGGCGGGGTCTGGCCGATGGCTCCCAGGCAGGTGGCCTTGGAACCATCATTACTTCGCAACACAAGTCCGAATTAGGCCGCCTCTAATGGCGCTGTCGGCGGGGGACAAAGCAGGCAGACCGCGGGTAACGCCATACAACGATCCCAGGGGGAGTTCTCGGGGCGCGCACTGGCTTTTTCTCGTCTTCTCTGACTCATTGTGCCAAAGTTAAGCTGATGGTTATCTTTTGAAGCTAACTTTCGATGGGGGTCTATTGGGACAATGGGGCCCAGCAAATATACGACTCTGAATGAGCACATCATTGGATTTAAATGAGGCCAAATCACACGGACTCTTGAGCTTTCAACCATGTCATAACACAGGCTTGAACGATTACCATTTTGTTGATTGCAGCATCCAAGTCACAAAGACTTTTTTAAAGACTTTAGTAAATTAAAGTCCTTTACTCTACCTTTTCTAACTACGCTTAACTCCTTAGCCTCGCAAACTAAGGAAATACACCTCGGTTTTGAGATTTTATAAAAGGCAGCTATACAACATGCCAGCAGTGGGTGCACCTCTTCCTCTCGTGTGCCGCGCAGGGCAGCAGCGCTAAAATGAATTTTAAACTTGCATGCCAGTACATCTTTTCATCAAACTCTCTTGGGGAAGAGAGTTTGATCTTGGGTAACATCAGAACAAGTGCGGAGAAGGTGAAACTTTATGGATATCCCAGTGTGGAGCACAACAGAGTATGGGCTTGCATTTTGAGGCAGGAAGAGAGACTGAGTGAACATGAGAGATTACTGAAGCATGTGGGTGAAAGAACACTGTAGTAGGTTTTACATTTGTAAAAACTGCTAACCCTGTGGTTCAGACCTTTACAAATGTTCATAGTGCAGGCGTCTCTCAAATGTTGATACTACAATGTTGAACTAACCTGTATACTTAACCTGCACATCAGTAATTCAGCTCAAATCCACACGACCCCAGCACAATTTTTATATGGAAACAAATCTTTTTCTACTGATTGTGCCAATTGGGAATGCCTTATCTACACCCTCATGCCTTTTTGAATTTGGATAACTGTATCTTCCCCTTGCTTCATTATTTACTTATTAGGAGGTTTGATCCGGGGTGCCTAAACTTTCGCATACCCTTGCCTGGGCTTAACATGAGGCTGAAGCACCTGTGACACTGGCCTTGCTTCATGCTTGTGTGTCCCCAGGTGGTGGTTCACACTAAAGACGGTGAGCGCCTGTACCGCATCTCGCCCTGGCCAAATACGTCATCCAAGAGGAGAAGGCCGTCATCTACGACTGGGTGCACTGGGACCCGCCACACCATTACCAGGTGAGTCCAAACTCGACACCTGTCCATAAGGGGCTACGAAAATTAAAGGTTACAATAGATTAAACACGTTAACCAGATATTCAAAATGGTGCAATACAACATGATGTCCCCGTTTTTAACTTTGCATCCAGTATATCAGGCCTGGCAGGGCTCGAAATTAACTTCCGCTTGTCATAAATTGAAGAGCGCAACCAAAAAAAACAGGGAAGCTTTTAACAAGGAAGGGATTTGAGCTGTTTTGCATTGATTCAGAAATCTACAAAACACATTATATTTTAACACTGTAAATGGACTCTCCTCAATCTGCACCTACACTCTCCTCGCTCTGTGCTGCGGGGACAGCTCCATAGATCTCGCTACACGTGGCAAAATCCTTTGCCAGAACTAGGGCCGGGACTTTTTTCGCTTAATTGCGATTAATTAATTACATGAGGTTTAGTGCGATTAAAAATATTAATCGAAATTAATCACACTTTGCTTTCCACACTTCAGTTTCCTTTTTTCCTGCAGACGCACAATTAATGGCAATATTGCACTGGTCTGTTGGACTTGGTTGAACAAAAATAAACAATATTTTGTTGCTTAAGCTTATGTATTCAGTCATTATTCAATGGTATACTAAAAATCCTTATGAAAAAACGTACTTGATTAGATTAATTTTTTTAATCAAGTCCCGGCCCTAGCCAGAATCTTTGAAGACGTGCTTGACATTGCGTTTGTAACTTTACGTTTTACATATTTTGCAAGCGCGGCAATGATTCGCTTTCAGTGCAGAGCGAGGTGGCGAGCGGGTTGGATTGAAGTTTGCGCTGCTTCTCCTCCTGACATCGATTTGAGTATCATTTGAGAGATAGTTCCCTGTCCCAATGAGTTTATGAATGATATATATATATTCCTCGTTTACTCATAAACAAACTACAGTTGCGTAAATAAATTGGCTCATTCAATCAAAGCAGCCGATGAATGAGAGCGTTGCACAGGCACATACAAGCAGAGAACACGGACTGGGCTGGTGCAGGTCAGCGTGTGTGACCGCGAGGAAAGACAGCGGCGCTGAGCCAAACGACAGGACAGACCGTAGTTTACGATATGCTCTCAAACTATTTTGGAACGGAAAGTTTGCTGTAGTAATACTTTTACTTTACTTTACTTTGTCTACCATGCACAATGATGGCAGAAATTTGCCTTTGCTCACACACAGCAATATAATAAAATAAAAATGTTAAAAATGTTTGCTTCTACTGAACAATCTGCTGTGAATAAACATCCACATGGACCCGATTTAGACTTGACTTTATTTGTATGTGATAAATAAATTGTGTTTCCCAAAAGATTCTGTTTTTCCCCCTCGCCGAGGCCACGCCCCTTATGACGCGATGCCGTCTGTATCTGTACAAGCGCATGTGCAGACATTACAAAATGTTCGCTTTCGTAGGTCCTTCAGACTCCAAACTTTCCAGCACTTAAGAATAAAATGCCTTTTTTTTAATATGAAACATAAAATGACAGAAAACTTATGTCAGTAGTTTACAGCAAACGTTTCAAGTTGATGTATCTAAATGTTTTTTTTAATTTCCTATTCACTCGTGTCTCGCCTCTGTAGGAAAGTGTTGAATAGAAAAAAGAACAAGGACGGACAAATTAATGTGACTCAGCTTGTTGAATACACTTTAAGCTGCTTCAGTTCAGATGAAAAGAGTCTGCCATTTACAATCAATATGTGTTTTTATTATATGAAGTACTTCTGAATTTCAAAACATGATGGAAGGTTAGAGACTTTCTATATAATGGAACAACTTTATCCTTGCGTTAATAAATCACGTTAAAGTTGCAAATCTAAAAGAAAATGGGAGCCTTTGGATGCAACTAGAAGAGACGGGCAGATTCAGACTTGCGTAAACTTTCTGAATCCAAAATGAACAACAGTAACAGTACCATATTAGTTGCATATTCTCCCAAAACGCTGCCCGTCAGCAACGGCAAACTTTCAGTTCCAAAATGGTTCGAGAGCATATAGTAAACTCCGATCTGTCCTCTCTTTTGGCTCAGCGCCTTTGTCCTTCCTTTGTCTTTAAAACTGCTGTGCAAAAAATCCCTACCACTTGCATATCTAAAAGACTTGCTTCATAGATTCCAAACATTATCATTACATTATTCATGCAATGCAAAGCGAGGTAAGTGTGTGTGTGAATCGGGCTCTCGAAGCGGCTGATTGGAGAAGGGCCTTGATGCGCTTCTTCATGATCTTGTCACGAGTGGCTCAAGCCAAACCACGAGAGCCATTTAGAGCTCCTTGTTTTCTTTTATCGTGCGTTTTGTTCCATTCAATTAGCCCTCTCACCGACGCCATATTGGTTCTATTTACAAGTGCCTCAGTCATATACTTCAAACGGTCTATTCAAAAAGCCTTGAGAGCCGCCAAAGGGAAACACCGCCTCAGAATCAAAGAAGCGTTTCAGCGACGCAAAGACTGGCGAGCTCGGTCAGAAATGTGCAGTGACGGATTTCTTCTGTCTTCAAAATCAAATGGTTGATTTTTAGTCGAGGTAATAGCGGTCAAGTGGTTTGAATCCAAAAGCTGCCATCAACATTTTAGAGGATGAGACATTGGTCGGCAGTTGTAGTCTGAATACTTTTCTGTTTTTGATACACCGTCTCACCCCCAAAAAAGGTGCCACACCAAAAAGGCCACGCGCTAATATTTTCTTTTTCGAAAAGATCTTGTTTTGATGATTGGAGAGTGCGACCACTGCACATAGCCTTCTCCAGCACGTCCCAAAGATTCTCAATGGGCTTAAAGTGCATATGACCCATTAGATAACATTTTTGTTAAAGCAGTACTAACTAACTTGTTTACCTTTTAATAAATCCTTCCCGTAGTCCCTCTGGGGGTAATACAAGTGTTAATGGGATGATTGGAGGGTCTTTCATCTCCCCCTGGTGTCTCTGGCCAGAAAACCACAGTTGCAACTTGACTGCCACTGGATCGGAGCAACCAATACACACTAATGGAATCACGAAGAAGAAGCTAACAGGCTAACGGGCAAAGCTAACTGCGGGCTAGCGCCACTTAAACCGTATTTACAGCCAAGTTTGAGTGAACAAAATCATTTCTATTGTGTAATTGGATGTACAATATCCCTCTCTCCCGTCGCCTTTTCTGTCAGCGTCGTATTTACTCTCACGGACAATTAATGAGTTTAAAAAAAATTTGCTACGACACCTGCAGTTGCGCTTATGGCCTCTAGGGGCACGAGTTACTCAGTACTGCTTTAAAACACAATTATATTTAAGATTTGACCTAGCTTTCTTTAGTTTGACAATTTTTGTGATTATAGTTTCTCTTCCTTATTGGACACTGACAGGAAGTGACATAGACGGAGGCAAACAATTTTAAATGTTGCCGTGCCAACCATGTTATGTCAATATGTTTGTTAAAGGGGGGTATTATGTAAAATCGACTTTTTCAAGCTTTATATCATGTTATTATGTCATTCCCTCATTAAACACATGCCTGGAGTGTTGCCTTGGCTCATTCACATATTTTTGAGTAATCAGTAAAAACTTAGACTGCAGCCATTTTAGGTGTAGCTATGCCTCAGTCCTCCTAGGAACGCCCCCACCTCCTGGAGACGCCTCTGGACCTTTTGTCACCAGCCAAGCCACCAACCACTGCTCCTCAGCTCAGCAGAGCCCCCTCCCCGCACAGTAGTGTTGTTTAGATGCCACAGCAGTGTGCTGAAGGGGGCGTGTCGGAAAGCTTCTTAAAGAGACAGAGGCCTATTTCAAGACGTTCAGTACAGCCATTTTGAGAGAGCAATTTTATTCAAGGCAGTTATTTTAAATTACTGCATATACAGACCAACAGAAGGTTACGTCATCATTGTAGTATGCTATAGACTGGTGCTATGTGATTGAAAAAAGCATAATACCCCCTCTTTAAGAGTTTATGTCTTCGCTCCACTTCTGCGTTCAACAGAGCTTTAGCCCTATTCACTATAAGTCACTATAATAACCTGCTGTAGAGCCGACTACAAGGGTGGAGGGTAGAGCGTGTCGTCTCGTGATCGGAAGGTCGTGGGTTCGAATCCCACCTGTCGCAAATGCACACGGTCGTTGTGTTCTTGGGCAAGACACTTCACCCTACTTGCCTCTAGTGTCTGCGTACATTGGTGTATGAATGGGAGTGTGGATGGGTGACTGGTTCCTTACTGTGAAGCGCTTTGATAAAGGTAGAAAAGCGCTATATAAGTTGAGACCATTTAACATTTACCATATCTGATCACAAAGAAATATTACATTTACTTACTAAAGCTTTTCTGGCATTAATTATCCTCATTTTATTTGGAGAAATGGTGAGCTGTATTGTTTGAATTGGGTGTAAAACAGTTGTCGGCCTTTTATCTGTTATTTCAGCAGGAGATTCAGATGAAGTTGTGTTTATCTATGGATGATCTTAACAGTTTGGACCCAGAAGTAGCTTATTATTGTCTGTGATGTCACACTTAACAAACGTATGGGAAATGAGCGAGTCAAACTGCTGTGGAACTTTACCTCTATCTATGTCACTTCCTGTCTGTAGCTTAAAAATTCAAATGACTTTTCTGCCCAAGATTTCAGTGCTTCTTCACTGAAATAAGATGATCATTATTATGCCTATTTCTTTAACATGATAAAATGAGTACTGAAAACTTTCTGAACCCACTGCAAGCACACGTGTAAAGATATCAAACCTCTGTGGAGAATGTCAAACTTTTTTGGTGTTGAACATTACCTTTCACTCTAAGAAATACAGTCCCCAGTTTTTCCTACTGAACTCCGCGAGCGCCTGCCGTGATATGTACCGGTGACCCAGAAAAACACCACACCTCTGACCTTCACATTATTTATTCCACACAAAGTCTAAAAGTGTTGTAATCTAATTTTCGTTTCTGCCTCAGCAAGTCCACCCTCGGCCGAAGAAGCCCAGCAGCCTGCGCATCTACGAGGCTCACGTGGGCATTGCTTCACCTGAAGGGAAGATTGCCTCATACACCAACTTCACGACCAATGTGCTGCCGCGCATAAAAGAACTGGGTGAGTCATGAGACGCGATAACCCCGGACAGATTATTCTCTTTTCTCCCGGCCCGCCCGGCATTTGGACCCGGCTTGCGCAAACGGTGCTTTCTATCAGGATATATAGGGGCATCGCCGCGGCGCGAGTTGAATCATACTGCTTACATGTGTTTTATGCTCTGAATCTTGCACTATGGCAGGTTTTTTTGGGTGCATTTTATGCCCTTGCTGCATATCGGGCTTCCCTTGTGTCGAGGGAATGAAGTTCTATATGTGGCCACAGAAAATTAAAGTCTGAGAAATACTGTGGCCTAGAACCAGGGTTACACGGATTCAATAATCTCAAAGGAAAACAGTTAAACCTCTTAACCCCCGCCTTAACCAAGTGCATTTTCTCTAGATCAGCTTTTACCCAAATCCATAAAGTCACCACAGCCTATAGGCCTGTGTAACGCCTCATTTGAAAGCTAAGGCCTACAAAACTAATCGAAACAGATCATTTTCCTCGCGTTGTTGCCGTGGTGTCATCAGTTTTTTGCTGCGTATTGTCCTGTCTCCGTTATTTCCCTATGAGGTCTTGTCTAAAAAAATAAATAGTTCAAGGAAACAGTGAGATGCTGATGGGAAGTCACTCGCTACGTGTTAAAGGAACAGGCCACCGTTTTTCCATACTGAGATATGTTCTTACCTTAGCTTAGACGAGTTGATGCATAACTGTGTGGTCTTTGTGCGTGCGCTCAGTCACGCAAATGTTATTAGCATTTAGCCTCTCCCAGCAAAGGTATAGCCCCAAACTGGGGTGAAGTTAGAAGCGACCAAGCTGTTCCACGGTTTCCCTATATTAATATAGTTACGTGAAAAGTTACACGATCCAAGTCTAGTTACACAAAATCAAACATGTCGATTTTCTAAACTGATAAAAGGGGGAACTATATATGTAAGGCGTAGTAATCCGCGCAGTAAAGTGAGATATTACTGCACGGACGTTGAAGTGCTCCTATGTTATTACGCCTTACAATATAGTGCCCCTTTTTATCCGCTTAGAAAATCAACATGTTTTTTGTGTAACTAGACTTGAATCGTGTAACTTTTCACGTAACTGTATTTAAATAGGGGAAATGTGGAACAGCTTGGTATCTTCAAACTTGCTAACAACATTTGCGTGACTGAGCGCACAGTTATGTATCAACTCGTCTAAGCTCAGGTAAGAACATATCTCAGTATGGAAAAACGGTGGCCTATTGCTTTAACACATAGCGAGTGACTTCCCATCAGCATCTCACTGTCCGTGATGTTTCCTTGAACTATTTATTTTTTTAGACAAGACCTCGTATAATAACGGAGACAGGATACGCAAACACTGACATAGGATCCACTTGGAAGTCACGTGTCATTTGCTGCATAGAGCCTATAAAATACACCTCAACCATAACCTTAAAGGTGCCTTATGCAACTTTTTACATGGAAAAAAAAGGTGACATTTGTGCGTATTTGACATTTTTCTGACACAGCAACTAAGTGGGTCAGCTTTATTTTCCATCACAGTGGTCTCTAGGACGCTCCAGGATCAGTCGTTTGGTTTTCACTGCTGACGGACCTTCTTACCAGAAAACTGACAAAAACAGCTCCGATATGTAAATGAGAGAATGCTATTCGTTTTGCACATGAGAAAACGCTTAGTAAAAGACGCCCAAACTCACAGCAAATGCAAAGTCGATGCATGCTACATGTTAATAATAATAGGCCTGACTTTATTAGATTTTTTTATTTTGTTGCTGGTTTTAGTTTGAATGTTAACTACTGTTAGAATTTAGCTTCCAGTGCTGACCTTTATGAACACAGAAATATCCTCTGGTGCAGTGATTCATTCCCACACACACTTTTTATTATGTTATCAGAGAATATCTGTCAGTATCTTGCTGTCTACCATGTAATATTTAAATGTGTATTTGTTTGCGGCCTCCTGTTTTAGGCAAAAGGCTCTTGTAACTGCTTTACAGACCACAATGAGATCGGACATGAAACAAAACACAACTGAAGCTACTGTATATGTTTCATGAGGGAATGACATAAAATAGCCAAAACGTTAATTTGTAATATGTGCAGTGGCAGCTGGTCTATTATGGGCGGTGAGGCGCCGCCACACCTATACATTTTTTCAAAAAAAAAAAAAAAAAGGTTTTAAGTTTGGCAAAATCATGACTTTCTTCTGTACAGGTGCTTTATACACTGGAGGGAGGGGGAGCGGAGGGAAGGAGCGTGTCATTTTGTCTGCCAGCTTCATCGTTTGCCGCAACAGCATCATAAATGTGTAGTTTTATGCTTGGAGCGGCGAGGAACAGCGCCTTTGCGATCTAACCAATGGTGCTCTAATATGGTGTAAAAACGTCACTACATATCATTAGTTCAACCAATCAGAGACGCGCAATGATAATTCTCCGATGGGCGCTTGGCCTCAGCGCTATCGGAGATTAACAGGTGAAAGACGAGGAAGCGTCTACTGTAAACAAACGCAAGTAGCTTGTTGTTGGGAGAAGCTCTGAGCTCACGGACGATCGGAGGAAAAACATCTCATTTGAGAGACCGGAGAAGCTTCGTGTTGTTGCCTGAGCGGAGGTGAAAGGATTTAGTCAAACTGATGGACTTCGGACAACTTTCTTCAGTCAGAAATCACGTCTGAACGGACTTTACTGGAGGTAGCATTATGATGCTAATTAGCTCGTCTGCTTTAGCTACTGCTTGTTTATTTCACACTTTGGGACAACCCTCGCTGACTTGGACAGTTATGTCCCAGGACGTGGACATTTGATGGAGAGAAGATTCAGGACCGTGAGGAGCTACGACAGAAGAGGGGAACATCCTTCATTCATTCATTGAGTGAAACAGAGGTGGAGCTCCAGGTGCTACGGAGGAGGACTCTCGTCAAAACCTAAGCTCTGAGGCTCATAATGGAACCATAGCAGGTCTGGGACTAATACTGTACATGAAATTAAAGAGGAAACACCTCCTGCCTTTGTTCTGTTGGTACAAAACACATCAGTGGTGCAAAACAAAAATATGTATAGTGACTATCTTTACACTTTTATTTCATTTAGTCAGAAAAAAGATTTTCCAAAAGCATAAATTCATTCCATGCTTCTTTATTTTTTAGTTGAATAAAACTAAACAATGAGTTTAGTTTTGATTATATTCTGCATAAAATAATAATATTAAATGCCCCCAAGATAACTTTCTTTTAAGTTAAAAACAATGTTTATAAGTATCTTTTAAAATATAATTGAAGGTAGGTAGAGGCAACAGCCCCCTGGTTTTCACATCACCAGCCGCCACTGAATATGTGCCCCATAAAGTTGCCCTTTTTCGCGTCAAACTTTGCACAATATTATCTTATGTTGACTTAACACGACTCGACTGATTCTTCAAATACCGCGACGCATCTCCCGTGTTCTTTAGCATTCACAGACAGCCGCCGCACTGGCATTAATAAAAAAAGCGCTGATATGAATCCTCAACCGGGAGCGATCTGATAAATGCTGCCTTTGTCACTGAGGAACACGGAGAGGAGGCGAGAAAATGCTGTCTGAGAATCGCTCCGCCACATCCAACCCGACGTGCGCCACCACATTCACCACCGAGCTGAACCTCTGCTGCTCAAGGGCGACTTTCTGCCATGTCATTTTCCAGCCGTGTGTTTTTGAAATTAAAAGGGGAACCTCCATTAACACTGAAAGAGATTCTATTCAGTTATGTGGGGGAATCTGTCAAATCACTTTGTGCCTGGTCCACTCTGACAAACTCCGACAGAAAGAAGAAAATCTAGTTCTGTATTCTTTGGAGAACCTTTCGGTCCTCCTTTATTTTATTTTTTAAGACACAATAAAAGAGGGAACATGTAAAGTTTAAGCTGTTGTGTCCAAACTCATTCCAAACGCTTTTCTGGGGCGACAGTGGCACAGTTGGTAGAGCCGGTCGTCTCGTGATCGGAAGGTCGGGAGTTCGAATCCCAGGTCCTTGGGCAAGACACTTCACCCACCTTGCCTCCAGTGTCTGCGCACATCGGTGTATGAATGAGACAGTGAACGGGTGACTGGTTTCTTGCTGCAAAGCGCTTTGGGCCTAATGAAGGTAGAAAAGCGCTAAGTTGAGACCATTTAACATCCCAGTTCTTCTTTGAGATAATCTTATAAGCAACGTTTCACAACTTTCAGGGAGCAATAGTATTCGCCTTATAACCAGAAGGTTGGCAGGTTGAATACTGGCTCCTGCAGGTGCACGCTGTTGTGTCGATCCACTTTTGTTACAATACACCAAGTAATTATGACAAGTAATATGTTTAACTCAAAATGTGTAAAGTCATGTGTCCAATGTTTATAAACCAAATGCCACTTTACATTTATTAAAGGGAGGGTATTGTGTAAAATTGACTTTTTCAAGCTTTATATCATGTTATGTCATTCCCTCATTAAACACATGCCTGGAGTGTTGCCTTGGCTCATTCACATATTTTTGAGTAATCAGTAAAAACTTAGACGGCAGCCATTTTAGGTGTAGCGATGCCTCAGTCCTCCTAGGAACGCCCCCACCTCCTGGACACGCCTCTGGACCTTTTGTCACCAGCCAAGCCACCAACCACTGCTCAGCAGAGCCCCCTCCCCGCACAGTAGTGTTGTTTAGATGCCACAGCAGTGTGCTGAAGGGGGCGTGTCGGAAAGCTTCTTAAAGAGACAGAGGCCTATTTCAAGACGTTCAGTACAGCCATTTTGAGAGAGCAATTTTATTCAAGGCAGTTATTTTAATTTACTGCATATACAGACCAACAGAAGGTTACGTCATCATTGTAGCATGATATAGACTGGTGCTATGTGATTGAAAAAAGCATAATACCCCTCTTTAAGATTGAAAAGTGCATGAACACAAAACGTAATAAAGTTTCTTACTGGAAAACAAAAGAGTGCATGATAAAAATGTTTTGAATGTATTGTGAGACTTCATCAAGTATTGATACTTGGTATTGCAGCACAAAGTATTGCGATCCGATATTTTGTCCCAGCCCTAGTAGCTAGTGCTACTAACAAACTGAAAGGAATTGAAATGTTTTACAATCTATAACGCATTGTCGAAGCCTTTTTCTTTTTCGTGGTCAAGAATAAAGACTTTTGCCCATTTGAGGAAAAACATGTAGATTTGGCATTTTGATGATGAAAGGCCTGATTATAGTATACCTGATATAGTATACCATAGTAAGTTACACAGACCAGAGACGGAGGGAATGAGTCATGACTACAGTGTAGCGCTTTGAGACGCGTGTCAAGGTTTAGCAAATGAAATGCAGGTGTAGGGCGTTATGTAAGCATGCCAAGGGCTAATTTCCATCCGCTCGCACTCTCAAACCTGCTCTCACTCAACATAGGCTATTGTACATGTTTTTAGTGGTAGGGGAAACTGTACGCAGGCACGGGGAGCACAGACAAACTCCACACAGAAAGGTCCCGAGTGCTTAACGCTGTGCCACCGGGCCGCCCAAATGACCACTGCATGACCAAAGCTTGAATGTTGAATGATCTGGGGTAAAACGGAACAATGTTCATCTCACTACGATCAAGTCCGTGTAACTCACTGTGAGTACTTGAAAAACATCAGGTCGAGGGTTTTTCATTATCAAATTATTTAATTTTTTCTTGACCACCAAAAAGAAACTGGATCCTTTCAATTTGTTTTGTAGCACCATTAATATGTAGTACACTCCTCTATCACTCTGCTCCAACTAAATTAAAATATGTTGTTGCTTTTGCACTTCCTTGGAGCTATTATTATGGACACAACTTTTGGATACAACTTGCAAAACCTCAGGAAACTTTTCCGTCAGTGGCGCTTTAAAAGCCGGGTTTGCTGTCTCGTTCTTACAGCCGCAGTTTTGGTCGGGCTGCTTCTGAGCGGTTGTTGTACATTGACCTCCCTGACTTCGATAACTCTGCAGCTTTCCCCACAGCCACATCTCCCTCTTAAGGATTCAGTGTCAAAGCCAGCGCCTGGAGCTCCAACTTAAACGCACTGACTGACACGGGTCAAATAGCAGGAAGAAATTGTTGCCAAGAGTAAATAAAAAAAAGCTATTGTGGAGAAACTTCAGATTCTGGACTTTTACTTTTAAAGTCAAAAACTGTCTTTAATGTGGCGTTTTATGCTATCTCCACACAACACATTTAACTTATTAATGTAGTTTTTCAGCCAAAAGAAAGCCCCAGGGAAGCATGGAAAAAGTCAGTAGCAACGTACAATAGTGGAGGACCAGATATACTCCAAATCGCAAGTTGAGTCGGCTAAACATTAAAAGTGCTTTATCAGGATTACAAGGGGAAAACTGCACCAAAGTTTATCATGCGCATCCTCTAATAGCGAGGAATATCTGTACGGGTGCGCGGATGAAATGAATCACTAGTCTTTCTGTTTTGTTTTTTAGCGCAGGGTGAATACGGTTTAAATCTTCGGAGACAGACACAAGTCGAGTAATGTTTATTGATTGTGAACATCTGCTATTTAGCCATAACTTTTGTCTGTTTCCCCAAAGGCGCTGGGAGGCATTAGTTAAAGAGGCAGAGACGTATGCAATGGCACATCCTCCGCTCACGCAATTACCTCATTTACATATCAGATTTGCACCACTTAAAGCGCTGGGTTACAAAAAAATGCTTTGTGTGAGGTGTCTAATCTGAAAATCCATGTTACCTGTATTCATGTTCAGTGTTGCCACAGATTACTTGAAGATTCCTGATTAGTAACTTCTTTTCTTTACTGATTACTCGATATCAAAAGTAGTTTTAAAAAAGTTACTTCATTAGTTACATTAATCAGCTGCTGACATCATCCGGTTTTGCCAACACTCGCGTTAGTGCATTTTAACTGCAACATCAACAAAGCTGCTACAGATTCAGAATAGTGACGTATTTCCATCTCTCTGCTCCGCTATTGTTGTCTACGTTTATGTCACGAGTCGTCTTCATGCCGAATATGTGACTGTCACAGATGTTGAGTCACTCCACGAGATGCAAGAAAAATTAAGTTTGTATTTTTCCTAGGTGAAGGGTTTTCTTATGCAATGAATCTCTCAACGCTAACGCACCTGAATGCCTGAGAATCCAGTCCCAAAGTATGATAATCTCCAAATAAAATATACTTAAAAACAAGCTCCTAAAGATTAATGTCTAGTTGTGCAACAAATAGAAAAAACTAAAACAGGCAGCAACCTCCCTCTCTCTTGGTACAGCTGAATTTTTTGCTGTTTTCTGTGAACTGCTTTTTTAAATTTCTGTGTTCCACATAGTTTTACTGGATACTTCTGTGCGTCTTTGCCGTGTTTTTGCAGAGTTTGGTGGAATTTTTTTTTTTTTTTTTTTTTTACTGCAGCGAATCCACAGTGGTCCTGAAGAAAGCGGCTTTTAAAAAGTAAACCGCTAGCTTATCAGCTAAACCCATTTGAGACAGACAGATTCCTCCCTCTGAGACACTGAAGAGGCACCAAGAGCCCCCCACACCTACAGCACAAGAGGAGCTACAGGAAACAAAACAAAAAAGAGACAAACGAGGAGGTATCCGGGCAAGACTCACCGCTAAGCCACACATGCTGGTTCTGGCTAATGGACGTTCAATGGAGAGTAAAACAGATGAACTGCTAAGCTCTACCCAGAAGATGGTGAAAGATTGTTGTGGAGTGGAGGGAGCTGCGCAGAAGGAAGAGGAAGGAGGAGGTGGAGCTGACCAGTGCAGGACACCGCGCTCTGAAACGGGGACAAACCAAGGAGGCGCTGCACCGTTTCAGAGGATCAAAGGAGACTGAAGCCAGCCAGGTTTCCACCGTGTGCTACGGTTTCCATTACCTCTAGAAACATGTGGGTCAGGTTGGCCCACAGTGGTGGCTCGGTTCAGGACTAACACCTGAACACTATTTCATTGTACGCTTGTATAAAGACAAATAAAGCACTTACTTACTTACTTACATGTTTCCTTCACTTTTGACATGTGAGTGGATAGTTGTTTGCGTTTCTGCTTGATTCATTTACGTGAGTTGACTTGTTCTTCATCCAAATACATTTCATTGCATTGTTGTTTTGCTTCTGACAAACGTATCCATGCTAATCTTTATTCAAAACTATAACCTCATTTTCAAGGGAGTCCTGGCCCCAGAAGGGAAACTGACCCGTAACCGAACCAGGGACATTTAGCACTAACAACTGCAGCACATTTAAATCAGCGGTTGTATCAGTAAGAGTCCTACGTGTTGCTTTCTTTATTTACGAAGTTGTGAAGTTATCCACCCAACAGAGATGAGATGTAATGATCCTCTTAAGGCTCAGCAGGGAGACACAGACTCCCCGCTGACACGTACAAGAGAAAACACATGGCTCTTTCACACATAACAACAGCAATTAATGAGCATTTACATATAAAGAATATGAAGAGAAGACAAAAATACTCAACTTTGTAAAAAAAAAACATCCCCGAACTTCTGTTTGTTTTTTATTATGAGGATATTTATTTTGGGAAGGTTTGAGTAATCCTGCACATTCAGCCCGTTTCTTCCCAGGAGCTCGAAACGCGCTCGCCTCTCCTGCTCCAATGTGTTTTAAAAGTTCAGACATTTTCCCCAGGCATCATTGCTCAAGTTGTTCTCTTTTGTTTTTTCTCTATTGTCTCCATTTTGCCAGCGCACAGTGTATTGTTAGTAAAACGTTCCAGGAAATATCTTTGTGTTTGAACTGAAAACTAAGTTATAAATCAATACCCATTTATTTGAGTAGTGTCTACAGGAAGTTGGCGCTGATATTCCTCTCTGACTCAGAGCGGGAACGTATCCAAAAAAATGCACAATTTGTCTTTATTGTTTCTCTCTCTCTGTGTGTGTGTGTGTAGGTTACAACTGCATTCAGCTGATGGCCATCATGGAGCACGCTTACTACGCCAGCTTTGGATACCAGATCACCAGCTTCTTCGCTGCCTCCAGGTAAACAAACGAGGAGATGACGCTATTACTGTGCGTTGACTGGTGAGGGCGCTGAAGAGTATTATCTATCTATTATCTTTTCACAGCCGTTTGGAGCTGCCTGTTGCTCTAAATGGTAATATTGGCTTGTTTTAAAGGCTTGTTCACGTGTTTCAAGTTTACATTTAATACGACTTTCTAACACAGTTTTAGTATTAACTACAGACAAAAATGTTTCTATTTCTTTCCTTGAATCAAAATAAGTTTTTAAGCTGTTACAAATCTGTTATGAATCAGTGGGATTTGTCTTTTAACTAACTGGACAAAAACGAACACAAATGCACAACGAAATATGAGACTTGTCGTTTAGTTCATCTGGTGAATTGTCTTTTTAGACACTAATGGACCTCATGGATTTGCTCTCATTTTTCAATAAACTTTTTTTCCAAGATGCAAACCAAGACGAAAGGCAAAGCTCTCAATTTACCGGTTGTGTTCCTACTCTCGCCTTGGGTCATGAGATTGCGAATACAGCGAGTGTCAGGGAATTTACACCTGCTTCCAACACAACTTTCGGCAAACACTCTGTTATCTTCTGTCATAGAAATAAACAGATTAAAAAACACGAGATCACACCAGAGCCTCATTTTACTTGCAAGGGGCAATGTCACGGAATTGTGCAGCCTATTCCAGCGCTGCTAAATCCTTCAAAACCCAACGTTTCATTTCCCCGTTCAAGCTTTTATTCAGATAATCACACGCCCACATTCCTTACACACAGCAAAGTAAATGTAAACCTCCTCCTTCCCCTAGACCCTTGAGTCAAGATGGGGGGTCTTGGTACTTTTCCGTCCGCTTCAGGAAGTCATAAACTTCTTGATTTCCCCCCCCCCCCCCCCTGCTTCCTGGGGCACTACAAATAATTCACCTTTGAGATCGTAAAAATGGTGTGACTGATAAGGACATCTGGTTGTGTGGTAAACATTTCTTAAGTCAAGCTTCAATGCCTTAACCAAAACAAACAGGAGACCTTTGACATTCGGCCTCCAACATCAACTCAAGGTTTAAGAAGTTAACATTTCAACCAGCACAAATTCATTTAGCAACAATACCAATGTAATACATATGATAATATCACATATCCTTGACACGAGCCAAATGAGTTTCCTTCGCAGGGTGGCTGGGCGTGGGCGCTCCCTCAGAGGGAGGAGCTCACAGTAGAGCCGCTGCTCCTTCACGTCGAGCGTCAGCTGAGGTGACTCGGGCGTCTGTTCCAGATGCCTCCCGGTCGCCTCTCTGGGGAGGTGTTCTGAGCATATCCCATTAGGAGCGAGCCCCAGGAAGACCTAGGATGGACAGGAGGGACAATGTCTCTCAGCTGATCTCCTCCGAAGAGCTGAAGCCTGTGGACCATCACAGTGTGGCAGCCAACCACTCCTTAACCTTTTACCACCTGCCTTAACTGAGCTTTACCCAAATCTAGAAGCTTCTTGACCGGAGTTTACAGCCTCTAGGCCAGTGCCTCATTTAAAAGCTAAAACCTACTAAACTGATCTTTTTCCTTGCGTCGTTGCTGTGTTGTTACTTTTTTCATATTCTTTTTCATCTTATTTTTACCCATACATTTTTTTTATGGCGTTTGTCTCACAATTTTGCCACTTTTTTGTTACTTTTTTGCTACACGTTCATCTTTTTTTTTTGTCACATTGTGTTGCTTTTGTCACTTGCTCCTTGTTCTTTCATCGCTTTTGTTTTCTTTCCCCTTTTGTGGCTATTTTTGATGCTTTTTTTGGTTGTGTTTTCATCCTCGTTTTCTTCAAATTTTTGACGCAATTTTGATGCTTTTTTTTTTCAAGAAGCTTTTAGATTTGGGAAATGCCAAACTAGAAAAAATGTGCTCAGTTCAAGTGAGGGTTAAGAGGTTGAGGATCGCCCCAGTGTCATCGAAGGATTGGTCAATTTCCCTATGGATCAACCAAGTTTACCTTAACCTTAACTTGGCCTTGGATCGGGGAGAAAGACGGATAGAAATCAAACGTTATTCACAATAACACAACCAGCTAATCTGCAATGTCACTGAATCACATTGACCCATATTGATTATTTGTGTTGTTCACAATTTCATTGGTTACCATTAGCAAATGCAAAGGCTGCTGTACAAAATTCTTAGCAGGATTCTTAAAGGGGGGTATTATGTAAAATCGACTTTTTCAAGCTTTATATCATGTTATTATGTCATTCCCTCATTAAACACATGCCTGGAGTGTTGCCTTGGCTCATTCACATATTTTTGAGTAATCGGTAAAAACTTAGACGGCAGCCATTTTAGGTGTAGCTATGCCTCAGTCCTCCTAGGAACGCCCCCACCTCCTGGAGACGCCTCTGGACCTTTCGTCACCAGCCAAGCCACCAACCACTGCTCCTCAGCTCAGCAGAGCCCCCTCCCCGCACAGTAGTGTTGTTTAGATGCCACAGCAGTGTGCTGAAGGGGGCGTGTCTGAAAGCTTCTTAAAGAGACAGAGGCCTATTTCAAGATGTTCAGTACAGCCATTTTGAGAGAGCAATTTTATTCAAGGCAGTTATTTTAATTTACTGCATATACAGACCAACAGAAGGTTACGTCATCATTGTAGTATGCTATAGACTGGTGCTATGTGATTGAAAAAAGCATAATACCCCTCTTTAAAGAAGACCCCAAAGAGGCAAAGATATCACTGCATTTAAACCACTGTAAAAGCATGTGATTCTAGTTTAGCACTTCACATTTCGGTCTCGTCTTAAATGTTAATGCTCCTGGGCATGTTTCAAATTCACTAAGAACTGAATCTTCATTTTAAAACATAAATCTAATGGCTGTACTTGCCAGAAAACAAGTCGAAATTGTGGAGCCTTCCCAAGTAAATATTTCACAAAATTGTCAGAAGTTTTCTCCACATTTATTCACATTTGAGAGAATTATTTATTTTTTTCTTCAACGCAGCGACGGAAACAAAGTACGCGCCAACTTCCCGACTTCACTCCTCTCTCGCTCTCACCTCAGACGAAGGTTAGGACGCGCGACACCGGCATTAATCTCCGCAAATACATTGGGTGTTAATCCCGGGAACGGCAGCGGGAGATAGATAAAGCAGGACTCGGCGGCACTGTTTATCTCCCCCCCTCTCCTTTTGCCTGGAGAAGAGCATAAACCCAAAGTGTAATGTAGTGTAATTTCACCCATGATTGATCCCTCAGTGTCAGTTAAAACCAGAGCCGCAGAATGATCGGGAAGTCTGTAATGCAGCCTTCGCCGTGCAGCCCGCGAGCTCCAGGGAAATGTGATATACAACCAGATACAAAAGGCAGGGAGGATATTATTGACAATATGCGCCGTTTCACTTGTGTTGATAATAATGCAGGGGGATATTGAGAAGTCGAAGGTGTGCCGCGGCAAAGGGCTGGACCTTGATTCAAACGAGAAACCAATGTAGCACTCGCCATCTAAGGAGCTTTCTCGCGGATGATTTTTGGGGGAACAAGGCACTTTTCGTAATCCCTCTGGGTGTAATACAAGTGTTAATGGGATGATTGGTGTCTCTGGCCAGAAAATCACAATTGCAACTTCCCTGCCAACGGGTCGGAGTCACCAATACACACTAATGGAATCACGAAGAAGAGGCAAAGCTAACTGCGGGCTAGCGCCACTTAAACAGTATTTACAGCAAAGTTTGAGTGAAAAAAATTATCTCCATTGTGTAATTGGATGTACAATATCCCTCTGTCACTTTGTCTTTTCTGTCAGCGTAGTATTTGCTCTCACGGACAATTAATGAGTAAAAAAACGCAACATGCTACAACACCTGCAGTTGGGCTTATGGCCTCTAGGGGCATGAGTTACTTAGTTCTGGTTTAAAGGGGGGGTATTATGTAAAATCGACTTTTTCAAGCTTTATATCATGTTATTATGTCATTCCCTCATTAAACACATGCCTGGAGTGTTGCCTTGGCTCATTCACATATTTTTGAGTAATCAGTAAAAACTTAGACGGCAGCCATTTTAGGTGTAGCTATGCCTCAGTCCTCCTAGGAACGCCCCCACCTCCTGGAGACGCCTCTGGACCTTTCGTCACCAGCCAAGCCACCAACCACTGCTCCTCAGCTCAGCAGAGCCCCCTCCCCGCACAGTAGTGTTGTTTAGATGCCACAGCAGTGTGCTGAAGGGGGCGTGTCGGAAAGCTTCTTAAAGAGACAGAGGCCTATTTCAAGACGTTCAGTAAAGCCATTTTGAGAGAGCAATTTTATTCAAGGCAGTTATTTTAATTTACTGCATATACAGACCAACAGAAGGTTACGTCATCATTGTAGTATGCTATAGACTGGTGCTATGCGATTGAAAAAAGCATAATACCCCCTCTTTAAAGCAAATTCAACTGCAGTTTTGGCGTAAATTAGACAAACTTTTTTGCGCGGAAGTTCCCAGTTATTTTAGTTTCGTGGAGAGTATGAAAACAATATATTTTTGGAAACCTTATGGTGTACAGTATAAGCAATGAGAAAAACAATTTCCATTTGCCCTCGTCATTTGGTAAAATTGTGCAATTATACAATTTTTCTATTAGAGTAAATGGGGAGTTCTGGTCATCGGTATGGAAACTCCATGAAACATATGACAAGGGTTTCATTTACTTTTTTGATTAAACCGACCAACTGGAATTTTCTGCCAAATTTCGTCTTTTTACTCCCCATATAAATGTTATCGCATTTTTTTTTTTCTTTTTAACATATCAGAGCAAATGGAAACATTGTTTTTCTGATTTCTTATTTAATAAAGTTTTCAAAAATGTATAGTTTCGGCGAAATTGCATAGTGAACCGGACTATTTCCAATTTTCCCCTCATTCCTCTGTTTTAATGTAATGTTTGCAAATATTAAGAAATGAAACATGCACAGATTTCTTGTGTTTGTGGCATCATTAGTATATATTTGGGCATTAAGAAGCATTCAATTTGACTTGCTGCTATATATAAACCCTGGCGGAAGCTCCTTCGTCTTAATGTCTTCAGTCTTTTAAGATTGAAGGTTGACAAGATTGATGACTACATTGGAAATCGTTTAGCGCACTGAAACTGTGCAACCTGTTGGAAATAATTGAAGACTGCTTCTTTATCTCTCTACGACTTCATTAAATAATCAATGTGCTGTTGTGAAATGACAACACTAAACGGAACCTCAGGACACAATTATTGTATTGACGAAACATCCATCAGCTCTCACTGCTGTTCAATAGTTTAGGCAAAGAAAAAATAGCAAACCTACTTCATGTTTTGTTTCAAATAAAAAATATTACAATTGTCTCTCCTTGATACTTTAATTCAGTGGTTCTCATCGGGGACCCACCATTATCCTGGGGTTCCAAACCATGGCCCAAATAAGAATGAATTTCTCATTTATCATGTAAATTACTATTTTTTCCCCCACAAATTCATGTTGAATTAAAGAAACCTATTATGACCAAAACAACAGTCTTTTTTACAGATTCAGAGGTTTCTACACTTATAAAGAAGACACATTTTGAGAGGAATGTACTCCCGACCCACCAGTTGAGAACCACTGCTTTTAATTAAGTAAATAATTGCTTTGTTATAAAACCATTACTTGGCTCTTCATAGTTCTAATACAAATCTTTAATTAACCAAACCATCAGAGTTGCAGTTAATGCTGGCTCTCAGTCATCCAGGAATTTTCCATCATAGTAGAGATGGATTTTCAAATACAGTCAACAGGACCGGGTTGATTGAGTCCATTCAACAACATTTGAAAATCTCTACTACGATTGACTTAACTAGCAGGAGCAAAAAACTCCTCCTGGACACAATTTTTTGCTGAAACATAGTTAACACATCCCTTCTGGAGCCGCCACCTTAACGTGGTGGAGGGGCGCCCGGATGATCCTGGAGCTCTGTTGTCGGGGGCTTCGTGCCCCTGGTAGGGTCTCCCATGGCAAACAGGTCCTAGGTGACGGGTCAGACAAAGAGCGGTTCAGAAGCCCCTTATGAGAGACCAACAGGCCTGGTTAGAACCATGAGGCCGTCCTTTTGTGGACCCACCACCTGCAGGAGGAGCCATAGGGGCTGGTGCAATGTGATTTGAGCAGCTCCAACAGCTGCCCCCACGACCCGGCAACGGACAAGTGGAAGAAGATGGATGGATGGATGGATAGTTAACACAATTACAGTATAGTTAAGATTTTGCTAAAAACATTTACCCAGTTTTCTTTAGTTTGTCCATTTTTGTGATGATTATAGTTTCACTTCCTTATTGGACCCTGGCAGGAAGTGACATAGAGGCAAATCAACTGTTACCATGCCGACCATGTTATGTCAATGGGAAATGAGTCAAACTGCTCTGGAACTTTACCTCCATCTATGTCACTTCCTGTCAGTCGATGTCCTGCTAAGCTTGTTGTATTGGTACACATCTTCAGAGATAGTTTTTTAGGTTTTAATTGTCTTTAAACTTAGTAATAAGTACTAACATTTTATTGGGAACAGAGCTGGCATTATAGTTCCAAGCTTATATATATTTCTCTTAAATGCACCCGAGTAAATGTTTCACTGCACTGACCACTTATTACCCAGTACCATCAAAAAGCATAATACCCCCTCTATAATAAAGTTAATAAATCATGTAATCAGCTGGATGGTTCTCTTTTGTTTCAAGGAAAGAAGTATCTCTGTCTGACTTCACTTGTTATTCCGAGGCCGGAGTCCAAGTATCTGTAGAAAGACTTGACAACGCTGTGCATCTAAACCCTGTGGTCCTGTGATTGTGCGCAGTCGGTACGGGACCCCGGAGGAGCTGAAGGAGCTGATCGACGTGGCCCACTCCCTGGGCATCATGGTGCTGCTGGACGTGGTGCACAGTCACGCCTCTAATAACACCGAGGACGGACTGAACCACTTCGACGGCTCGGACTCCTGCTTCTTCCACGCTCCGCCCAGAGGAGAGCACAGCCTGTGGGACAGCCGCCTCTTCAACTACTCCAGGTACCGACGCCTCAGGGATACGTGCATGCAGAGTAGATTAGCAACAAAAGAAACAAACAAGCAGGTCATTTGTTCTTATTTTAGTGTGTCTCATTGACTAAACATAAGACTTTTTTTTTTGGTTGGGTAGATACGTATAGCTCTGTATTCACGCTCCAACGTCAATTAATCATCACATGCAAAGATTCAGGATAAAATGGTACAGGAACATATCACCCCACTCCTTGTGTCTTTGCACTGGCTCCCTGTTAATTTTACAATTCATTTTAAGATTTGTTTGTTTGGACTCGCCCCTCAGTACATTGCAGACCTCATCAAAATTTACTCTCCACCGTGCGCACTGCGGTCTGAGGCTAGAGCGGGGTGCCCGAACTTTTTGTCTCTGAGGGCCAAAATGAAAAAGTGCCTGTGGGTCGCGGGCCAAACATGGCGATGTGAAGCGTTAAACACATATAACTGCAAAAAATAATAGCTACTTTATTGTATTTGTTGGTAGCCTATACATTTGCATTTGATTCTATCTATGGAAACATGCTACTGTACATTAAAACAAATGTTAACTATGGCAAAAGCCAAGTTTTAGTAGAACAGAACAATTGTAGCAATATAGTGCAAAATGTAAACAACAGCAACACTTGTATCTACATTACCTACAGTGACTCTACCTCATTCATTTGTTAACTCAAAGAAAATGCCACATTAGATCATTTGAAAGTGTCAGTTCAACATCAATTCTTTTATAAGTCAATTTTTAACATGTACCTTTGCTGATGTGTCAACAACCTTTGCAATAAAAGTTAGAAAACTGGGAGTTAATGTGCTACAACGCTCTGTGATTGATAAACACCAAGACACCACAGCAGTGTTTCCTTAACTTTGTGAAAGGAGAGAAACAGCGCCCCCAATTTGACGCTGGTGGCCAAAAACTGTACTGCATCCATATTTATCATTGAGAATGAATGGGAGAGAGTTGGTATTAACCAGATGCGCAAAAATAGGTCACTCTCTGGCGGGTCAATTGGGGACCCCTGGGCTAGAGGTTCAAGACGAACCATAAAGCTAGAGGGGAACGCTCTGTCCCCTCCACGCCCAAACGTCCCCCACCGTGGAGTGCTTTATAACCTCTTAACCCCCACCTCAACCAAGCACATTTTCTCCAGTTATTTTTCAGGCATCCAGGCATTACCCAAATCTAAAAGCTTCTTGAAAATAAAGTGATGAAAAAGTAACAAAAAACGCAAAACAAAGAAAGCATAAGAAAAAGTGTTAAACGCAACAAAAACATGACAAAAAAGCAACAGAATAGTGACCAAAAAAGTGATGACGATGCCGCAAAAACGGCAAAGCCGAAGTGGAGAAAATACACTCCGTTAAAGTGGGAGGTTAACAGGTTAAGTCTCATCTTAAAGCCACACTGCGTAGAATTTTACCCAATAAATAAAATTGAAATACAAGCATTTGCTTTATGACAGATATTTTCATCATAGAATAATACCTTATAAATGTACAAACAAACATGAGCCTTTGCTGTGAGCGGCTCACCTTTCATAAGACATGACAGTAACTTTACCGGGAGTGGGTACGTTTCCAGCTCGTTTCCATGGCGATGTGGAGTAAAGTCAGCAGAATTGAGATTTAAACAGGTTAGCTTCTCATCCAAGTCCTTTCTTTGATTACCCACTGCAGTAATAGCATTTTCTGTGTTGATCTTGCGAGCATGTTTTGTATTGATGGCAACGGTATAGTCCAAAATGTTACGCAGTGTTCCTTTAAGACCCACTTATATTCTTGTGCTTGTAACACTGCGTGAGTTGGGTGGTCATCTGTGTCTTTTATTGATTTATTTTATTGTTTTTAAACTGTTTTATTTCAAATTATTGTTTTATGTTTTAAATTCTATTAATTGTTTTTAATGTGTTTTTTGCCATTTATTGTCTTGTGTACTTACAGTGGCGGAGCGAACTAGCTGTTTTTTTGTGTTGTTTTTTCATGCCGCACAAAATACTGTTTTGGAGATGTTTTGTTGCTCTAGTTCAGGGGTCACGAATTAAATTTCCCCAAGGTCCGAAATGAAAAAAAAAAAAGGTCAAGCAAAGGTCCGGAACATACAGGGTTAATTCACGGTTATATCAGGATTTTTAAGCCTTTTTTAAATCTATTTCTGTGATTTGAAAATAATGCAATCAGTTGAATCCTGTTGTTTTTTTGCTCTAAAAATAAGTGTTGGCTCCTAAATAGCAGAGTGCATAGGCTACTGTAGCCTATTGTACACAATGTGCACATAATATATGACAGTGATGTGTTTCTTTGCTCAGTTCAACACACTGAACCCTGTTTAGTCCAGGTTTAGTCCTGGTTCAGACCTGCTCGGGAAACAACTGCGCTATTTGTGCATTACGACCGCGCGTGCATATTTAATTAGGGCGTCCTCCGCTTTTGTTTTTAGCAAGCCATATTTCAGTCATTCCGAAACCGTTTCTAAAAATTTAAAAAGTATAATGAAGCTAAGATGTAGGACTTTCTCTTTCTGTTCGTCTGGGCTGTAGTTTATCGCTCTGGTGCAGTCAGAGAGGGAGAGGGAGAGAGAGAGAGGGAGGGAGCGCAGACGCAGCTGCTCGTCTGTTGGAATTCATGGTCTGGTCCAAAGTTCGGATCCAAGGTTCGGGTCCGGAATGGCTGGCGCATGGGTCCGGATCCGGACCGAGGTCCGCCGTTTAGTGACCTCTGCTCTAGTTGGTCATTTTCATGCTCACTACTGCCACCTCAGGTCTTACGCGTAACTGCAGCCTATATTAAGCTCGTGCATGACGGCACTTCGGACCCGAATTAACACCTTTTTGAGAGACAGTGCAGGATTTTAGAGGCAGTTGTGGTGAACAGGTCTGGGCTCATTCTACACATTAGGACATGGCTGGAACATGTAGGGGAGGAAAATACATAATATTAACATTTCTAAACTCTGTATAGTCCCTTTTAATGTGCTAAAGTGGATTGGATGATTGGCTCAGTCTGGGACCTGGAGCCACAAACTCTCAACACATTGTGGTCTAACTATGCTTTCACAGAAGAGGATTTGAATAGTCCTATAGGTGGCGTCAAAAGAGAGCCAAGAATGCGAGTGAGGTTTGCAAGAGACAACTTGACCAAGGCACATAGATCTGTACAAGCAGAAAGCTTTTGTAAGGCTTTGTTATGCCAAGGGAAACCGTTAAGTGTCGGGGCAAATAGCAGACTAAGATTGCATGGATGGAGTTACTGATGAGGAATGCCATCAGTGGGCAGCACAAGAGGTATCCTTGGGCCTAGAAAAGTCTCTAACAAGTGCAGTATTTTGTAAACTCGGCAAATTCAGGTGGAAAAGTTCTTCTAATCAAACGCTAAAAAGAATTGGAGTTGGAATTCATCGCATTTTTTTCCCCCTGTGGCCATTTGACGTTCGCTTCACCATGTGTGGGATTGTGAGAGCTAAACGATTTGGTCTATTCTCCACTTTCTCCTCTGTTCACAAAAAGCAGATACTCAACCCGGCCGCGGTTTCATCTCGAATTAAATCACGTTTTGCCGATCCGTCACAAAACGGTCGTCCACTTCTGTCCAAATGAGCTGCACTTTTGCCAAACCCACCTACAGCCCTCGACAGACACTTAATTCCATTTGGTTTTGACGTTCCACTGAGATGGCCGCTCTGAATGTATTTGCCTAAAATCTGTGTTTTTCAACTTGGAGGAATTTCTACATTTTACCCCCTACGGTAGCTCACATCAACTTTTATATCCAGCTCGGCTTGCCTTCTCTCCGCATAAATTTACTGACATTAAAAGAAGTGGGGAGATGATGCACGCCGCATATTTCATCATCTGAATTGAGGCATGTTTTCAAGAGTAAATGCATCCAAATAAGCTCTAAACTTCACATTGGGTCTAAACAGCCTGTTATCAGTGACACTGTGGTTAAAGTGAACTAAATCCTGCGTGTAAACAAGCCTCGCGGGATTGTAGCCATTGACCGATTTTCCATCTGTTGTCCCGGGCTCGCACTCGAAACACATCCTGGCCCCTGAGACGCCCCTATTGTACATGTTTTAATGGTAAGGGAAACCGGCGCGGCCTGGGAATTGCACCTGTGAGCTTCCTGCTGTAAAGGCAAGCCCGTTAATCGTCACTCCACCGATCTTTACATGTCCTGTCCATGTCTTTACCCGTCTGCAGATGTGGAGCCAGGCTGGTCAGAATCACCTGGCTGGAGGAGTCACCTATTGTGCATGTTTTTTTTTTTGGTTGATGGGGGAAACCGGAGCACCTGGAGGAAACCCATCATAACCGCTTAGACACCGTGCCGCCGAGCTTGAATAAATATCAAGCCGAGTCTGTTTTAGAAAAATAGTTTCAGATGGTAGTGAGGGATAGAACGCTGTATGTTCCCTGTTACCATGGAGATATTCGGCATGTTTGTGGGTGCTAGCAAACATTTTTCATAGACTAACATTAGCTAAAAAGTGGAGAAAAAGCCGTGGAACAACTCCGTCAGCTGCTGAGTCACTACTGGTAAATGCATCTAACACACAGTAGTGTCCTAGTGTTTTAATGTGAACAATAACTCCAGTATTTTACCTTTTCAAATCTCCATTAGTTTAATTTTGTGCAAATCCCATGATGCTTAGGTCAGTTAAGTTAAGTTACACTTTATTAATCTCCGTAGAGAAATGAATCTCTTGCCGTTGGGGCCACCTGTAGGAGCATGAGCTGCCAGGGCTTTAGGACCCATCTCCAGATGAGGAACCAGGCTAATTGTCAGAAACACCTGGCTGGGGGATTAACTTATTGTACATGTTTTTAGAGGTCGGGGAAACCGTTGTAGCCAGAGGAAACCTACGCAATATGACGTCACGATCCTGCACAGCTCAGTGTGGCCGCTCCAATTCACCTTCAATGAAATCTATGTCAAAGGGCGTCAAACAGGCAGGGTCATAAACACGCCGTTAGCTTCAAGGCTAAAACAGCTACAGTTACTGAATAAACACAGAAGTGTCCTCTGGTTGAGGTATTTACATCCCGAGTAAAGTTTTTAACATGTTGTAAGTAATTATCCTCCAGCTCTTCTTCTACGTACCAGGGCAGGGCGATATGGCCTTAAAATCTATATCATGATATAAAAAAGAAATATCACGATAACGATAAATTTGACGATATAATTGACATTGGACAAATTACTTCAAAATCCCAGCCTTACACCTCTTTTTTTACGGCATACTGAATTTCCCCGCAAATATGATCTACTCAAGCAGTTTACATCCTTCACTTTAAGCACCTGTCCCCGTGTTCCACAGTCAGTGTTTATGCTGCACTGATGGAGCTGAGCGGAACATCAATTGTATCGTGTCCACTACGATATAAAAAAAATTATATCGTGATAACGATGTGCGATACAATATGGCTCACCCCTACTACGCACATACCGTTAAAATATGTATGTATTTCAACAAGACTCGGCTAAATTTCCATTGGAATAAAACTGCGACAGGAAAAATTCATTACCCCAGGAAGTTAGCATCATGTTGCTTTGCCTAGTCTTCAAAGACATGTATGTGGACTGTGAAATTTGCAACTGAACTGCCAGACCGCCGTCCAGGGTGTGTACACCGCCGGGGAGACTAAAGTTTCTGGAATGGGCACCCAACATGAATGCTGGAAGAACATGAATATCCTTTTCGGTTCACTGATGCACGCTTCACTGGAAAATTCTGAAAACGTATCACTGGAAGCAGCGGTCCAGCATTTTACCCTGTCTACTAATTTTTAGTATTAATAATAATGTTATATGACATTAATGTGAGCCTATACACAGAAATGCTCACTGTTGCATTATTTAATCATTTTTATATTTCCATTTCCATCTTCTTTTTAAGAAAGAAATGCAGTATCTCCCAGGCGTCTCATACTAATACCAGTGCAAAGTATTTGTTTTAAATTATCTGCATTAGTGCATCTCTATTTTTGCTCACATGCTTCTCGTGCCTATACAGTATGTAGCACATTAATAGGTTTTACTTCAACACTGTGAATCCACATTTAACTATAAACTGCAGACTTACTGTGGAGCCCTTATCAATTATACCGCCTGAATCCCCGCTGTATATGATGTTGACTCGCGATGGCATGTTTGATGGATGAGTGCTTGCGATAAGGCATTGTACTGGAAGTGGAATTTATTTGAATAATGAGAATAGAAAAATCCATGAGCAAAGCAACACTTTTTTAACATTTCTTTTTTTTTCTTTTTCTTTTACCCACTGACACTCGCCGGATCTGAAGTCACAATCGCAACCCGACGCGTTCTATCTCTCCCTCCACAATAGTTTTCAGTTCGCCGTTCATCTGATATTCCTGAAGCGCGGCGCGGGCTGTTAATAAGGAGTGAAGTTGCCACAAACGCTCTTGATTTTACCTTTAGAGCGGGCGTGACACTTGTCGAATTTTAATGCTCCATGACTTACGAGTTGATGTCAGCGAGTTGGCAGGCTTCGGTTATGCTCATATTTTTAGCTAATTGCAGAAATGTGAGGGGAAACATGAAAGGGAGTAAAGAGAGGAAGAGGTTGTTGTGTAATGGTCTGCTCTAAAACTATTGATTTATGATGTAAAAGGCCAAATAACTGTCTCCCAAAGTTCTAAGCGCGGAAAGATATTAGACGTTTTACAATGTGAAGTAACGATGGCACTGAGATATAAAAAGAACTCTGAAGTCATGCTATTGTGAACATTTGTCATCATAATGACCCTTAATGTGGACTTGCTTTCCTAAAATAGTATTTCTATTTTATGATCAGAATTAATCTCTATGGAGTGAAGCTGGATTTCCATGGGTTACGGGGGCATTATGGATCACACATCACCGTAAGCCGAGTAAGACCGAACCAGCCGCAGTGATCAAAGTCGTTTTTTTTTCTAAGGGGATTTAACATAAAGGTGTGAATCTTTTTACCAAGCGTTTTAAATATGATTACATGTTTTTGCTTCCTGATTGTAGAAGCAAATTGCCCTCCCTGCCTCTGCTTCCACCAATATTCACGTACTAAAGTCCACCCCATTCTCCCAAATACACATTACTGTACCCAATTACAATAAAATGATCTTTATCCCATCTCAGTTGTGATTCAACAACATTTCTGAAAGAGCGTATTACTCCAATGACCATACTGCCTTTTGTGTCTCATCTGATCTCAGAAGCTGAGGCAAGTTGGGCCCAGTTAGGGCTGGGGTGGGAGACCCTGAGGGGATACCAAGTGATTTGGTCAGTGTGTGTGTTTGGAATGAATGAATTGAGGGGCTTTATTGTCCCTCATTTTCACAATTTCTTGTGGAAATTTCTTCTGGGTGCATAGTGCAGATGCAGCTGACAAAAACCCACACACATAGGGTAGAAAGGGGCAAAAACATTAGTGAGTGCAGACTTTTACAGTGCAATAGTGCAATAAATTAAAACGTATAAAAAGCAAAAAACCAGATCTTCCAACCCACCATGGGCAAACCAATAATATACATGAGCAGTACCAGGGAGATTGCATTTACAGAGCAGCAGATGAGAGTATATTTTAGAGCAGTGGTTTCTGACCTGGGTAAATTGTAAATAAATGGTCACATTTATATAACGCCTTTGTACCTGCTTTCGGCACTCAAAAGCAGTTTACATCAAGGAACTGCTCATCCATTCACACGCAGACACCGGAGGGATGGGTGGGGGGTCTTGGGTAGTGGAATGGACATGCGGCATGTCATTCTGAAGTGCAGAATCTGGAGAATTCAATCGTTTTAACCTCCACTATTGTATTTTTGATCGCCGCGCAAAATGCCGCGGCTAGGAACAATATGCTAATGACAACTAATCAAACCTGGGACAGACCTAAAGTAATAAAATAAAATCGGCCAGTGCTGGCCAAGTATTTGTTTTTACAGGATTATACCAGACCAGACATTTTGAAAAACCAGCCAAAAATATCAGTCAAAAATATCGTCCAAGCATATCGGCATCGACCTTAGAAAAACCCATATCGGTCGGCCTCTAGTCTACACTCAAAAACGTAGCTTACATCCACCAAGTAACATGCATAAAAACAATATCCTACTGTTGTCCATGAGCTGGCCTGGCCGGGCTCACCCCAAAGGGATCATGTGGGCCCACAGAAGGAGCCATGATGGTCGGGAGCAGTGAGGACTGGACGGCAGTTAAGAGCAGGTGTCGCGATGGCGCATAATTTGCCAAAAAACACATTGCTAGAATGCTGATTTATACTCAAAACACAACCCGCCCTGGCAGCAAATGATCTATTAGATACCCTCTTTGAACATGCATTAAATAAGACCATGTTCCTCTGTTATCTGGCGCGAAGTGTCAGGCCTGTGTCCCAATAAGTGAACACCGCTCGTCTTTCATTATTATTGAGCTGTGCGTGTCAGAGTCTCTCATTAGACACACTGCAGACATATGCTGCTGCGGGGAGGCATACTTCCACTGCCATTTGTACAGGCCCAAAGGAGGCCCGCCGTGTCAGCACCACTTTATTTGTCTCCTCAGCCGCGCACAGGTTTGTTTGGATAAGTCTGCCGCTTTAAAAGGAAATGAAGGCGCCCATCTCCCAGTGTGGAATACAGCTTGTTTTTAATCAAGGCGCCCGCTATCAGCCTCGTAGCCCTACACTGATGTTCTTATTAGTTTGACAGGATCTGACGGATACGGAGCCAGCAGAGCAGACACATTTCCACTACCCCTGCCAGTTTCCTCCCTTTGCATCTTTATCACGGCTTTTTGGTTACTGTGGGCTTCTGCGCCTTTGCTTGAAAAATGTACAACATCTATCTGGAGACGCGGTTGTTTACTGCAAAGGCTAGACCGGGATGTGATTTGCTAAAATAAGTTCCTTCTGAATTTTAAACACATTCAGTAGTGCAAAGAAAATTGGATTAAAATGCGTCTTGCAATATTACAGGGTTTTGCCGTATCCTTTGCTGCTCTGTTGTTTCAAGTTTTATTTTATTTATTTCAAGTATTTTTCCTTCATGCATTGGTAAAATAATGCTATACTGCACACAATACAACTGTGTGAAAGCTTGGACGACAGGTTAAGGATGCTGCATGTAATGTGGGTTTTTGTGTATTAGAAAGTGTTATCAGGCCAATAGTGCTCATCATCTGACCAACTTTGGCAGAATTCATTCCAAAACGAGCTATTTTACAATCATACCCAGTCCCAAAATTGTGTGTCAATAGAAGTCGACTATTCTGTGCAGGCCTTTTGTTTTATTTATTGGAACTGAACCTTCAGTTCCAATAAATAAAACAAACACAAATAAAATCTGTAGTCTTTTATGTTGAACTATTGTTGTTTGTGAACTATACCTTAAAGAGGGGGTATTATGCTTTTTTCAATCACATAGCACCAGTCTATAGCATACTACAATGATGACGTAACCTTCTGTTGGTCTGTATATGCAGTAAATTAAAATAACTGCCTTGAATAAAATTGCTCTCTCAAAATGGCTGTACTGAACGTCTTGAAATAGGCCTCTGTCTCTTTAAGAAGCTTTCCGACACGCCCCCTTCAGCACACTGCTGTGGCATCTAAACAACACTACTGTGCGGGGAGGGGCTCTGCTGAGCTGAGGAGCAGTGGTTGGTGGCTTGGCTGGTGACGAAAGGTCCAGAGGCGTCTCCAGGAGGTGGGGGCGTTCCTAGGAGGACTGAGGCATAGCTACACCTAAAATGGCTACCGTCTAACTTTTTACTGATTACTCAAAAATATGTCTGATTGTGTCAAAAATCGATTTTACATAATACCCCCCCTTTAAAGCAGTATTAAGTAACTCATGCCCCTAGAGGCCATAAGCGCCACTGCAGGTGTCATAGTATTTTGCGTTTAAAAAAAAAAATCATTTATTGCCCGTGAGAGTAAATACTACGCTGACAGAAAAGACAAAGGGAGAGAGGGATATTGTACATCCAATTACACAATGGAGATCTTTTTTTTTCACTCAAACTTGGCTGTAAATAATGCTAAAATGGCGCTAGCCCGCAGTTAGCTTTGCCCGTTAGCCTGTTAGCTTCTTCTTCGTGATTCCATTAGTGTGTATTGGTGACTCTGACCCGGAGACAGGAAAGTTGCAATTATGTTTTTCTGGCCCGAGACACCAGGGGGAGATGAAAGACCCTCCAATCATCCCATTAACACTTGTATTACCCCCAGAGAGACTACGAAAAGGATTTATTAAGGTAAACAAGTTACTTAGTTCTGCTTTAACACAAAGGTTCCCAAACTTTTCAGCCGCAAACCCAAAAATCACTCAACCAACAACTCGGCACCACCTTCTGTATGTAATTAGCATTTGTAATAATTTAAGGTGCAAAACATTTCAAATCTGGTTTAATTACGTTAGTTTGGATTCTGAATTTGGGGGGCTAAAACGGCAACATTACAGCGCCGGCGTTGTCTATATGTTATACATAATCTACTGACTTTGTAATGACTTTTACTGCATAATCTCCGCTACGAGCCACAGGTGACAGAGTAAAACACCGCAGAGTTGGCCTCCGTTCAGTCTGTATTTTTGGGACTGACCGTAAATGTCCCTTCACTGACAGACTTTCTGTTTTAGTCCCGCCACATCTGAAGCACATAATCCCCCCTCGTCTCTTTAGTGTATTGCCAATCCACGGAGCGGTTTCATATTCTCCGCGCGGTTATTGTTTTCATTCCAGAAAGTTTACAGCGTGTTATATCAGACAAATGGGTAAGAGATTAGCTATTTACTATTTAGCCTTGGGTCTAACCATGTCCCTGTATATAAAATGGTTATATATTTCCAATTACTGTTGCTATTTTTGCTTAAAGCCACACCGTGTACAATTTTACCCAAAACATAACATTGAAATACAAGCATTTATTTTATGACAGATATTTTCCATATTGAAAAATCCCTCATAAATGTACAAACAAACATGTGCCTTTGCTGCTTTGCTCACCTTTCCTAAGACATGACTGTAACTTTACCGGGAGTGGGTACGTCTCCAGCTCGTCTCCATGGAGATGTCGACTAAAGTCAGCAGAATTGAGATTTAAACAGGTTAGTTTATCATCCAAATCCATTCTTTGATTACCCAGTGCTGAGCTGGTCATTAGGAGCATGTTTTGTACTGATGGCAACAGTATAGTCCAAAATGCTACGCAGTGTACCTTTAACCTTTTATTTATCCAGGAGAGATCCATTGAGATAAAAAAAAAGATGAGAAGCAGTGCGCACACATGTAAGTAACAAGCAGAGCTTAAAGGGATATTTCAGGATTTTTGACATTGGGCCTCATTTCCTAGTTATCCAGAGTGTTGTTGATGTCTGGAGATATTTTTTTCTTAAATCCATGCAGTTCTTATATTTGAAGAGTCTAGTTGCGCTAGGCTAGGGCAAGGCTAAAGCATTTCTATGGTATCAGTTAGCCTGCATTAAAACCAGTCTGGCCCACTCCATTGTTAGTCAGGTGTTATAAGTGATTTACCTGAGGTAAATCACTTATAACTTATAACCTGACTAACGATATAAATGTCTGTCGATAGAATAATTTGAACCATTTTGCATTTAAAATAACTTATATTTGAGCAGCATCAGCTTCGTGGCTGTAAGCTAACGCAGCGGCGGAGTGATCTGCGAGAAAATAGTCCCTCATAATCCGGTAATTCATGTGATACAAGGTCAGTTATATTTCAAACATTATTCTATCAACACAGACATTTATATGGTTAGTCTGGCGTTATAAGTGATTTACATCAGGTGCACTGTGGAGTGGGTCAGACTGTTTTAATGCAGGCTAGCTGTTACCATAGAAATGCTTTAGCCTTGCCCTAGCCTAGCGCCACTAGACTCTTCAAATATAAGAACTGCATGAATTTAAGAAAAAACATATCTCCAGACATCAACAACACTCTGGATAACTAGGAAATGAGTCCCAATGTCAAAAATCCTGAAATATCCCTTTAATTACGATTACAAACCAGCGAAACCTAGAACACATTCGCACATTCTTTCGTCTGATATAACTCAAAGATTGTTCCCTACATTTTTTCTCTGTTCAACCGCATAGAATCCTCTGCAAATCGTGCACAGAAAAGTGCATTAATGTCACGGCCAAGCTGTTATTCCGCGTTTTCACATTTCAAGTGGTTCTCATCGAGTCCTTATAGAGCGCAGCAGCTTGAACTTGCGATGTCTAAGATTCTGAAATAGATACAGTCCTCCATATCGGCGGGAAAGGGAAAAGTAATCTGTGGTCCGCTTGAACCTTATCTCCGAGCGGAGCCTTGAATCATAAAAGGCTGTTTGCTGTATATTTAAATGGAGCTGGCTACAGGCTGCAGGTAACGTCTGGCACTCGATGGAACGAGCACAAAGTGTACCCGCGCTGTTTGTTCCTCGCCATCATCTCCTTCATGCAATTTCCTAAAGTCACCTTGAGCTCGCGACCGAACCAGTGCGTTTTAAATGAGAGGTTAAAAGCTGTGGAGCCGAGCCTCTCCGCGCGCTAGGGTCCTTTAGATGAGAGAACTCAGAGCGGCTTGATGTGGCTTGCGGCTGGATAATCCCCTCTCCGCTCCACCTCTCCCAGGATCATTTGCATCCATTTTTCATCAATCTTTGTGTGAATTCTTAAGATATGAAAACTAGGCCCCGAGCCAGCCTTTTGAACGCTTGTTTTTACTGGTCCTCGAGCTGCGAGACGTTCCCCGCGACTGTTCTGCTGATTTTGACAAGCGTATTTTATTCTCTTTATACCCAAGTCAATTTATTAATGATGTACAAACATGCTGAAATATTAATGCCAGTTATGTCTGTGGCCTGATCCTATACAATGAAAGACCGACAATGAAAGACAATAGAATACGGAGCGCAAGAAAATGACATTAGCCACACTGTAATGGGCTTATAATATGATACATATGTTGCGTCATTCATGGGTTTTCATTTCAGGGACATCTGTTATGCAATTAAGGCCCAGTCATCCAGTAATGAGCGCACAAAGATGCATTCTATATAAAGTGTATGCTGACAACATAGAATTTGACATTAATATTTTAGTGCAAAGCGTTTGAATGTTCAGGACAAGAATATACTATTGTTTATCTTACTACCTTATCATCATCATGAAGAGTCACAAATATATACTTATTTTAATGGACTATTGTGATGTTATATATATATGAATGCCTCCACTGATTCTGTACGTGCTTTGGAAACTGTATCATGGAGCATTGCGCTTTATTACAAACGTGAGGTCGTTGACTCATTACTGCTTCTTGTAGGCCCGGGTGGGCTGGTCCTCTTTGTCATTCCGTAGATTGAAACATTTGTATCTTTTGGTTTATAAATGTATTGCTGGACTTGTCCGTCCTTATCTGCAGCAGCTCACTGAGCTGAAGAGCAGCAGCGGCTACAGCCTGCGCTCTCAGGACCTTCTCCTGCTCGCTGTGCCCGGTGTGCAAACAGAACTGGGTAAAAAGGCCTTGAATGGTCAGACTAGAACAGGAGTCTCCAACCTTTTTAAATAGTGAGCTACTTTGTCCAAACAAAACCATCTGAGAGACTTGTGTAACCATGTGACTTAGAGGAGTTCACCCCCCTGGAGACTGGAGAGTTAGTAGTCAGGATATTTCAACAAAGATATTTACTAGAATTTTGTCATTGCACTTCATTTACCCAATTGGTTTGTTGATTTATTTTCAAAAATGTTGAGAACAAAAAGAAAATTCATCTAAAATATGACTCAACAAGCGTGTGTAGAAATGTAGAAAGCCTTTGACGAGCTTCTAGGAAGGGACTGGAGATCCCTGGACTAGAACAATGTCTTGAGTTCATGTGTCCATGACCCTTACGGATGGAAATAAATCAATCTTGCATGAAACATTTAGAATTACTATCCAACAACTTACAATCATAGCCTCCGATCATTGCAGTTGTTTCATGCTCTGCTGATGAAGCCAGCCGTGCCCCACCATCAGCAAACGGCAAAGATGAAATCCTGTGGTCCACGAGAACTAGACGCCTTGTTTGCGCATGGACATTTTGTAACAATAATGAATAGTACTGGTGACAAAGGGCAGCCCTGGGGGAAGACGGGATGCACTGGGAAGAGACTTACTGTCCGCAATATGGGCCAAGCCTCTGCTCTGGTCATCTGCGTGTAGCAGAGAGGCCGAGACGAGAAGTACCCCTTGCAGTGTACCAAGAGGGACATGTTTGAACTCATTCTTGAGATTTTTTAAAGCACATGTAAACTGGTTTGGTAGACTCTCAGGTTCCTATACAGGTTCGACTGACTGGTATATATTGTGTTTTTCTTATCTACTGTATCTTAATCTTTCCAAATCCTTCCATTTTAGTTGATGCGTCTTGGTTTGCTGCCTCACCTCTTATCCACTCTCGTATATTGCTCTTTAATCAGTTAATAGGTTGAAAGTTAAAGTGGCTGTTTAGTCCGGATGAAGTCACTCTGTATTTAGCGCTCATGGGCCCCCTCTCCCGAGTCCTTCATGTGTGGGACTGGTTGAAGGCTGTTTTCCTCTCCACTGAGCTTCTCTTAATGAGCTCATCTGCCTGGAGCTTAGCGCTGCTGCCGGACCCCTCAAACTGCTGTGTGGAAAAGAGGGGTCTGATACATGAAGTGCCAGGGCCAAGCATTTAAGAGGGAAGCAATATGTGTGTAGTCTGCATGATCTAATGATTTTTATTTTTCCTTACAAGTATTGCCATTTAGATTTGCATTTAGCTTTTAAAGAGGGTGTATTATGCTTTTTGCAGGTATTTTGTAATGTCAAGTGATAGTCATAGTGAAGCTATTGTGTTGTGTTTATTACTCTGTGATGAGAAGATTAAGCTTGGCAAGCGATCGAGAGGTGAGGAAAGCCTTTCCTGGGTACGTAAGACTGCAGGAGGAGCTTTTTGGGAGCTGGTGGTGCTAAGAGTAGCCATCCAAAGATTACTCAAAGATGCTCCAGTGGCTCAAATCACAACTCCCGGTATGTTTTTGATGAGAGAACGACATTGTTTAATGGTAAAAAGCTCTAATAATTCCGTTTTTGTGTTTTAAAGATTTTCGGAGCATTGATATTTAAAGAGGGGGTATTATGCTTTTTTCAATCACATAGCACCAGTCTATAGCATACTACAATGATGACGTAACCTTCTGTTGGTCTGTATATGCAGTAAATTAAAATAACTGCCTTGAATAAAATTGCTCTCTCAAAATGGCTGTACTGAACGTCTTGAAATAGGCCTCTGTCTCTTTAAGAAGCTTTCCGACACGCCCCCTTCAGCACACTGCTGTGGCATCTAAACAACACTACTGTGCGGGGAGGGGGCTCTGCTGAGCTGAGGAGCAGTGGTTGGTGGCTTGGCTGGTGACGAAAGGTCCAGAGGCGTCTCCAGGAGGTGGGGGCGTTCCTAGGAGGACTGAGGCATAGCTACACCTAAAATGGCTGCCGTCTAAGTTTTTACTGATTACTCAAAAATATGTGAATGAGCCAAGGCAACACTCCAGGCATGTGTTTAATGAGGGAATGACATAATAACATGATATAAAGCTTGAAAAAGTCGATTTTACATAATACCCCCTCTTTAAAGGAATAGGCCACCATTTTTAAATACTGAGATATGTTCTTAGACGAGTTGATGTTGATGGTCTTTACGCGTGCGCTCAGTCACGCAAAAATACGGCAGATATTGTTAGCACGTAGCCTCTCCTCTATGTTGCCAAACAGGGGTGAAGTTGGAAGCGACCAAGCTCTTCCATGTTTTTCCTATTTAAATACAGTTATGTGAGTAGTTACACGATCCAAGTGACTCAAAGTTAAAACATGTCGATTTTCTAAGCGGATAAAAAGTGGTACTATTGTAAGGCGTAGTAACACGTGGAGCACTTCGATGTCCGCACAGTAAAGTCGAAGTGCTCCTAAGATATTATTACACCTTGCAATATAGTTCCCTTGTTATCCACTTAGAAAATCAATGTTTTAATTTTGTGTGACTAGACTTGGATCGTGTAAAGCAGGGGTCACGAATTAAATTTCACCAAGGTCCGAAATGAAAAAAAAAAGGTCAAGCAAAGGTCCGGAACATACGGGGTTAATTCACGGTTATATCAGGATTTTTAAGCCTTTAAAAAATAATGAAAATAATGCAATCAATTGAATCCTGTTATTGTTTTTTTGCTCTAAAAATAAGTTTTGGCTCCTAAATAGCAGAGTGCATAGGCTACTGTAGCCTATTATACACAATGTGCACATAATATATGACAGTGATTTGTTTCTTTGCTCAGTTCAACACACTGAGCCCTGTTTAGTCCAGGTTTAGTCCTGGTTCAGACCGGCTCGGAAAACAACCGCACTATTTGCGCATTACGACCGCGCGTGCATATTTAATTAGGGCGTCCTCCGCTTTTGTTTTTAGCAAGCCATATTTCAGTCATTCCGAAACCGTGTCTAAAAATCACGAAGCTGAGATGTAGGACTTTCTCTTTCTGTTCGTCTGGGCTGTAGTTTATCGCTCTGGTGCAGTCAGAGAGGGAGAGAGAGAGAGAGGGAGCGCAGAGGCAGCTGCTCGTCTGAGGGGATTCAGGTCAGGTCCAAAGTTCGGATCCAAGGTTCGGGTCCGGATGGGCTGGCGCATGGGTCCGGATCCGGACCGAGGTCCGCCGTTTAGTGACCTCTGGTGTAAAGGCTCACGTAACTGTATTTAAATAGGGAAAACTTGGAAGAGCTTGGTCGCTTCTAACTTCACCCCCATTTGGCAACATAGAGGAGAGGAGGAGAGGCTACATGCTAACAATATCTGCGGTATTTTTGCGGGACTGAGCGCACGTGTAAAGACCTCAGACAGGTACGCATCAACTCATCTAAGCTCAGGTAAGAACATGTCTCAGTATGGAAAATGGTGGCCTGTTCCTTTAAGAGAAGACTGCGAAGTTAAGCACATGTTCGGAGATTTCCTACTGTTTTACATGTGAAAAATCTCAATAAAGGCATCTTACTTTTTTCAAATACAGTTATACGTAAAACATTGTGGACCCTATTGTACATTTTTATAGGTAAATCTGAATACACTGCGTTAACCCACTGGGACACCGAAAGAGCTTACAAATTACACTAAAAACTCCACCAACATACAGTAGCTGCCAACACATAAAGGTACAACTGAAATCAGGATAATACTCAAGTAAAACCCTTTGCTGGAATGATTTAAAGATTGGCTTCATGTTTCACTTTTTAGGAGGAATTGTTGATTTGGTGACTTTGGACATGTTTTTATCCACGAAAGCCGGCTGTGCATTTGACACACGACATAACTTTTAGTCCTTGGAATAAATGTTCAAATTGTGTGCAGCCAATGTAAATGCGTTCGAGGTGTCATTTCAGTCCGCGGCGTCTTAATGGCTGCGCGGAGGAAAAGTTTGAAAACCATTAAATGAGCACCTTATTTGTCCTTTTTGGTCCAGCGCAGGCACCATCCATCAGGCTGTCCGGCGGCGTTGCTGGAGCTTCACACTCGTTGTGGAATGAGCTGTCAGCCGCTGAAATGTATTTGCTCTTATCTGCGGCTCACCTGTGACGGAGTAAAAACACAGCCCTAAATCTCGCCGGCTGCCATGGGGACGTGCCGCCATGACCCCGTTATGCAGAACGGCCCGCGCTGGTATCTGTGAGACACGTACTGGGGGCGAATATCGTGTTCGGCTGAGGCAGGAAATAAATGGTGATAAGGAACATCTTGTGCTGGAATAAAAAATGTAAATGGGCTTGTTTTGGCTTTTAGCAGAGCTCGGTGATGGATGGCTTTATCTAAGCCTATACGCAGGCGTATGATAACTGTTACAAGCTACAGTGGGATCGACTTGTGAAATTAGCTGTTCCTTTGTGTTGTGAAGGACGACAGGGCCATACTAACTCCTGCTGATAGCCTTAAGCCAAAATAAACAAGATATATTTTTTTCTTTTACTCTTAGTGTTAGGGAGCCTGTATTTCAATCAGCCAATATTATACAAAGAAGGTCTTAAGTATGTTAATACCACCTGAGAATGCCCGATCTCATCAGATCTCAGAAGCTAAGCCGTTGAAGCCTGGGTAGTACATGACCTTGTGGGATTACCAGTTAGCTTGGGTCAGAGCAGAGGTTGACATATCGGCCATATTACAATATCGGTTATTGGCCAATATCTCCGGAACCGAAATGACAGAAACTTCCTGTTTTTTTGCATCGGAAGTAGCTCAGTCAGGGCCCTAAAATGACCCTGCCAAAAGCCTCCTAGGCCACAGGGGGCTGAGAAACATTGCTGTGTAAATCACAAGTGTGTACACCTCTCAGGCTCTTACTGTGTTTTGGAATCTGCTGATTTTTTGGCTTTTAAACAAGCTCTCTCTGAAGCACCGACTAAACATGTACTGAATAAGTCAGCCCTGTGCCTCTAATAAAGCGCCCCCTGATGTCACAGTTCAACACTGACACATTTTACAGTTTAGTAGCATTATACACATGATAATAGGCGTTGCATTATCTGCATCGGCCTGTCAACACAAAAATCGGCATCGTCCATAGAAAAAGATCTTTCAACCTCTAGGTCAGCGAGTGATTGGTGGTGGTCGGAGGCTGACCTTGCTTCTGTCAGTCTGCACCAATATACGTAGTTCTTGAAATTGCAAAATGGCTTTGAGCATCTGAAAAAGCGCTTCTTCATTATCGTTTCTGTTTTGCCAGAAGAATTCTCTAAAATAGTGGTTCTCAAACATATGTATTTTAATTCCATTCATGCTTTCGTAAAGTTTTTATTTAAAGGGCGGGTATTATGTAAAATCGACTTTTTCAAGCTTTATATCATGTTATTATGTCATTCCCTCATTAAACACATGCCTGGAGTGTTGCCTTGGCTCATTCACATATTTTTGAGTAATCAGTAAAAACTTAGACGGCAGCCATTTTAGGTGTAGCTATGCCTCAGTCCTCCTAGGAACGCCCCCACCTCCTGGAGACGCCTCTGGACCTTTCGTCACCAGCCAAGCCACCAACCACTGCTCCTCAGCTCAGCAGAGCCCCCTCCCCGCACAGTAGTGTTGTTTAGATGCCACAGCAGTGTGCTGAAGGGGGCGTGTCGGAAAGCTTCTTAAAGAAACAGAGGCCTATTTCAAGACGTTCAGTACAGCCATTTTGAGAGAGCAATTTTATTCAAGGCAGTTATTTTAATTTACTGCATATAGACCAACAGAAGGTTACGTCATCATTGTAGTATGCTATAGACTGGTGCTATGTGATTGAAAAAAGCATAATACCCCCTCTTTAATTTTTCATTATTAATATTTTTCTGCTTTTGACATGGTTTAGACATTGTTTAGTCCAATTTAGGTCTAGATTAGTTTACTAGTTAGTTTTTTAGACCCTCATTTATCCTGTTTTGATCTTGATCTAGGCCGGGTGGCACTAGTGTCCTAAGTGAGTAGTTGTAATGAGATGCTTTACTTGACATCACACACCCTTATAATGCAACATTTCATATGGATACGCAGCAAATTAGAATTGCTGAATAAACATCTGTTAACACAAGATTTGCCTGTGCTTTACTTTTACTTTGTTCCATACAACATGAAAATCATATAATTAAAAAGACAGTTTTTAAATAGATCAAAAAGCGTCACGACGTGATGTTCACAGTCATAATCATTTTTGAAAAGCTTACAAAACTAGTGCCCTTCAGAAATGGAAGGCAAACAGACCTTGAGAGGAGCAGAACAGCACTGCATTTGCAAACGATTCATCTTTAACTGTTTGCCTCATAGCAAGTGAAAATATTTGACATGTTGCCGTTGTGTGCTGTCTGCATCGACTCCCTGGACCTTTCTGTCAAGAGCAATCGGCCCACATGCGGATCCTGACGCCAAAAGTAACCCCTCCGCTGCCCTGAAGTGTGCCATCATTTGAGTTTGCTATTATCCGCAACGCACCTTCGAAATCCCCCCGTCATTTAGATCGGTCAGCTACAGAGACACCTTAAAACTCTATTTACTCCCATATTACCTCCGCGGAGACTTCCCTGATTCACTGTGCACCATCACTCGCGCAGATCTCCCTTTTGTAATTGGCCCTGATGATGGATAGCGTCGCGGCTCCTAATGTGGCAGTATGGTTTCATCGCCGGCCTATTATACCTTTCCTGTGAGAATACTCCCCTGTCTGAGCCTATTGTCGGTTTGGCCTAATCTATTTATCAGGGCTTTCCGTGACCGCCCGACTGCCCGAGCGGCCCGCGCTTCCCGTGGTCCCATTCGTCTCCAGGGACAGTTTCATGGGCGCACGGTCAACCCCCCCAGGTAAAAAGCGTTTCAAAGTCATTTCGGTCCCCCGCACCTGGACCCAAAGTAGTAATTCGCCTCCTGCATTATTGAAGATGCAGTGCAGTATGGAAAAAGTTTAAGGCGCTCCAGAGGTTTGTTAAGGATGTGATTTACAGACTGTGCTATGCTGCGGTCGAGAATAAGGAAGTTTTAAGGGACCGGCAAGGATTAATCATAGTTAAACTTCGGTAGCAGTTAGGAGGTAGACGTAATGGTCCTGAAAAGTGCTTCAGGAATGGGGGCTATAGAAGAACTTCTAACAATTTGGCTATTTCATATTTTCCCAATTGTAACAACAGGGATTTTGCGCATTGAGAAAGCCAAAGTTTCCATTTCTAGCCTCAAATAGCGTAAAGCAGACCAAAAACTATATGTGGTATTGGTGTATATGTAATAGGGCTGAAAGGATAAGTTTTGGTTGCGAGCCCAATACAGCGGGGCCGATATGACTTGTATTGCGATACAGTAAATATTCTATCCTACACTTGTATTGTGCTTTACAAGCCTGTGTTACCAAGTTTCTCTCACCGCACTGTAGTCATGATTTGTTCACGCCATACTGATACTCATGGTAAGCTACTGCAAAAATCTGCGCCATAGGGTTGGGTACCGTTTAACTGGTATCGAAAAAAATAATATCAAAGGCATGTACCGAAAACAGATCTTTAGAGGCCAAGTTATTATCCTTTTTTTGTCCAGGGACAGCACTAAAGGAAGTTACTTGGTTGTTTCAACTTAAATTAAAGAGTAACTAAACACCAAATCAAGTTTTTTTTTTTACTGATAAACTGTCTCAATGGGTGTCTCATAGTGTTGTCTGGTCCCTGACATTATTCTGACATTATAGCGCAAACAAGTGTAAAATCCTAACTTTGGCCTGAAAACGAATGGGTTGCGCCCCCTTCAGGGTAAACTCTGCTACTAAATTAGAATTTCCTGATTGGCTGGAGACGTGTCCACGGCCTCCACAAAACGTCATAAGCCGCACCAGCTCCACACATCGTCATCAGGTGCTGCCCATTGTCCTGCCCCTGTACCTGTGGTATATAACTAAGTCCCTCCCACGTAATCAGTCTGCTGTGATTGTGCCAATGCAAAGGCCCACACACTCACCCCCCGCATGTCACCCCCAAACTTCAGAGACCGCCTCTTTCGTGGCAATTTTTGACTTTTGTTTGTGGGTGGGGAAAGGCTTTGGCACGCCCGTTTAGGTACTCTTTAATGATGCAAATTTAAAAGAAAGTCTTTTGTGGAATAAATTCACTTTTTGTTGTGTTTGATGGTTCTAGAGCAGAGGTTCCCCCGCCTGGGATTGCAGAGCTTTGTCTGGTCAAAGGGTCAGGTCATAAATGATAGTATTTGAGCAAAATAAATGATGTAAAATCATCAAATATGATCACTCCAATTTCAGTTTATTTGTTTGAAATAAATACGTATTGGCAATTATTTTCATGTTTTGATACGTTTGTGGGGCCACAGTTTTTTTTGGGGGGGGGGGGACGGCCTGACTACAGCACGCGCAGGGGAGGCTTCAAGGAAAAAGGGTTGGGAACTACTGTTCTAGAGGACAAATATTTTGGTATAGGTATGGAAAAAAGTATCGCTTGGGTATCAGTATCGTAAACCATCCATCCATTTTCTTCCACTTGTCTGTTGCCGGGTCGCTGGGGCAGTTGGAGCCCAAATCACACTGCACCAGCCCCTATGGCTCCTCCTGCAGGTGGTGGGTCCACGGAAGGACGGCCTCATGGTTCCAACCGGGCGTGTTGGTCTCTCATAAGTCTTCGTCTGACCCGTCACCTAGAGCTCCCAGGATCATTCGGGCGCTCAAACCCTTCCACCACGTTAAGGTGGCGGTTCCAGGAGGGGAGTATCGTAAACCAAGTATTGTTAAAGTACCGATATCGGGGGGGAAAATAATAATGGTATCCAGCTCTAGCCATCTTACCAGGGAGAACATGCAAACTCCACAGAGAAAGGGCCCATCTCGTGGCCGAATTTGTTTTTTTCCCATGATTGGAAAGGCCAGTCACTGATTGGCCAGTCTCCGACATTAGCAGCCAATGATGAGTGGAGCTCCAACCATGACGTCACCTCCACAAGACAGCGCTACCTTAATCTAATCCAAACTTAACATATAACTGACCCTAATCCTAGCCTTAAGGATAGTGACGTTTTCCAAACTAACCTTAACTTGGCCCTAACCCTAAGGACGGTGGATTTACAAAAGGTGTCTTTCAGGCATGAGCACGAATCTGACCAATCAGGGAGGTGATGCAAATGTGGCCTTTCCCATCCTGAGAGAAAAAAAAAAAATGTCTGGCCGGGAATCGAGCTCGAGACCTTCTTGCTGTGAAGCACGGGCGCTAACCGCTGCGCCACCGTGCTACTACTTCCAATACTTTGCCCAGAACAAATAGGAAAAAATGGCGCTAGTTGAATTTCCAAAAATACATCTTGTCCATTAAAGTATCACGATACATGGTTTGCTAGTAAATACATGTATCACATTAAAGCTTGTAGATAATTAGAAATAAAACCTAATACTAACTACAACAAGAATGGAAAATGCTATGACGACTTGTGTAGTAAAAGCATAATCTAAGTTACTGTATGACGAACAAGCCGGAGACACAAACTCCTGTCCTCCTTATCTTTGTTGGTTTGTTTTTGTCTTCTTTTGCCCTGGACTTTTGTTGGTCTTAAAACACTATTGATCTTCACCTTCCTGGTGTTTGACGTTTATGAGGGTGTCGAAACAGACAAAGAGCAGACTAGTAAACCACAGTAACAGAGAGGCATTCCCCGTCCAAACGTCCATAAATCTCATCTCTCTGTGTCTTTGTTCCTCACAACTGTGGCTGTACGTTGTAGATTATGTGCCAGACTAAAGATAACCGTTGTAGAAACACTAAAGAAACACTGATGTGGCGACTATATTCTGCGAAACTGACTCTATGGAGTTTTTAAACTTGTTGTTTTACTTTTGTCAGACTTCCTAATCCAATACGTCAGACCTTTGTGATCAATCAGCAATCAAACTACCTGTGCTATTTAAATTAAACACTTTCAAGCTAGCGGTCTGTTTTTAGCTTTTTCAAAATGGTTTCACTTTGCGCTGTACCTGCATCTGTCTGCGTAATGAGAGGAAGTTTGTTTTGTTACTTTTATAATGTAATTGCAAGGCTAATTAAAGTGGCTTTAAAATATTGAATAATTAAAGGAATTGGCCACCGTTTTTGCATACTGAGATATGTTCTTACCTTAGACGAGTTGATGCGTAACTGTCTGGTCTTTACGCGTGCGCTCAGTCACGCAAAAAGACTGAAGATGTTGTTAGCATTTATCGCCTTTATGGGGCCAAACAGGGGTGAAGTTAGAAGCGACCAAGCTCTTCCACGTTTCCCCTATTTAAAGGGACTAGATGCAAATTGGTCATTTTATACTCACTACTGCCACCTCAGGTCTTACGCGCAACTGCAGCTTCTATATTAAGTTCGTGCATGACGGCAATTCAGACCTAAATTAACACCTTTTGAGTGACAGGTCGGGCTCATTCTACACATTAGGACATGGCTGGAACATGTAAGGGGAGGAAAATACTTAATCTTAACATTTTTAAACTACGTATAGTCCCTTTTTAAATACAGTTACGTGAGCAGTTACAAGATCCAAGTCTAGTAACACAAAATTAAACATGTCGATTTTCTAAAACGACATGAAAATGTTTAATTTTGTGTAACTAGACTTGGATCGTGTAACTTTTCACATAACTGTATTTAAATAGGGAAAACGTGGAAGAGCCTGGTCGCTTCTAACTTCACCCCCGTTTGGAGCTATATGGAATATGCTGGGAGAGGCTAAATGCTAACAACATCTTTGGTCTTTTAGCGTGACTGAGCGCACGCACAAAGACCAGACAGGTACGCATCAACTCGTCTAAGCTCAGGTAAGAACATATCTCAGTATGGAAAAACGGTGGCCTATTTCTTTAAAGGGGGGGTATTATGTAAAATCGACTTTTTCAAGCTTTATATCATGTTATTATGTCATTCCCTCATTAAACACATGCCTGGAGTGTTGCCTTGGCTCATTCACATATTTTTGAGTAATCAGTAAAAACTTAGACGGCAGCCATTTTAGGTGTAGCTATGCCTCAGTCCTCCTAGGAACGCCCCCACCTCCTGGAGACGCCTCTGGACCTTTCGTCACCAGCCAAGCCACCAACCACTGCTCCTCGGCTCAGCAGAGCCCCCTCCCCGCACAGTAGTGTTGTTTAAATGCCACAGCAGTGTGCTGAAAGGGGTGTGTCGGAAAGCTTCTTAAAGAGACAGAGGCCTATTTCAAGACGTTCAGTACAGCCATTTTGAGAGAGCAATTTTATTCAAGGCAGTTATTTTAATTTACTGCATATACAGACCAACAGAAGGTTACGTCATCATTGTAGTATGCTATAGACTGGTGCTATGTGATTGAAAAAAGCATAATACCCCCTCTTTAAACATACATTGTTTAATTTTTGTTTAGATTATGCCAATCATATCTTTTCCCCCTTGTTTCAGACGTAGAAATTAAATGATTATGATGCTTCACATTTTTATATCAGGTCCTGTATATGCTTCTATGCTTCTACAACAACAGTACTTTATACCCTTTAGCCTGGATATGTCTTGTATTATAGCCTAACATTTCTTACGTGTCTAGAAAATACCTCTTTGATGATATAATAAAATGCCAGCAGAGAGTGAATTTCCTCCTTTAGTACACCACTGACCAGAGCGCTATGTACTGGCAAACATCCTGACACTCAGGAGAACGTCTGAATCTCTGTTTTAAGTCACACAATAACAATATACAGTACAAATGCTGGTAAGACAGCAATTTGCACAAATCCATACAGCCATATTCCTTTGGAGACAAGTGAAGCTTATGCAAATAAGCCACTCGCGTTCTTTTTTTTCTAAACGAAAACAAAGTACGCAGAACTGCCTTTAAAGGAGAGGTTCCAACCACCAGTTTTTTAACATTTAATCCACTATTGCCTCCCAAATACTGACTCTGCTATAAATGTATTCTGCATTACTAACAGCTCATCTACGCAGAAGCAGCTCCACTTTCACCGCCTTAAACCCCATTTAGAAATACATTACTTTTTTGGGGCGTTTGTTCCAACTGTATCTTGTCACTTCAAAGTTGCTCTCAATTCCAAATTAATTGAAGTTTTGTCGGGGGCGTTCAGGCGTGGTGTAAGTCAGTTTAGTGAAGCCGAACAGTTTGTGGCGGATTTTTCTCAACTTTGAGCCTTTATTTTAGTTCTATTGGAGCATGAATGCGGATGTCCTCACTGCTTCAGCAACTTTCTGACATGACGAAATGCAATCCTAAAGAAAAAAAGGCTTCTCTGTAATAGAACAATATTAAAATAAATGTTTGGTGGGAAGGTAGGTATTTAATTTGCAGCTCCGCAGATTGTACAACTGCGTCACGCTGCGGCTCTGAGCGTAATTTCACTTAAGGCAAGAGGATATGCGTAAAAATAAATAAACAAATAAAAGATCTTTTGTTGTTGTTTTGTTGTTGTTGATTTTTCCCTGAAGTGAAAGGCTGTCACAGGTTCAATGTCATCAGTTTGACAGAGTGAGACCAGCCAAGTGGTGGGCTCGAGCCACGTCAATCTCCCTTGTTTACCCAGACACAACCGCAGCTCCGGCAGCGCCAGGGGGCCCGATCTCACAAATGTTTGTCGACAGCGGAGCGCGTCAGACAGAGGAGGAAGATACTGTCTTTGTGTCTTTGTTCATGTCTGCCTTTGATCAAAGAGGAAGTATTGATTGTGTTTTTTGTACCCTAGTAGAATACAAGTGACTGCTGAATTTTAAATAAGAATGCTTTGGCCTTGTTTATCAAGGAGATGCGTATGCTTTATGTGCCTTTTTTCCCTCTTCATTTCACCCAGGACTTTCTGGCTATGAGGCGAGAGTGCTCGGTGAACCACCCAGGTTTTCTAGTCTGACTTAGAATTTACATATTCACTCTGTGAATTAGTTAAATAATTTCCCAAATCAAGTTAAATCTGACCAGGATTCTTGCTCAAAATTTAAAGATGTGTCCTGTGGCCCTTTTTTCCTACATATCCTTGGTTTATTTTTTCTTTCTCAAGGATGGTGAAAAGATAATCTTATTAGCGGGCAAAGAACCAAACGTAGTAATAGTGTAACTTTCAAGGTTCATTTAGACAGACTGTCTAAAACGCCAGTGTCTGCGTACATTGGCGTATGAATGAGAGAGTGAATGGGTCGCAGCTACAGCGGTGAGCTTGGTTTCCAGGCAAGGGAAAAAGTCACAGTGGGTTGTCTGAAAACCGGAAGGTTTGAGTCTGTGTCCTTGGGAAAGATCCGTGACCCATGTTGCCTATGAATGTGGTGTGTGAGTGAATTGTTTTACTCTGCACCGTGCTGCTGTGTTCCTAATAAAGTCTTGAATGAGTGGTTAGTGGTGGTCGTAAGGTCCGCTGGCACAGATGTGTGAAGTCCAGTCCACCCCAAGTGCAGCTGTGACTTTTGGGGCTGGGACAAAAGATCGTATCGTATGGCAATACTTTTTGCTGCAATACAAAGTATTATAACAATACTTGATATTGCGATACCAAGTATCACAATACTTTCAATACTCATGTTTGGAGGGATTTTTATAATGCACATTTTGTGTTAAGGCACTTTTAATCTACTTAAATAAATGTCAAATAGCATTTAGTTTATAAGCTTAGGACATATGACTGTTCTTTTTTGCACATTTTAAGGTGAACATGTTATCCTAATTATATACTGTATTGCAATACGGATCGGCCCCTGAGTATCGTGATGCGTATCGGATCATGACAAAAGTGTATCGCCCCAGCTCTAGTGACTGTATACATGTCTTATCCACCAACAAGTGTGGGATAAATAAAAATAGTACCTTGGAAAGCCCATCATGTGACTTGTGTAATGTCTATATAAGTAAGAGTCCCTTCCCTGCTATGCGAGTCATGAACTGTTACTGCTCAGTTTTGCTCAAGTTGTTTTAGCTGAAAACCTGTAAAACTTCCGTCTATCTGCTCTACAAACAGAATAACTCCAAAGAGCAGCTGATTTACATAGCGGTGCATTTCTCAGCACAAGATCTACATTTAGATCCTGCGAGAAATAATGGATACCACAAAAAAAACACACAACTTTAAAGAAGGAAACGCATTCCCCAGGTCACCTAAACGCCCAACTTGAAAGGAATGTAAATGCTGTGCTATATCTCTTGGATGTATGAGATAGAGCTGCTTTTTGCTAACAAGTTCAGCCTGTCAGCTCTAATGATGCAGACTGGTGTACATGCTTGGGCTCGCTGCTGGGCTGTTTTGAAGAGAGGCGATTCAAAGGGGAATGTGTTCACTCCACTTTTAAGAAGCGTTCGACAAAGCGGCCATAATAACCCCGGCTAAACATCGTAGTGGTAACTCTCAGATCTTTTTAGAGGCAGGCGTGTGCACCAGCAGCCCTTGGACCAACGGAAGTCGTAGAAATAAACAACGGATCATAAATGCACTGTGTAAATCGAGCGATACAACATGATTGATCAAACGGGGAAAGAGACATCAAAATATTGGCAATGTCGAGAATAAGCAGATGGGTAAATTGTCTCTGGGTTTGCCTCCTTCTTCTGGTGGTTTAAGGGCATATCTCACCCTCCTGGAGACGAGCTGGAGACTCGAGAGGTCGCTGGTCCACACAGATGTCTCAGAGATCAGGCGAGTCACCATGTAGTCTCGGTTAAAACTGAACAGGTTCGATTTCAGCAGAGTCTCCGCATGCTTTCCGGGAGGTCTCCGTGGTCTCAAGCAGTTGTGTCACGAATAAGATATGTTGTCCTCCACCTGTATTTGTGACATCCCTGCAAAGAGACCTGCCGGATACCAAGGCGATCTCAAAGAGTCTCTCCTCACCTTATTCTGGAGGTTTGCGTGGTTGCCGCCATGAATTGTGCCCGCCCCTTCACTCCTATTAGTTAACATAGGACTGGAGAAGTCGAGACAAAATCAGTTACTACACAAATACAAAGCTGTTTTTAGGCCACACAGAGAAATGGTGCAGTGTTGCCTTATTGGTGCAAATGAACATTGGACATTTTACACAAATCAATCTACTAAATATCAGATTTTAGCGGAAGTGCCGATCCGTGGCAAAAGAGGCAAAAGTGACTCTTGAAGATCTCCTTGGTCTCGGAGACATTGCACGGACGTCACCACAGGTTGAGGACAACAAACAAGTATACTCGACATTGCCACAACTGCTTGAGACTGCGTAGATGTCAGGGAATTTACACCTGCTTCCAACACAACTTTTGGCAAACGCTCTGTTATCTTCTGTTATAGAAATAAACAGATTAAAAAACACGAGATCGCACCATAGCCTCATTTTACTTGCAAGGGGGCATTGTCACGAGATTGTGCAGCCTATTCCAGGGCTGCTAAATCCTTCAAAACCCAACGTTTCATTTCCCCGTTCAAGCTTTTATTCAGATAATCACACGCCCACATTCCTTAGACACAGCAAAGTAAATGTAAACCTCCTTCCCTAGACCCTTGAGTCAAGATGGGAGGGGTCTTGATACTTTTCCGTCCGCTGCAGGAAGTCATACACTTCTTGACCCCCCCCTGCTTCCTGGGACACTACAAATAATTCACCTTGGAGATCGTAAAAATGGTGTGACTGATAAGAAATGTTTACCACAAAACCAGATGTCCTTAAGTCAAGCTTCAATGCCTTAACCAAAACAAACAGGAGACCTTTGACATTCGGCCTCCAACATCAACTCAAGGTTTAAGAAGTTAACATTTCAACCAACACAAATTCATTTAGCAACAATACATCAAATGTAAACACATATGATAATATCACAAAATCCTTGACAGTAGACCTCTTGAAGACCATGCGGAGACTCTGCTGAAATCAAACCTGTCGTTTTCACCCAGGCTACTTGGAGACTCGCCTTATTGCCAGGGGACGTATTGGAGACATCTATGTGACTAGCGGCGACTCGAGTCTCCCACTCTACTCTCCAAGTCTCCAGGCCTTTGTGTGGGTGCAGTCAGTCTGAGTTGCGTAGACTGCCTGTTACGACTGTCTCTGCAACTTTCTCCAGTGAGATAGGCCCTTTAATAACAGTATCCCCTCCGATGAGTTCTGAAGTTGTCCAAGTTGGTGGGCAACTAAAACCTAAACAATTTAATAAACTCATCTTGGATTTATGAAATTGTTTGTCTAACAATTTTGTCAATAGCCTGATGCCTATTCTGCTTGTAACGTGCTCGGGGCTAAGGGAACTGACTGGAGACGAGAATAGTGGACCACAAAATGATTAAATTGGAGACATGGTGGGTATTTAAAGTTTCAGATTTCGATGTTATTTAATAATGAGTTATAATCGAGGTATCCTAATACAAATATTGTAATGAATTTTCAGGTATAATTAGTAAACAGTGATGAAAAATGTGATTACAGAGAAGAATGGTCCGCACTTCATTTTTCAAAGTTCACTTCAATGTTATTTCCCTTGTTGTGTCTCAGTATTTCTCACAGTAAATCCATAGCTGTTATTGCTGCAACACCAAGGGATGCTTCTCCAGATCTCAAACTCGGTTGAGGAGTAATCTAGTCTCCAACACTCTTGCCTCAATAGCCAGAAGGTTCCAGACTTGAACCAGACTTCAGCAGAGCCAGGCCGGACCTTTCTGTGTGGAGTTTGTGTTTTTTCCTTGAGTTTCACTCCAGTTTCCCTTCATCAACATGAACAGCATTTAAAAAACAACAACATAAAATTGGATTCGGAATTGGCCTTTGATCAAAATCTCTTAGAAATAATACTGAAAATATTGTCTAACCAATTCAGCTGCAGTTTTGGTCAAACATATCCTGTTGTATCCACTTTACTCTTGAATGTCAACATTTCTCCCCATTCCTCTGCTTGATGGAATATTTGCAAATCTTTATAAATGAAATATGCACGGATTCTTTAGCATTTGTAGCATTAAAAATAGAGTATTTGGGATTTGAAATGACTTTGAAAACATTACATTTGACTGTTGTTGCGTCAGATGCAGAGAACAAAGTGTCCAAATAAGTATCTGGAGGATTAGCCATGCATGTTTTAGGTTGAAGGGAGAAAGGAAAGGCAGAACATGCAAAGTTCACTCACAAAAGCGCTACATGGTTCAGGAAGCGAACAGCAGGTTGTGCCATGTTCGACTTTCAATTATCCATTTCTGAATTTTCATTTCAACCTAAAGGAAAAGTGTTCACTTAAACTCCAATCATCTCTCTCACCAGGAGGTGCCTTAGTAGCCACTGTACATAATTGAAGCCCTACACTTTTCCTGTCAGCGTCCGTAATGTCTATAATGAAATGTAAAAGGAGGTGAATGACTGCTGTAAAGACCAAGACCATTAAAGCTGAACACACTAGGGAACACACTATGTATAGCTTTGTTATTTTAAAGTCTAGCATGTGAAAAACCACTTGGAACAACTACATGATTTGAAAAGTGACTCTGACTCACATACAGGGTCTTGAAAAGGTCTTTAATTCAACATCGCCTGACGGTTTGCCGCATAAATGTCGCTAATGTAGCTTTTATGTAGCTAATCTGTTTTCTTTGTGGTGTTGTAGAGAAATACATGTGCAGTCCAGCATGTGTGATACAAAAAAGGCATTTTGGTTTTTGGAGGCATTTTTTCCTCAAACACTGTCTTATGCTTTGTTGGAAAATGCAATATTGATCTAAAACGGCTGAAACAAAATACCCAGCAGTTTCACTTCCTCTTTTCCCGAAGACCTCTTCCCACCCTGCATTTGCTTCTCTTCAACTGTTTCAATACAGAGTAAATAAAAGACTAACATTAGACCTGGCTGTAGTGAAGCTATGGTGAAAGTTTTTACTCCGTGATGAGAGAGTATTTATCTAATGAGGAGATTGGAGTCCGACTGATATGGATTTTAGGGGTCCGATACCGATATGAAGGGGTTTGGCCGATATATTGGCCGATATTTTAAAGGGGGGGTATTATGTAAAATCGACTTTTTCAAGCTTTGTATCATGTTATTATGTCATTCCCTCATTAAACACATGCCTGGAGTGTTGCCTTGGCTCATTCACATATTTTTGAGTAATCAGTAAAAACTTAGACGGCAGCCATTTTAGGTGTAGCTATGCCTCAGTCCTCCTAGGAACGCCCCCACCTCCTGAAGACGCCTCTGGACCTTTCGTCACCAGCCAAGCCACCAACCACTGCTCCTCAGCTCAGCAGAGCCCCCTCCCCGCACAGTAGTGTTGTTTAGATGCCACAGCAGTGTGCTGAAGGGGACGTGTCGGAAAGCTTCTTAAAGAGACAGGGGCCTATTTCAAGACGTTCAGTACAGCCATTTTGAGAGAGCAATTTTATTCAAGGCAGTTATTTTAATTTACTGCATATACAGACCAACAGAAGGTTACGCCATCATTGTAGTATGCTATAGACTGGTGCTATGTGATTGAAAAAAGCAATAATATCCCCTCTTTAAGTAATTTAATTTGATGTTTTTTTCCCCACCCTCAAATAGTTAAACATTTACTATTACAAAAAGCTTTCAATCATATAGCTATATAGTACTGTGTCTAATAGAGGTGTGGGTTTTGCTCAGGCTGATTATTGGAGATTTTTATTGGCCGATGCCAGTATCCACCGCTGATCTTGTGGTGTCTTCTAAAAACAAAAGTGTTAATTTAGTAGCGACTGTTGAAACTGCTGGAGAATCTGATTGTGCCGTGGGCTGTTCGTGTCGACCTCAGCTGTAGTTTAATAAGAGTAAATGTAGCTTGTAGCTGAACTCGCCGCCTGCTGAGCTCCAGCGTGAGGTCCGTGTGTTCACCGCTGCCTCCTCCGATGATGACGCCCCCCACACGGACATGACCACTGAACTGCCCTGTGTGTACGCCTTTCACGGAATCACAGTTTACTCCTCGTATCGATCGATTTCAATTTTCGGCTCACATTTTTTTCATATGAAAATAATATCGCTTTTATTATTCTAGTTCATGAACATGACGAGATAGACCTTTTTAACCAAACCCCGGCTTTTTGAAAATGTATTGTTTTCCACTCTTAACTCAAAAAGCTTTATATCATGTTATTATGTCATTCCCTCATTAAACACATGCCTGGAGTGTTGCCTTGGCTCATTCACATATTTTTGAGTAATCAGTAAAAACTTAGACGGCAGCCATTTTAGGTGTAGCTATGCCTCAGTCCTCCTAGGAACGCCCCCACCTCCTGGAGACGCCTCTGGACCTTTCGTCACCAGCCAAGCCACCAACCACTGCTCCTCAGCTCAGCAGAGCCCCCTCCCCGCACAGTAGTGTTGTTTAGATGCCACAGCAGTGTGCTGAAGGGGGCGTGTCGGAAAGCTTCTTAAAGAGACAGAGGCCTATTTCAAGACGTTCAGTACAGCCATTTTGAGAGAGCAATTTTATTCAAGGCAGTTATTTTAATTTACTGCATATACAGACCAACAGAAGGTTACGTCATCATTGTAGTATGCTATAGACTGGTGCTATGTGATTGAAAAAAGCATAATACCCCTCTTTAAGGATATTGTCTTCATAACATCTTCCGTCCTGGTGCCGGACTGTCCACAATTAGGGGGAGACTGGGGTTAGTTGTAACATAATTTGCATTTGTGCAGATATTTTGGTACATCTCATACACTAGATGTAGAGGATACTAAAATAAAGCAACCCTCGATATAAAAAAGTGGAAAATCGATTACAAATAATTTGGGTCATTTTTAGATTCTGCGTTGCAAAGAAATCACGCCTTTTCATCCAGAATGGCGTCCCGATTGGTTGGGTTGTGACGTTATGCAAATTGTACCGATAGCTTACCAAGTACAGAGTGAATGAATAATCCAATGTAAAGCGTTCCGAGTGTCCAGGGAAAGCACTGCATTTATAAGAACCCATGTAGATTATTATGATTAAAAAGGCTGCGTGCTGTTACCGCCAAAGGATGGGATGTAGACTTGGCGTTCCAAAAGCCCTTTGCCGGTAATTGAGATTCTCCTTTATGGGGCACTTACAGCGGTGGTTCAACAGTGCTTCGCAGACTTCTTTTTGGTCTTGTTGGAAATCTTTTTAATTTAGGCAGTGTTTTCATGTTTATTCCCTTCTTTGAGTTTTATTTTCGTCCTGGTTAAATCTCAGTTGAAACTTGATCCTGGTCTAGTTATAGTCCAGGTCTTGGCGGTGCTCTGGGAACCCCATTTATATTTTATGTGTTGGCACTTGGTGTGGAAAAGTTTGACAGTAAACAACTTTATGATTGGCTGTCAGTCGTGGATATTATCTTGACCGCCTTAACGCCAAGCCGAAAAACAATGTTCCTATTTTCCAATAATCGTAATTAAAAAAGTAGTAATTAATTTCTGTCATTTTTGTCCAACACAAATTAATACGAGTCACAAATGGGAAGATTTTCAGCAGCTTCCAACGAGGAGGGGGGGGTGGGTTTCGTCGCCCGGCCAGCCTTTACGCAGTCTTTCTCAGTGGATACAGATCGCAATTAGAGAAATGGTAATGGCTGCAATTATTTTAGGCAAATAAAAGTAGTCTGCAAACCACACATTTTCAACTCCAAACAATTTCTGAAATGTGTGTGGTTTTGGTGTTGGCAGTTTTATATTTCAGTCTTTCAAATTTCAATCCGCTTGTTTATTATGCACTGTTGTCTTGACTTTAATACACTGCCTGATCCAAGAAAAGGTAACGCGCTCTAATATTTCGTTGGATCACCTTTGGCTTTAATTACAGCACACATTCGCTGTGGCCTTGTTTTTAATAAGCTTCTGCGATGTCAAAAGATCCAGTGTTGCAGTTATTTTTCACCAAAATCTTGTATTGGATGGCACAGTGGTTCCGTGGTTATCGCTCGTGCTTCACAGCTAGAAGGTCCTTGTTCTCCGCGTGTCTGCGTAGGTTTCCTCCGACCACTAAAAGCATGTACAACAGGCCAGAATGAATTGGTAGTTCGTACAGAACGCTGCAGCGTGTCTGCTCACTGGAAACAAAATGTTCGAACACATATAATATAAATAATGCATCAGTTTTATATAGCGCTTTTTTTGGACACTCAAAGACGCTTTACATTGCACTATTCATTCACTCCATACTTGGTGGTGGTAAGCTACTGTTGGAGCCTCAGCTGTCCTGGGGTAGATTGACGGAAGCAAGGCAACCAGTCTGCGCCATCAGCCCCTCCGACCACCACCAACCACTCACTCACTCACTCATTCACTACATTCGCCAGGCTTCCTGCTGTTACCAAACGGTCTCCCATCCAAGTACCGACCAGGCCCTTCCCTGCTTAGCTTCCGAGGTCTGACGGGATCGGGCAGAGCAAAGGCGGTATGGCCACAGTATGGCTACATAACCCTGTGTTGGCCTCTTTACATTGGCTCCCTGCAAAACGGAGTTCATTTTAAAATGTTGTTGTTGGTGTTTAAGTGTTTGAATGGGACGGCTCCTCCGTACCTTTCTGAGCTTCTGTCCGTTCATACTCCGAGCAGAACATTGAGGTCAGCTAACACATTTCTGTCACGACTGTCGCCCGGCGGAGACCGAGCTTTTGCCGCCGCCTTTGTCTTCCCTTAAATATTAGGGCAGCCCAGTCTTTAGACAAGACCCACTTGTTTGCAAAGGCTTTTAACCAAAATGGAGCAGGACATTGTTGTTGGTATTTGTTTGTTTGCATCTTTATTGTTCTATAAATAAACTTGACCTTGTATGAGAGTTCGCACTGAGTGGTTGGTGGTGTTCGGAGTACGGTGTGAATGAATAATGACAGTGTAGTGCTTTGAGAAACTTGGTAACACAGACTTGTAAAGAGCAATACAAGTATAAGCCATTATTAGTATTATTATGTATTGATGATGGGAGAGTGCGACCACTGCGCAAAGCCTTCTCTAGCACATCCCAAAGATTCTCATTAGGGTTGAGATCTGGAGTCTGTGGCCAACTCATCTAATGCTCCGTGATCGACTCTTTCACAATGTGAGCCTGATGAATCCTGGCCTTGTCATTTTGGAATATGCCCGTGCAGTCAGGGAAGAGGAAATCCATAGATGGAATAACCTGGTCATTCAGGATGTTCAGCTGCTCTCGTTATTTGGGCTCATAGTGTTGCTGAACCTAGACCTGACCAAATGCAGCAACCCCAGATTAAAACAGACTTTTTTGCTTGTTTTGGGGGTTTTGGATTGATTGGTCGACCAGTGGGTTTCAAACCTTTTACAATAACGACCATCTCGTTCGAATATTTGACCTTCCATGTACCATCAGGTCTTAAAATCAAATCAGGACAAATCTCAGTCTACAATATGCTAAATTATGCCTAAACTGGGTGTAAACCATGTCAAAGTTTAAAATTGCAGATGATTCTCAGTAACACCTGATGAAATGGGGAAAGTGGAAAAAGAAAAGTAAAGTAAAGCCCGTCTTAAGCCTTGAGATTTATCAGCTCCTGAGGGAAGAGAAGCCAATTCCCGTGCATAGTGTTTGTTTACCCAAGTGTGGCTCAGAGTCCTATCGGGCCAAAGACGCAGGACCAACTGTACCAAGTGCTCGTGGGCTCATGGGAAAATGGAAAGTATGTCGGTGCTTAATCTCACTTGGGCCAAGGAATCACTTATTATAGCAGCAGCAGTAGTAGTAGTAGTGGTAGGTGTTATATTGATGAAGTCTTTCAGAAAATAAAAACGTCTTCTTTGAACGTACTTGATTAAATACGGGACCTGTCTCTCGAAATGCCCTGAGAAATATTTGTGCCATCATTCATTACTGTTGCATTGATTGAGGTTGAGAAGTGTTTCGTAACAGGAATTTCTTCATCGTGAAGGATCGAGGATCTGTTACAGAGGGTGTGGGACAATCCGCTTTAGTTGTGATACAATATCACGATACTTGGGGGACGATATACAGTAATAGGGGAGAGTGGGGTAAGATGAGCCACTTTTTGCTTTGGTGGTTGTTGTGTAAAAACGGTAAACAATAGATGCAAAATTGTGCTATTTATACACATTTTGGGATGTTTTCTGTTCTTTTGCATCTTCAAAAATCATCTGAAGGATATGGTTTTTTAAGATGTTGGTCTTATGGCTCATTTTACCCTCAGATTGGGGTAAATTGAACCACCAGATTTAAAGGCAATGGCCGCTAGCTGCTCTGCTTTATGACCGCAACACTGGAGGCCGCCATTGCTCCGCCATTGCTGTAGTACCTCCATATCATCGCTAGGCCCCCATTGAAAAGCAAAGATTTTTTTTTTTTTAAATCTCCTACTTAACGGAGGTCGGACTGTTAGCATTGGAGCTGCGCGAGCTACACGTCACGCAAGGGCAGAGTCTACAGTGAAAATCCCGCCCTTATGCCCTTATTAGGAACATGCTTCGTCAGAGCTGGGGAGGAGGAGTCTGTAAATCCGCCATGATTTCCCCCTCGAACGTGGTCATTATGGTAAACGGGGAGGAGTGAGGAGGAGCTGTCTATTCTTTTTAACGGTCTATGTTTAAAGGTGAAATTGATACTAAACATCATGAAGTCTCATTTTTTACGATTCACTGTTTCCCATTAGCAATTTTATTCCAAAAACATGTAACAAATCTTTTTCTTTTCATTATGCTACTTCTGCAGATTATGACATTTTGTCTCTAAAAAAAATCCCAAATAATTTAATGTAAAATCTAATTTTAATTTGCTTGTCTCTACTAGACCCAGAACCACCAATAAACAATCCAAAAACTATAGAATTGTACATTAACATTTTCTGTAATTTGTCATTCATTGTTTCTTATGGAGCAGAGGCGGCTCAATTTACCCCATTATATCTTCTTTGAGAAAACCAAGAGAGTTGTGTTTATTTAAGAAGAAATCTTCCTAAATTATTAATCTGCTTTTATACCTAACTTAATGAGCAACCAGCATCAGCAAAAAAAAACTGACCTGCATGTTTTTGTTTGTTTGAGACGATTGTTTTTGGGATCAGGCCAAACATGTACTGAACAGTGAACAAAAAGCTTTTACATCCAAATTTTCCAATTTTTTTGTCTGTCAAGTTCAAATCATGTAAAGATTAAATCTATAATCTCACATTTCAAGAAAAATGTTTTATTTTACAAAATGTACAATGATCTCAGACAAAACTGAGATCATTGTCTTTGGCCCACAGACAAAAAGACAAAGTGTTATCAGTCACCTTGAGTCGCTCTCTCTAAAACCAGAAAATCAGGTTAGAAATCTAGGAGTAATCATGGACTCAGACCTGAACTTAAACAGCCACATCAAAGCAATAACATCATCTGCTTTTTACCATCTGAAAAACATTGCTAAGATCAGAGGAATAGTGTCAAAACCAGACTTAGAGAGACTCATCCATGCATTTGTCTCCAGCAGGTTAGACTACTGTAACGGCTGCTCACTGGCCTTTCTAAACGAGCTGTTAGAGCTGCAGAACATCCAGAACGCTGCTGCTCGAGTCCTGACAAGAACCAGGAAATACGACCACATTAGTCCAGTGCTCCGGTCTCTGCACTGGCTTCCTGTCACTCAGAGAATAGAATTTAAAACAGCTCTGCTTGTGTACAAGTCTTTTCATGGTTTAGCACCAAAGTCCATCTCTGACATGTTAGAGCCGTATGAACCATCTCGGGCCCTGAGAACTTCAGGGAGGGGTCTCCTGGTGGTTCCAGAGTCAATAATAAACACGGTGAGGCTGCGTTTCAGTTTCATGCAGCTAAAATCTGGAACAGTCTTCATGAGGATGTGAGACAGGCCTCAACTCTACAAATAAACTTGCCTTGGTTCATCTTACCCACTGGCTCATCTTACCCCACTCTCCCCTATATATTGCGAAGCAGTAAATATTGTGAAACCATTGAAAAAGAAAAGGGTGTGCAAAGTGCATTACCACAGCAAAATGTAGGTTTAACATATAAAGTCTTGTGTAACTTTTCCTGAACTTCTCCTACATTTATAAAGTACTGCAAATCAATATTGACCAAAGCCCTAATATATACACACTGCCTGATCAAAAAAACCAACCAAACCCGGTCCAGTCGACAAGCCTCCTGAACTAAAACGGCAACAAAAACGAGGATGAAGATACAACAACAAAAGAGCGACAATTAAAAAAGTGTTGTATTACACTGCATGTTGCTGTATTCCTATTTCTTGATTGATGTTTACTCATTTGTTCACTGTATGCACGAAATAGACAGTGTAAATGATAGGCATAAAAATTCAGCCTGCGCCTTTCCGGTGTCTTCCTACAGAATAATTGTTTTGACATTTTTATTTTACTGTTATTGGGCAAACTAAACTAAAACTACATCTAAACAGTTCATGGTCTATGCAGTTCAATCATGTTTTTTTAGCAGCTGTCGCAGAAAAGCTCTACACTTTGGCAAAGAAGCAACTCTACGCGCTGACAATATTCTTATGCAACTTCTGTGGGTTCAAACCAAGCTGCTGTGAATGTTCGTGTCCCCTCCCCCTCCCCTTTGCAAATCTGCTACACTTTTCTAGTTTATCCAAAAAAAAACGAGTCCTCACACCTCACTCATTATTCTGTGTGCAGATTTTTGTTTTTTTCGCACTCCATCATAGATTACATTATATCTCCACCATCTCAAGTCACCGCTGGCCGATTTCCCCCATTTTTCTCTCGCTAATAGAAGGCCTCCGAATATTCATTTCCCCTCTTGCTGACATTTCCAAATTTCAATTTTCACCTAATATCTTATCGAAGCACAACTAGTGACCCTTGTACGTGGAGCAGCTAATGAAAAAGCCATCTCCTGTCACTCCGCCTGCTACATAATGGGGCCCGCGGCTTGAGCGAACGTCCCGCCGTGTTGAAAATGAATCTCCCACGGCCTGAAGCGCGGGATGAGATGTGTGAAGAATGCGCGGCTCGTCGTCGTTGTCTGACCTTGGCCTCTCTGTGTGCGTTTGTGCGTCTTTGTGCAGTTGGGAGGTGCAGCGTTTCCTGCTGTCGAACCTGCGCTGGTGGATGGAGGAGTACGGCTTCGACGGCTTCAGGTTTGACGGCGTCACCTCGATGCTCTACCACCATCACGGGATCGGTAAGGCGATTTCTTTTCCCCCAGAGAAATCGTCAATTTTCTTGAAAGAAAAAACTCGATTTAATTCAATTCGATCTTTTTTCTCACACAAAATACAGTAACTGCTGACTGTAAATATATTTTAAAGATATATATTGATTGTTTTTAATTAAAGTGCACCCACAAACATCATAATTGAAAAATACCTCATAAATGTACAAACAAACATGAGCCTTTGCTGTGAGCGGCTCAGCTCTCCTAAGACATGACTAACTTTACTGGGAGTGGGTACGTCTCCTTGTCGCCATGGAGATTTTGAATTTGAGATTTAAATATGTTGGGGTCACATCCAGATCCATTCTTTGATTTCCCACTGCAGTAATGGCATATTCTGTGTTGAGCTGGTCATTAGCTGCATGTTTTGTAGTGATGGCAACAGTATAGTCCAAAATGTTACACAGTTTGCCTTTTTAAGCATCCAAATTACTAATACTAGAAAGAATATCTAAAAAACTAGATTTTCTGAAAATATGAATCGATTTAACTTGACTCGATTTTTTTTTTTACCCTACTCTCATCCTGGCCTATTGTACATGTTTTTAGTGGTATGGGAAACATGGGACCTTCTAGGTTTCCTCAGGGTACTCCAGTTTCTCCTACCACTAACAACATGTAAAAGAGGTTCCCTTCCGGTGCCAGGACTCCTCTTGAAATGAGTCATAATCTCAGTGGGACTTTTCGGATTAAATAAAGGTCAAATATTTATTTTATTTTATGGTTTAGCATCATTAAATAGACTTTGGTCCCCGAAGATGATTCTGAGAAATATTCTCACACATATTTGTGATCAAATTCAAGTTAAAATGGCTAAAAATTCATCCATCCATCCATTTTCTTCCGCTTTATCCGGGGGCAGCAGTCTAAGCAGAGATGCCCAGACTTCCCGATCCGCGCACACCTCCTCCAGCTGTTCTGGGGGACCCCGAGGCGACACCAGGCCAGCTCGGAGACATAGTCCCACCAGCGTGTCCTGGGCCTTCCACGAGGCCTCCTCCCAATAGGACATGCCTGGAACACCTCCCGAGGGAGGCGACCAGGAGGCATCCGGAACAGATGCCCTAGCCACCTCAGCTGGAAGCTAAAAATTCAGTCAGTTTAAAATGTCCCCCAAAACACCCTTTAAAGTTCATATGGCACATTAGACACAAGTTTTGCTAAAACTTAGTTGGGATTTGGTTGAAAGTTTTTCCTAGCTTTCTTTAGTTTGATAATTTCTGTGATGTTTATAGTTTCACTTCCTTATCGGACACTGACAGGAAGTGACATAGATGGCTGCAAACAATTTTAAACTGTTGCCATGCCAATCATGTTATATCCATGAAAAATGAGTCCAACTGCTATGGGACTTTGCCTCCAACTATGTCACTTCCTGGCAGTAGCTTAAAAATTCAAATTAAAACTTTCGTCCAACATTTCTTTATTAATTTGCTGCTTCACTGAAATAAAAAGATGATCATTACTTTCATCAGATGTTATCCATCTAAATAAGTCATTTTTTCAAAAGCATTAAAACCTGTCATATGCACTTTAAAACATGCATAATGGAAAATACTGGCCAAAATCTGAAGGTTTGGCCCCAAGTCTTTTGATGAGGAAGTAAAGACTCATTCTCTGAACTGCCGTCAATTTTGTTAGCTTTTCATTTGTTACCGCTTGTATGACCTTTGAGCTGCTGAGAGCGCTCCATCTTCTCTAAAATGTAAAATATCAAAGCTCAAGTACCCAAAAGCCAGTGGCGGGCCGTGGGGTTTCAGTCAGGGCCTTCAATAGCAACCTGGGTTCACGCAGTCAAACGCATATACACTTATCGACAATAGGCGTATGGATAAAACTGCCTTTTTGCGTGGCATTTGTTCGCTAAAGGATTTGTCAACAACGCAAACCAAAGCTGTGGTGCCTCCGACTCCAAAACAAAAGCAAACACCTTCGGGAATACTCGTGCTAGAATACGGAAACACACGACACATGACAGGTAGACGAGCGCGTTATAATGTGGTAACAGACGGCTGTTTTTAGGAGATGTTTTGTTGACAGAGCGAGTAAAATTAAAAAAAGATACTAAACTTACAGTTTGGTGCTATTTGAGATCCCTTTTTTATAGCGCTCGTAGTCTCACCTGTTGCCTGCCCGAGTCCCAGCACAGCTGATGCGGAGAAACTCTTCTCCTGTCCGGGGAGCCGAGCGTCTACGTCCCGCTGTCGTTCCCGCTGCTTTGCTCTCGAAGCTCTTCACAATGAAGGGGCGCAAAATATCCGTGACAAGTAAATCCACTTCATTTTGCCTCGTTCGGACGTTTCCAAGAGGAATATCTGTTTATCCGGTTCTCTTCAGAGTGGCTGGAACGTCTTGCCCATGCGCGGCTACATTAGTGGTTTTCCCAGGCGAAGAAAGCGTAGGGGAAGCTGCTGAGATACTGCAGGCCCTGGGGGGCGTACTGTCAATATATGTCGAATTCTGATTGGCCGATAATTCTGTCAGTCACGCTGGATGTCAATTATGTGTGCGGCCTGACAACACAGGGCCTGCAGAATCTGTTCTGAAGGCCCTGAGGAGGAGCAACTCGCCAGACGTGTTTAAGGCACTTTTTGAGTAGGAAATTACAGTTACACCTCAACAAAACCAATATAAGCGACTCAACTGTACATTATATAAATAAATTAGAAATTAAATATACTATTAAGAGATTTTACACTTTTTTTCTTCATTTGGCCAGGGCCAGCAGAGAAGGCCCTGCTGGCCCTGACGGCACACCGCTGCCAAAAGCTTTAGTTTTATTTAGCACCGCTATGCTTATGAAATGTCCCGCGCCTCAGTTTCCCATCTTTTCGAGTCACTGCACTGTATCTGTCCCCTTGTGTTTTCACAGTGTAGCTCACATTTCAACAGTTTTCAAATGCGCTGAACATCTTCCAGTCCATCCTCAGCGCTACAATGAAAAAATAATCTGAAACGCTCACAGATGCTATCCTTCAGGTTAGCGGCCATAAACCGGCGCCGTGCCCTGCTCTCCGGAGTCCTCGGGAAAGCGCGAATAATATCAGAAATGTATCAAGTGGAAGAGGCTTTAGAGAGGCTGAGCGGGGGATCGGAGCTGAAATTCTGGCTGTTTACTCCTCAGGCACGGGCTTCTCGGGAGGCTACAGCGAGTACTTTGGCCTTCAGGTGGACGAGGACTCTTTGGTTTACCTAATGCTGGCGAACCACATCCTGCACGATCTTTACCCGGACTGCATCACCGTGGCGGAGGTAAGGCACCAGCGGCAAGTTGGCTCCGCGCTGGCTCGCAAATGCTGTCAAATGGCACTGCTGGGGTTCTTCTTTTTTTTCTTTCTTTTGCACCGTGATGTGGATTTGGCGATAGAAATTTGTCGGCTGAATAGTGTTTGAGGGTTTGCAGAAGAGTTTGCTGAACTCTATTCTTAAACTCAAGAGATAAAATGAATGTCTTTTCAACCCACAGCCCAAGTATTTTTACTCGAACAGAAAGATGCAAACCTTTGAAACACCTAAGTAAACTTCTACTTACATACAGGGCTGTTTATATCCCCCAAACTGCACTTCAAATGTAGGAACTGAAATTTTGCAGAATGTCGTCACTGTATCAACGTTTTTACATACGTACAGTGACTGAATCAGATCAACAATATTGAACCCCAAAAGGGAAAAGCATTACAAGATAAATAAACTGTGCCAAAATTAAGGCCTTTTATTGTTATTAAAGGGGGGGTATTATGTAAAATCGACTTTTTCAAGCTTTATATCATGTTATTATGTTATTCCCTCATTAAACACATGCCTGGAGTGTTGCCTTGGCTCATTCACATATTTTTGAGTAATCAGTAAAAACTTAGACGGCAGCCATTTTAGGTGTAGCTATGCCTCAGTCCTCCTAGGAACGCCCCCACCTCCTGGAGACGCCTCTGGGCCTTTCGTCACCAGCCAAGCCACCAACCACTGCTCCTCAGCTCAGCAGAGCCCCTCCCCGCACAGTAGTGTTGTTTAGATGCCACAGCAGTGTGCTGAAGGGGGCGTGTCGGAAAGCTTCTTAAAGAGACAGAGGCCTATTTCAAGACGTTCAGTACAGCCATTTTGAGAGAGCAATTTTATTCAAGGCAGTTATTTTAATTTACTGCATATACAGACCAACAGAAGGTTACGTCATCATTGTAGTATGCTATAGACTGGTGCTATGTGATTGAAAAAAGCAATAATACCCCCTCTTTAAAAATAATGAAGTTTGATAAAAAATACTGAAATCATGGTCCAAAGCAGTGTAAAATATTGTATTTTCCGCACAGGTTTTAATTGAACAAGCATTAGATATGCCTTTTAAGACTGAAATTATGATCAAAACAACCCAATAGCCTTCATGTGACCAGACTCCTGTAGTGTTTCCATGCAGTAACAGATGGAAAATATTGAAAAAAAAAGTCCCTTGGAATAGCCTCCACTGAAAATGGAAACCCACCAGTTGAGAATCACTGGTCCAAAGCACATTTCATTATCAGATTTCCAATCATCTTTGCTCAGAAGTTGCTCATTGTTTCAAATTAAGCTTTTCTCCTTTAGACCTCGGTTTAATATAATGTTGACAAATCTTTACAAATACTAAATGCATGGATTTGTTTCACTGTCGCAATAAAATCCCTGTATTTGTGCAGTAAAATGGCTTAAGAAACCATTTAATGTGACTTTCTGCTGCATTACCTGAATAAGCCCTGGTTACAGACATGGATTAGTCGATGTAAATACATACGGATAGTGCTCTGAAAAAGAAAAGATGAAATAGGATTTTCAAACATTAAATGTCCAATCAGTCGAAACAACTAGATTCTCACTGAAGGCGTTCAGATACACACACATGGAGTTATGTTTTAAACTAAAAAAGTTGAAATAAATTCTCATAGCCGCCTTTCGCTTTGTGAGCTTCACGATGTCGTCACCAGCAATGGTTTTCCCCTCACAAAACCGTTTCAGGGACGAGCTTATGAAGCTCATTGAAATGCCAAGAATAAAGGGCAGCAATATTGAATAATTTAACACATAAAACATAATTTGAGTTATTTCACTCTTTTCCTGCACAGTCCCACGTGTTTATTCATAGTTTAATGTCTTCAATGAGAATCACACAATGTAAATAGTGTTTAAAATGAAGAAAAGCCCATACATTAAAAGTATTCTGAAGGGTACTGTGTTTAAAGGGGGGTATTATGTAAAATCGACTTTTTCAAGCTTTATATCATGTTATTATGTCATTCCCTCATTAAACACATGCCTGGAGTGTTGCCTTGGCTCATTCACATATTTTTGAGTAATCAGTAAAAACTTAGACGGCAGCCATTTTAGGTGTAGCTATGCCTCAGTCCTCCTAGGAACGCCCCCACCTCCTGGAGACGCCTCTGGACCTTTCGTCACCAGCCAAGGCACCAACCACTGCTCCTCAGCTCAGCAGAGCCCCCTCCCCACACAGTAGTGTTGTTTAGATGCCACAGCAGTGTGCTGAAGGGGGCGTGTCGGAAAGCTTCTTAAAGAGACAGAGGCCTATTTCAAGACGTTCAGTACAGCCATTTTGAGAGAGCAATTTTATTCAAGGCAGTAATTTTAATTTACTGCATATACAGAGCAACAGAAGGTTACGTCATCATTGTAGTATGCTATAGACTGGTGCTATGTGATTGACAAAAGCATAATACCCCCTCTTTAATTAACATATAGGTCTGGTTGTTGATTAAACAATAATAAATATAATTTTCAAAAGCCAACGTGGTCCTGGTTCCCCATCGCCTAAACCCCAGTGCTGTTCCCTTATTTATTTCTTAATGCCAGTCACATATTGGCAGGTTGTAATTGAAAATGACACGACTGGGGCTGCACAAGTAATTGCGGTTTTAATAGGCGCGGTTAGCCAATCACAAAGGCTGCAATTATTTAGCTTCAAACATAACAAAATGGGGATATTTTGAACCATTTCCGTGAGTCGCCGCTACAGGCCGTATGGTGTGATTAGATAAGGCGCTAAACGGTAAACACTTTCTGTTGACTGATGAAATGGACAAGGGGAGACGCAGAATGTTAATAGCAGACAGAGGTCACCCGCTCCCGCTCGTGAGACAGGATTACTTACCCATTCATAGGTTATTAGGTTCATTAGGAAGTCATGACCGAGGAAATGAGCTGTCACTCTGTTTGGCCTGTCTTTAGGACGGCGTCTCCAGGTGAATCGGTAAACTCTCCAGTAGGGAGGCCTAAACGACAGAGCTGAAGCATGTTTAACGACAGGACCCACTGGAGAAGGGATGCTTTGATTTCTGTAGAGGACCATACAAACAAATTACAAGGGCAGTCATTACAATTTTGATTTTATAGCTCCAGTTCCTGACCGAGTCGTAAAATGTTTGCCACAATTAAGACGTTACATGTCATTAGAAATACTTTCAATCTGATTCCAACAGGCAAATGTCTACCTTTTTTACTCTTAAGATGATCAGAAATACAAACATTATGGCCCAACCCTTGATCACAGACACATTTTTCTGAAAGTTTCATTAAATCTTTCGTCAGCTTTACATATTTTGCCCGTTTTGTCCAATTTACTCCTGAAATATCCAAATTGTGAATGGTTGTAAATCGTACATAACAAATGCGTCCTTTTCCTTATTAATAACATAGGAAAAGGGACTACAACATGCAATCTCCTCTGTGCTATTACCATGTTATTTCCGTGCTGTAATGCGAAGTACAACCCAGGAGCAACTAAGAGTCTGTGTGTCTTAAATCAGCACAAAGGCGGGGCTGCTCTGCTTTGCTTCTCCGCTTCACAAAGCTCTACGTGCAGCTGAAACGTTCAGGAGGGATTGTAAGAGCGTGTTTGGGCCACTCCAATACATTCTTTAATAGTTTGATAAAAGAGTCGGGTACAGCAGATATTAAGGCTACTTAAACAATCTATGAGGTTTTATGTGAGGAAAAAACTTTTTGAGCCCATTTTTCACAATTAAACATGTATATCCACATTGGTTGTATATGGTTATAATTCCTAAGGACAAACATTCATAGATGTTTGGTAACTGTGGTATTAAAAATATTGCATTCAAAAGCTTTGAATTGGACTTGCTGCTACCAGTAGAAACCCTGATCTGGAATATACTCAAATTCGTATTTTCTGGACTATGAGTCCTTTCTAGAAATCATGTACTGTATGATTTTAGTTAGGATTGTATGACTTTAATACAACATAAAACAAGTTTTATTATTAAAATGGATCAAAAGCACAGAAACGACTGTAGCAATACAGAGCATTTCAAAACAAATTTTAAGCACAAGGAAACACGGTTTACCTTGTGCTCTTGTATTTGCATGGTTTTGTATTTACCTGTATAGTGTAGTGACTGTGTCCTACTTTGTATTTTATTGCACTGACCTTGAATGTTTTATTGTCTTAGGGAGGAGACTATTTACATTTGTCCAGGGACTAAGGATGAAAAATAGCCTTTTGGCTAATTCCGGTGCATTTACAGAAATGTTGATTAATGTACAGTGTCCCCGTCAAATAAATAAATAAATAAATCAAAATTAAGAAACTCATGTGTTATTAAATTATTATTATTTATTTTTTTATCTATGAAGTCATCATAATCATAAGCAACAATCATTTCAGTACCAGCTACCATAACCCACTTTTATATACTATATATCACACTTTTATATCACTATATATCAGTGTCGTATCCACTAAAAGTATCCAGTAACGACCACTTTAGGTATCAGGTAGTTGCAATTCTAAGTACCCATTACTTCCCAGTACATATCTAGTACTTGCATTGTTATTACATAGAAAAATCCACTTTAAGTACTGAAGTTCACGAGGAAGTACCACTGTACCTCTAAGTACCAGGGATGTACCACAGTAGCTACAAGGGAGTTACCGGGCTGTATTCTAACGTTTGACTGACTCGCCCACACTCTAACACTGCCATACTATTTACTGTGATACAATTGACTGTAGTTTTAATTTAGCACTGGTTTAGTCCTTTCCCTGTGGCTCTGCGGGCGCCTGTGCTGCAGTCACATCGTTTCTTTTAAAAAGCTGTCTAACGTTGCTTCTCCTGTGCGCCGTAGGACGTGTCAGGGATGCCCGCTTTGTGCCGAGGACTGGAGGAGGGGGGACTGGGCTTTGATTACCGCCTGGCCATGGCTATCCCCGACAAGTGGATCCAGGTAAGATGATTTACTCCGGGGGAATTCAGCTCTGTTTAGGCTTCTTTTTTTTTATCGCCGCCCGCGCTACACGCCGGGGCCTTCAAATGCTCCCGACGTCAGCGCGAACTGCTCCGGAGAAGGGGGGAAAAGGCAGCGAGAGTGGAGCTGTGTGTAGCTTTCAACTCGCATGAAAGAGCGAGCGCGGCCGGGGAAGCTAAACTAAACTGTGGCGCTGGATACTGGAGAACAGCTGAGCCCCGACGCTAAGCTTTGGAGCCTTTTTAGAAAGAAAAAAAGCTCTCAAGTGTAAAAGTTGTTTAGCGCGAGACTGACACGGAGATCTGACGCCGTGCTTTCGAAGGATGGGTTGAGAGAGCGGTGTGATGTGTGGAATCGTAACGGCATTTTTATTTTATTTCCGCGCACATGCGTTTTATAAAGGGTCAGGAGCGGGTGTGAATGTACTACGACTTTTAGGTGCAAGAAATGTTTGTTATTTTTATAGTGAGATGAACGGCAGTGCAGTTGTCGACGAATGCGGGGACTCTAGGGCTACTGCAATGAAAAACTACCGCTATTACTAATTCATTGGTTTACTGAACTATCAATTTCAATATTTAAAACAAACTAAATATGCACAACAATGCTATAATATGTACATACCGGTGTGTGTCATTTTTGTGCAATACAATAATTTACTCAAAATTATAAGAAGTATTAACTAAGGGAAATTATTTGTTAAAGAGGGGGTATTATGTAAAATCGACTTTTTCAAGCTTTATATCATGTTATTATGTCATTCCCTCATTAAACACATGCCTGGAGTGTTGCCTTGGCTCATTCACATATTTTTGAGTAATCAGTAAAAACTTAGATGGCAGCCATTTTAGGTGTAGCTATGCCTCAGTCCTCCTAGGAACGCCCCCACCTCCTGGAGACGCCTCTGGATCTTTTGTCACCAGCCAAGCCACCAACCACTGCTCCTCAGCTCAGCAGAGCCCCCTCCCCGCACAGTAGTGTTGTTTAGATGCCACAGCAGTGTGCTGAAGGGGGCGTGTCGGAAAGCTTCTTAAAGAGACAGAGGCCTATTTCAAGACGTTCAGTACAGAGAGCAATTTTATTCAAGGCAGTTATTTTAATTTACTGCATATACAGACCAACAGAAGGTTACAGTCGGTGCCACTTTGTTTTGTCGCCTCCCGCGCGTGAAACACACGTGGTGTCACGTGTGAATCACGCGTCTTTTTTTTTTTTTTTCCCAGTGGCTGCAATGACCCAAACAACCACCAGGTGGCACTTGTGAGCTCTTTCTTCTCTCTTCACCGCCTGGTACACGCGGATAATGGAGCACAGCAGAGATAATGGTTTTCACTCATAACCCTACTCTTTTATAACATATTATAAGCCTTGTATATCGCGCATTGTAATAGCCTACATGTTTGTGCTGTAGCTGTGTCGGTGAATTACTCGCTCAGGTAATGAGGTATAAGTCCGCATGGAAACAGTATTTTGACAGTGAGAATACGGTGGCCTCATGGGTAGAGTACCTGGCTCTAAATAATCTTAGTGTTCTTTTCGTGGGTTCGAACCCCGGGCACTGAATGCTGTTTATTTTGCCTTTTCTCTTCAACGTGGATACATATAGCAAAAAGTGGCAGATAATGCAGCGACATGCTCTATTTCATGAGACACAAAACATGGAGAGAAATGATTAAATATACAAATGATTCTTTTGCTAAACAGCCCTAAACCGGCCCCATTCATTTTCAATGGTAGTGCTAAACCACTGCCCTCCTTGCAATTACACGTTTGGCCTGCGGCGTCGCTGTCCCGGCGGCTCCGTTTTTGCTAGTAATTTTCCAGTTCTGGCATTGGCGTCCCGTCCCGTGAGTAACAAAACGGTAAGCAACTTTTCTTCCCAGATTGGGTAATCTTTTCACTGTTTTAGTCATTTAAGTTTGCAAAACACTCTGATAGATTGTCTTTTAGAACAGATATTTGAGTAGTTTTTATGGTTAAGTTACTGTCATGCTGTTTCAACGTAGCTTTATTTTTCATTATGTTTGATGCCCTTACTCAGTGTAGAACACTTTTTTTTTATCACTACTATTTCATTATTACCCTTTTCACTACTTTACACGTAAGTTGAGTGTGTTTAATTGTTTACAGTAACGCGGTTGCGATGTATTGACTCGATCAGTCACATGTAGTAATTCTACGCTAAAGCTAACATTTATTCCTGGATTTGTCAGGGTTTTTTATGATTTTGGTTAATATGGTACTTTTGTTTATCATCCTTTAGTTTTAGGGCTCAAATCAATAAGTATGTGCGTAAACAATGTTACAGTAGACCCAAAGTCGGAGTTTTTTTTATTTTTATTGTTGTTCACTCGACTGCAACTTGGATTAAAAGCTTTTTGTGTTACGTTTATATTTTGATTTATTGCTGTCATGTACTGTAACGTTATGAGTTAGAGTAATAAAATACAAAGCTACTCACAAATCAAGTTATTTCATTCACGTTGTTATCCTGATTGTTTTGTTTGTGTACTAATTAAATTGAGGCATATATTTTGTATTTTTTTATAATGCTTTGTAATATTTGGTTGAGTGGTATCATGATAAACAACTAATCTAATGGAATTAGATATATTACTTGTACTTCAACATTTAACATCTTATAATGATGTAATTATAGTAGTTTGATTGGTGAATGATTGCACACTATGTTCTTTTAGTTGTTGTTTTTTTTAAATTAATATTTCATGGTTTCTGATTACAATTTCTTGTGTCATTTCAGAGAAAATGAAGAAGACAGTTGTTTTCCCCTGGCCGAGTCAATGTGGTTTTCCGCAAGGGCCCAACGACCACGTTCCGGTCACTTTCTGCTTTGTTCCTCTCATGTGTGTTCTGCCAAAGTCCAAGTGACTATGAATTGATACCATCTGCGATGAGGGTAAGTGACTTTTTTATTATGCATGGTTGTGAATATGTGTGAAGTGGTGAGTGCTGTTTTGTATTTTAACATTTGATGTGAGTGCTTCCCCTCCTCAAATTATGTTTATTCTGGATAATGTGAAACGTTAAATAATCTCAAAACATGACAAGTCAGCAAACGAGCAGGAGAAGTAACAGCTGAATGCTGTGTGTTCATTTTACTAACATTTGGTTAAACTGTAAATGATTTAACAAAAATAAAAACTAATTGCAGTTTCTTCTCTATAGCTGCTTAGTCCGTGCCCATTGCCCTGGAGGAATCAGGAGATGGTCCACCCAAAACACTTTACAATAACTCAGTGTATAACTACAGCTCAGCCTTTACAGTGGATACTTTAACCTCTCTCCTCTCTCCAGCTGTTCCAGCTGCGGTGCCTCTGAAGTCCCCTCTGCCTCTTCCACAAGAGCTTAAGTTTCTGCTTCCTGAGGCCAGAAACACCTCAGTTCCAGGTCTGTTTTTGTGATACATTTCTTACATACCACGATGCACCTTCTGTATTTAATTTTTTTAATGTTTACTCCCAGAAACTCTTTCCCCTTCTGATACTCCTCCTACAGCGCTCATTCAGTCCAATGAAGAAAGACAGCAAAGTGAGAATGTCATTTCAGGTTTCCCCCTCAACGATTACAGTACATCAATCAATCAGATTTATTTCTAAAGTGCTTCACAACCAAAGCTGTGCTGTGCACAAACAAAGCACCATATTATTGATATAATTAATGACACATTTAATAACAAACCCAAGTTAAACATGAAGTAGATTATTGCAAGAGACACATTGCTTTCTGCTGTTGTTCATGTGTGGCCTTATCTATAAGGTGGAGGAGTGGGAAAATGGTATAAGTGCTCAGACGAGTATAAATTGAATAAAGCTTTTTTTTTTTTTTCATCATTTAGCCCGTCCAGCCATCCAGCGTCCAGTCCAGCCCACAGCTGCAGTCAATAGGCCACCTCCTCCGCTGCTTCCCACTGAGCAGGAGCTCAGCGAGTGGAACTGCTCTCACCAGGCTCTTCAGCTTCTCTTCTCTTAATCCTGTGCCATGTACTACTACTGCTGCGACAGCTCCCACAGCCGCTGCTGCTCTGGCTTCCTCTGTAGACGCTGACGCAAAACCAGGCTCCACATCCAAGTTAGGTAACAGCCCACTAGCTATGTCAAAACAATGTATAGTTTAATCAAATATAAAATAGATGACATTCGTATTCTATTTCTCTTTGTGCCTAGAGCCCACACCTCTGCTGCTCCCGCTGCCCATCAAGCCTTCTCCATCCGCAGCCCGTACCGGACCAGTGAAGACAGGAGGGAGGGTTTTTGTGTTGGACCACAAGCGCTGGCCTGCTCCCATGAAGGCAGTTATTGATGGTCGTCTCAATAAACACCGCGGACAGAAGGACATGCTGAAAATTGTGGATCAGGAGTATGCCACACTTGTCCACAACTCCAGCTCTGATCCCAACAGCCTGCTGCACCCAACCACCAGATTAGACATATCACAATACATCAAACACACCTGCAAACAACTAAACACATCCTCATCACTGAACACCAGTCCGGAAAAACTTGAGGAAACACAGACACTGTGGCAGTCTCTCACAGCAGGTAGCACAACGGTGCCTGTCACCATGCCGCCTGCCACTGTGAATCCCCCCCCCCCCGCTCTTTCAGTCGCCTCATCTCTCACTCAACACGCCATTGAGAAGATTGTGCTAGACATCATGGAGAAGCAGCAGCCAGCCCTGAGCTAAAGAAGCCAAAAAATGTTTGTCTTGTGTATATGTTTATATGTTTATATAGTAAACTGACCTTTTAAATAAAGTGAAATTAGTCCTTTATTATGCATACCTGGTTCATATATATATCCAATATCTATTATTACATCTATTATGCCCTTATTCAGTATAGTACGTTTTTTTATCACTACTACAGTATGTCATTACTCCTTTTCACTACTTTACACGTAAGTTGAGTGTGTTTAAAGGAGACATCTACGCTCCACCCGCCGCCCTGATTTCTCAGGCCTATTTACAAATGAATAGACCCTGCGTTTTCACACCTCTGGGGGAGGGGGTCATGCAGTAGGTCTAATGACATAAATTAACCTCCTAACCCCCACCTTAACTGAGGGCATTTTCTCCAGTTCAGCTTCACCCAAATCTAAAAGCGTATGGCAGCACGTGGCGCGACCCATGCAAAATCATTACTGCCATGTTCGCAATTCAATAAAGTGTGCAGGCCGTACATGTGCAGCTGTTGCTTTTGTACCTATGGATTACATTGTATTCCACTGAACTATGGCCTTTTATTATTTACCTTAATATAGGAACTATTAGATTTAGAACAAACAAATAAATGTTCAGTGTGGGCAAATTTTGGCAAATACAGCAGTTATGCAGTACAATATTGTTTAAAATCAATAAAATATACATTTTGTTGAAATACTTTTGATTTTTATCAGAGTAAAATAGTTAAACTTCTTGGTATTCTATTACTTAGAAATAGCATTCAATACTAACACGTTTAAACATAAAATAAAACATAAAAGTTTAAGAGTTTGGCCTGAGCGGGATTCGTACCCCGGTCGCTGATGTGAGAGTCATTCATAATCCCGTTTCGCCACAGAGGCGGTGTTTGATTACTTTGACATTTTCAGTATAGAAAATGGGCTCGGTTCAGGTGGGAGTTAAGAGGTGTTGGTGGGGCGTTTAGCATGAACCGCGCCGACATTTGATCTGGTTGCAATTTCTTTGCTATCTGTCATAAAGTGAAAGGAGCCTGTGCGTCCTTTATTTAGGACAAGACATTTTTAATAGCCTATCACTGAGGTGAGTGTTGCGGAGACCGGTACACGTGGAGCTTGATAAACATGTAAACTTAAAAAAATAAAAATACTCACGGGTTACTAAGTATTGTAAAAAAATGTAAATGTCAAAAAAATGTAATCATTTATTAATAATTTAGTAGAAGCTTTCAACACTGGAGTATATGTTTGGTTCAGGTGGGAGTTGAACACTGCTCATTCTGCACCAGAAACTTGCGCGTTATGACTGAGCTATTAAGCCACAGGGTAGTCATATTTTATTTTAGGTTATAAACTGGTGTTCACTGAATAAAGATTATGAAAATAAAGCACAACATTGGGGGTGCTCACAAAAAATTACATTTTTGGGGCGATTAGATAACATAACATACATAAACTGGGATTAGTGCCCATTCATAACGTGATGCAGCCAGTGAGTGCGTTTGAATACAGCAGTAGCAGACAGTGCGGGCATACTTTCACACCACTGTTAATTGTGGGATTAATTGGACAGAGATGTTTGATTTCATTTACAAAACCTTACCTGTTCAGTCGATTGTCATTGACAACTATATTATTAACAGTGATATTGTTGCACAACCAAAATAGCAGTGTTTAAAAAAGGAATATGAAATCAATGCAAGGATATTTATTTTGTCACAGATTATACAAGATATTTACATGAATACATACAGTATATGAAACAATAAAAATGTAAAAAAAAAAAAAGAAAAGAAAAAAAAGGCACGGAGCAAAAGTGCCTCAGACGGGAGTCGAACCCCGGTCTACAGCGTGCCAGTCTGTTGCACTCACCATTACGCCAGCATACTCACACTGACCAGGCAAAGTTTACAAGCAGTTTTATAGCTCAGTTTACGGCGCCGGCAGAGCTGAAGTGGACTTCACCTGCCACCTTGTGGCGATAAGATGTATTATATTTCACGCAACTGCGTGACACACGGAAAGCGGGAATGAGGACGACAAAACAAAATGGCATTGACTGTACGTCATCATTGTAGTATGCTATAGACTGGTGCTATGTGATTGAAAAAAGCATAATACCCCCTCTTTAATACTCGGCGTCACTTTACACACCTAGGGCCCGATCTTGTGTTTTATAAGCACAGACTATGGCGTAACCTTTTCCGCCTGTGAATGCAATGTTACATCTTCCAGCTCCAGACCTGGCGCCCTGAGTGGGCTTGACACCGATGGCCAATAGCGATGTTATGTAGAACAACCTTAACCTTTTCCCTCAAACCAGACTCCTGTCGAGGTGGTGAGGGAGTGGAGGCGGAAGCCCGGGCCCCTATACTGATAATGATTACCGATACTGTGATATTTTTATGAAGTAATGCATATTAATGGAGGCTACAGAACTCCAATAACAACAGAGAGTGGGCCAATAGACCACTGCCAGGACAGTAGAGGGCGCTTGCTGCACTCGCTCCCCTTTGCTGCCCCCAAAAAAGCTCTGGAACAAAATTTGTCTTGTCGTCCTTTATGAACTGTTATGAACTTGCAGGTGAGTTTTCTGGCATTTCTGTGACCCTTAAAAGTGACCCTGCAACTTGTGAAATCTGAACGTTGAGTTGTCCCTGTGAAGAATTGTGATGCTACAAATATGTTGGGAAAGTTAGAAATGAGTTTGGACCACAACAAACATTTTAATTTAGTGGCTTCCTCTTTTATTATTTGTAATCAAAACATCAGGTATAGCGCCTTTAAGCTTGGCAAAAGATTAAGAGGAAGATTCAAAGATCACTCAAAGATGCGCTAATAGCCGGAAACACAACTCCAGGTTTGATTAGAGAATATCATGGTAGGCAGACTTGACAAAAGGAATTAATTAAAAGACCCATTAAAATGTTCTCAAACAATAGATACATTTAAAAATATGTTAAAGGAGATGCAGATGGAGGAATATAAAAAAACATAACTTGTATGTTGAAATGGGAAACAAAAAAAAAAAATGTTTTCTAAAATTGTTCAAATGATTGATTTTTTAACACCAAAAAGAGTGTCACGAATGTGTTGAACGGATCAACCGCCGTTTTGGTCATCGATTTTCCTGTAACAAAGGGGCATGGACTGAAGGACAATGTCTTCGTCATGCTCCTTTTCACCATGTACTGTTCATATTAATGTTTGACCCTGTAAAGAAAAATATGAACATGGATGAATAAAGAAAGAAAGAAAAAAAGAAGTATCGTTCTTACCAGGCAAAATCTATTTTTTTTCAAACAAAAGAACTTCTGAATGACAACTGTCACATGCACAATATCCAACATGACATCTCCCTCAGTGACTGCAGCAGTCAGTTCACATTTTACATAGAAGTAGGTGTTGAGACCAAAATGATAACTGTTTATTAAACTAATAAAAACTAAATACAAACCAAAAATCATATACAAAGGAAATTCAAAGCAAAGTTTAAACCACATGGTTCAGCCTGAGATTTTAAGGACCACGTTTTAAACAGACAATGTGAAGTGTAATTATTAACTTACAACAAATAAATGAATCCGATGGTTAACTGATATTGCAATATCTATCAGTTAACAAAGAAAAGTAAATAATGGGACAAACCCACTTTGTCACACTCTTAAAAGTTGATTTTGCATAATACCCGCCCTTTTCACATGATATTCATTTCTTCACGGGACGGTGGCGCAGTGGTTAGCGCTTGTGCTTCATAGCTAGAAGTCTGCGTAGGTTTCCTCCAGGTACTCCAGTTTCCCCTACCATTAAAAACATGTACAATAGGCCAGGATGAAAGAAAGTGTGTTTGAGAGTGCGAGTGGGCGAGGGACAACGAATGCACAAGGCTACAATCCGGCGTGGCGTGTTTACATGCATGAGTCCCATCATGCATGTTCATTAAAGAGGGGGTATTATGCTTTTTTCAATCACATAGCACCAGTCTATAGCATACTACAATGATGACGTAACCTTCTGTTGGTCTGTATATGCAGTAAATTAAAATAACTGCCTTGAATAAAATTGCTCTCTCAAAATGGCTGTACTGAACGTCTTGAAATAGGCCTCTGTCTCTTTAAGAAGCTTTCCGACACGCCCCCTTCAGCACACTGCTGTGGCATCTAAACAACACTACTGTGCGGGGAGGGGCTCTGCTGAGCTGAGGAGCAGTGGTTGGTGGCTTGGCTGGTGACGAAAGGTCCAGAGGCGTCTCCAGGAGGTGGGGGCGTTCCTAGGAGGACTGAGGCATAGCTACACCTAAAATGGCTGCCGTCTAAGTTTTTACTGATTACTCAAAAATATGTGAATGAGCCAAGGCAACACTCCAGGCATGTGTTTAATGAGGGAATGACATAATAACATGATATAAAGCTTGAAAAAGTCGATTTTACATAATACCCCCCCTTTAACATGTCCCGACCAAATAAACAAAGAAATTAAAAGAATAAAAAATCCATCTTAAACAACCTCCTTTTTACAAAACCGCGTCAGGATGCTCTACCTTCATTGTCATTCCTATGCCGGTCAGAGATTTCCTTGTCTCTGCATGAATTTGGCAGATTTCTTTGCTTGTTATGGAAAGTGGCCTCACGTTCGCTCATGTGTGAAGAATTCTGCGCTGCTTTCACCTTGAACGCTTTTTATCAAACGGAGCCTTTCCTGTTGTTGCCGTGTTTTGTGAAACTAATTTTGTTTCTTTCCCTTCCTTAATCCTACCTGCCGCGCGAACTGGCGAGGTCCTTATTTACCCCTTCAAAACGCACTTCTAAGAAAAAAACCACGGGAGGACATAATTGTTATTGGAGGGGGGAAAAGGCATCTGGCTCATTCCTTTATGCCACGCCACTCTGTTGGATGTGTAATTACCGGCAGTCTTTGAAGGGAGCATGCTTTCAGACACCGGAGAGGTAGAATGATGTGCTTTGATAATGTTAACGCGGAGGTCGTCTCGTCGCTGATCCAGACGGGAAATTCTTTTAAGCCGTTATTTTCTAAAGTGGGGCTTTTGAATAGGCAAACAGTCACCTTTTACATTTCTCTTTGATTCATCCTTCAGACGCAAATATGTCTTAGAAAGATTTAATATACGTTATGTGAACATTACTTGCTGTCGTGCTTTGATTTTCACATGTCGCAGGGTGAGCTTCAATCAGAAGTTTGTGCCTTTAGGCTTTTCCCCGTCGTGTTACAAAGCTATTATCAGAGGGAAAAAACTTCTTTAGTGAAAACACAGTATTAATAATGACTTTGCCGTTGACTAATGTTGGTTAAATCTATGGTGGTGATGGGAGCTTTAGAAACTTCCCGTCCCCAAGACCCAACTAACTTCTCTTCTCCTGCTGTCGTTCATTAGCCTGGTCAGCCTCACTTGTTTCTCTTCTTTACAAAAGGCGTGCTGTTGCTATCTGCAAGTCCTGGTGGCCATGATTGATCAGTCAGAGAAAAACATGGTCCGTCCAACATGGCGGCCAAAGCATGTACAAGACATGAATAATAATTCATGAAAATCACACTCATACTATGACTGGAGCTCCTCCTGCTGGCAGCTGTTGGAACAACTTATAAAAATGAACTACCAGTTTCAATTTAAGGCGTGGTTTACAGCTTCAGCGCAGCCTGATAAACCCACTGAGCGTAGAGCGGCTCAGAACCGATATAATGTTGGATTATGGGCCTTAATAATGTGGAGGACAGTCCAGGAAGTACAGAAGGAAGTACTGAATTAAGCAGCTTTGTGTGAGGATTACTCAAAACTACATGAATGTGTGAAATACTTCTCCAGGTCTGTCTCTGGCGAGGGAACGACGTTATAACATGGTTCAAAGCTCAAAAAAATTGATTTACATGATATGTCCACTTTAACTCTTTTGATCACAGGCAGATCGAGTTATGGGGTTTGTTCTAAATGTTGCCGGAGCCTTTTACATTTTGAGTGACACATTACAAATTAGCATCTGTGATTTAATGTGATTAAAACTTATCAGAAATGATCTGCTGCAGAGTCTCAGATGCTCAGTAGGAGCGGCTGCCTGGCCAGGTTGTTAGTTCAGGGGTAACTTTGATCCACTGGGACCATTCAGTGACCATGGGCCCTTAGCAGGATGGGCGTTTCAGAAAAAGGAAGTTGAAAGTGAATTGCATTTCAATAATCTTTTCAAAGAAAAGTTGACTTAAATAATGTTTTGCAATAAAAGTCACAGTAAACTTTAAGACTAATGGATTATAATACTGTATATCATTAGTGCAAGTTCCTTTAACCCTGATCCTGGTGATATTTTTGTCTGCACTGACTGTGCGCCTTTGTGAAAAGTTGTATGAGTAAGATTAGATATAACGTTATTGTCCCCAAAGGAAATTCAGGTTCCAGCTGCAGTAACACAGAAATGATGAGGCACACGGCGTCCAATTTTGGCACAGTTTCATTTAAGAAAGTTTTACTTTCAGTAAAAAAAAACCATAATAATCCAAAGTCATGCAATAAACAACCAGTGTGCTGTGCTTAAAGGGTCTTTAAGGACAGTGAACTGGTCCGATGCGTGATATGTTTGGAAAAATGTTTGCGCTCGGGCCTTAACTCCAGCGACGGGGAAGATTAGATGGAGAGGTTAAGGAGGCTGATAGTTCTGCTGCTGCGTTGGGGATGTGAATGAATATGGTTATAGCATCTACCTTTTTTTTATTTATTGGTTTATTTGGTCGGGACAGTTCATGTTAATGAACATACATGGGTCTCATGCATGTAAACAAGCCACACCGGATTGTAGTCTTGGGCTAATTTCCATCTGTCGTCCCCCATGCGCACTCTCAAACACTCTCATTCATCCTGGCCTATTGTACATGTTTTTAGTGGTAGAGGAACACGGAGGAAACCTACACAGACACGGGGAGAACATGCAAACTCCACACAGAAAGGCCCCGTCCAGGTGGGAATCGAACCCGGGACCTTCTAGCTGTGAAGCACGAGTGCCACCGTGCCGCCTGAAACAAATGCAAAGGGAGAGATTGTGTTTTCTCTGTATATCTTGAGGAGTAAGTGGATGTGTGAGAGCAAAAAGAGCAAGAAGACGATAAAGGAAATGGTGAACGTCCAGTTTTCTTTTTGTAGCCATCAGCTTTATTACTTCATCAAAGTTCATCCGCCACATGTTTACAAATGTCACCATGAAACTTTTGATTAGCTCTCCATAGGTAAAGGGCCACTTGCATCACTAATGAACGCTGGCAAACGTGGCGTCAGTGAGAGCCGCGCGCTTCCAACTCCGACGCTCCAAACTCAATGAGATATTTCTCGGCACCAAATACTCCGCGCCCTTCCATAACAACCGCTGAAGCATCCTTTAGCCGGCCACTCCAGCCCAAACTGCCACTGTCGGAGTACTTAATGGTCCTCCATGGGAAAACATTGTTTATATCCGCGCCTCTATCTGATGCGAAAGTCTGTAGCCAGGACGTAATGTTGGGAGTGGATGCCCATACAATTTGTTCATTTTGTGTGTGCGTGTGTGTTTTGGTCTGGCTGGTGTTTTGAAGCTGTCTCTTAAAGGTTCTCCGCCGGGATTACAGCATAAATCACAATTCTGCGGGCCTCTTTGGTGTCTACTTCAAAGTCGGCGTAAATAAGAGCGCTGCCCGTTCACTGTCAGGCAGCAGCATCAACAGTCGGGGCCAGAAGAATCTCAAGTTATTTTTGCCGGACATTGTTGCGGCTGGGAGTGAAGCAAACAGATGAGGTTGCCTGGGATTGGATAAAGGTTACTACTTGGAATTGGAGGGAATGCTTATGATTTGGAGATGAAGTCAGAAAAGCCAGGTTGACATGGACATGTATAATGGAGGTGCTATATCAAGAGTAAAAGGGTCTAATTGACAGAATTTACAAATGTATTGGACCGATAATGGCCCTTAAGGAGATACTTGAAGTGCTCCAGGGCTGGACTATCCATCGTGGGCACTGTGACTTTTCTCGGTGGTCTTCTCTGTCAGACCACAAAACAGGCCCACAGTAGAATCACTATTATCCGTTGGAGCATTGAGTCGCGAGAGGAACCTCCTTAAAACGGAACTAAGTAACTCATGCCCCTAGAGGCCACAAGCGCCACTGCAGGTGTCATAGCATGTTCCTTTTTTTACTCATCAATTGTCCGTGAGAGTAAATACTACGCTGACAGGAAAGACAAAGGGAGAGAGGGATATTGTTCATCCAATTACACAATGGAGATCTTTTTTTTCCACTCAAACTTGGCTTTAAATACTGTTTAAGTGGCGCTAGCCCGCAGTTAGCTTTGCCCGTTAGCCTGTTAGCTTCTTCTTCGTGATTCCATTAGTGTGTATTGCGCCTCCGACCCAGTGCAGGGAAAGTTGCTATTGTGGTTTCCTGACCAGACACACCAGGGGGAGATGAAAGACCCCCCAATCATCCCATTAACACTTGTATTACCTCCAGAGGGACTACGGAAAGGATTTATTAAGGTAAACAAGTTACTTAGTACTGCTTTAACAGATTATAGGATTGTTTAGTAATTGTACAAATGTTCCAACAAGTTGTAAACCACCAAATGAAACTAGTGAACTAGGCGTTAACTTGAATTTGGAAGAAATAACATGGAGTCATCTAGTCTTTAGCTTATTGTTTTGCTAATGTAATATAATATTCAAATGTGTAGTTCTGACGGGGATAGAGCTCCTAACTTAAAAGTCCCAGCCTGATTTTTCTTTCTACCAGTCCAGTCCTGAAGTGCACGATCTTGGCAGTTTGGCAATTATAACGTTATCTTAATTCTGGGTAAAAGAAAATATTCTTATTGAGCCTGTAAACTGTCCCCAAAATAGCCACTGTGCTGTAGTCCTGTCACTGTAACAAAATTAGAAGTTCGATAGATTGATCAAATCAAGTTCCTTTTGTATCACAAGAGTTGCTTCCAGGGCTGCACTAAACATTAAACCGGTCACACAAATAACCAATGTGCTTCCCAAGCAAATGTAATGTCTAAATAGGCAGTCAGCAGGGGATGGAAATGTGACCCAGGCGTCCCGAATATTAATGCAGCAAGGACAAACTCAAAAACCCATTGGGAGAAAAGAGAAGCCTCGCGGAGAACCACTGATGGGAGTACATCACTGAATATGAATGAACAGACTATAAGTAAAGGAGATATTGTATCATAGTTTAAAGACAAAGTTTATACAGTAAGAAAAAACAAAGAACAGTGCATATGTCATTGAAGTCAAAAATGGAAATCACTGTAATCTCTTCTAAAAGTACGTTTTAGCTTTATTTTCAATACCACACGAGTTGCAATAAGTCGTGATGGTAATTATTGTGACAGGCTGAGCTTCGGATTGTAAAACCAGACATGAAAATAAACTCATTATTTTCATATTAAAAAGAGTTATTTGTGCATTAATGTTTTGGAGATACTGTAGCTGAAGTAACAAAAGCCAGGTTGATCTTGTTTGGCGTATTTCTAACCGAAAATTGTGCCGAAAATGCTTCCAAGAGACATTTTAAAACATGCAAAAATATTCTTATTAGTATTATTATTGCATTTCTGCAGCCTCACAATTTAAAAGTGTAATAAAAAGTTCAAACATTCACCAGAAAACTGTCTTTAATTACTTTTCGATCTGAGGATCATTTCTGCCTGTTTTATTTTGTCCTCCGACTGTAAGCCAAGTTTCCAATTATTCACTGGCTTGAATTCAGCAGAACTAAATGTCACTCTGATTATATTTGTAATTTCTTCCAATTAGCTTACTTAAAATTAAGCCAGTGTTTCTCCTAAAAATTGACTTCGAATTAAATATTTAGTCGCGTAATAAGTTGCATGTAATCGTGGAGCTGCAAATGAATGAGGTTGTGAGTTGACCGTCGTGGAGGGGAAAGGTTCTCTCGTCATAAACTGTACTGTCATTGTTTCCTTTGGCAAGACACTCCAATATATACGTGTGTGAGAGTTTGTGGATTGTGGATGGATGAATCACTTTTTCAATTTAGGACAATTTTTGACAACTGTTTGATAGTATTTTTTGGACAGGTATGTTGTGTTATGTTAATTGGTTTATTTGGTAGGGACAGTGCAAGTTAATGAACAAGCCACACCGGATTGTAGCCTTGGGCTAATTTCCATCCGTCGTCCCCCATGTGCACTCTCAAACACACTCTCATTCATCCTGGCCTATTGTACATGTTTTTAGTGGTAGGGGAAACCGGAGTACCCGGAGGAAACCTACGCAGACACGGGGAGAACATGCAAACTCCACACAGAAAGGCCCCGGCCTTGGTGGGAATCGAACCCGGACCTTCTAGCTGTGAAGCACGAGCGCTAACCACGAGCGCGTATGATGTAATTGCGATTAGATTAGTTGAATATGGATAAAATCACGTTTCCGTTTGTAGGGTGCGTTTTAAACACATTCACGAGCATTAGCTTTAGAGAGGAGACTGTCATTAAAATTTGGGGCTGGGTGATTTTGGGAAAAAAATAATCACGATAATTTTCCCCATATTTATCAATCTCAATTTTCGATTTAGATTTTTTGTTTAAAAGAAAAAAACAAATGTGGTCTTCCCTGGACGAGCAAGTAAACAGATGCAGTGGCAAAACTGAAAAGTCCAGCTAACTCGGCAGCAAAAACAAACTCCACACTTCTAGCATCACAGTACAACATCTCCTCACAACAACACACAAAAATCAGCAAAGGAGACGCAAAAAGGTGGAATGTGTGAAGAATGTCAGAAGCAGACAAGGAGCACATGTTTGTGTGCGGAGCCTCAAAAGGCCAAGACTTCACAGAGTGAAGCTCTAACAACTTAATATGTAGGCCTACATAAAGAAATACTCGTAAACAGGGCATTTCTAAGTATAAAAGACAATCAAACTTACAATTCACTGTTAGAAGTCCAGCTAATCCACCGCTGCAGCTTCAAAACAAATCCACATGGTCCAATAGTGATTGATAGTTTTTCCCTTCGAAGGTATAAACTCTTCATCCCCGTGCGCGTCCTGGTCCTCTGACAGCTCCTCGTGTTTCTGTTTTGCTCATTAGACGAGTTAGCGCAACTTTGTAGCTGATTTTACACGTAAAATCACCAGGTCCTCTCCTCGTGCTGTGCCATGCTCCTGTGCTTCCTGTTTGTGTTGTGATCTTCATCAAAATCACAGGAATGATTAAACAGTGTCTGCTTAAACTAATAATACCCAAACATTTAAATGTTATCATATTTTTATTGGCCATAACAAGTAAACAGCGTAGAATAAGTAAGTACACCCCCTGAATCTCACTGAACTGCAGCAGTTTTGTAATGGTCCAAGATTCATCCTGATCGTTGTGAGTGTCTCATCTGCAACGACAGAAAAGCAGTTATTGCTGCAAAAGAAGAGTCAGCCAGCTATTTAATACAAGGGTTCACTCACTTATTCCACGCTAATCAGCAAAATTCAACTTTGGGTCCACTGAATATTTTTCCAGTAGTGCTGTGGAGCATCCAAGCTCTTTCTCAAACCAAAGTTGAATAGTTTGGGCGGAACACACAACGTCATGTGTGGAGGGAAAATTGAAAATTGAACATCAAACCCCTCTCCTCACTGTGAAGTCTGGAGCAGGAGCATCATGGTGTGGGCCTGTTTTGTTTCCTCAGGGCCTGGACAACGTGCTATCATCAATGGAAAAATTAATTCACAAGTTTATCAAGATATTTTGCAGAAAAACCTGAGAAATTCACAACAGCGTGGAATAAGTAAGTGAACCCTTGTATTAGAATCAGGATCAGAATAGTGTTTATTGCCATTGTTTGGAACAGGTTCACAAGCTAGGAATTTTTCTCGGTACAATCGTGCAACATAAAACATATAACACAGAATTCAGATTAAAAATAAGCTATAAAAACTTTAAAGAGGGGGTATTATGCTTTTTTCAATCACATAGCACCAGTCTATAGCATACTACAATGATGACGTAACCTTCTGTTGGTCTGTATATGCAGTAAATTAAAATAACTGCCTTGAATAAAATTGCTCTCTCAAAATGGCTGTACTGAACGTCTTGAAATAGGCCTCTGTCTCTTTAAGAAGCTTTCCGACACGCCCCCTTCAGCACACTGCTGTGGCATCTAAACAACACTACTGTGCGGGGAGGGGGCTCTGCTGAGCTGAGGAGCAGTGGTTGGTGGCTTGGCTGGTGACAAAAGGTCCAGAGGCGTCTCCAGGAGGTGGGGGCGTTCCAAGGAGGACTGAGGCATAGCTACACCTAAAATGGCTGCCGTCTAAGTTTTTACTGATTACTCAAAAATATGTGAATGAGCCAAGGCAACACTCCAGGCATGTGTTTAATGAGGGAATGACATAATAACATGATATAAAGCTTGAAAAAGTCGATTTTACATAATACCCCCCCCCTTTAAAATAAATACAAAGTAAAAGTAAAATATGATAAGACGACAACAATTGACATAACGGGATTGTGTTCACGAGATTTAAAGATTTTGATGAAGATCAGACCACATTTAGTGACCAATTTAGGCAGAAATGTGAGAAAATCCAAATGGTGTACCTTTTCTTGCATGTGGAAAAAAGTTTGTGTGTATTTGACCGTGTAGTGACCCAGTGGCTGTATGAGTGGTCAGCATGGCGCCTTTACTTTCCATCACAGTTATGTCCAATTTAGTTTAGTTTCCCCTCACGCCTCTGTTTGGAACTTTTGCGAATCTTTACAAATAATAAATGCATCCATCTTTTTTGTATTTGGGCATTTAAATAGATTTCAAAATATATATGAATATGATTTTCTCCTCCCTGTAAAAACCCATTGAGTTTCAAAAGTTCTCAAACCCAGAACGTGTGTAGATGTCTAAACTAAAATAGCCGTGATTTGTTATTTGCAACCATTCAAATTGTTGTGATTTCATCTTGCAGGTCTACTTGTAAGTACTTGCCTTACTTTTGCCCTTTGTCAGTCATGGATTCCTCCTCATTTTTGTGTGCAGTGTTCCCAAATGTAGGAGCGCACTCACCAAATCGGCCTTCTCCTCTGTGGCCATACAGTAGGTCATTGGAATAGTTAGCCAGCATTGTATTTTTATTGGAGTCATGCGTGACCAGTAGTATCTGTACTCCACCAAACCTCGCTCCCTTCCCTGTTATTTCAGAGCAGCAGAAGTCGGTCTGAGCGCGACCTCTCCCCCGCTGGAGTCCCGGTACAGCGCTCCTCCCTGTTTTTCCTCTGCGCACGGGGCGAGGGGGGTGCAGTCTACACGGCGTTAATCATGTCTGTGTCTCTCAGCGGCGGGGGAGGCAGGGGAGGGCGGCGAGACGGGCCCGGATTTGACCTTCTTCCCTCAAACTACACCGAGACTGGAGCAACTTTCACTGGATTATCCCCCCGGGCCGCCTCCAGAGAGACTGATGCTGCTTCACATTTTTACACAGAATGGCTGCGAGTGCAATATCCCTGTGCGTGCCTTTTTACAGGGTGTGATTTTATTTTTTATTTTTTGCGCTCGGGTTTTGGGGCTCCCTGGAGAGAAGGAATGCGGTATGATTCATGGAAGTGAAGTGGGGTGCAAAATTTTAATGCAGGGAAGTTTGCGCTTGCCTTAAAAAATGAACTAACTTCGGGCCAGGCTTGCTTTTGCAGACTGTCAAATAGATTTTTTTTTTTGGTGCTTCACAGAGAGGTAGATCCAATAATGTGATCTCCTTTCATTTAGAAACATTATTACAAAAGCCAGATACTAAGCTTATTTTTAGATAAATAGATTCATAAGCAACACTATTGGACTGCTTTAAAGGGATATTTCAGGATTTTTGACATAGGGCCACATTTCCTAGTGTTGAGTGTTGTTGATGTCTGGAGATATTTTTTCTTAAATTCATGCAGTTCTTATATTGGAAGAGTCTAGTAGCGCTAGGCTAATGCTAGGCTAACGCATTGCTATGGTATCAGTTAGCCTGCATTAAAAACAGTCTGACCCACTCCACAGTGCACCTGAGGTAAATCACTTATAACACCAGACTAACCATATAAATGTCTGTGTCGATAGAATAATGTTTGAAATATAACTGGCCTTGTATCACATGAATTACCGCATTTTGAGGGACTATTTTCTCGCAGATCACTCCGCCGCTGCGTTAGCTTACAGCCACGAAGCTGATGCTGCTCAATTATAAGTTATTTTAAATGCAGACTGCGCCAGACTGTTTTTAATGCAGGCTAACTGATACCATAGCAATGCGTTAGCCTTGCCCTAGCCTAGCGCCACTAGGCAATTCAAATATAAGAACTGCATGAATTTAAGATAAAAATATCTCCAGACATCAACAACACTCTGGATAACTAGGAAATGAGGCCCTATGTCAAAAATCCTTAAATATCCCTTTAAGTGTGCTGTAGAATTTCTAAAAGCACAGTGGAAAGAAAATCATTTGTCATTGTGTGGAGGCAATCAACAGTCGGCAACTCCTCTAAAGCACTTTAGGCAAGGACTTCCCAAAACCGGCGTAACTCTATAAATAACATTTAACAAAACACATGTTGGAGGATATAATTAAAAAGGAATTAACATGTTGCACAGTGTGAATGAATAAAACAAGTGTAAAACAAGCTCTGAAGATATCACTGTAATACAAACTATAAAACTACTCGATACTACGCCCCGCCCGATATATCTCTCTGGAACCGGATTGCATTGAGAGCTTTAAAATTAACCCTACAACTTCCTCGGCAAGAAACAACCTATTTTATATATTTTATGTTGCAGACTTTTGCTTAGAATTTCGGAACCATAAGATATAAGGATAAACTTTATTGTCTCATAGGGAAATTTGTCTTGGACTTGCCATGCTGTGGTTCATGCAATAGACCCTTTAACTGCTGACATCATCAGTGACATCAGCTGGAGGCAGGAAGTGATCAAGAGAAATAAGATTAAACTAAAACTAGTGATTTTAAGTGTAAAACTACAACTGAAAAATGTGGTCCTGTTGTGACTTAAGGTGCAAGAACAAGAGGAATGACATTTGAGACGATAAAATAAGATTTATCTGATATTTCCAAAAACAGTTAGACATTTGTTTATCGTTACTATGACAACAGCTACAATGGAAATAGATAGGAATCGAGCTTCGCCTCCAGCTAAGCCCAGAATGTTTACAAACAATTAAAGGGTCTATAACAATATATGACAGTGCATTAAAATCCATACAAGGACAACAATCAGCTCATATAAAGACTTTCCTCTGAAGTACCTACTAAACATGAATGTCCTGAATAAATCAGCCCTGTGCCCCTCATATAGCGCCCCCTACTGTCACAGTTCAACACCGGCACACTTAGAAGCATCATACACAGGATTATAGATGAGACATTTCTAAAAATATCGCTGGTGCATATCGGCATCAGCCAGTCAAAATCCACAAAAATAGCCACTGGCCTTAGAAAAATCCATATCAGTCGACCTCTAAACATAAAACAAGTGTATTCCTGTTTAGCTCCACCAGCTCTGAACATATCACTGTAATACAAACTAATAAACTACTAGACGCCAACATTTTCCAAGGCCGTCTGGCTAACTGCGAGACTGACTTATTGAGTGGTGCTTCTACCACTGCAGGATAATAAAGCCAGATGAAGACCCCGCTAAAGACTGGGGGTTCCTAAACTTCTCTAGCCACGAGACCCCCACAATCCCCCCCATAATGTACTTTGCTCATGGTCATTTGTGGTGAAAAACCTGAAAATCTTGTTTAGCAATGTTTTTTAGGTGTTGTGTTTTGTTATTTGGACTAATTTAAAAACATACTGCTGTACTGCTTTCAATCCCCCCATCAACCCCAACTTTAACCCGAGCCCCACTTTGGAAAACGCTGCTATAGATGGGAGCAACATCCGGGAACTTTTACTGGGCAACGCATTAGTGTGTATGTGAAAAAGGGACTATTTCTCGTTCGGAGGATAAAATATTCCAAACCAGTGTCAGAACTACAGGACAATGTCCGTTCTTGATTACAGACACATCAAGTCACTGTCAGAAGACGATTGGAAGATTTTTTATTTTTTATGGACACTTATGAGCGAGTTTATCGATCACTAGCATCTGTTATGGCCATGTCAGAGCTCATTACTGAGGAAACAGCTCCCCCTGGTGGCCGTGTATTATGCACTTTGTGTAACGTCTTTAATAGGTAATTATTCAAACGCATCAAACATGTTCAGCATTAGGCCTAATTAATGATTCTCTCGGTTTTAAAACGCACATTAACGTTAGCATTAGCAGCTAGTAGGTTAGCTGCTGAATGAACCATGTACCATTTGCTCTCATAAGCTACAAAACTACATCGTAGGCTGTATGATTTTAATGTAATGATAATATAAAAGCAACAGACTAAAAGCTGAAGCTGTAGTGACATTATAAAGCATCCAGCGAAAAAGTTCCACAGGCAAATGTCACAGACAAGTCATGATCACAGTGGGTTTAGCAGCTCAGTTTTAAAACGTTAACCATCTTCGCTATGAATTATCGGATAACAACAGGTCACTTCCATGGCTTCCTTTTCACGTTCGATAATTAAATACATCAAAGAAAACGTTTTTTCATGTGTAAATTAAAATTTTTCAGACTATCAAAAACAAAATAATTTGACCTCCTATAGAATAATATTTTAGGCCTTTAGAACGCCGTGATGTCACCTGAAACCCAGCATTAGAGCAGTGGTTCACAACCTTTTTTACTCATGACCCCAGATGTTGGTGACTCCCACACAAGTCACATTTTCCCTTTTTAAAACTGCATAGAAAAACATCTGGCGACTCCCAGTTTGAGAGGCACCGCTAAAGACTTTTGGACATCCTAACATAAGTCATTATTCTCTTAAACCAAAAGAAATGTAGTTAAGTTAACCTCTTACCCCGCACCTTCACTGAGCGCATTTCCTCCAGTTCAGCATTATCCAAATCCATAAGGTCATGGCCAGTGTAGTGCCTCATTTGAAAGCTAAGACCTACAAAACTCATCTAAATGGAGCTTTTTTCCTCCCATTGTTGCGTTGTCGTCACTTTTTTGACATTTTTGTGCATCGCTTTTTGGTTGGGTTTTTGCCACATTTTCATTGCTTTTGTCACTTTTCTGTTGCTCTTTTGTGGCTTTTTCATCACTTTTTCATCATGTGTTTATCATGTTTTTGTCACTTTTTCATCGCTTTTTTGTCACTCTCTCGTTGCATTTTCATCCTCGTTTTTGCCTCATTTTTGTTGCTGTTTTGAGTAGAGATGTAACGATTCACTCAAGCCCCGATTCGATTCGGTTTACGATTTTAAGTTCCCGATATCGATTTTTTCCGATTTTTTTAAACCTTTTTTAAGAAAAGAATATGACCCATTCATACCAATGTTTCTTTTGTTTTAACATCTGCATTTTTGTCCTTGTAACAAACTCCAACTGTCTCAGTAAGAGAACTTTACATTACAAAAAATTACAAGACATGAAAATGAACTATAATCATTTTGACATGTGTGCTTGTAAATTTACATGTTTTCAGCATAAATAAAATGTGTAGCAAAGCAAACATTTTGAGATTATATTTATTTTACCAAGCTTTTTTTTTTTTTTTTTTTGCAGTTTGAACATAATACTACCATTTAGAACTGATTTTACAGTGCAGTGTTTTTCACCCTCGAACCCCTCACAGCCTCCCGGTGCAGCCTTTGTAAACATAAGGAGGAAAAAGACATGACCGCTCCTGTAGATATTGGATTATTTGACAAGCGGACATTTGATGAGGATTTCAGCAGAATCAGAGCAGGTTGGTCAGATGTTTGTCAGTTTACGATCTTTGGTAAACTTCTGTCAAAATGCTAAACTCTGCGTTAGCCGCTAACGCTAATCTCGTAGCCGCTAACTTTAGCTGCGTCTGCTGCTTCGATGCCTACACGTGTATGTGTTTACATGGTCTGGCGTGTGTTGGGGGTGAGGCGGGTGGAGGTGTGGAGCTTGTCTTGAGAAAAAGTTAACGTCGTTGGAAACAACGAGCTATGTTCCGGTCTATTTCGGTCGCGCAAAATGGAGTAGCTGAGGGTGGCTTTAAAATCGATTCTTTTATTTTTTACATCGATTCACATTTTATGAATATTAAATCGATTTTAAATCGATTTTCGATGAATCGTTACATCCCTAGTTTTGAGCAATTTTTACCAAGAAGCTTTTAGATTTGGGAAAAGCCAAACTGGAGAAAATGTGCTCTGTTCAGGTGGGGCCTAAGAGGTTAAATAACTTAAAGGGATATTTCAGGATATTTGACATCGGGCCTCATTTCCTAGTTATCTAGGCTAAAATTAAACTACGTATAGTATTTAAGTAACCATGTGTTTTAGGCTGTGCTGGGAAAAATGTGTCTAAATCAGGAGTTGCAGAGTTTATACAGGAAGTAGCAGGTTGGGTTTGTTCAGTTTGACGCTTTTTTAACACCATTTCAATATCACTTCTTAAATTTGCAAACATCCCATCCAAAAAAGGAAGAGGGGCCATTTCAATAATCAGAAGCAATGTGGGCAAGACACTTCACCCTACTTGCCCCCAGTATCTGCGCACACCAATGAATGAGAGACTGGTTCCTTACTGTAAAGCGCTTTGGGCCTGATAAAGGTAGAAAAGCGTTATTAAGTTGAGTCTATTTAAACATTGTGTCCAATTTCTGCCAAAACTGCAGTTGAATTTGCTTATTTTTTCCAAATATAAATCATGCTTATTACCAGTTTGAATCCAATCTGATGCTTTCCAATGACATTTAAAGGGATATTTCAGGATTTTTGACATTGGGCCTCATTTCCTAGTTATCCAGAGTGTTGTTGATGTCTGGAGATATTTTTTTCTTAAATTCATGCAGTTCTTATATTTGAAGAGCTTAGTGGTGCTAGGCTAATGCTAGGCTAACGCATTTCTATGGTATCAGTTAGCCTGCATTAAAAACAGTCTGACCCACTCCACAGTGCACCTGAGGCAAATCACTTATAACGTCAGACTACCGATATAAATGTCTGTGTCGATAGAATAATTTTAACCATTTTGCATTTAAAATAACTTGTATTTGAGCAGCATCAGCTTCGTGGCTGTAAGCTAACGCAGCGGCGGAGTGATCTGCGAGAAAATAGTCCCTCAAATGTGGTAATTCATGTGATACAAGGTCAGTTATATTTCAAAAATTAGTCTATCGACAGACATTTATATGGTTAGTCTGGTGTTTTAAGTGATTTACCTCAGGTGCACTGTGGAGTGGGTCAGACTGTTTTTAATGCAGGCTAACTGATACCATAGAAATGCTTTAGCCTTGGCCTAGCCTAGCACCACTAGACTCTTCAAATATAAGAACTGCATGAATTTAAGAAAAAAATATCTCCAGACATCAACAACACTAACTAGGAAATGAGGCCCAATGTCAAAAATCCTGAAATATCCCATTTAAGATAATCAATATGAATGAGCCCTATATACATTTAGTATAATAGGGAATTTGTAAAACATATTCCTGTGGCTATTTTATTTTCACTTTTAGACAGTGATAACGCTGTTGTGCGAGGAGCTAAAAGATGTGTGTTTATTTATAGCAGGACACGCACGGATGACTCTCCTTCAGTTTTTTTCCCGCGCCGCCTCACGCTGCGTTTTGTCCTCTGCGTGACTGATTGATACAACTCATTTACAGGCTGCAGTCTCCACTCGGGTCCAGGGGAATGTGCAGAATTAAGATATCCTAATGAAAGGCCCAGATAAGGCACGGGCCGCAATGATTCCATCTGATTGCGACCATAAACCCCCGTCACTCCTAATGGATGCCGTTACCAAAGCCGCGCTAATTCAACGGGCGCCCTTCCCCGCAGCCACCGTAGATTGAGACGTAATTGAATCGGTTTCGAGGAGCCAGAAGACTCGCTGTTGCGGAGAATTTCCCACGGCTCCTCTCAACTTCCCCGACGACCTTCCAGCCAATTGTCCCCCCCCGTTTCTCGGCATCTCGCTCCCCGTGTTTACGTTTTAATTGAATGAAAAGCTCAGTTTGCTTTGCGCCAAGTTAGAAAAATCAATTTGTTCAGCACACTTAGCTCCGTCCATCGCAGTGGCAAGTGTCCGTGTTAATAAGAGCCAATATCACTGTGTCCGAAAATCAAGACAGCTGGAGCTTAAAGTAAAAAATAAAGCTTATGTTTTGAGATCGACCATGTCCTGTATTCTGCAAATCACTGCCAAAACACAGACTGAATCTAAAACGATCTGATACAGCTGCAGTAAACTAAACTAAACAAGGAAACTACATAGAGCATGTTTGATTGCTTGGTTTTTATATGTGGCCGACGTGAAGAAATGCAGTTATTTGTAATTTTATGAAGAAAAGTTGGAGAAAAGTTTATTTTTTGACGTAAACTGTAGAATATAAGTAACATGGTAAAAGGGAGAATTCTATATTCCATGTAAAGAGCTTACTAATGGCCCTTGTACTGATGGTCACACACGTCACATGTTTATAAAATGTTCAGCTCTCTTGTTGTTCCCTGCGCCCATTTCCAATAAAGAATTAAGCCAATATCGCAAAACATGTCAAACAAGGGGAAACACCTTAAAGTGATAGTCTGTAAGTTTGCAAAGTGAGGAGAGATGCAGTGGAATTTTAAAGTAAACCGAAAGCCCTTCTTAGTTTGCAAAATGAGGAGAGCAGGAACAGAATTTTCAAAAGTAAACAATCAAGCTCCTCCCCCTTCCTCCTGATTGGACCGAGAGGCTGGTTCAAAGGAAAAGCTCATCTCATTGGTCGACGCGGGAGGATACTCTGATTAGTTGCCAAGATCTGGGAAGGAGGGACTTCATAGAAAATCATATACAGTCTATATATGTTACTTACTATCCAGACTATCACTTTAATGTGTCCAGTGCAGTTCTATCTGACATTTTTGTTTTGTGCGTGGACTAATTCTCTTCACACTATATCAAAGTTTAGTAGATTTATTTTTATTTTTTTAAAGAGGGGGTATTATGCTTTTTTCAATCACATAGCACCAGTCTATAGCATACTACAATGATGACGTAACCTTCTGTTGGTCTGTATATGCAGTAAATTAAAATAACTGCCTTGAATAAAATTGCTCTCTCAAAATGGCTGTACTGAACGTCTTGAAATAGGCCTCTGTCTCTTTAAGAAGCTTTCCGACACGCCCCCTTCAGCACACTGCTGTGGCATCTAAACAACACTACTGTGCGGGGAGGGGGCTCTGCTGAGCTGAGGAGCAGTGGTTGGTGGCTTGGCTGGTGACGAAAGGTCCAGAGGCGTCTCCAGGAGGTGGGGGCGTTCCTAGGAGGACTGAGGCATAGCTACACCTAAAATGGCTGCCGTCTAAGTTTTTACTGATTACTCAAAAATATGTGAATGAGCCAAGGCAACACTCCAGGCATGTGTTTAATGAGGGAATGACATAATAATATGATATAAAGCTTGAAAAAGTCGATTTTACATAATACCCCCCTTTAATGAGCATAAACATATTTCCCAGTTCCATAAACTTTCAACCTAAATATCTCAGGACAACTCGGAACACAGACAGAACCGGGATGAGTGGTTCTCAAACTACGTCTATGAAATTTTTAAACTTCCAACTATCGCAAGGCCACGATCAAATCGGGTCTAAACCGGGTATAAAAAGGGTTTAAGTTGGACCTAAATTAGACTAAATGAGGAACAATACCTGTCTTAAATGAGATTTGGATTTGGTCATGTCCGTGTTTCATCGATGTACTTGAGGGCTATATCCGTCCGACACGTCTTTCAATTAATACTATTTTTACAACATTAAAAAATAAAATAAAATCAAGCTCCTGGCAAGTCATGAGGGACTGCAGCTTGTTTACTCCACACGTCGGCGGCCATCTTTAGAAGGGCGCCCACTCTCTGCGACCTCCCCTGCCCCGCGCTTGGCTCCGCTAACGGAAGCTTTTCACTTTCATCCCGCCCGGCTTTATTACTTAATTATACTCCGGGGCCGCGGTCTCGTGTGGCATTACGGCTGCGAGTTGTGAAGGATCCTCTCAAACGTGGCCGAGTTCTTTCCTTTATTTGTATTTTTTTTGCCGCAGCACAAACACGGAGGTGAACGGCGCCGCCGGGCGAGACATTTGCGCGGGCGGCGAAGTTCATTAATTTCCCAAACAGTGGAAAAATGCGCGCGCAAGGCTTCATGGGCGTTTAGTTTGATCCGCGGAGTGATGGAAGCCGAACACCTGCTCTGGGCGCCCACCTCGGCAGCGGAGGAGAGCGCGCGTCCCCATGGCAACGCGAACTCGGGACGCCTAAAGTGATGCGATGGAGCTGTACAATGACTAATCCACAGACAGCGGGGAAGTAACTGTCTGGCAAAGTGCTTTGGCGTGAACTTACCGAGACTTCTAATGAGCTCGAGTGGAGGTGGAGAGATTCAGGAAGTGCGGAGAGAAGGTGAGCAGAAAGTTTGGAACCATCTTTGTGAGAGGGGATGCTTATGTAGTAGGCCTCGGCTATAAATCAAATTCATTCAGTTAATTCCTGCTTTTAAAAACAGACGATGTGGAAAATGGCTAAATCGTGTCCGCCGCTCCATGTCCGCCTGACGAGCGCCGTGCTGCCGATTTAGCAGCGTTCCACACGCTCCGTAAGGACTGTTTTTGAAAATGACACCAGCGGAACCAGCCAGCGACTTTCTAGCGACCTCTGCTGCTTCACAAAGGCTGCACGTTGTGTTTTCATTGTTCGCGATTGAGTTTTGCTTCTCTCTGCTTCTTTCACCCTGAGCCGGGCTCTGAGCTGCTGCAAGCATTTAACTCCACCCCTTTCCCCTGAGTCTCCATGGAGACGGTTGTCAATCACAGCTGAGCTCGAGGATGATCAAACTAAAGGCTTACTATTAAGAAGTTTTACTTTTGAGAGCAGACTAAGAATATTTAAAATTTAAATAACAATTTTGAATGGGCCTAATTGTAGGCTATATTATGGATCTAAATATTAATGAGCAGGACTCTGTGCAATTTTCTTTCTTGGGCTGCACGGTAGTACAGCGGTTAGCGCTCGTGCTTCACAGCTAGAAGGTCCGGGGTTCGATTCCCACCTGGACGGGGCCTTTCTCTGTGGAGTTTGCATGTTCTCCCCGTGTCTGCGTAGGTTTCCTCCGGGTACTCCGGTTTCCCCTACCACTTAAAACATGTACAATAGGCCAGTGTGAATGGTGTGTGTGAGTGAATGTATGGAGGTGGTCAGAGGGACCGTTGGCGCAGATGTGTGCAGTCGCGACAGCGCTTCTGTCAGTCTCCCCCAGGGGAAACTGAAGCTACTAACGTAGTTTACCACCACAGAGTGTGGAGTGAATGTACAATGCTGTCATGTAAAGCGCTTTGTGACCGCTATATAAATAAAGATCTTCTTCTTCATATGAAAGATCAGGAGACCTTTTTAACCTTATTTTCGATTTTATTTTTGGCCATATCGCCCAGCCCTATTATGTAGTAGTATTTTGTAAAGAACTTTGAACAATGGATATAGTCCTTTCTACTCAAAGGCTTTAAAGAGGGGGAAGAATTTTTTTTTGCATTTATTTGGTAAAAGTCTCAAACGTATCTTTATCACTATCTCACACTTGGTTGGTTAGAAAATGTGATATTAAAAACAGCTGAAACAAAACAAATTATATCCAGTAGTTTCACTTCCTGATTGGGTTTTTGATATTTTTGGGCGATTTTTTAAAAATGTCTATAATCCTGTGTATGATGCTTCCTAAACTGTAAAATGTGACCATGTTGACAGCAGGGGCGCTTTATGAGGGCATAGGGCTGATTTATTCAGGACATTCATGTTTAGTTCAGAGGGGGCTCGTATGAAAGACAAATCAGCAGATTTCAAAAACTAAAAATGTTAAGTCTCTGTCTCTTGGTTCCGAAATTTAAGCAAATTCTGCAACTTAAAATATATCAAATCCGATCATAGGTGTAGAAACTTGTGACCGATTTTCACCGTGATATTTCTCAGCTCCCCTGAGGGCTCATTTTAAGGCTCTGACTGGGGTCGCTCCAATGCAAAAAAACAGGAAGTCTCTATCACGTTAGGTAAACAAACAGCGTTCCTATGTAGCTTTGGGCATTGTTTGCTCTGCTGAAAAGCCTGGCTCCAGAGAGTTTCTCATTTTCTAAAAATTGCTCTGGCCCATGCGACAACGCTGCAGCTCGGTGTAATATTTTTAACCGCTGGTTTTTGTATATCAGAAACAAAAAGTTGAATCCTAAATCTATGATTGACAGGCTCTGGAGCACCGTGGAGGCCGGTCCGCCTGCCCCGTCTTTTTGCCCTTTTAAAGAGCAACTAAACACCAAATCAAGTTTTTTACTGATAACTGTCTCAATGGGTGTCTCATAGTGTTGTCTACTGGTCCCTGACATTATTGTGACATTATAGCGCAAACATGTGTCAAATCCTAACTTTGGCCTGAAAACGAATGGGTTGCGCCCCCTTCAGGGTTAACTCTGCTGCTAAATTAGAATTTCCTGATTGACTGGAGACGTGTCCACGGCCTCCACAGAACGTCATAAGCCGCACCAGCTCCACACATCGTCATCAGGTGCTGCCCATTGTCCTGCCCCTGTACCTATAACTAAGTCCCTCCCACGTACTCGGTCTGCTGTGATTGTGCCAATGCAAAGGCCCACACACTCACCCCACGCATGTCACCCCCAAACTTCAGAGACCGCCTCTTTCACGGCAATTTTTGACTTTTGTTTGTGGGTGGGGAAAGGCTTTGGCACGCCCGTTTAGGTACTCTTTAAGGAACAGGCTTTGTAGGAGGAGATTGAGCATGTTAACTTCACAGGCCACACAGGATGAATGGGGTTTAATGGATAACCGGCTACAGTGGGATGAAAATGTATGTGAACGCTTTGGAATTTCTCACATTTCTGCCTAAATGTGTCATAAAATGCTATTCAGCTTTGGTTTGCGAAAGAGCTCTTGGAGTCTCCACGGCACTACTGGAAAAATATACTGTGGACTGATTAACCCAAAGTTGAATTGTCTGGGAGGAACACACAACATCATGTGTGGAGGAAAAATGGAACAGCACCAACATCAAAACCCTATCTCCACTGTGAAGTCTGGGGCAGGAGAATCATGGTGTGGGGCTGTTTTATTGCTTCAGGGCCTGGACAACGTGATATGAATAGAAAAATTAATTCACAGAAAAGCTCCGGTCGGGGGTGGTATCGAAAAACTAAAATTCTTTCGGTGCCAACTTTCGGTTCTTTTTCTCTCCAGACGTCAATATATGACCCGCAGTGAGTCTAAAAAAAGCAACATGAACGTGTGCGCTGATAATGAGCCGCTTCAGCGCCAATGGAGCAAAGCAAAGCTATAACTTAAAGCTATAACTTAAAGCTATAACTTAAAGCTATAACTTAAAGCTATAACTTAAAGCGAAGCAAAGCTATAACTTAAAGCGAAGCAAAGCTATAACGCACTAAACTTTTGTAATAGAGATGGCGCAGCCTCGGTCTGTGGCAGGACTGAGCCAGGACTAAACCAGAACTTACACCGTTTGTAAAACCCAGAGCTAAACTAAACCAGTTATAAACCAGGACTGAATAAGAAACTCGAGTTTTTAGGCAAATTGAAAAACAAAACAGAGCAGTGACAACAAGAAAGACGTCTTTACCTTTAGCGACAGACCCGGAGGCTGAGTTTACGTGCTGTTGTTTACAACTTTACAAGCAGCTGCAGCGAGGGGAATATCAAAGATTGTTCGTGGAAAAGTGAGCGCTCACTCTGTATTAGACATTTTTGTACAGTTTTGGTAAATTATTAGTGACAGAGTGAGCGCTCACACCATGTAAGGATCTGTGACGTGTGGAGTGTTTTTGCTTCGTCAAAGCGCAGTGTGTTTAGAACATTTCGGCTGAAACAAACCGTGTCCTGATGTGGATCTGATCTGTCTCTGCAGCTCAGGAGGTAATGATGTCCTTTCTCTCTTTTTATCGCTGCTTAAGTAGAAATTGTGCTCAAAATACGAAGCTACAGGTGACGCTGCTGCGGCCTGTGGAGCTTCTGTTGTGCTGTTTTAGGACTTTTTCTTGAACGATACTTTTTTTATACACTTTTTAATTGAATTAAAATAACTTGGGTATCGAAAAAAGTACCGTTAAGGCACCGGCACCGAAAAGCAGGTATCGTTAAAGTAGTGGTATCGGAAAAAAAACCCGGTACCCATCCCTAGTTCACATACATTTTCATCCCACTGTATGTCTTGTAGTTTATCTATGGCAACACAGCTCAAGGTCTGTTTTTGACATGAGATTGTTAAAAAGGTCTAAAAATAAAGTGGATTTTGCATAATGCCCCCCTTTAAAAGTATTGCATTGTAATGCTGTGGGTGAATAGGGAACACATTTAATTTAGACATCAACTGAAACTTTTCCTGTAGATTACTGACATATCTTTTATCTTTTCATGTAAAAATAAGACACTTTATGCGTGAAAATATCCAATATCTAACATAATGGATTAGTTATAAAGATTAGATCAGAGTGAGTTGGGATATTTTTTTGGGTTCAAATTTAATAAATCAAGTTGGCAATTACTTATTAAGAAGACTGGAAAATGTGGTGTCAGTTTGTGCTTTACCAACACTGAGTTTTAGGGATGAATAGATTATCGTGGTTGTAATGTGCGTTTATAAATCCGAGCAAATCTTATTTTTACTCTGTTAACTACATCACCCCCTCTCTCCACTCAACGTTTGCGTCCGAGTGTTTCCACGGCAACGCAAACACAACACTTTTCATATATTCAGTGAGACGAGAGCTTTACACTCCATCCTCTCCTCTTGAACCGAAAAGCGTCGCTGCTATGGAGTCCGCCGCCGCAGCGCAGTGACCTCATCCGACTGCCACAGCGGCGCTCTTCTCCCTCTCCTCTTCAAATATGTATTCTTTTATTCCTGGCCTGGCCTAATTAAGGGTGCCGCTCTGGTCGGCGCTCCGGTTGGGTCGGTGACAGCGGCCTTGTAAAGTAAGATTTGTGCAGCTCATTATCGGTGATGAAGTGGATTGACGGAGAGGGGGAGGCGGGAGGGGGGGGACTGCGGGGCGGGTACGGTCGGGTTGAAAGCCAGTCACACGGCCCTCGCGCTCCGAGCCCGACAGACGCAGGCTCACGGTAATTGCTCACGGATCACTTTTGCGGTCGGGACAGGATTGTAATGGTTCGCGGGGAAGTGCAGAGTGTCGAGTTTTACACCTACTCACACAAAACAAGTGAAGTGTCGCCATGTCGGCTTGGAGTCCATATGTCTGTCCAGTCAAATGGCAAGAAACAAGGAGTTTTTAAATAAACATAATGCCAAGTTGACCCGTTTACAGTTTACTTTCTTAAAGCAGTACTAGGTAACTCGTGCACCCTAGAGGCCTTAAGGTGTCGTAGCATGTTGTGTTTTTTTATTATTAATTGTCCGTGAGAGTAAATACTACGCTGACAGAAAGGACAAAGGGAGAGAGGGATATTGTACATCCAATTACACAATGGAAATATTTTTTTTCACTCAAGCTTGGCTGTAAATACTGTTTAAGTGGTGCTAGCCCGCAGTTAGCTTTGCCCGTTAGCCTGTTAGCTTCTTCTCCGTGATTCCATTAGTGTGTATTGGTGGCTCCGACCCGGAGGCAGTCAAGTTGCAATTGTGGTTTTCTGGCCAGAGACACCAGGGGGAGATGAAAGACCCCCAAATCATACCATTAACACTTGTATTACCCCCAGAGGGACTACGGAAAGGATTTATTAAGGTAAACACGTTACTTAGTTCTTCTTTAAATTTTCACTTGGAAACAATTTCCCAATTTCAATTGTAAAACATAATCATTTTAAGGAAGAAATTGCATAAATCTACTTGAATTAAGAGATTAAATATAAAGTTTGAGTAGATTTGGTCTCATCTAAAATAAGATAAAAACCTCTTATTGCCAATGGAACAAGTACCGATACCTTTTTTCTTAATCCAGATTATTTTGTGTCATTGGTAAAAAGATAAACATGTTTAAAAGTAAAAGTTAATTTGTCTGATTTCAAGTAGGATTTATGCTTGTTCCATTGGCTACAGCATTTTTGTACAATTTATTTTTAATCTCATTTTAGGTTAGTTCAAACAGACTCAATTTCAACATTAAGAAGCTTTATTCAAGCAATTTTAAGCAATTTATCCAATATAAGATCTTGTAATTATTGCATTTTTTTCTCATTATGTGACGACATTTGCACCTAAAGCTACTACAGATGCCACAATGTCCAGTCTTGTACTTGCAGCAGGTCTTTTTCAAAGTGAGTTACTTGGCGTTGAGATTTTGTGTCCCTAATAACTAGCTTATTAAAAAAAATAGTAAAATAAATCCATAAATTTAAACCTGGCGATATTATTCAAATTCTATTGTGAAATGGGCAATTATGGACAAAACAACAACAAAAAATGCCCAATTTCCAATTAAACAAATGAAAAACAACTGTTTTTTTTTTCTTCATATTTATGTCAGGAATTTACAAAGTTTTAAATTGATATAGCTAAATTTAAATCACTAGTGTCTTGACATGTTACACATCAGCACTGTTTTTCCGCCTTTTGATAAGATATATTCATCTATGCTTTAGTAACGCATTCATATAAGCTGTTTTTCTGATTTTTAAAGGAACGGGCCACCGTTTTTCCATACTAAGATACAGTGAGGAAAATAAGTATTTGAACACCCTGCTATTTTGCAAGTTCTCCCACTTAGAAATCATGGAGGGGTCTGAAATTGTCATCGTAGGTGCATGTCCACTGTGAGAGACATAATCTAAAAAAAAAAATCCAGAAATCGCAATGTATGATTTTTTAACTATTTATTTGTATGATACAGCTGCAAATAAGTATTTGAACACCTGAGAAAATCAATGTTAATATTTGGTACAGTAGCCTTTGTTTGCAATTACAGAGGTCAAACGTTTCCTGTAGTTTTTCACCAGGTTTGCACACACTGCAGGAGGGATTTTGGCCCACTCCTCCACACAGATCTTCTCTAGATCAGTCAGGTTTCTGGGCTGTCGCTGAGAAACACAGAGTTTGAGCTCCCTCCAAAGATTCTCTATTGGGTTTAGGTCTGGAGACTGGCTAGGCCATGCCAGAACCTTGATATGCTTCTTACAGAGCCACTCCTTGGTTATCCTGGCTGTGTCCTTCGGGTCATTGTCATGTTGGAAGACCCAGCCTCGACCCATCTTCAATGCTCTAACTGAGGGAAGGAGGTTGTTCCCCAAAATCTCGCAATACATGGCCCCGGTCATCCTCTCCTTAATACAGTGCAGTCGCCCTGTCCCATGTGCAGAAAAACAAAGCATGATGCTACCACCCCCATGCTTCACAGTAGGGATGGTGTTCTTGGGATGGTACTCATCATTCTTCTTCCTCCAAACACGTTTAGTGGAATTATGACCAAAACGTTCCATTTTGGTCTCATCTGACCACATGACTTTCTCCCATGACTCCTCTGGATCATCCAAATGGTCATTGGCAAACTTAAGATGGGCCTTGACATGTGCTGGTTTAAGCAGGGGAACCTTCCGTGCCATGCATGATTTCAAACCATGACGTCTTAGTGTATTACCAACAGTAACCTTGGAAACGGTGGTCCCAGCTCTTTTCAGGTCATTGACCAGCTCCCCCGTGTAGTTCTGGGCTGATTTCTCACCTTTCTTAGGATCATTGAGACCCCACGAGGTGAGATCTTGCATGGAGCCCCAGTCCGAGGGAGATTGACAGTCATGTTTAGCTTCTTCCATTTTCTAATGATTGCTCCAACAGTGGACCTTTTTTCACCAAGCTGCTTGGCAATTTCCCCGTAGCCCTTTCCAACCTTGTGGAGGTGTACAATTTTGTCTCTAGTGTCTTTGGACAGCTCTTTGGTCTTGGCCATGTTAGTAGTTGGATTCTTACTGATTGTATGGGGTGGACAGGTGTCTTTATGCAGCTAAAGACCTCAAACAGGTGCATCTAAATGTAGGATAATAAATGGAGTGGAGGTGGACATTTTAAAGGCAGACTAACAGGTCTTTGAGGGTCAGAATTCTAGCTGATAGACAGGTGTTCAAATACTTATTTGCAGCTGTATCATACAAATAAATAGTTAAAAAATCATACATTGCGATTTCTGGATTTTTTTTTTAGATTATGTCTCTCACAGTGGACATGCACCTACGATGACAATTTCAGACCCCTCCATGATTTCTAAGTGGGAGAACTTGCAAAATAGCAGGGTGTTCAAATACTTATTTTCCTCACTGTATGTTCTTACCTGAACTTAGACGAGTTGATACGCACCTGTCTGGTCTTTGTGCCCGTGGAAGAGCTTGGTCGCTTCTAACGTCACCTCGTTTGGAGCCATAGGAATATACTGGGAGAAGCCAAATGCTAACAACATCTTTGGTCGTTTTGCGTGACTGAGCGCATGCACAAAGACCAGACAGGTACGCATCAACTCGTCTAAGCTCAGGTAAGAACATATCTCAGTGTGGAAAAACGGTGGTCTTTTCCTTTAAAGAGGGGGTATTATGCTTTTTTCAATCACATAGCACCAGTCTATAGCATACTACAATGATGACGTAACCTTCTGTTGGTCTGTATATGCAGTAAATTAAAATAACTGCCTTGAATAAAATTGCTCTCTCAAAATGGCTGTACTGAACGTCTTGAAATAGGCAAGGCAAGGCAAGTTTATTTGTAGAGCACAATTCATACACGAGGCAATTCAAAGTGCTTCACAGTTGCAGAAAAAATTACAAGAAAACAGTTAAAATCAATCAATAAAACAACAACACAAAGTTAATCAATTACAGTAAAAGGCAAGAGTGCAGATAAAATACTTTCAGTTTTCATATGCATGGGTAAAAAGAGCTGTTTTCAGCCTGGATTTGAACATTGTCAGAGTTGAGGCCTGTCTCACATCCTCATGAAGACTGTTCCAGATTTTAGCTGCATGAAACTGAAACGCAGCCTCACCGTGTTTATTATTGACTCTGGGAACCACCAGGAGACCCCTCCCTGAAGTTCTCAGGGCCCGAGATGGTTCATACGGCTCTAACATGTCAGAGATGTACTTTGGTGCTAAACCATGAAAAGACTTGTACACAAGCAGAGCTGTTTTAAATTCTATTCTCTGAGTGACAGGAAGCCAGTGCAGAGACCGGAGCACTGGACTAATGTGGTCGTATTTCCTGGTTTTTGTCAGGACTCGAGCAGCAGCGTTCTGGATGTACTGCAGCTGTCTAACAGCTCGTTTAGAAAGGCCAGTGAGCAGGCCGTTACAGTAGTCTAACCTGCTAGAGACAAATGCATGGATGAGTCTCTCTAAGTCTGGTTTTGACACTATTCCTCTGATCTTAGCAATGTTCTTCAGATGGTAAAAAGCTGATGATGTTATTGCTTTGATGTGGCTGTTTAAGTTCAGGTCTGAGTCCATGATTACTCCTAGATTTCTAACCTGATTTTTTGGTTTTAGAGCAAGAGACTCAAGGTGACTGATAACACTTTGTCTTTGTGTCTGTGGGCCAAAGACAATGATCTCAGTTTTGTCTGAATTTAGTTGGAGAAAGTTGTTTTGCATCCACAAACTGATCTGTTCGATGCAGTGACAGAGTGTATCTACAGGCCCATGTTCACCTGCCGTCAGTGACACGTAGATCTGAGTGTCATCTGCGTAGTTGTGGTACGACACATTGTTGCTGTTTATTAGCTGACCCAATGGAAGCATGTACAGGTTGAATAAGAGGGGTCCCAAGATTGATCCCTGGGGGACTCCACAGGTCATGGAAATTTTGTCTGAGACACAGTTGCCAATTTCGACAAAGTACGTCCTATCCTCGAGATAGGACTTGAACCAGTTTAAAGCAGTACCAGAGATTCCCACCCAGTTTTCTAACCTGTGAAGTAAGATCCCGTGGTCCACTGTGTCAAAGGCAGCGCTCAGGTCCAGCAGAACTAAAACTGAGACCTTACCTGCATTGGTGTTCATACGGATATCATTTGTCACCTTGATCAGAGCTGTCTCAGTGCTGTGGTGGGGCCTAAATCCTGACTGGAAAGTATCAAACACATTGTTAGATAGGAGAAAGTAAGTGAGCTGTTGATATATTACTTTCTCTAGGACTTTTCCTAAAAACGGTAGGTTTGATATGGGCCGGTAGTTGTTCAGTACCTTGGGATCAAGGCTGCTCTTCTTTAGAAGAGGCTTAATGACTGCGGTTTTCAAGGCCTTTGGAAATGCTCCAGTCTCAAATGAGATGTTAACTAACTGAACAAGTTGTGGTAACAAGCTGGTCAGCACAGACTTCAGAAATCTAGTGGGTAATTCATCAAGGCAGCATGTACATGAACTCAGACCGGAGATGACCTCTTCGATTGTTTTGTCAGTAACAGGAGTGAAATGTGTCAGCTCAAGGTGTCTAGCTGGTGGCAGGGTTGGTATTTGTGTTGTGGAAATTATGGCATTTTTTATGCCTTGGACTTTATCATAAAAAAATATTGCAAACTCATTGCACTTAGATGTAGAGATTAGTTCTAAGGGCAGTGAAACTGGAGGGTTAGTTAATCTGTTTACTGTGGAAAACAGAACACGAGAATTGTTTCTACAGTTTGCGATGATTTTAGAGAAGTATTTCTCCCTTTCTCCACGCAAAATCTGGTTGAACTCACAAAGCACTTCTTTGTATATCTCACAATGAACCTGGAGCTTTGACTTGCGCCATTTCCTTTCGGCTTTTCGGCACTCCCTTTTCTGTGCCCTGACCGAATCTTCACTTCTCCAAGGTGCCTTTTGTCTATTGTTAACCATTTTTACCTTGACAGGAGCAATAGTATCCAAAACATTTAAGACGCTTGATGTATAAGAGTCCAACAGATTATCAACATTTGAACATGGAGGATTTTCAAATCTGATCATTTCCATAAACTGTGTCCTTGTTGTATCATTTATGTGTCTTCTTTGAATAACTCCAGGCCCAACCACTGGTTTTGGTGTAACAGACAAGTCAAAAAAGACACAAAAATGATCAGATAAAGCAACATCAACAACATTCACATTTGATATATTAACACCTTTTGTAATAACTAGATCTAGAGTGTGACCTTTGTTGTGGGTCGCCTCACTCACGTGCTGAGTTAACCAAACATTTCAAGAACAGCATTAAGTTCTTTTGCATGCCTGTCATTGGTCACATCCACATGCACATTAAAATCACCTGAAATGACCAAACAATCAAAATCAGTGCATATAAATGAAAGTAATTCAGTGAAGTCTTCGATAAAACAATTCTGTGGTGGTTTGTAAATAGTCATATAAAGAATGGAAGATTGTTTTATCTCCATTTTGAAAGACACATACTCAAATGATAGAAAAACCCCAAATGACAATTTGTGGATGACTATATTGTCCCTGAATATTGCACAGACACCCCCGCCCCTCTGATTTTGGCGTGTTTCAGACACAAAATTGAAATTTGATGGACTACACTCAATCAAAACTGCGTTACCAGTGTTTTTGTCAAGCCATGTTTCAGTTAAAAACATAAAATCTAGATTATAAGAAGAAATAAAACTATTTATTAAAAAGGACTTGTTTTTTAACGATCTGGCATTGAGTACAGCATGTTTGAGATTTATCTGTGTTTGAGTGGATGGAATCTTTTTGCAAGGGATATGGATTAGAGTTCTTTGATTGGATGGTCTGACTGTTGCCCTCTTATCTAATCTATGTTGTTTGACTGTACTAATTGTTTCAGAAGAACACACTCCCTCTATGGACCTCTGGTTGGTTTTGAGTTTGCTATGCATGGTAGCAACGCAGAGGCCCTTAATGTCCTAGACAGCAGCAGTGAAGCTGCTGGAAATCGGAGGTGGGGGAGGGGCATGATACTTCTTCGGGGATAAAAGCCTTGGTCTTGACATGACTGGAGTGCGGGGAGTCATTTGAATCCCTTGTTTTATCAAGGCTTCAAAATGGCTGGGAAATCCCATAGGTGACTTTGGTGATGGGAATGATTCAGAAAAATCTCTGGAGGGTGTAGATGTACCAGTCGGGCTCAAGGCCTGTGGTGGAGTTGAAGAAAGTGCTCCTTCGGCTGAATCATTTACTATAGATGCAGGTGGTGCTGAAGCGGAGCTTTTCCCCGGAGATGCAGATGCAGGTGGCGCCGCTGCTATGGTTGAGATGTTTTCCGGCGCAGCTGATTCCTTAACTGTGGCTGAGTCCTCTACTGTAGGTGCAGATGATGCAGCTGCGACTGAATCTTTTATTGGGGATGCAGGCGAAACCTTTGCTGGTGAGCCAGGAGCTCTTCTCATGCTCCTCTCTGCTCTCTCTTGTTGCTCAGGCCTCCACGGATTCTGCAGAGCGTGGAGGAGATTTTCCGTCAGTCGTCTCACTCCACCTCTGCTCAAATGTGGGCCATTTCCTTTAAACAGATCGTCGCGTTTCCAGAAAAGATTAAAGTTCTCTATGAAATACAGTCCTCTTGACTTACAGACTTTTGACAGCCATGTATTCAACTGAAACAGCCGGGAGAATTTGTTTATTCTCCCGTCGATGTTTGGGATAGGTCCACTGATGAAAATTTGTATCGCGTCTTTGTCCAGACAATCAAGTCTGTCAAAAAGTTTATTAAACTTTTCTTTCAGGACTTCAGACTCTCCGTTTCTTGTGTCAACAGCACCAACATGTAAAACAAGTTTATTTATCCCAGGGTTGTTTGTAATTTCCTTGTTTAGAACATCTATGATGTCAGAAACTGTAGCAGACGGATAAGTGATTGTAGTCATTATCTCATTGTTTATATTAGATATGGCTCCGTCCCCAAGCAATAGGATATCTCTGGCCTTGACACTTGGCACAGTTTTTCTCTCCATCTTTGTTTGACTTCTTGTTCCGTGTTTCTCTCTGACATTTTCTCTGAGAGAGGTGAAAATCTGTTAACTTTATTCCAGGTGCATTTTTACGAGCATGTTGTCTTTGCTTTGGCCTAGCACCAAGTTGTCTGTTTAGTTTCGGAAATGTTATGGTATCGTTTAGCTTCAGGTTGCAAGTATCAGTTTTTTCCGTCTTCTTACCGGGTTCCACAGGGAGCGTGTCATTAAGTCCTCTTTCCGTCTCTAGAGCATAAATCTTGTCCCGTAGCAGGGAAATTTCTTGTTGATACATCCGACAGCTTTCACAAGGCGATGTTTGCCTTCCTCCCTCAGCCATGTTGACAAGATTGTCGTCGCTGGTTCGTCAAATGAGTTGTAAAAATGGCATCAAAATGAGTAAAAAGCCTTGGTTCACTTAAAAGAAGAGAATAAAATCATATCCAAGACATGTGCCCAAAAATAGAATGATTTAAAAAGCAAATAAAGAGGCAAGCGGCAGCAGCAAGCAGAGATACGTCTGCACTCTTGATAAGCAGGAAGCAAAAAACTAGGCCTCTGTCTCTTTAAGAACACGGACACGCCCCCTTCAGCACACTGCTGTGGCATCTAAACAACACTACTGTGTGGGGAGGGGGCTCTGCTGAGCTGAGGAGCAGTGGTTGGTGGCTTGGCTGGTGACGAAAGGTCCAGAGGCGTCTCCAGGAGGTGGGGGCGTTCCTAGGAGGACTGAGGCATAGCTACACCTAAAATGGCTGCCGTCTAAGTTTTTACTGATTACTCAAAATATGTGAATGAGCCAAGGCAACACTCCAGGCATGTGTTTAATGAGGGAATGACATAATAACATGATATAAAGCTTGAAAAAGTCGATTTTACATAATACCACCCCTTTAACAAGGATTACAACCCAGTTAAAACCAATGGCCGCTGGCTGCTCTGCTTTGTGACCGCAAACACTGGAGGCCGCCATTGCTCTTCCATTGCTGTAGTACCTCCATTTGGCCGCTAGGCCCCCATTGAAAAGCATTGGACTTTAGACACGTTAAAAACAACTTTAATGCCTGGTTTCAATTTTTTCAACACTTAATATGGCTACATATTCCTCCTGAGATAACGCTGGGTTAGTCAAAAAAATAGAAACCAGGCTGGTTTTCGAAATATATTTTTTTAATCTCCTACTTAACGGAGGTCGGACTGTTGGCATTGGAGCTGCGCGAGCTACACGTCACGCAAGGGCCGAGTTTACAGTGAGATCCCGCCCTTTTGCCCTTATTAGGAACATGCTTCGTCAGAGCTGGGGAGGAGGAGTCTGTAAATCCGCCATGATTTCCCCTCGAAAGTGGTCATTATGGTAAACGGGGAGGAGTGAGGAGGAGCTGTCTATTCTTTTTAACAGTCTATGGTTAAAACAGAACTTGTGCTTTTAAAAAAATCATTTTTAGACCATTTTAATACTCTATTTAGTCCTGATTTGACCATGATCTTGGCGTAGTTTTACTGGGAAGGTCAAATTCTTTATGTGGTTGTTTTTGGTGTGAGAAGTTTGGAGCACTTTTCCAAAAGAATATGCACGCTTTAATTTTTTTAGCCATGTACAATTACCGGTGAATTTTCCAACTTGAAAGACTCTTTTCCATTCAATTACGCATGTCCACTTAAACATAACCTATAATAGAAAAGAAAATGTCCTCTTAGTTTCATCTTTTTTTAACCAGCTATTATTTCGTTTGTTCAACAGTTTAGTGTTGTATCCAAGGGTGAGACGAGTTTACCGTTAAAAGGCTTCATAAATGAGTAATATTTGTTTCATTTTGAGGAAGGTCACCGTTATTTTAATGATTCATCTCCTTTCAAAACGGGAACATTCAGTAACATCACTTTTTGTTTTTTGCACAGATCTAATTTGTATTCACCATGAAATGCCAATTGCATCTCTCAATGACACGGTGAGATGAGAGCGCGGCAAGACAGTCAGACAAAAGCACTGCAGCTCATTTGAAAGTGCTTTGGGGAAATGTATTATTAATGCGTTGGCTATACCTTAACGTTTTTTCTCCTATTGCGTCCCTCTCCATGTTCGACACCGATTGCCGATACAAGAGAGCTTAATAAGACATACAGTATTAAGTAAGATTTAGTCTATTGCTTCATTCAGGCCCATAATCCAAAACTGCACTCTTTCTGAGCAGTTCCAAATGCCGCTTTTCCACTGGCACATCCTGCCCAGCCTAGTGCCAGGTCTTAAGTGTCAACCAGGGTACAGGTTTTGGGGCTGAGCTCAACCCTGGGCCAAAGCGCGCTGAGCTGATGTCAGGGAATTTACAACTTTCGGCAAACGCTCTGTTACCTTCAGCCATAGAAATAAACAGATTAAAAAACACCAGGTCACGCCAGAACCATCGTTTTACTTGTAATACAAGGTGGCCGAGCATGAGGCCGGAGCCATCGGGCGCCTTTCAGGCCTCAGCTCGCAAAAACCCCCAGAATACAGACATCTTACAGACTATATACAAAATATAGCCATGCCCCTTTTCCAGCCTTCCAGGGTACCACCCCCAGTACCCCAGCCCCCAGTAAGTTTCCGCTCCTTCCTTGAACCAAGGATGACAGGTCAACACAGGTCGCGTGAACCTCTCTACAGCAACATTCACAAAGAAGGCCAACAGCCCATCGTAAAGCAAAAGTCACACCTTCACAGCTTGTATCATTCTCTGTGTAAACATAAACAGCATTATCTTATCTCACAGGTCACTTAATTACCCAAAGTTCCCCAGGACGTCAGGAAGTCACTTTAACACATGCTTCAGTTCAGCAGGTCAATCCTTACAAATAGATTTGACACTATTTTGCAATCGCACACAAATTCATTGCAATACAATATGATAATATCACAAATCTCATGACGGCTGATACTAATGTGTCCAGGAGAGAGAGGACAGCCCTGACTGAAACAGGCAGGTCCTTTTGAGATTTTTACATATGCTGCTGTTGTAAAATATCCCAGGTGTCTCCAACCTTTTTTCCACCGTGAGCTAGATACCTTTTACAAAATGAAAACTGCAGAGAGCAACTTCTTGGACTTGGAAGAGTTGGATATTACAATAGAGTTCAAGACTGTGATGTCATATTCACCTTATTATGGAAGTTCTATCTGAGTTAACATAGGACTGGAGTAAAAAGATAACGGTGCAGTGTTGACATGTTGGTGCAAGTGAACATTGGACAATTTACACAAATCAATCTACTAAATATCAGATTTTAGGGGCGGACATTTTCCCTCGTTCTCCGTTTAAATGAGCGGGCTTCGAGCTGTACCAGAAGTGCCAATACAACGGAGGTGGCGGAATACGGTGAATAGAGTTCGGGAAAATCCACAGTTACCGTGGAGATCTGCGTTGTTTGCAGCTGTTAGCATACATTTCCATAGACTAACATTAGCTAAAAACAGTATAAAAAGTGGAGAAAAAAGCCGTGGAACAACTCTGTTAGCTGCTGAGTTACTGCTGGTAAATACATCTAACTCACTGCCGTGTCCAAGTGTTTTAATGTGAACAATAAGTCTAGTATTTTAACGTTTTAGTAAGTCTAGTATTTTAAAGTCTTGTATTTTAATGTTTAACTAATCCAGAACACTGACAAGAACCAGGAAATACGACCACATTAGTCCAGTGCTCCGGTCTCTGCACTGGCTTCCTGTCACTCAGAGAATAGAATTTAAAACAGCTCTGCTTGTGTACAAGTCTTTTCATGGTTTAGCACCAAAGTCCATCTCTGACATGTTAGAGCCGTATGAACCATCTCGGGCCCTGAGAACTTCAGGGAGGGGTCTCCTGGTGGTTCCCAGAGTCAATAATAAACACGGTGAGGCTGCGTTTCAGTTTCATGCAGCTAAAATCTGGAACAGTCTTCATGAGGATGTGAGACAGGCCTCAACTCTGACAATGTTCAAATCCAGGCTGAAAACAGCTCTTTTTACCCGTGCTATGAAAACTGAAAGTATTTTATCTGTGCTCTTGCCTTTTACTGTAACTGATTAACTTTATGTTGATGTTTTATGGATTCATTTTATCTGTTTTCTTGTAATTTCTTGTAACTGTGAAGCACTTTGAATTGCCTTGTGTATGAATTGTGCTCTACAAATAAACTTGCCTTTTAGTTTATAATTGCTGCTAATCCCATGATGCTTGGCGATATGACATCACATTCCCGAACTCTTTTGATGAGAATCATGGGATTAGCAGCAATGATATCCTAATGGAGATTTTAAAAGGTAAAATACTGGCGTTATTGTTCACATTAAAATACTTGGACACCACAGTGATGCATTTACCAGCAGTGACTCGGCAGCTACAGTTGTTCCACGGCTTTTTTTCTTCACTTTTTCTTCTGTTTTTAGCTAATGTTAAATGGAAGGTATATGCTAACAGCCACAAACGTGTTGGATCTCCATGGCAACAGTAGATTTCCCCGAACTCTATACAAAGGAAGAATAGACGCGTTAACTTTAGTGTCCACTCATTACTTCACTACGTTAATTTGCAGATTGTGTTGTCATAAACATGTAATTTTGACTCATCCAGTATTAAAGCGCTAGCAAGCTACTGGTTGGAGACCCCTGATTTAGCCTTTTAGCACAACTTAAGCTGGTGTTAGCATAACATCTGCAAGTAGGCAGCTTACCTTCATAGTCCGTCTTATAGCTTCTGCTTTCCTCAAGTTATTGCCTGGGCACCGCTGAATAATTCTATAAACCCCAACAAAAGGCAGCCCAGTGTTTCTCATCGTGCCTCACAAAACTTTCACTGTTCTGTTGTTTCTAGTGCTGCATTTTCACTTTTGTAATGGAAATACTAGACGAGTAAAAGGCAAGTACTCAGGGCTGGGTTGAAGCGTGCGTGTGTTCATGAGCACTATTGTTTTGTTTAGCTGATTGTTTAAAATTCCTATGATTTGCCAAATTGACTTTTTCTTTATTTTTAAGCTTTAAGCTGTGCTGTAATGCTATATCTTTATTACAACATTCCTGGAGTGGTGTTTTGTTTCATTCGCGCACTTCTGTTTTGTCCCTCCGGTATCATTGATTGATGGAAGTAAACAAATGGGAGCAGGCTTGTCTTACAACCGCAGCCTCGCTTCTAATGCGCCTTTGCTCTTTTCTAAGCATTACATTAAACGTCAGACAGACTATACGTTTTGGAAACTCGACTCTTGACTCAGAAATGTATATTATTTTCAAAAACAAGTATTGTTGCACAGTATATAGGAATTGCCTGAGCTGTATATGAAAATAGACATCTTCATGAGCTGATGATTTATGTTAATCTACTGTATGTGGATGTTTTTGGTTTTCATGTTGTAAATGTTAGATATAAAACGTGTGTCTGGTAGGCAGTGTTGGGGGTAACGTATTACAAAAGTAATGAGTTACAAAAATATATTGCTTTTTTTCAGTAACTAAGGAATATAACGCATTACTTACACAAAATTCCGGGATATAATTAGTCATTACAATTTAAGTAACGCGAGTTGCAAGTGCATTTAAAAAAAGACAAACTCCCCCCAAATAACGGACACTGGTGTATAAAATGTGCAGTTTCATGTTGCTAACGTCGTCAAAACAAAACGGAGAATGGGGGAAAGAGAAGGAAAAGGAAATCTTTGACTGCAGTTTTGCTCAGTGGCATTATTGCTATTTTTGGTTTATATAAGTAACTCAAAGTGTAACTCGGCTTCATTTTTGAAACAGTAATATGTAATACAAACATATTACATTTTTATAGCTGTAACTACTACAGTAATACAGAATATATTACAGTTTTCGCCGAAGCATCATTTTGGCAGTATTTGGTAACGCGATGTCCAAATTGTTTACACGAAGTCTAAAACAAAACACATGGTAAAAACCTTTACCCATGTAATGTGTAAAGATTCACTGTTAGTCATGATTTACCAAATTTAGTTCCAGATTAGCCTTGTTTTGTTCCTACGCTTGTTTTTTAGGTCTTGGTGTCAATAAGTAATAGGTTGTGTAATAGGGCATAATGTCAGGTGGAGGGTGGGTGCTTATATAGCTCTATGGGACTAAGACAGTTTTGACAGAAATCTCCAAATAGAAAATGTACAAATGCTCAACCTGATCCTTATTTGTGAGGGATTATGTCAGCCATACAGCCATATGTATCTTATGGTTGAAAATCCATCCAAGTGACCAATATCACGCCCATATTTTGGTACCACTTTTGTACACAGAAAATAACTTCATCTTAGTAATTTGTGCAGACCGAGAAAACGTTAGAGATATTAAGCATAAACCTATTGCTTATGATATTTGATTACACATACAGTAATAGAATAGCTGGTAAAATATTGCCATAATAATGTTATCGCTTCCCGGTCTAATGCTCTGCTCCGGTGTCTGGCTCAGATTTCATGACGCTGTATGTTCCGCCGTAGCTTTGTGAGCCGACAGCGGAGGACAGATGGTGATATAACACGCCGGCGGTGAATAGGCGGAGCCGCCAGTTCATCTCGCACATATTGATCGGCACAATTTGCTCTCTTTACTCCCAGGATTACGGCTGTGTGGGGAGTAATATAAAGGCTTCCTGACGTGTCAATCAGCTGTCAGGGCCCATTCCACCGAGCAGACTGCACCTGTCACCGGGCTGGGCTCCGCAACTCCCCCAGCGATCACTCTGCTCTGCCACACGCGGGGCGACCAAGACCCCTGAAAGCCGAATGTGTAGGAATAGAATACAAAACTAGGCTAAGCTTTTTAACAAGGGATGGCCAAATACTAAATGAATAAACTTGGTGAATAATTGAAACGTATTGCATTCAAAGTCAAACTCAGCGAGATTTGTGCATGTTTTCTTTGGTATTTCATGATTTTTTTTTAATATTGTTTTGAATGCTTTGGTAAGGCGTCTGACTCCCTCTTCTGGGAAAAATAGGGATCGAAGCGTTTTAAAAAGAGCGAGGCTGTTGTCAACGCGATGCCAAAGGAAAAATGCTTTGAAGTGAACTTTAGAACCGCTCAGGGGCCTGTAGAGAGCTGAAACAAAAGACTTCTCCCGGTGTGTTTTTGAGCTGTGTAAATACCCCTATCGCTTATTCTTTTTGGCTGGGCAGCATTTGTGAGAAATTGGTCTGAATCCTAAAAGAAAACATGGCGTGTCCCCGCGTTTGTTTCTGCAAATGACATGCAATTGTCCTATCTTCTGCTGAGAAGAGCCAAGTTATATTGTCTCTGAATGTGTCCAGAAAAGTATTATTTTGTCATACTCACTCTACCTTGTAAATGTTTTTTTTTTCCCCATCTAAACATGATGTTGAATTCTAACATGGGGACATACGTAATCCCATTCGTATTGAAATTGCAGTTAGAATGGCCGCAATGACAAAATCACAGACTGCAGTTATTTGTCCAAACAAAGAAAGCATTCTCAGTCATTTAAACCACACGTTTTCAAAAAGTATGAGATTGTGATTGTTTTGCATGTAATATTTTGCTCAAATGTTAATGCTTCTGAAGTTGTTGTAAAATACTATACACTAGGGATGGGTCGATATAATATAGTATAGTATAATAGTTATCTAATAATGTGTACTATATACTGATTGGTACTTAAAAAAGAAAGAAACTTGGTCAGTCGCTTGGAACCACCGCCTCTGTGTTTAAACCTGCAAACTGGAGCCGCTGCAGATTGAGGCCTGCAGATCCACACTCGAACCTCGTCACTTTCTCTTTCATTACGAACTAAAGGCTCCGCTGTTGGAAGCTACGTTTTACTGCGGCGCGGCGAGTCCAGGTAGATCCGTCGTCTATTTTGTGATTGCACACGCGCATGTACCGCGCACGGAAATGCCAAACAACGCGATTGTGACACACGCACATGCAGACAGGCAGCGCGCAGAATATAAAGGGATGATTACAGCGGAACATTTAAGGAAGAAAGAGGTCTAACTAAGAATCACTCTCTGTTTAATGTTTAAAGCCTCCAGTGTTTGGCACAGACTGCTTGGATACTAAATCTAAACCTGTCACCTCCTCCTCCACCTGAAATCAACTTTTAAGTAGAATACACCTGTCAAAAGAGTAGGGCTGCTACTAACGATTATTTTTGTAATCGGCAGATAATTTTTACGATTAATCGCTTGGCTGTGAATTTTTTCAATTTTTTATCACATAAAGCTAAAGTGGCGTCGCTTGAGGACATGTTGATGGAGTAAACTTAAAGTAAATGTTTGTTGGAGGCTCTTGGCGCTAATTCTACTTTCTGATTGGATGAGACACAGACAGATATTCATGAAATTTACAATGTACAAAACACTACAGACCCTAACTATAAAACAAAGTAGGTTTTCATCAAAAATACTACTTTTTCAAGTCATTTTTGCTCTATTTGAGTCTGTGTGAACCAGAAAACGATTAATCGATTACTAAAATAGTTGTCGACTATTTCAATAATCAACTAATCGGTTAATCGACGACTAATTGTTTCAGCCCTACAAAAGAGCCAAATGTATCAGCCTTATTCTAGTATTAAACTGCACACAAATAGAGCCTGATGATATTGGTAAAATCTTATCAGTTCCCATTCTTATTAGTGTGTTTATTTTGTTACAAACAATACAATACAATGGCTCCATACAAAGGAAACATAATTGCAAATATTATTTATTATTGCAAATTATGTCCAAATCTCGTCTCATCTCTTTCTCATGGAATTTGTATCTCGGCCCACCCTGTTGTACACATAATCATTAAAGCTTAAATCTCACATCTAATCGCTGAGGGGGTCAGTAACAAAGTACATTTACTTCAGTACTTCAGCGTTTTTGAAGATCTGTACTTTACTTGAGTAGTATTTTTCCACTGCATGTGAACGATGAATATAAAACGTTCTACTCCACATTTCTATAAAGGCTCCAAAGTAGCAAGTTAATTTGACCATGTGTTTTGTTCATTTTAAAAGCGTAATCATTCAAACCCTTTGAGCAGTAGGTGGCGCTGTGCAAATGCCACTGACTCGCAACAACAAATAAGGTTTGTCCCCGTCGTGCTGCCGTACAGAGGGGCACAGTCATTGCTGTAGTACCTCCATATAGCCGCTAGTTCCCATTGGAATGCATTGCACTTTAGACACGTTAAAATCAGCTTTAAAGCCTGTTTTTAAATTTTCCTAAACTTTCTACAGCTAGATATTCCTCCTGTGGTAACGCTGGGTTAGTTACAATTAAAGAAAACAGGCTGGTTTTCGTAAGAATAAAAAAAAAAATCTAAAATCTTGTATACTAATGAGGGCCGGACTTTTAGCATTGGAGGTGCGTGACTTTGACCAAACTACACATCACACAAGGGCCGAGTCTACAGTGAAGATCCCGCCCTTATGCCCTTTTTAGGAACATGCTCCGTCAGGGCTGGGGAGGAGGAGGCTGTAACTCCGCCATGACTTCCCCCTCGAGCGTGGTCATTGTGGTAAACAGGGAGGAGTGAGGAATGATGGTCTATTAATACTCCGTCACATTTCCTCACCATAGCTTTCGGGAGACTTCCATTTGTCTCATTATCTCCGTCTCTTTCTTTTCATCACTGTTAAATATTTTTCTCTTGAGGGTTTGTTTACTGCACTTCATATCTCCTGCTCTGTGCTGTGTGCGCGCCCCTCAATTTGAGAAGGACTTTAACGGATTAACTGCAGTTTCACTCAAGTAATGAAATCAAGTTACCAAATCTGTCTAATTGCAGGAAATTAGGTTTACTGTATTTCTACCAGTGTGCAGCCACCTACAGCAACAGTGGTAGAATAATAAAGGCAGCTGACTAAAGTGCTGGATATTTAGTTATTAGCCGTAAAGTACAAGAGAGTACAAGCATTTGATCATTGTCATTTCAAACTACCTATTGCAGTGGCCCGTGAGTATATCAATGATAGTTTGGTACTTTCTGCCCTGATTCTCCCCAATACCCGCCTTACCTTGCACTTTTACTTTACTCCCAACTTTTTCCACTTGACAGCCGGCTCTGACAGCTACCCTCTAACCCAGCGTTGCCTTTTGTTGCCGCAGCCGCGTGTTTTGCTGCCCCTGCTCTTTTTGTGACCTGTGAGAATGATTGGGTGGCAGGGAGAGAGCACATGCTTTCGGGGGCCGGCGGCGGCGGGGCGTCCATTCCACGCTCCGGATTTATTGTCGAATGCCGGCGTTTGGATGAGAGGCTGTGACCTTGCCCATCTCGGGTGGTTTGGGGAGAGAGCGCCGGGTTGCCTTCTCTACCCACGGGCTCCGGTGAAGTTATTAAAAAACTCCATTACCGCCATTCAAGAGGTGGACATAACTCGCGCCGGGGATATAGAGATGTCAAAAATGGGGGATTGATTTGAGAGGGGGAAACTCGAGGAGCGGGTGAAAGGTGGAAACAGCGGGAGAAGTCGGCCGGAGAGTGGGATGGGTCTGTTAGCCGCGCATCTATCACGGGCTTTTTCAATAAAGGCTCCTCTGTCACTGCGCAGATCCTGAAGGAGCGGAAGGATGAAGATTGGGACATGGGCAATATCGTGTTCACGCTGACTAACAGGAGATACGGAGAGAAGTGCATCGCCTACGCCGAGAGCCACGACCAGGTACTGTATACGCCGTCACTACATGTCTACAGCAAGCCGCGGGTCTCGCATCTTTTAAAGAGGGGGTATTATGCCTTTTTCAATCACATAGCACCAGTCTATAGCATACTACAATGATGACGTAACCTTCTGTTGGTCTGTATATGCAGTAAATTAAAATAACTGCCTTGAATAAAATTGCTCTCTCAAAATGGCTGTACTGAACGTCTTGAAATAGGCCTCTGTCTCTTTAAGAAGCTTTCCGACACGCCCCCTTCAGCACACTGCTGTGGCATCTAAACAACACTACTGTGCGGGGAGGGGGCTCTGCTGAGCTGAGGAGCAGTGGTTGGTGGCTTGGCTGGTGACGAAAGGTCCAGAGGCGTCTCCAGGAGGTGGGGGCGTTCCTAGGAGGACTGAGGCATAGCTACACCTAAAATGGCTGCCGTCTAAGTTTTTACTGATTACTCAAAAATATGTGAATGAGCCAAGGCAACACTCCAGGCATGTGTTTAATGAGGGAATGACATAATAACATGATATAAAGCTTGAAAAAGTCGATTTTACATAATACCCCCCTTTAAGAATTAAGGCTTCTAGACCCATTTGACTTACTGCCTTCTAGGGGCAAAGGTCAATGAGGCAGAAGTAAATGAATTTGAAAAAAATATATCTATCCGGAGAGTTTTAGTGACTATTCAAACAAAATTCAGGAGTTGGAGCTTAAAGAATAATAATTTGAACATTTACATGGGATTAAGGACCACCCTAATATACGTATATTCTGCCTGCTGCCAAACAAAGATCATTAGTCAGATTAAAGCTTCTCGGATGTGAGACAAAATGTCCGCAATGCTCAAACTACTAAGTCCAGATGACTGCTTTAGAGCCTTTGTATATTGGTAGCTTTCGAGTTACAGGTGGTAGACCCCTGCCCAAATACTGTAGCAGCACTCTTGATCAAAGCTATAGTAATTAATTTGAATTTTTTACAATTGTCTTTGCTCCGATTTTAGCTGTGTTTTAAACCTATATACATGGATCTGTTGAGTAATAAGTCAAAAGAGCTATTTCTAGTGTTTGTTTTAATAACACCAACCTGACAATCGTGTGTTTTCCCCACTTTGAGCTTTGGGCGTAAAGTAAACTAACCTGACATGAACTCTGCGTGTGTCCGTACTGTACGAGCAGGCCTTGGTCGGGGACAAGACTCTGGCCTTCTGGCTGATGGACAAAGAGATGTACACCAGCATGAGCTCCCTGATCCCCATGAACTCCATCATCGACCGAGGCATCCAGCTGCACAAGATGATCCGGCTCATCACGCACAGCCTCGGGGGAGAGGGCTACCTGAACTTCATCGGTGAGTCCGCGGCTGGTTTACAAATATTAGGAACTGTTTGAGTCCTGCACATTCAGCCGGTTCCCTCTTCTGCTGATGTCATGAGGTGTCGCTCCTCTCGGTGTTAAAGGTCAGACAGATCCAGTAGACTCGCATTTCCACCGTTACAAAGTGTGTCGTGCTAAAAGCTGGCATTTTTGAAAGCTTTATTTGAACTAGAACCAGGCCCACTTTCCATTATGAACCTGGTTGGACTCTTTAATGAACTATTTAATATTTTGCACTGTTTATAGAAATGTTTTTTCCCCGTATTCCTGTTTTCATTCTCAAGATTCCTCCCACCATTCCTCCCACCACTCTATAAACAAACACGACAAAGTGCATTTATCTTAACTTATGTTTATAACTGGAGAGCTTATCATGGGAATAATAAACAGGTAGATCGACACTTTATATGCAATGCCATACTAGATTGTTCAATAGAAGTAAAAAACAGTCACTCAAAACTAGACTTTAGCATGTAGCATGAAGCTAACGTTAGCTTTTTGGTTAGCATTCTGCGTCATGTATTTATGGGCTGTTGAACCACTTTTCTGTCTCTATATCTTTATTTGGTTGAAATGCATCAATAATTCAGCAGTTGTTAAAGCAATGGTGTAGTATTTGGTGAAAGAGTTATTCTTTTTCCCTCCTTCTTTCCCCTTTTTCTGCTGTCTGGGGCGACAGTGGCGCAGTTGGTAGAGCGGGTCGTCTCCATAGACTGTTAAAAAGAATAGACAACTCCTCCTCACTCCTCCCCGTTTACCACAATGACCACGTTCGAGGGGAAATCATGGTGGAGTTACAGACTCCTCCTCCCCTGCTCTGACGAAGCATGTTCCTAATAAGGGCATAAGGGCGGGATCTTCACTGTAGACTCAGCCCTTGCGTGACGTGTAGCTCGCGCAGCTCCAATGTTAACAGTCCGACCCTCATTAAGTACGAGATTTCTAAAATGTATCCTAAGATAACCAGCCCGGTGCCTCTGATTGTGTCTAACCCAGCGTAATCACAGGAGGAATATCTAGCTGTAGACAGTTCCAAACAATTAGGCACCAGGCATTAAAGTTGTTTTTAACATGTCTAAAGTGCAATGCATTCCAATGGGGGCCTAGCGGCTATATGGCGGTACTACAGCAATGGCGGCCTCCAGTGTTGTCGTCGCAAAGCAGAGCAGCCAGCGGCCATTGGTCGTCTCATAATCGGAAGATCGAGGGTTTCGAATTCCGCCTCCCGAACTGTCCTGTTGTGTCCTTGGGCAAGACGCTTCACCCACCTTGCCTCCAGTGTCTGCGTACATTGGTGTATGAATGAGAGAGTGAATGGGTGACTGGTTCCTTACTGTAAAGCGCTTTGGGCCTGATAAAGGTAGAACATCGCTATATAAGTTGAGTCCATTTACCATTTTGTTTTCCCTCTGTTTTGTCAGTTTACTTTACAACTGTTATGTTTGGATCATGATATCAAATATTGAGTTGTTAGTTTACAGGGCTGTCACCATAATTACTATATTGATACACTTTTGTGTATCGTCAGTGCATTTATTAGCATTTTTATAATGTAATACTTTATTTTTACCCAAAGTTGTGCCCCATTGTTTTACATGTTCATTTGGGATACTTTAACATGAAGTACTTTTGAACAGAGCTTAAGAGCCTATCTCAAAGGCCTGGAGACTAGTTGGAGACTTGAGACTTGGTTGGCAATACCCAGCCCTAGACCACATGGAGACTTGAAAAAAGTCTCCATGTGGTCTAGGGCTGGGTATTGCCAACCACCTCACGATACGATACGAATCGCGATACAGGGGCCACGTTACGATACATATCGCGATACACATGCATTTCGATACAGAGCCCTAAAGACGATACGTATCGCGATACACTTTAAGTAAAAAAAGAAGCCTTATAAATATACCAAATCGTTTTCTTTTTTGCTGTGGGCTAAAAGCATTAGAATACCGGGATATGTCTCTGTATATGCCCTTATTTCATTCAGTCTGATTAATTAGAAACATAAATGAGTCTTGGTGTTTTTGAAGAGAGAATTCCTGTCTGAATATGATCTGCTAAGGCTCAGGAGGAAGATCATCTTCTGCAGGCTGCTCCTCTACACTAGGTCGCTCTCTGAAAATAAAGTAGTCTATATCTAAATCAAAACTATTATTCAATTTTCAATTCCAATTATTTTATACTGGTACTTTGCATTTATTTTCAATAGTAACAGTATGACTGTGCTGAGCAGTTTTGTTTATTCAGTACCTTATTCAGGCTTTGAGTAAAGTTACCTATTCTCTTTATAGCACTGTGATTATAATAATAATAATAATAATAATAATGCCTTACACTTGTATTGCGCTTTACAAGCCTGTATTACCAAGTTTCTCAAAGCGCTACACTGTCGTCATTATTCATTCACTCCATACTTGGTGGTGGTAAGCTACTGTTGTAGCCACAGCAGCCCTGGGGTAGACTGACGGAAGCGAGGCAACCAGTCTGCGCCATCGGCCCCTCCGACCACCACCAACCACTCACTCACTCACTACATTCGCTAGGCTTCCTGGTGTTACCAAACGGTCTCCCATCCAAGTACTAACCAGGCCCTTCCCTGCTTAGCTTCCAAGATCTGACGGGATTGGGCATAGCAAAGGCGGTATGACCACGACCATTATATCTGTTTATAAATAAACTTTACTTACTTACTTACTTACTAGTAATACAAAAACCCTCACCTCTGTCATCATGCTGCCTTTTTACTATGGCGTTCTCCCTCTTACAAAAGGGGCACAAACGCAGGACACTTTGCATCTCTCACTCCACGGACTTTTTAATGTCTTCTGTGTCATCTGTGCATGTAGCAGTGCTACTACTGAAACACTGGGTGTTTTTCGCCCACAGTATTTGAAGTCTCACTGAGAGCTCGTTGTTGTTGTTTTTTTAACCTGTGTTGTTAGTGGTGGCTCGATCTTGTCTTCGACCTTTTAAAATCCGTAGTGCTCCAATATTTTTCCTTGAATTTGGCTGGGGGCACAGCCAAACGTTTTTTCGAAGTTCGTCTTCCTGCTTTGCGCAGGCTTGTCTACTTCTCCACGTCTCCTAGCAGCATGTGCAGTTTACCGCCACCGCTGGCGGAAATGTGTACTGCACCTTAAGGGAACGCCTTCGTGGCGCCCATTTTGGCAAATTACGATGGATTAAAGCTGTTTAAAAAGAGCCGGATCAAGTATCGATACTACGGCTTCCATATCGATACATGTATTGTCTAGAAGCCTGCATTGATATATTGCTGTATCGATTTTTTGAGCACACCCCTAATGTGGTCTCCGAGAGGTCTACGCAGTCTCAAGCAGATGTCCTTGAGACAAGCTGTGAGACGTTTCTGTGACATCCCCGCAATGTACAGATGAAAATGAGCTTGTAGCTATCTCTGGTTTGTGCAACACATTTGTTGTGCAACGTCCCTGTCAAATAAATCAATAAATAAATGTCTCCGAGACCTGTCCAATACCAAGGAGATCTCAAAGAGACTCAATACAACTCTTTGAGATCTCCTTGGTATCCGACAGGGCTCAGAGACATTGCAGGGACATCACAGGAATGTTTCACAGCTTGAGGACAACAAATAGTGTTTGCAACGTTCCCACAGACGCATAGACCTCTCAGTGACAAGCGGCGACTCTAGTCTCCAACTAGTCTCCAGGCCGGTGAGATAGGCCCTTTGTATGGGCGCAATCAGTCCAGGTTGCGGAGACGTCCGTGACTGGCAGTCTCCGCTACGTCTCTGCAACTTTCTCCGGTGAGACAGGCCCTTTACCTGTCATTTTTAATCTTTAGGGTCTGTTGCATTATAACGTCTTCAATAAGATTTATTTATCGCGATAGTTTCCTGCCTCAATATATCGAACTTCAGACTTTATCGTGACAGATCTAGTTGTTGATATAGAAACTGAATTTGAAATTTTGGAATCGTGACGACTCTAGTTCAAAGAATATATTGTGCAATGTTTTGTAAGATGAAAAAACCGATAACCGCTTAACCTGGATTTCTGTTATGACTAAAATAATTATTACTGTTAGTATTTGTCCCATAATGGAGAAACCCTGTCGTGAAGTCGGTCAGATGATTCAGGACATGATCTGATTGCTGATTGCCCAAACAAGGTCAGGAGCTGGTTGGTTGGGTGTCGGCGTCCTTCTGTGGGCTCATCTTTTATTTACGCAGGTGAGCAGCGCACATCCCTCCCCGGGCTCTGTGGTCCGCCTGAATCGCAGCATTCCCCCCTCAGGCACAACATAACAATCCTTGAGTGGTTATGGAAGGGATATAAACACATATTTATTCTGCTGTCTGTCCGAGCGCTCCGTGGGCTCAAGATAAACATGGATGAATATTTCATAGGACAATGCTACAGTGCCTGTTTGTAATAGCATAGGGCAGGGAGAATGGCAACAAGTAATGTGGCCTTTTGGGGGGAAACGCAAGTCGTCATGATCTGAGCAGTTCAAGAATCAAGGTTTCCACGGGGCATTTAAAGTGTTGGTCTGTATATGCAGTAAATTAAAATAACTGCCTTGAATAAAATTGCTCTCTCAAAATGGCTGTACTGAACGTCTTGAAATAGGCCTCTGTCTCTTTAAGAAGCTTTCCGACACGCCCCCTTCAGCACACTGCTGTGGCATCTAAACAACACTACTGTGCGGGGAGGGGGCTCTGCTGAGCTGAGGAGCAGTGGTTGGTGGCTTGGCTGGTGACGAAAGGTCCAGAGGCGTCTCCAGGAGGTGGGGGCGTTCCTAGGAGGACTGAGGCATAGCTACACCTAAAATGGCTGCCGTCTAAGTTTTACTGATTACTCAAAAATATGTGAATGAGCCAAGGCAACACTCCAGGCATGTGTTTAATGAGGGAATGACATAATAACATGATATAAAGCTTGAAAAAGTCGATTTTACATAATACCCCCCTTTAACATCTTAGCTTTAGTGTCAGAGTAAACAATAGCCTAAACTCACCCTTTGTGATGCTTATTTTATGACATTTTGTCCTTTTGCCAGCTTGAATGACATGTTTGGTATCCACATGTTGCATGAAAGGTGACTGAAATGGCACTGTTATCCAGTTACCATATTTTCCGGACTATAAGTCGCTCCAGAGTATAAGTCGCACCAGCCTTGGGCCTGGAGGCGTGCACCGTTGACAAGCCTCTCCCGGCATCACGTTGTTCAAGTTCTCATTTGCGAACTCGTTCCTCTAGCTGTGGCCATCGAGCTTTCAGCCCGCGATTAGCTTATTTTGTTTTCTTCATTGCAGTAAAAGTAATAATGCTTTTCCCCAGTCCCTCACAAGCTTCTCGCTCACTCCAAACTTTCTTTCTGCTGCTCGATTACCGTGTTTTAAATCTTCAGTGGTACAGGAGCTGTGAAATGATAGATTTTTATATTTAAGTCGCACTAAGTTTTTTAACAGATTTTATTTAAAGGGGGGGTATTATGTAAAATCGACTTTTTCAAGCTTTATATCATGTTATTATGTCATTCCCTCATTAAACACATGCCTGGAGTGTTGCCTTGGCTCATTCACATATTTTTGAGTAATCAGTAAAAACTTAGACGGCAACCATTTTAGGTGTAGCTATGCCTCAGTCCTCCTAGGAACGCCCCCACCTCCTGGAGACGCCTCTGGACCTTTCGTCACCAGCCAAGCCACCAACCACTGCTCCTCAGCTCAGCAGAGCCCCCTCCCCGCACAGTAGTGTTGTTTAGATGCCACAGCAGTGTGCTGAAGGGGGCGTGTCGGAAAGCTTCTTAAAGAGACAGAGGCCTATTTCAAGACGTTCAGTACAGCCATTTTGAGAGAGCAATTTTATTCAAGGCAGTTATTTTAATTTACTGCATATACAGACCAACAGAAGGTTACGTCATCATTGTAGTATGCTATAGACTGGTGCTATGTGATTGAAAAAAGCATAATACCCCCTCTTTAAAGTTTCAAATTGATGTCTCTAAATGAAGAGTTCATTTGCAAAAGCAGATATATTTTTTTCTGAATCGTTTTGTATATTTGTTGCTATACTTTACAGATGACACTTGTGAAACTAAAGTAAATTTGATTAAGAACTAGTGACTTTATATATTCATGGCACTGAGACCTGGTAATGTAAAACCCTGTTATGTAAAGAGACATTTGCAAGCATACAGGTGCTCGTCACATAATTAGAATATCATGAAAAAGTGCGTTTACTTCTGTAATTCAACTTAAAATGTGAAACTAATATATGATATAGACTCATTACATGCAAAGTGATGTACATGTTTGTCAAGCCTTCATTTCTTATTGTTTGTTTGTTTGTTTGTTTGTATACTTTATTGTCCCCGTAGGGAAATTTGTCTAAATTTTGTATAATTTGATGATTATGGCTTACAGTCCATTTTTAAAATATTCTAATTTTAGGAGATTTTTAATTTGAGGTTTTTACAAGCTGAGCCATAATAATCAAAATTATAACAAATAAAGGCTGCACATAATCTCACTTTGCATATAATGAGTCTGTTTCATGTATTAGTTTCACAGTTTAAGTTGAATAACAGAAGTGAATGCACTTTTTTATGATATTCTAATTATATGGCGAGCACCTGTATGTTGAGTTTTTGCAAATGAACATTTCAAATGTATTTTAAAAAAAAATAATGATTCGAACTTTCTTTGGAAATGGTGACACTTCATTTTACGCCTGGGGTTTATTGGTGATTTTTATACAAATCTTTGCTCATGAATAAAATAATAGAAAATGTAAAATCCTCCTTGACAGTGATTGTTTGCATTTGTGGCGTTATAAATATTGTTTTTTTGAATTAAAATTGCATTAGAAAGCATTAGATTTGCCTTGCCACTATCTGCATAAATCCTGGATAAAGCGCATGACAAAATTAGTCAAAGCTAAAAAAAACTATTACTTTGAGAAATTAAATATTTGTGAAATACTTTCCACTAATGATTGTGGACCATTCTTTTCCTCGCAGCGCAAAAATAATTGAAGTAATGAGCGAGATTAGAGATTCTGAATGTCGACTGAAGTTTTCTTTTTGATAAATCGCCCGCCTGTACTTCTGCTGCCAAGGTTTAGGGCTCGTAGAAACTTTTCCAACTGCTGTGACATTGACGATTGCACAGAGCTATTTTGTAATTCACTTATCGCTTTCATTAAATTGAAAGAAACCTGCAAAATGTTGTGTTTTGTTCACGGTCGAGGCTGGTAAAATAATAAACTGGCTGAACTCCTTTTATATCTTGCTTTTTAAGTGTAATGTGTGGTTATTTATACTGTAAGTGTGTGCGTGATGCAAAGCCTTTAAGCTTAACATAAAGCAAAGAGATCAGCACCAGTTATTTAAGGTTAAGGTAAAGGTGAACTTCATTGTCCTCTGTGATCGACCCATCCTTCAAAACCGCTGGGGCAACATGTCGGGAACATTGGGCCGTTATTGTGCGGCGTCTGGGGACCCACTGAATAGGACCACCTTGCTGGCTGCACCTGCTGACTCTAGGGCAGGGGTTCCAAATCTTTTCAGGCCGAACCTGGCTGGAGGATTAACCTATTGTACATGTTTTAATGGTAAGGGAAACCTACAGTACGCAGACACGGGGAAACAGGCAAACTCCACACAGAAAGACCCCGTCCAGGTGGGAATCGAACCCGGGTCCTTCTAGTACATTGATATTTGGCTTAATTTCACTGAAATGTGCTGTCATCATTAATACTTCAAATTCAATGTCAGACATGCAAAAAATATTGTCTCAAAATCATCCTGCAATCCCCATGTCAGTGTCCCATGACCCCCACTTTGGGAACCACTGCTCCAGGGCCCCTTTCTGAAACCACTTCCTCCTTCCTTTTCCTACTTACGAACACTCTGCATGTTCCTGTGGAGGAAAGGTCTGATCAGGCTGATGAGCTCCTTCACAGCGATGGAGACTCACAGGTGTGTGTTACACTGTAGATCAGCCCCACGTGCAACACACACTAAACTGCTTCAGTTTGTCGTGGCAATTTCTCACCACTATAAAGGAAAACTTGAAAGTATTTGTCTTATCAAAAGTGTAAGTTTAATTTAACACACGTGCGGAGAGCCAAAACACAGAAGTACAGTTAACCCCATGATGGCCAGCTCTGCCGGGCCAGAGCCTCACATCAAGTTAAAGAGCAACTAAACACCAAATCAAGTTTTTTTTACTGATAAACTGTCTCAATGGGTGTCTCATAGTGTTGTCTACTGGTCCCTCACATTATTGTGACATTATAGCGCAAACATGTGTTAAATCCTAACTTTGGCCTGAAAACGAATGGGTTGCGCCCCCTTCAGGGTAAACTCTGCTACTAAATTAGAATTTCCTGATTGACTGGAGACGTGTCCACGGCCTCCACAGAACATCATAAGCCGCACCAGCTCCACACATCGTCATCAGGTGCTGCCAATTGTCCTGCCCGTTGTCCCGCCCCTGTACCTGTGGTTTATAACCAAGTCCCTCCCACGTAATCTGTCTGCTGTGATTGTGCCAATGCAAAGGCCCACACACTCACCCCCCGCATGTCACCCCCAAACTTCAGAGACCGCCTCTTTCACTGCAATTTTTGACTTTTGTTTGTGGGTGGGGAAAGGCTTTGGCACGCCCGTTTAGTTACTCTTTAATATAGAAGACATCATCACGGTGGGAGGGGCCACAGTTCCAGATGTAAGGCAGACGCCCTGTTGGCGCCTCGGAGGATCGAAGCCGGCAACACCTTTTCTGGTGCTTAGCGGGGGGCCATCGGGGGCCTATTGTCTTTGGGTGTGAAACAGAGACTCAGCATGTGCTTTGGCCGGGATAAAGCACAGGAGACGGGTCCGGGCATTGATTAAGCGGGCAAGACGGTACTTCACAATTAGTGTATTACTGGCTTCAATTTAATTAGCTCTAAAACTGCCATTACAAGTTCCACGTTCATTTAGAGTCAAAGGTTGAATTTGAACAATTTTACAGTCATGTAGATATGTGTTAATGAAAACGAAAGTAGCAATGATCAGTATTGCTCCGTTTTGGGGTATAGTCGGATGCTGCGGGTGTGTAGGGTCTATTTTGTTTTGCTGTTTCCTTGTTGCTATTTTGTTCCTTTGTTGTTCCACTATGTTCTTATGTTCGCTTATAAGCTCTTGCTTCGGCCCACTCCTTTTGAGCAGAGTGTTTGCTGCTCAAATAAACTAAAGTGAATCCTCCAGACAGGTGTTTCTGACCATTAGCCTGGCTGCACATCTGGAGATGGGTCGCTGCTCACTGCTCCTACAGGTCGCACCAGCGGCACTGAGGAATGGGTCAAATGCAGAGATTAATTTCTCTACGGAGATTAATAAAGTAACTTATTGGGAATGGAAAAGCCCTCACTTGGGAGTTTGAAGAAGCTAAAATATATAATGTAAATATAACAAATCTGATTACTTGGTTAACTCTAAGGGGAAATACATTTTCAGTTAAAAGTATTATCAGTCAAAGTTGTGATTCTTGTTGCATTAGTGCTGTCACGGTAAAGGGGCGTGTCTGTTCCGTGAGGAGAGGGAAAGACCGTCCGAAAGCCACTGCTCCAAGTCTCCACTGAAGGAGCTTGTGTTGGTGCCTTCACAGAGGAATTAGTGGGTAGGAAAAGGAAGGAGTTTCAGAAAGGGCCTAGGTGTGGTCATTGGGCACTCAGAGGCTTTGCAGATCCTAAATGTTTTCTGCTGGTAAGATGCTGCCATGATACTATATTAAAGCATTTCTTCTTCACTTAAGCACTTTCTTTTGAGTTGGGCTTTCTGTTACAATCGATGGAAGAGCGTGAGGAAAATAATGAGAACAGACAAAAAACCTGCGAAAAAAAACTCAAAGGAAATAAGTTTGCCTCACCTCTGGCTGATCACGGAGTGGGAAGATGAAATGAAAAAGTGAATCATTTTAGTGATATCTCTGTTTCCTTGTGTTGTCTCTCTGTGTTAATGGTTTGGCTGTGAAGAACCGAAGCCGATCAGTATATTTACACAGCGGTATGTCAGAAATGTTACTTCAAAAACACAAATCAAAGTGAATGTCAGGTCCAGTCAGACCTGCAGTTTAACCATAAACACAAGGTTCCAATTTACTGGAACCTCAACAGTACAAGTTTAAAAAAAATGAATAGTGACAGTTTTCGGCAGAATCTGATTTGAAATTTCACTTTAAATGGTGTGGAAATCCTTTACCGTAGTCCTTACTCCAGTGTGATAAAAGTGAAGCATTAAAATGACTATTTTTCTGAGACTAATTGTGTGCTGAGTGTGGGATCCTGATTGTAAAAACCCAAATCAATCAATTAAGGCTCATTTATGCTCTCATTTTGTGCGTGACTAGATCTGTGCGTTCCAAGCGTAGTTACTGTCGCTGCATTTATGCTCCCACACGTTTATATTGTCCAGCATGCGTTATCGAATGCTACCACCACAGGGCGCTGGGAAATTTACCCAAACGAGAGATGAAGAGCTGGGACCAAAACATGGTGCCACCCGCCATGTTTTTTTGACAACATATTTTAATTTAGTTTTAGTCTTAGGCCCCATCCGAAACCACTAAATTGTAGCCTCTAAGTACTAACACTAGCAACTAATCCTTAACCTTTCATGGGGTCAACTGTTAGATCTCTATGCAGTTAGTGAACTTCTGCTTCAGCAGCATCTGCCCAATTCGACCGTCCTTACCCAGGGGAAGGGGAAGTGACATCACCAACAGCTGTGTTTCTTCTTTAAAGTTCAGTGCAGGCCAAACAAAAGTGCATACCGCCACCTACTGTATATTGTCCAACAACAACAGTGTCCAAATAAAGACATTTAAGGGGGGGGGGAAAGAGAAACATCCAAATGATCCTTCACATTTCCCTTTATTTTATCTCAGCAGCAGTTTGCAAATTAGCCATGTGGCTTAAGTTTCTACTAAATGAAAGCAAAAGCACAAACTGCTTCATTTAGACCATTTACTGAGGCGGCTCTTTAAAACCATGTGACTGTGCTGTGGTGACTCTAACATGTATTTTGTCACTTTTATAAAGTTTAGGTTGTGCAGAATCTTTTTTTTTTAAATTATTATTATTAAATGTGCACCTGTCAATCAACAGTGGTTGCGCATGAATCACTCGAGGGTGGGGGCGAGGGGGGTGGGGAGATTGGCGCAGTGGCTTATGGGATGGCACATAGCTCCTAATCGCCAGTAAGTTAGCATCAGAGGTCCCTATGCTAAAGTGGCTATGATAGTTAGCATACAGGCCACTTTCCCTAACTCCTTCCTAACTGAAAGCCCAATTCGGACGCATCTTATCATGGCGGACGCTGACGCACATCCGGTTTGGCGTAAGACCTCTTACCAATTTACTGGTTTCGGATGGAGCATTGGTCTTTTGACGAAAATGTAATTCAATTTTAGTCGAGATTTAGTCAAAAAAATATCTTCAATTTTAGTCTAGTTTAAGTCAACTAAAATTGCATGTCAATTTAGTCGACTAAATTTAAGACAAATTTAGTCGACTTTGCATTTATAATATTCATTATAATCATATTTAATCAGGTCCTCTGCTTCATGGAGCTGCTCCACATGAACAAAGCTCAGAGCTGTTCCTTTGGCAGTGAATTTACATGATATGAGGCTCTTTCAGACTCTCAATAGAAGTTTGGATGATTTTGGTCTCTCCTTTTCTTTTTTAGTCGACTAAAATATTTGGACATTTTAGTCATAGTTTTAGTCTCATGAAAAACATTTAATTTAGTTTTAGTCCAATTTTAGTCGTCAAAAATATCACTGACTAAAATTAAGACTAAATATTTCAGTCGACGAAATTAACACTGTACACCACACTTCCTGAAGTACAGTATGTTCCAAATTGTTATGCAAATTATATTTTTCTCAGTTTTTCTAAATTGTCAACTCAAATGACGGTCAGCATAATTATCAAGTCTTTAACTGTTAGAGGATCATTTGAATGTGACTAAAAAAAACTCCCAATGATAACAGTATTTTTTTCAAAAATAAATATAATAAACCACTTAAATGTTCTGGTCAGAATTATTATGCACGGCAGCGTTTCAATATGTTTTATAGGTTGTAAAGAACTGAAAATGATCATTTGTTGAATTTGCTGCATTAGGAGGTCATATTTACTGAAATCAAAAGGCATTTCAATCAAAAACATCTTAACAGGTCAAGTTATAGTTTAACATAGGACCCCTTCTTCGATAAAAATTATTAAATCCTTAAAACTTGTGAATTTTTTGAGAGTTTCTGCTTGTATTTCTTTTCAGGATGTCAGAATAGCCTCCCAGAGCTGCTGTTTGGATGTGAACTTCTTCCCACCCTCATAGATGTTTTGCTTGAGGCTCCAAAGGTTCTCAATAGGGTTGAGGTCAGGGGAGGAGGGGGTCCACATCATGAGTTTCTCTCCTTTTATGCTCATAGCAGCCAATGATGCAGAGATATTCTTTACAGCATGACATGGTGCGTTGTTATGCATGAAGATTTATGACACTGAAATACAATTTGCATAATCATTTGGAGCATACTGTATAGTCAAGAAAATGAGGTAATACAATGGTGGTTTAGTTCACAAATGGTTCAAATGACACTTCAGAAGTTTAGCCGCTTGTTCTGCTTCGCCTGTTGGGCTGTGTGCAGTAGTGTCGCTAGCGGGTTAGCTCATGTACTGTTGCTATGACTCTGGATAAACAAGGCGGCTGATGGAGCACACTTACAGAATCACGCTGCAGACGGACAGTCACAGATGCGTATCCGTACATGAGCCTTTAATCACCATATTTGCACTTACAAACGTGGCCCGCTTGGAGTTCAGTTATCAGAAAAAAAACACCAAAATGCAGGAAATGACATGTATTCAGTTCAAAACACACTCCCCGCCCACTCCTCTTGAACAATTGCTGCGAGCTGTCACTTTTTTCACCATGTATGAGTTTGCATGTTTGGCTTCGGGCCCCGGGGAGGCCTTAGGGGCTTTGCAGGAGGGGCCCCAAAGCCTGTCTTCACAACAAGCAACAAGCACAAGACACAAGATTGAGTTTGAAGTTAACTTTATACAAATGTTCAAATTTAAATCGGTATCCAGCCTACAGTCATTGCTATTTCTGATTTCATACGCAATTTGGAGCTGTCCCATATTATTTTGAAATGTTTTTTTTATTATAGTTATGTGGTATATTCATGAAGGGAATATCCACACTAGGTTATTGTTATTGTGGCGCGTGTATGATCAAAATCAATTGTTAAGATCAAGCACCCTGTCATATTATTAAAAATAGGCTTGCTGTTCATTCTTTCATCTGTTTCTTCAGCCTTGGAGAATAATTTGCCAAAAAACACCATTTCCATTTCCTTTAATTTGCCTTAATCTGTCAAGTGAGAAGCTGGTTTGAGCGATGAGAGATGGGGAAAAGCAGTAACGCGGTATTAAAAAGCAAATTAAAGCTTTGAGAGCTACTGTCAGTCTGACAAGAAGTCGCTCTGTGATCATGTGATGAGAGCAATAATGGATGAAAGCTGCAGGCATTTTATAATGAAGATAACCTTAATGTGTTAGTTATGACAAAGATGCTCCGTAAGCGACGTTATTACCGGTCCATACAGAATGTTGTGAAAGAGGAAAGGTCTTTATTTGTTTAGCGCTTTTCACAGACGTGGTCACAAAGGGCTTTACATGGGGCAATTTTACATTCGCCCCACAATATTACATTCACTGGAGGTAAGATGAGCCTTTGTTGATCTCACAATGGAGAAATTAATTTGTTGTATTAGCTCTCAATAAATCTCAGGGGGTGCAAATAGACCGGAAAATGTGCAATCAAAGAAGAACAGTTTAATGCGCAAAACAAGTAATAGTAAATTGGGATATCCATTCACTCTCACACCTTAATGTACATCAGAATCAGAATAGGTTTTATTGCCATTGTCATGAACAGGTTCACAACTAGGAATTTTTACATGGCGCCCCTTTTGTTGCTGAAAGTAGAAATCACAATAAAGCAAGAACATAGACAATTATACACAGGATTATGATAATACATATTACGGGCGGAAAACCCGCTGGAAGTGAGGCGGACAGAGGGAGGGGGTGTAGGTTAAAGAGTACCTAAACGGGCGTGCCAAAGCCTTTCCCCACCCACAAAGAAAAGTCAAAAATTGCCGCGAAAGAGGCGGTCTCTGAAGTTTGGGGGTGACATGCGGGGGGTGAGTGTGTGGGCCTTTGCATTGACACAATCACAGCAAACAGATTACGTGGGAGGGACTTGGTTATAAACCACAGGTACAGGGGCAGGACAATGGGCAGCACCTGATGACGATGTGTGGAGCTGGTGCGGCTTATGACGTTCTGTGGAGGCCGTGGACAGGTCTCCAGCCAATCAGGAAATTCTAATTTAGTAGCGGAGTTTACCCTGAAGGGGGCGCAACCCATTCGTTTTCAGGCCAAAGTTAGGATTTTACACATGTTTGCGCTATAATGTCAGAATAATGACAGGGACCAGTAGACAACACTATGAGACACCCATTGAGACAGTTTATCAGTAAAAAAAACTTGATTTGGTGTTTAGTTACTCTTTAAAGAGACAGAGGCCTATTTCAAGACGTTCAGTACAGCCATTTTGAGAGAGCAATTTTATTCAAGGCAGTTATTTTAATTTACTGCATATACAGACCAACAGAAGGTTACGTCATCATTGTAGTATGGTATAGACTGGTGCTATGTGATTGAAAAAATGATCCAATTCGTAGATAACATGTTAAATTCAGCCCTCACTTTTTGAGCACACTTAATCGTACTTACAGCCTCATACTTGCAGCCTTTTGATTATTCTCTTTCTTTCTTTGACATCTGGCCAAGCGATGGTAGTTTCAAGGTAGTTCGATTTTCTTTAGGATGCCTTTTGAAGGGCTCGAGGACTCAAAAAAAAAAAACCTTTACACCACTTTGCAATAAGGCCGTCGTCCTGCCTCCTCCGCTGTGAAAGCGCCCACTCTGAGCTGTGAAATCTGCGTGAACTCTATACCTCCCGACGCTCAGAGGGCAAACGCTCCACAATGACGGGGGAAAAGAGCCGAATCGAGTAAATCCGAGATGACGCGGCGTGTCAATGGATCGATGATGGCAGAGTCATTTAGCCAGTGCTGAGCAAGTACAAATTGTTTGAGCAAGCAAATCAATTTCACCGAGCCTGTGTTGGAAAAAGCCATCTATTTACCGGTGAATAATAGTAAACAGCGCCGGAGATAGGACGGTGGAAATGTGCTGATGGATTCTGAGGTGTCTGGAGGGTTGGGGATTTTAAAAGACATTATAGTTTGTTCTTTAAACCACTTTGGACTGCTTTGCAATAGCTGGGGTAAAGCTTTTGTTCCCGGTCAAAAAAGACAAGGGGCCAAACCCATTAGACCATTAGAATGAGATTTACTCTCTTAAAGCTGAAGTACCTGAATTACTCCGTTATAAAACCGTGAAAGTTGAATACAATCTCTCAGCAGTTGCCTAAATGTGTTTCTCACTCTCACACCCTCCATATCCCGATTGTTCACTTGAGTTAATTAGAAGCTCATCTTAGCCGGAGTTTATAGCGGGAAAGAGTTGTGACATGAACGAGGAGAACGGAACGCTATGCTAACACTGTGCTAATTTAGCTTCTGACTTCCTGGTTCGCGCTGGAGGAAAATGTGGCATATTTTCACACATGAAAGAAAATTATTTGATTACCACAGCTTTAAAGTGATAGTCTAAAGTTTAAATGTGTAATAGATTGCATATAAATTATAAATATACAAATAAAGTTCTTCTTCTAAATGACCACCTGGGCCTGCAATTTGCACGTAGCATAAGCACTTTGACCAATGAGACGAGCTTTTCCTGTGAATCGGCCTGTCATGTCCAATCAGGAGGCGAGGTGGCAGGAGCTTGATCCAGTTATATTGTTGATTACCTAAAGCATATGTGTCAAACACAAGGCCCCGGCCCGCGAGATGATATAATGCGGCCCCGGCTAGTAGAGCATAAAGTCCTGAAAATGCTCCCCCAAAAAAGTAAGTCCAGCCCATTCCCGTGCGGAGTTATGCATTTTGAAAGAAATAACCAGAATGTTCACTCCAGCCACTAGGGCGCAGCTTAAAGGGATACTTTGGGATTTTTGACATTGAGCCTCATTTCCTAGTTATCCAGAGTGTTGTTGATGTCTGGAGATATTTTTTTCTTAAATTCATGCAGTTCTTAAATTTGAAGAGTCTAGTGGCGCTAGGCTAGGGCAAGGCTAAAGCATTTCTATGGTATCAGTTAGCCTGCATTAAAAACAGTCTGACCCACTCCACAGTGCACCTGAGGTAAATCACTTATAACACCAGACTAACCATATAAATGTCTGTGTTAATAGAATATTTTTTGAAATATAACTGACCTTGTATCACATGAATTACCGCATTTTGAGGGACTATTTTCTCGCAGATCACTCCGCCGCTGCGTTAGCTTACAGCCACGAAGCTGATGCTGCTCAAATATAAGTTATTTTAAATGCAAAATGGTTAAAATTATTCTATCGACACAGACATTTATATCGTTATAGCGTTATAAGTGATTTACCTCAGGTGCACTGTGGAGTGGGTCAGACTGTTTTTAATGCAGGCTAGACTTTACCATAGAAATGCTTTAGCCTTGCCCTAGCCTAGCGCAACTAGACTCTTCAAATATAAGAACTGCATGAATTTAAGAAAAAAATATCTCCAGACATCAACAACACTCTGGATAACTAGGAAATGAGGCCCTATGTCAAAATCCCGATGTATCCCTTTAAATAGAATAAGGAAAGAATCCCACACATGTCCAGCAGAGGGCACTGACATAATAAGAGATCAGGACATAAACGACACATTATAGCCATGTGGTAAATAGTCACCTTCAGTCACTTTCAGTCACCAACGAGTGTGGACTGAAAGAATAATGACTACAATGTTGCACTTTGAGAAACTTGTGACTCCGGCTTGTAAAGTGCAATAAGCCATTATTATTTATTTTTTAACAGGCCTGTTGGGCTTTTCCCTTATTATTAATAATTTATTGAAAATAATGGTTTCTCAATCAAATTTCCTGTTTACGTTATATGTGGCCCACAACCCAAAATAAGTTTGAATGAGTTTGACCCAAAATTTGTTTTTTTCTTTTTTTCTTTATTGAAACCACTGCGCAGCAAAAGGAGTGGGAGTGACTGGGTAGATCTGGTACAAACCAGGGAGTTAAATGCATTATCTAACCAACAAAGTGTAAGATAGTGATAAATATGTGTTTGAGATCAATACCAAAAAGCATATTACTCTATCTTTGACGTCCTCAGCGATAGAGATAACCTTGCAGATGCGTACTTCAATTACCTCCGCTCTAACATGGCGAATCTGCGTTTTGTAGCACTCAACCATTGGCGTAATGGTTGAGTGCTACAAAACGCAGATTCGGACAGCCTTGGACAGACGATTGAAAACTAATGTTCTGTTTGCATTGGAAACTTGATGGCACTTGAGTTTGTGAGGCTTTTAGTCGCGTTTCTTTCACTGAATGTTCCAACCACTGACAAAGCATGGCATTAAACTGACATTCTTGTGAGTTTCCTCTTATGTGTTGAGGATCTGAATTAGTACTTTTTTTTTTCTTTCTCCCGGACAAAATGCTGCGAAGAGGGGTCTTAACTGGGCCTCACAGAGAAGGGCTAAGTTAGTGAAATGCTGTGCATCAGTGTTCGGTCTTTCTCGAGTTGGGGCAATAAGGTTTTGAGTTCAGGCATGAGCTCAAGCTTGGAAGATTGCATTAATGCGAGACATTGCAGGTGTAGATTACTGACACAAATATGAGGAAAAAACGTGTTGCAAGTTTTCTTTCATTTGGTTTCATCGAAAGATGGGTCTTATGCATAGGTTTTATGTGTAATAATGGAACAAATTGCCTGTATTTTTGTCAACAACTTCTATCTAGATCAGGGTGCCCAAACCTTTTGTCTCCGAGGGCCAAAATGAAAATGTGCCTGTGGACCACGGGCCAAACACGGCGATGTGAAGCGTGAAACACATAACTGCAAACAATAATAGTTACTTTATTTTATTTTTTGGTATATATTTGCATTTGATTCTATATGCAAATATCATGCTGCATTAAAACAAATGTTAACTATGGCAAAAGCCTAGTTTTGTAGAACAAAATCAACTATTGTAGCAACATAATGCAAAATATAAAACAACACCTGTATGCAGCACCTACAGTGACTTTACCTCATTCATTTGTTAACTCAAAGAAAATGCCACGTTAGATAATTTTTAAAGTCTCAATTCAGCATTAATTCTTTTATACGTAAATTTTAACACGTACCTTTGATGATGTCAACAACCTTTGCAATAAAAGTAAAAAAACTGGTGTTTATCACAGAGCGTTGTAGCATCAACTGATGCTACAACGCTCTGTGATAAACACCAAGACACCACAACAGTGTTTCCTTAACTTTGCGAAAGATGTGAAACAGCGCCCCCAATTTGACGCTGGTGGCCAAAAGGTGTACTGCATCCATATTTACCATTGAGAATGAATGGGAAGGAGTTCGTAGTATTAACCAGTTGCGGTGCAAAGTATATCTAGATAATGGATAAAACCAGGTTTAAATGTGTGGTTTTATTTGTTGACATTATCTACAATTTGGATATTTAAAATTCAATTGTTGCCTTTATCGGGGGTTTCAAAGCTCACTAGGCTAAGAATTGGATAGTAAAAAAATCCGTCTGGAACCTTTATCAGACTAGATGGAAAGTGTAGTGTCTGTAGGTGGCACTAAAGTGGAGAGTTTTGTAACAGCTGAAGGTCTCTCCGCAGACCAATTGGTTTCTTCCGCGAAGGAATTTACCTCATTTTGTTACACAAAGAGTGAGAGCTTTTCAATTTCGACCGGGCAACTCATGTGTTTTTGAATGGAGATGGCACAAGAGCCGGCCGAAAGTGGCAAACGTTTAGTCATTTCAGGACAGAAACCAAAGGCACAAGTTGACAAAATGTTATGAGTGGCAAAACAAGGAACACGAAGTCAAAACAAAGATGGAGAGAAATACTGTTCCAAGTGTCAAGGCCAGAGATACCCTGTTGCTTGGTGACGGAGCCATATCTAATATAAACAATGAGATAATGACTACAGTCACTTATCCGTCTGCTACAGTTTCTGACATCATAGATGTTCTAAACAAGGAAATTACAAACAACCCTGGAATAAATAAACTTGTTTTACATGTTGGTGCTGTGGACACAAGAAACGGAGAGTCTGAAGTCCTGAAAGAAAAGTTTAATAAACTTTTTGAGAGACTGGATTGCCTGGACAAAGACGCGATACAAATTTCATCAGTGGACCTATCCCAAACATCGACGGGAGAATAAACAAATTCTCCCGGCTGTTTCAGTTGAATACATGGCTGTCAAAAGTCTGTAAGTCAAGAGGACTTACTTTCATAGAGAACTTTAATCTTTTCTGGAAACGCGACGATCTGTTTAAAGGAAATGGCCCACATTTGAGCAGAGGTGGAGTGAGACGACTGACGGAAAATCTCCTCCACGCTCTGCAGAATCCGTGGAGGCCTGAGCAACAAGAGAGAGCAGAGAGGAGCATGAGAAGAGCTCCTGGCTCACCAGCAAAGGTTTCGCCTGCATCCCCAATAAAAGATTCAGTCGCAGCTGCATCATCTGCACCTACAGTAAAGGACTCAGCCACAGCTAAGGATCCAGCCACAGCAGCACCAGCAGCACCTACAGTAGAGGACTCAGCCACAGTTAAGGATCCAGCCACAGTTAAGGAATCAGCTGCGCCGGAAAACATCTCAACCATAGCAGCGGCGCCACCTGCATCTGCATCTCCGGGGAAAAGCTCCGCTTCAGCACCACCTGCATCTATAGTAAATGATTCAGCCGAAGGAGCACTTTCTTCAACTCCACCGCAGGCCTTGAGCCCGACTGGTACATCTACACCCTCCAGAGATTTTTCTGAATCATTCCCATCACCAAAGTCACCTATGGGATTTCCCAGCCATTTTGAAGCCTTGATAAAACAAGGGATTCAAATGACTCCCCGCACTCCAGTCATGTCAAGACCAAGGCTTTCATCCCCGAAGACGTATCATGCCCCTCCCCCACCTCCGATTTCCAGCAGCTTCACTGCTGCTGTCTAGGACATTAAGGGCCTCTGCGTTGCTACCATGCATAGCAAACTCAAAACCAACCAGAGGTCCATAGAGGGAGTGTGTTCTTCTGAAACAATTAGTACAGTCAAACAACATAGATTAGATAAGAGGGCAACAGTCAGACCGTCCAATCAAAGAACTCTAATCCATATCCCTTGCAAAAAGATTCCATCCACTCAAACACAGATAAATCTTAAACATGCTGTACTCAATGCCAGATCGTTAAAAAACAAGTCCTTTTTAATAAATAGTTTTATTTCTTCTTATAATCTAGATTTTATGTTTTTAACTGAAACATGGCTTGACAAAAACACTGGTAACGCAGTTTTGATTGAGTGTAGTCCATCAAATTTCAATTTTGTGTCTGAAACACGCCAAAACCAGAGGGGCGGGGGTGTCTGTGCAATATTCAGGGACAATATAGTCATCCACAAATTGTCATTTGGGGTTTTCTATCATTTGAGTATGTGTCTTTCAAAATGGAGATAAAACAATCGTCCATTCTTTATATGACTATTTACAAACCACCACAGAATTGTTTTATCGAAGACTTCACTGAATTACTTTCATTTATATGCACTGATTTTGATTGTTTGGTCATTTCAGGTGATTTTAATGTGCATGTGGATGTGACCAATGACAGGCATGCAAAAGAACTTAATGCTGTTCTTGAAATGTTTGGTTTAACTCAGCACGTGAGTGAGGCGACCCACAACAAAGGTCACACTCTAGATCTAGTTATTACAAAAGGTGTTAATATATCAAATGTGAATGTTGTTGATGTTGCTTTATCTGATCATTTTTGTGTCTTTTTTGACTTGTCTGTTGCACCCAAACCAGTGGTTGGGCCTGGAGTTATTCAAAGAAGACACATAAATGATACAACAAGGACACAGTTTATGGAAATGATCAGATTTGAAAATCCTCCATGTTCAAATGTTGATAATCTGTTGGACTCTTATACATCAAGCGTCTTAAATGTTTTGGATACTATTGCTCCTGTCAAGGTAAAAATGGTTAACAATAGACAAAAGGCACCTTGGAGAAGTGAAGATTCGGTTAGGGCACAGAAAAGGGAGTGCCGAAAAGCCGAAAGGAAATGGCGCAAGTCAAAGCTCCAGGTTCATTGTGAGATATACAAAGAAGTGCTTTGTGAGTTCAACCAGATTTTGCGTGGAGAAAGGGAGAAATACTTCTCTAAAATCATCGCAAACTGTAGAAACAATTCTCGTGTTCTGTTTTCCACAGTAAACAGATTAACTAACCCTCCAGTTTCACTGCCCTTAGAACTAATCTCTACATCTAAGTGCAATGAGTTTGCAATATTTTTTATGATAAAGTCCAAGGCATAAAAAATGCCATAATTTCCACAACACAAATACCAACCCTGCCACCAACTAGACACCTTGAGCTGACACATTTCACACCTGTTACTGGCAAAACAATCGAAGAGGTCATCTCCGGTTTGAGTTCATGTACATGCTGCCTTGATGAATTACCCACTAGATTTCTGAAGTCTGTGCTGACCAGCTTGTTACCACAACTTGTTCAGTTTGTTAACATCTCATTTGAGACTGGAGCATTTCCAAAGGCCTTGAAAACCGCGGTCATTAAGCCTCTTCTAAAGAAGAGCAGCCTTGATCCCAAGGTACTGAACAACTACCGGCCCATATCAAACCTACCGTTTTTAGGAAAAGTCCTAGAGAAAGTAATATATCAACAGCTCACTTACTTTCTCCTATCTAACAATGTGTTTGATACTTTCCAGTCAGGATTTAGGCCCCACCACAGCACTGAGACAGCTCTGATCAAGGTGACAAATGATATCCGTATGAACACCAATGCAGGTAAGGTCTCAGTTTTAGTTCTGCTGGACCTGAGCGCTGCCTTTGACACAGTGGACCATGGGATCTTACTTCACAGGTTAGAAAACTGGGTGGGAATCTCTGGTACTGCTCTAAACTGGTTCAAGTCCTATCTCGAGGATAGGACGTACTTTGTCGAAATTGGCAACTGTGTCTCAGACAAAATTTCCATGACCTGTGGAGTCCCCCAGGGGTCAATCTTGGGACCCCTCTTATTCAACCTGTACATGCTTCCATTGGGTCAGCTAATAAACAGCAACAATGTGTCGTACCACAACTACGCAGATGACACTCAGATCTACGTGTCACTGACGGCAGGTGAACATGGGCCTGTAGATACTCTCTGTCACTGCATCGAACAGATCAGTTTGTGGATGCAAAACAACTTTCTCCAACTAAATTCAGACAAAACTGAAATCATTGTCTTTGGCCCACAGACACAAAGACAAAGTGTTATCAGTCACCTTGAGTCTCTTGCTCTAAAACCAAAAAATCAGGTTAGAAATCTAGGAGTAATCATGGACTCAGACCTGAACTTAAACAGCCACATCAAAGCAATAACATCATCAGCTTTTTACCATCTGAAGAACATTGCTAAGATCAGAGGAATAGTGTCAAAACCAGACTTAGAGAGACTCATCCATGCATTTGTCTCTAGCAGGTTAGACTACTGTAACGGCCTGCTCACTGGCCTGTCTAAACGAGCTGTTAGACAGCTGCAGTACATCCAGAACGCTGCTGCTCGAGTCCTGACAAAAACCAGGAAATACGACCACATTAGTCCAGTGCTCCGATCTCTGCACTGGCTTCCTGTCACTCAGAGAATAGAATTTAAAACAGCTCTGCTTGTGTACAAGTCTTTTCATGGTTTAGCACCAAAGTACATCTCTGACATGTTAGAGCCGTATGAACCATCTCGGGCCCTGAGAACTTCAGGGAGGGGTCTCCTGGTGGTTCCCAGAGTCAATAATAAACACGGTGAGGCTGCGTTTCAGTTTCATGCAGCTAAAATCTGGAACAGTCTTCATGAGGATGTGAGACAGGCCTCAACTCTGACAATGTTCAAATCCAGGCTGAAAACAGCTCTTTTTACCCGTGCATATGAAAACTGAAAGTATTTTATCTGCACTCTTGACTTTTACTGTAATTGATTAACTTTGTGTTGTTGTTTTATTGATTGATTTTAACTGTTTTCTTGTAATTTTTTCTGCAACTGTGAAGCACTTTGAATTGCCTCGTGTATGAATTGTGCTCTACAAATAAACTTGCCTTGCCTTGCCTTGCCAATTCAAGATCAACCAGGCAGCAAGGTCAGTGAATACGTTTTTTTTTTCTTTTTTCCCCGGCTCAACAGAAAGGACTCCCCAATGTACTTTGTAGAACAGACTGGAGAGTGTTATCGAATATCAACTCAGTCCGTGGTTTTGCAAGTCATTCGAACTTTTTATGATCAGAGTCCACATAACTGTTGTGGAACAAGATCTTCTGCAGTTGTGGCAGACCTTTGAGCCTTTGTGTTTGTAATGTGCCAACACCATTTGAAATAATTGTCATGAAAAGTCCCTGTCTGGATGCTTTGGTTGTGGCTGGTCTCCTTTGGGCCATCAAGTGGGCCAGGCTTTTGACATGTGCTTTGGACATTACTGGTCCATTGAGATTTAAAAAAAAAAAAGGCTAATAATTCAGAGCTGTCCATCACTGATTTTTGTAGAGCCGTACCCCATTGTTCTCGAATTTCCCCACTGCCACACCGGCTTTTAGGCGAGCGATGAGCGCTCAAACTCCCACCTCTGCTGTCAGACCTCTCATGCCTATTTCATGGGCAGAGTCTGAGTGGGATTTCACATTACCATAGTGACAAAAAATCAATCCAAAAGTCCAAATGATCGTTGCGTTGTGCCAGTGGATGTGCAAAAAACACAAGTGCTGGGGACAATGGCCACGACCAGGACAAAACCAAGTGTAGCATTAAAGAGGGGTATTATGCTTTTTCAATCACATAGCACCAGTCTATAGCATACTACAATGATGACGTAACCTTCTGTTGGTCTGTATATGCAGTAAATTAAAATAACTGCCTTGAATAAAATTGCTCTCTCAAAATGGCTGTACTGAACGTCTTGAAATAGGCCTCTGTCTCTTTAAGAAGCTTTCCGACACGCCCCCTTCAGCACACTGCTGTGGCATCTAAACAACACTACTGTGCGGGGAGGGGGCTCTGCTGAGCTGAGGAGCAGTGGTTGGTGGCTTGGCTGGTGACAAAAGGTCCAGAGGCGTCTCCAGGAGGTGGGGGCGTTCCTAGGAGGACTGAGGCATAGCTACACCTAAAATGGCTGCCGTCTAAGTTTTTACTGATTACTCAAAAATATGTGAATGAGCCAAGGCAACACTCCAGGCATGTGTTTAATGAGGGAATGACATAATAACATGATATAAAGCTTGAAAAAGTCGATTTTACATAATACCCCCCTTTAAGTGGATCAATTCATTACATTTTAATCAAATTCTGATAAAATCTATGTGTTTTTGTGTTTATTATGATTTTGTAGTAACTGCATTGAACAGTTAAATACCGTTTCGAAAATCATGTTTTCCCTGCCTAAGTAATGCATCAGATTATTGTTTGGTGGGCGATTAGTGGATTGGATGTGTTTTGTTTACAGCACAGAGCGGCTTATAGTAATAGCCCTCGTGTGTGATGGCAAGGACTTAACCCTACATCTGATCTACGCAATTCTATTATATAATTGTGCAATAACAAATAAAGCTCTTCTTAGCTGAATCAGAACAAGCAGTTCTCAACTCGTATCGCGTCAGGACCCACCGTTACCCGAGGACAGGGGTCACGAATTAAATTTCACCAAGGTCCGAATTGAAAACAAAATTGTCAAGCAAAGGTCCGGAACAGTCGGGTGCAGTCAGAGGGAGGGAGAGAGGGCGCACACGCTCGTCTGAGGGGATCCAAGGTTCGGGTCCGAATGGGCTGGCGTTTGGGTCCGGATCCAGACCAAGGTCCACCATTTAGTGACCTCTGCCCTAGGATGACAAGCCGTGACCCAAATAAAAAAATATTAAATTGTTATGCACAATGCTCAATAATGTATGACCCAAATCATTATAACTATTAAATAAGCCTTTAAAGAAGAACTAAGTAACTTGTTTACCTTAATAAATCCTTTTCATAGTCCCTCTGGGGTGATACAAGTGTTAATGGGATGATTGGGGGGTCTTTCATCTCCCCTGGTGTCTCTGGCCAGAAAACCACAATTGCTACTTCGCTGCCACCGGGTCGGAGGCCCCAATACACACTAATAGAATCACGAAGAAGAAGCTAACAGGTTAATGGTTAAAGCTAACTGCGGGCTAGCCCCACTTAAACAGTATTTACAGCCAAGTTTGAGTGAAAAAAAGATCTCCATTCTGTAATTGGATGTACAATATCCCTCTCTCCCTTTGTCTTTTCTGTCAGCGTAGTATGTACTCTCACGGACAGTTCATGAGTACATGCTACGACACCTGCAGTGGCGCTTTAGCCTGGTGAGACCAAAATGATTCTGTATTTTTTTATACATCGGGGAATCAGTCTGGACCCCCCGGTGGCAGTATCTGCAAAATCAAATCGTTCTCGTACAATCAGATTCATTTATTTTCGTCACGTGTTGTTCACGAGCAGCGTCACTCACGGGACGCGGAAGTCCCTCAATAACAATCTACGAACGGCGCACGAGAGAGAGAGAGACGGCGTGTCTCCAATCGACGGTAAATGACCAAAAACACATTAACAGTCGGTGAGTTTCATGATTCATAATTCTGTGTGAATATTAACGCAAAACCGCTAATAACACCGCATCAACGGCAGACGCCAGCCCTTCGCTGATTGGTTGATTCCGCTTCCTGTTTGCTTGCGCATCTACCGCTGTGGGAAATGGGATCGACGCAGCGGTGACCAGACTCACCCGCTGGTACAATGGTGCTTATGGCCTCTAGGGGCATGAGTTACTTGGTTCTGCTTTAAAGCTGAAATTATGTTCAGAACAACTCGATAACAGTCATTTAAAAAAAAAATTACTAGGGAAGGCTTGCAACCCACTGAAAATGGTTCTGAGACACACTTTTGGGTCCCAACCCACCAGTTGAGAACCACTGGTCTGATGAGCGACGGGCTGGACGATGGATCCTAACGACCAAGTTAAAGGTTAGCAAAAAAACTGTTACGAGGATTCTATATGAGGAGCAACACTTGAAGAGTTAATTAGATAAAACCGATCTTTCAGTTTTAATACTCTTTTTTTCAAAATTGTTTAAATCTTTGTTACTGTATTCCACAGATGATACTAAGGAAGACTTAAGTTAAATTTGATCAAGAACAAGTAATATTTCTACTGCACTAAAGTAAATCCGGTCATTAAAAACACTGCTGCACAAAAAATACATTTTCAAGAAGACGTTTTACTTGCTGCTTTTTAATTATTCTTTACCTGTTGTGACCGGAGTTCAATTGTGGAAGAAAAAAAATCAACCCATGACCAAGCAAACCCACAGTTACATTGAGGAGTTCACATCCCAGAATTCCTACTGGTAGGGCTGGCCGATATATCGATATTTAAGATATATCTATATATTTTTTAATAAGATATGGAATTAGACCATATCGCGTATATCGGGATATTTCAAATTCAGATATGCTATTAAGTTAACAAAAAGAAACGGGTAATCTCAAGCTGATTTAAAAGTTAATCTTAAACTAAGCACTTTAATTTGTTATCTCTTTATATATAAATGCTTCCCTCAGAAAAAGATTGACCTATTTTATGTTATAGGCCATTTTTATCCAAGACATTTTTTTATTCAAATGTGCGCCTTACAGAGCTTTGTTATACAGTGTTTATGTTTACATTTTATAGTGAGTTTTCAATAAAACTACTCGTATTTGGCTTTGACTTTGACTTAACATTTAATTTCACAGCTCACACTTTGCGGAAAAAATATCGTGATATATATTGTATATCGATATTCAACCTAAATATATCGGGATATGACTTTTGGTCCATATCGCCCAGCCCTACCTACTGGTCACAATCCCGATCTCTGAAACTGGACTGGACCAGGATTGAACCATTCACAATCCCAGATTAAACCATCTCTAATCTGTAGCCCTCAACCAACACCAACAGCCAAAACTATAAATTACGACTAAGCCGTGTTTAAATCAGTCTCTTCTAAACCAGGACAAACCCAAGTCTACAACCGGGACGAGTGTGGCCCATTGATTGGTGCGCCGCTGTTTCCTTCCAGTGGGAAAGCATTGATCCTTGGCTCTTTCCTGTGTCGCTAATGACAGAGGGGACTGAGTCTGTGTCAGCCTCTTATCTGATGCCGGAGCGGGGCAACAGGCATGGGACGTGCCCCTGGCACGACCCCAGCTAAAAACACGCCTGCCCCCCATTAATTACAGCCTGGTTGAGTTTATGAGATACCTGCAAGAGCCAAGAACTGGGAAATTAACTGCGAGACACTGCAGGGAAATGGGGAGAAAAAGATGAAGTTCAGAGATATCAATTTGAAACTTTAGTTGTCGATTACTGAAATAAATATGAGATAAACATGTATTGCAAGTTTTCTTTCATTTGATGTTTTCTTATTAAAAACGACAGCATATTAATAATGGATAGATGTGTTTTGTTGAACTATTTATTTATTTATTCGCTACAAACATTTGTTCTGAGTGGATTTTGGAGATCTTGTTTAGTTTTTGAATAAGCTCGTGTAAATCTGTTAAAATGTGGCCTTTGCTTTTTGGAGTTCAAAGATCAATAAATCAGGCTAGAAATTAAGAGTGTTGAAAAATCCTTCTGAGCAAACCTTCCAGTACCACACTGGAAAATGTGGTCCATGCCCTGTGTACTACATTTTAACTACTCATGAGGAAACCAGTGGATTTTACAAGCAATAGATTCTTTCTAAATGTTTCCAAACAAAGAGATGCATCGTCTCATAGGATTTCCAGACCAGAAACAGCTGCTAATAAACATTTAGCTCAACATTAAGTTTCTCTCAGAATATACGACACTGATCGCCAAAACGGGTAAGCGCTCGGTTAAATATGAGAAATGTATATGATTTTAGGCTTGTGGTATTTTCTCAATTGCACTCGCCCTTATCTAAATCAGAGCGCAGGTGCGTGTTGCGTCCTCCCCCGCAAACTGGTCCAACAGGTAAACAGCCCCAGACCCAGGGCTAAAGTGGTTTGGGGTTGGAGCGCTTTGGAACCCCCTTTGGGTGCGGAGTGGTTCACTTTTGTCGAAACACTCGCACAACGCTTTGTTCCGTCCCCGTTCACTCATGTCGAAATGTGACTTTAAAGCAGTACTAAGTAACGTGTTTACCTTAATAAATCCTTTTCGTAGTCCCTGTGGGGGTAATGCAAGTGTTAATGGGATGATTGGAGGGTCTTTCATCTCCCCCTGGTGTCTTTGGCCAGAAAACCATGCTTGCAACTTGACTGCCACCGGGGCGGAGCAACCAATACACACTAATGGAATCACGGAGAAGAAGCTAACAGGCTAACGGGCAAAGCTAACTGCGGGCTAGCGCCACTTAAACAGTATTTACAGCCAAGTTTGAGTGAAAAAAAATATTCCCATTGTATAACTGGATGTACAACACCCCTCTCTCCCTTCACCTTTTCTGTCAGCGTAGTATTTACTCTCCAAGACATTTAATAAGTAAAAAAATCGTAACTTGCTAAGACACCTGCAGTTGCGCTTATGGCCTCTAGGGGCAAGAGTTACTTAGTACTGCTTTAAGGGCCTATCTCACCAGAGAGCGTTGCGGAGACTGCCGTGACTAGCAGTTTCCGCAACATCCTCTGGCAATAATGCGAGTCTCCAGATAGTCTCGGTGAAAACGAACAGGTTTGAATTCAGCAGAGACTCCGCAAGGTCTGCGTGTTCTCAAGCAGTTGTGGCCTGTCAGATACCAAGGAGATCTCAAAAAGTCGTATGGAGTCTCTTTGAGCTCTCTCTGGTATCCGACAGGTCTCGGAGACATTGCGGGACATCACAGAAACGTCTCACAGGTTGAGGACATAGACCGTTAAAAAGAATAGACAACTCCTCCTCACTCCTCCCCGTTTAACATAATGACCACGTTCGAGGGGGAAATCATGGCGGATTTACAGACTCCTCCTCCCCAGCTCTGACGAAGCATGTTCCTAAAAAGGGCATAAGGGCGTTATCTCAGGAGGAATATGTAGCCATAGCAAGTGTTAAAAAAAATTGAAACCAGGCGTTAAAGTTGTTTTTAACGTGTCTAAAGTCCAATGCTTTTCAATGGGGCCTAGCGATGATATAGAGGTACTACAGCAATGGCGGAGCAATGGCGGCCTCCAGTGTTGCGGTCATAAAGCAGAGCAGCTAGCGGCCATTGGTTGAGGACAACAAATAGTATTTGTGACACAATTGCTTGAGACCGCGCAGACCTTTCGTTTTCACTGACACTACCTGGAGAGACTCGCCTGGTCTCCAACTAGTCTCCAGGCCGGTGAGATGGACCCTTTAGTTTCAACAATGTAAAAAGAAAAACGTAGTTCGAGGAAATGAACCTTGAATTTACAATTTACTATATAATTCTACAGGAAGACATTTAATCGGTGTAATAATTTAACACCTTATTGTGTAGATGAGGCAGTTTGTTTCCAACTGAAAGCTTTTGTGTGAAAGAGAAAATTGGAATAAAAAAATGACAAAAGTCTCCCCTTAATCACTCGTTTTCATGGCCGTAATAATCAGCCGCCGACTTCAATATTTAACGGGATTAGCTCGATTGTGACTTTCTTCTTTTCTTAGAACCACAATCTTGTTTTGCGTGATCGCTCTAATCCCCACCACGTCTCACCTAAAATTGCCCGATTGATATGTTAATGAGTGATTTCTAAACTTTTAAAACCTTGAACATAATACCTTTTTGTTGTTGGATCTTTTTTGGATGACTTTGATGTGCTGGCTCCCCCATAGTTCACCGGGCCAATTATCACCTGCCGTTCCCCTTCAGACATGTTGTTTGTCTAGTTGTTTTCGCGCTGATAACGTCGGTAAATCTTGGCAATTATTTTGGTAATTATCTCCAAACTCACAAATTCTGGTCACAACTGAGATAAGACCTAAATTACACTGCTTCCCTTTACGGCGTTTTGGTAGTCGCTTTTTTTACTTGTCTTATCTTCGATTGCTGTGCCCTAGATATTAGCCGTGACAACAATTACTTTATTCATGAACATATTAGACAGGGAATCCATCATATTTTTTTTATCCCCGTATTAGAATCTGCTTTATTTTGGAGCAGACAAAGTTGATTTCATAATGATTAATGCCAACGAACGGGAGGAACTAGAGATAAATGATTGCCCGACGGAGGAGAGGTTCGTGCGAGTGTAAAAAAATCAGAATTGTAGTCAAAGGCGTGTGCGAGGTGCTGAACCCAACTCCTCTGGAATTTATCATCTCTTTAATCACTCAAGGGCACTGTGTGCGGGGGTATTTAAGGACGTAGCGTGGCCCAGAACATCGTGTGATGTATGGTCTCTTGTGGGGGGAAGCAAAAGGGCAGTGGTGTAAATATTTGTCTAAGTATCGGAAGTTGTGCTGCAGAATCATTGCAAATCAGACACTCGTTTACGTAGAGCAGCACCTTGTTTTGACCTCTACAAATTCTGAAGGGCATTTGATTCTAGTATTAAAGCAGTATTAAAGGAGCTATATCATGCAAAATCGACTTTTTGGAGTTTTTAGCCATGTTGTTATGCTATTTCCTTATCAAAAACACACCCGGTTTTTGGCTTCATTCACGCAGTTCTCAGTAATCCTCCTGAATCCTGCTCTCTGAGCAGCTGCTCCGCCCTCTCCTGGTAAACGACTGAGTTGTTCCGTTGTGTCGTCACAAAGGAACGGAAGTGCTCGACGTCTGTAATGTAATGCCTTACGGCCTGATTTTAATTTATAAAACAGCTTTTTCATTATTTTGTTGTAAGAGAGAAATAAATATTTTTTTTTTAAACCTCTCCGACGCGTCTGTGCTGTCCCACGACACTAATCAAGCGCACCCACGGCCGGAGGAGCCATGGATCCGAGCAGAAGTCTTGTTTTTTAAGACTGAGCTCTTTCTAACCTACTCTGGACACGCCTGTTCTTTTTTCTTACCCAACGATAATGTCACAGATGCGCAGAATTTCTTTCCGGGATTCAGCGACTATATCAACCAACCTGATGGATGCTTGGTGAACCTTGGCCAGAATCAAAGTGGATTAACTTTTATAACCAACGCGAGTCCCATAACCCGATGGGGAGGCCAGACTGAGCGGTGAGTCAATCAAAACGTGTGTTAGCGTGTGTGTTAGCGTGTGTGTTAGCCATTTATGAAACTGTGTTGCACATGTCAACTCCTTATAACTGCATTATGTGAAGTAACTTTATATAGTATTATATAGTATTTATAATACTGCAAATGTGGAATGAGCGGAGAAAGGGGCGGAGTTAACTGAATCGAAGCGTCTTGTCTTCCGGGTAGGGAAAATACCCCCCAAAAATACTTATATTTCACTCAAAAATGAGTACTCCATAGTGATAGAGGTACAATATATCATATAAATGCCTATACTTTACTTTGGAATGGCTAAAATAGCATGATACAGATCCTTTAAGTAACTCGTGCCCCTAGAGGCCGTAAGCACCACTGCAGGTGTCGTAGCATGTTTTTTTTTTACTCATTAATTGTCTGTGAGAGTAAATACTACGCTGACAGAAAAGACAAAGGGACAGAGGGGTGTTGTACATCCATTTACACAATGGAAATCATTTTTTTCACTCAAACTTGGCTGTAAATACTGTTTAAGTGGCGCTAGACCGCAGTTAGCTTTGCTCGTTAGCTTGTTAGCTTCTTCTCCGTGATTCCATTAGTGGGTATTGCGCCTCCGACCCGGTGGCAGAAAGTTGCAATTGTGGTTTTCTGAGAAATCAGAAAACCACAATAATAATATCATAATAATAATCACAATATTACACTTTGTTGGTTAGAAAGTGCAATATTGATCTAAAGTGGCAACAGTAGTTTCACTTCCTGATTTTCAAGTGATCTCACCGTAAGCTTCTCCCACTCTCTGCTCTTGCTCCTCTTAGCTGCGCAGCTGTTTCAACACAGTGTAGGGTATGAGGGTTTATTAATCAATTAATTTGTTTATTAATTCATTAATAGGTATATTAGCCTTAAAAATTGAACGGGCCACCAGTTTGAAAAAGCGAACAAAATGAAAGAAAGAATAAGCGGCTAAACTACAGATTTATCTGAAGGAAGTGATTCTTGGACCGATACACATTGACCCTTAGTCTGAAATAATAAACACAGACATTACCAAAGCAAACTGTGGTTTATGGAGGTTTAATGATCAAAATCAATTAACAGACAGCATTAAATATGCAAAACAGGATTAACCTAGCAGGTTTACAGAATGAATACTCAGATAAAATGTTCTAAAATTGTATCTGAAAGTCAGTAGGTGAAGTTAAGGTGTTTTGCGTAGAAGTGATGTGAGTCTTATTGAGCCAGGTCTGTGAGATGCGCTTACGACCGTGAGCGAAAGGTTTTCCACGCCAAATGTGGTCCGGCGTCCTGAAGGCTGGTGTCTGATGGCCTTTGGTCGTGGTCTCTCAGGTGGCGATCTGGAGCTGATGCAGGGCGGGGGCCTGTCCCCAGCTCCTCTGGGCCTAAGTCGAATTAGCAAAAATGTTGTCTTGTTGGAAACATGCAAATTGTCCTTAGAAGAAGTAACTGAACAGTTACAATCACGTTGAACAGACAAATGAAGTTCAGGAGTCTGCGGGGGAAGGTTGTCGCCATGTGCTCTTGGTGGTAAAAGCCATGCTCACTCCCCATCTTTGTTCAAACTCAAACTGTCACTCCATCTCGACTCAATCTGAGGATTTGCTTCCTGTACCGTTTTTTTATACAAGTACCATCCGCAGTACTCGACCATTCGATTCAGTCTGTAACTCGATATGACCGGAACACAAGTCACATTGGGATGTGATTTAAGGAATACATTTCTATTGAAATAAACACATTAACAAACATCACAAACTTTACAAATGCAATTTCGACATTATATACATTGTATCTTTGTTGACCTTGGGAAAGAATTTATCATTAGAACAGTTCACATTTGTTGAGTTAATTCTCTCTGTGAATAAATGAATTGGCTTAAGCACTCAGAAGGTGAAAAGATGAAAGATAATTACGTTTTGCAAGAGGTTGAGAGGCGACATTACTTCTGTGTAGTAATGTCACGTGGGTGGGTGGACTTACGGTTCTGAACCATCTGGAGTTTATGGAGGGACTTGTTTGTTCAGCCGTACAGGAGTGAGTTACAGGCGTCAATGCGGGATGTGACCAGGACATGAGCCAGTGTTGCTGTTGCCGTCTGGGGTGAGAGGTGGACGCAGACGGTTGATATTGCGGAGGAGGAGGCAGGCGGGTGGTGTAACTTCTCCCAAGGTGTTTACAGGAGCTTCATGAGAACAACCCTCATGTTGCAACTTAACCGTGCCGTGCTACTTACCTTCTAACCTCTTAAACCCCGCCTGAACCAAGCACATTTACTCCAGTTTGGCTTGAGAAAGGTGTCAAAATAGCGACAAAAACGAGACAAAAAAGCCACAAGAACGAGGATGAAAACGCAACAAAAGAGCGACAAATTTTTTTAATGAGAATTGGCAAAAATTCGCTGAGGAAAAAGATCAGTTTAGATCAGTTTTGTAGGTGTTGGCTTTCAGATGAGGCGTTACACTGGCCTATAGGCTTTTAAAGGGGGGTATTATGTAAAATCGACTTTTTCAAGCTTTATATCATGTTATTATGTCATTCCCTCATTAAACACATGCCTGGAGTGTTGCCTTGGCTCATTCACATATTTTTGAGTAATCAGTAAAAACTTAGACGGCAGCCATTTTAGGTGTAGCTATGCCTCAGTCCTCCTAGGAACGCCCCCACCTCCTGGAGACGCCTCTGGACCTTTCGTCACCAGCCAAGCCACCAACCACTGCTCCTCAGCTCAGCAGAGCCCCCTCCCCGCACAGTAGTGTTGTTTAGATGCCACAGCAGTGTGCTGAAGGGGGCGTGTCGGAAAGCTTCTTAAAGAGACAGAGGCCTATTTCAAGACGTTCAGTACAGCCATTTTGAGAGAGCAATTTTATTCAAGGCAGTTATTTTAATTTACTGCATATACAGACCAACAGAAGGTTACGTCATCATTGTAGTATGCTATAGACTGGTGCTATGTGATTGATAAGCATAATACCCCCCTTTAAGTTTTTAGATTTTCGTTAAGCCGAACTCAAGAAAATGCACCCGGATGACAGATTGTCCTCCTCTGCAAAACGCTGCGTCGCTTAACATGCTGTATTTTAATGCTTAGATTGATTTTTTTGTTCGCAGATTTAGAAGAGTGGGTTACATATGTTCACTGCTTCCAAAACAAAGAGTTGAGAATACATTACCAAAAAACGAGACTCGCCAGCCCTCACAAATGCAAATCAGCCGATAACGAGACACAATATGTTGCTCTTGCATCTGTTGTCTGTGCACTCGCGACAAACAGCAGGAATCTTTCATGTCTCATTTGTTTGAATATGCTGCACATTGCAACGACTACCTGATTTGGTGGAGAAAAAAAAAACATGAAAAGTTTCTTTGGTTCTCTGCCTACTCACGCCGTACGCAACAGCGAGCAACAGCGAGACCGTTCCCAGCGGAGTCTGAAGTCAGCTGTAAACTGGCACATTATAGAGTTTCACACAGTGATCTGAATGTCAAAAGCGCATATCGTTTTTGATTCTCCTCCGCAGACCGACTTAGATCATCTCCGAGTCGGCACCCGCAAAAGGTTACTCACTTTTTATTACATTGTTCCCACTCGACCTTTCTTCATTTGTAAGTCGGCGCTGGGCATGCCGCGCTTACTCCGACTTTCTTTGTCAAATTTGAGAAAGAAATAACTTGAAGGGCACCCCAAGAGCACGCGCCGCTCGACAACCGCGAGGAATTCACTCAGATGCAATGTTAGGGGTAAAAAAAAAAAGATCTGCTCCCACATGTAATGGCTTCGCTCTTGGCCTGTGCCCTGTTCAATCGAGTTGTTTGGAAGCAGAACAGGTTTTAGTTTTTTCCACCACATAATCCCGTCAGACAAACAAAACACGGCAACAGCGGTGGATTTTTTTTGTCTGTTCAAAACCGGCGAAAATACCGAAAACATCCTTGACATGATTCGCGCCGAACTTGGCCCGAAAACACGACAAACCTATTTTTCTTTGTGCCTTTCCAATGCGATTACCTGTGGCACCCTCGTTCATAGTTAAAGGCTTTTTACAGTGCCTCTCCAAACGCTGCGTGCATGTTTTTTTTTACCCCCCCTTCCCCTCATTTTCCAGAAAGCTTTTCATCCCCGGGACCTGCCAGAATCCTGTGTAAGCCTCAAACATGAAGAGTGCAGTGGTGGGAGCAGGCTATTTCCTGGGAGCTTAACCAGACCAGCTAATATGTGCTGCTGCTAAAGCCGTAACAATAACATGCCCTGCTCTGCGCCGCCGAGAGCTCAGGTGAGGCGGTGGACTGCTTTCTGTTGTATTTCGGCCAACAAAATGATGTTAAAAAATGGCTGGGCAGCAGATTTGTACTGACTAGCAATGTAATAGAAGCGGAAATACCGTAATGGGCAGTTTTCAAAGTTTACAAATGGACATCTGAAGTTTCCACTTTAACACGCCATAGAAGTTGGTCTTGATACGATCACACAGTTTTTTTGACGGGATTTTTACATGAAAGGCCCTTCCTGCCGCTGCCAGCCCCATGCGGTGTATAAAGGATCAATCATTTACACGAAGAGAAGGAAAGCATAACTTGAGAACCAGAAAAAGTTTGTGTCTCTGTCCTAGCTCCTAAAACATAGAATTTTAATGAATGAGAGCCGTAAACAATGGCCCAATAACCATCCATCTTCTTCAGCTTCATCTGTCCCAATATCAAGAGTTTTAAGTACGCACTTGTAGAAATGTGTCTTTTCCAATTGTCCCACAGTCGCTGCATAATCACGCTCTCTCTCATACGTCAGTTTATACTGACAGTAGTGGAATGGCAGGTTTTTTTTTTTGTGGGTTTTGATACATTTATGTGACTTGCCAAGTTCTTTAAAGAACTATTGTTACAAAAGAGCAAACGCATGGAGTTCACTTCCTTTAACAATAGATGCTAAGGGCCCGACTTTCCGCTTCTTATAAGGGCTGCGTTGCTCCAAACGAGACAATCATATTGCATGTGCGCAGCTGTTGCACTATGTGCCTGAGCCACTGGCGAGAGGGGTCGCTTATTAAAAAAAAAAACAATGTGTGGTTTATTGCAAGCAGCACTGAGCGCTGCTGTCCTTTTGTGGCCTCACATCTTTTCCTTGTTTGCATCCCACTGTCTCATGTTCTTCCTTTAGCTTTATTATAACTTTATTTATCCCACCGTGAGTTAAACACTGTCCGTGTCCAGTGTCATGAGAGAAAGTGAATATACCGCAGTCCCGCTGTGGCGCAGGTCTGCACACGGCCAGAGCACGATCCAAACAAAAGCACATGTTCACTCCCACTCTCCCACCACCCAGTCCCATGCCCCTCGCCCATTCTCTGCTGTGGAAAGAGTCTGATTGGAGGAAAGTGGTTGTTCTACATAACATCGCCATTGCCCATGGGTGTCTGTCCAGCCCACAACCCTCTTAATGCGCGGGGTCTGGTGCTGGAAGATTTCACACTTTGTCCCTCAGCAGAGGCGCAAAGTCTACTCTGTTTGCGTTTTTTTTTTTTACCATGTTAAAATGTGGTTTTCCCATCAAAAACATACCTGGAGCTGTGTTCTGAGTCACTAGCACATCTTTGTGTAATCAATGGATCTTCACCGGTGGCTATTCTGACTGACTGCAGCTCCCAAGAAGCTCCTCCTGAGGTACTACAAATGGGGAATTATTTCCTCACCTCTCGATCTCTTGCTAAACTTAATCCTTTCACCACAAAGTAAAATCACTCACAATAGCCTCACTGCAGCTGCTCAACGAAGGGGAGCAGAAGGAGTGGGTGGGAGGAGTTTATGGGAAGATTGAGTGGAAATCAGGAAGTGAAGCTACTGAATGTTTTGTTTGTTACCAACAGAATGTAAGATTGGGATAAAGATGCATTGAGATTATTACCTGCAAAAAGCATAAAACCCCTTCTTTCAAAATCTCAGCAAACCTCATCAGGCCAAAGTTTGGGCGACCGAAACACAGCCCAAATTACAGATGGTAATCTCAGCACCGACCTTCTATTCCCGTACATCACAGCTCCATTGTTATTGTCCACCGCTGCTTGTGAATATGCTCACTCTGTTAAAGAGGGGGTATTATGCTTTTTTCAATCACATAGCACCAGTCTATAGCATACTACAATGATGACGTAACCTTCTGTTGGTCTGTATATGCAGTAAATTAAAATAACTGCCTTGAATAAAATTGCTCTCTCAAAATGGCTGTACTGAACGTCTTGAAATAGGCCTCTGTCTCTTTAAGAAGCTTTCCGACACGCCCCCTTCAGCACACTGCTGTGGCATCTAAACAACACTACTGTGCGGGGAGGGGCTCTGCTGAGCGGAGGAGCAGTGGTTGGTGGCTTGGCTGGTGACGAAAGGTCCAGAGGCGTCTCCAGGAGGTGGGGGCGTTCCTAGGAGGACTGAGGCATAGCTACACCTAAAATGGCTGCCGTCTAAGTTTTTACTGATTACTCAAAAATATGTGAATGAGCCAAGGCAACACTCCAGGCATGTGTTTAATGAGGGAATGACATAACATGATATAAAGCTTGAAAAAGTCGATTTTACATAATACCCCCCTTTAAGAATCTACATCTTTAGAGCCTGTTTAACAATCCCACTAATTAGCTTCCTCCGCGACAAAAACACGCTTAAACACCCTCTCCGTGTTTGTATTCTGACGTTGAAGAAGTTGCATTGGAAAAACAGCCCTTTCCCGCACAATGCCTTTCATCCTATCTGTTGTTTGTTGCACATAAAGCGCCGTATACCCACGAGCGTACAGTACAGTATCTCCGGCATACACAAATAAAAATTCAGCATTTCAATGGCGGCGCAGCAACTTTCCCGCATTTCTAGTGGAGCTGTGTGGGTGGCTTTTTTTTATTCTGTCACTACTTTACTTTTTTCCCTTCCACTTCCCTTTCCCCCTCCACTTTTTTAACTGGCCTAATTCCAAGCCTTGTTCCACTTCCATTGTTTGCCACCTACTACATAATGCATTTCATTATTCTGTCTCCTCGCGTCCAAATCATTCTTTTTTATTAAAATTTTTTTTTTATCACAAACAACTAACTTTCCCTCCTCCGCCCCTGTCTCATGTCTCGGCTGCCATCATTTCAATTAGACGCGCGGTTGTTTTGTGACGCTGTCTCGACATGCATTGGCACGTTCATTATCTCATCCCGCGCGGTGACGGACAGAGCGGCTTCCCCCCCCCCTTGTTTTCTGACACGGTATCCGGCTTTACATCGCGGAGCGTGTGAAGTGTACGTCTGAAAGCAGAAAGGACCAGATCGTATTGGTGTGTGGCTTCGAGGGAAACGGGAGCAAAAGGGAAAAATAATAACACAATGAAGATGTTGAGGGAAAGATGGCTTTAGAGTGGGATGAGCGGGAAAAGAGTGGGTTCAAGTGTGGTCGTACTGAAAATAATAATAATGAGAGATTTGGGGGTTTGTTTTACAAGCCGTTTATTCCAATTTGAAACTGGTCCATTAAGTACGCGCCGCACGTTGCTCGGCATCACTGTAAACAAGGTTAGGAAGAGTCGGCCTCATCTAAGGCGCGCAGCAGTTCAGTTATTCTAGCAGTTATTATCGAGAGCGATGAAACCTCTCTGCTTCTCGGACTAATCAGTGAACATTGGATTCTTTGGGGATTGTGCAATCGTACATTTTTCACCAATGATTTGTTAGAACGCAACGACAAGTGAGTTAATATGTGAAAGGTTTGGGATTAGGATTGCAAAGGGGCGCAAAAAGGATGACGCCTCGGCCAGTTCGGTTTCTTTGACAGAGGCCATGGTGAGATGACAGACATGGCAACGAGGGACGCACCGATACCAGGTCTGATCCAGAAAAAACAAACTGTTCTGTTCTTCATCCCCAGTGTCTCTTTCTGCTCATGACACATTATTGTGCGACTATAGCCGCGCTTTAATCCCAGTGTCCACCACTACATGCAGCAACACACAATATCAACTCAGACATGTGACTCAGGAAGAGAAAAAGAGAAGAAACACATTTGTGAAAATCTGCTAATTTTTTATTCACTAAAAAGCTTAAACTGCTTGCAATGTTTTTAAAAAGTCCCAGTGAATAGCTTTAAGGTTACGCTGTTTTGTCTAAAATGTTGAAAATATGCTAATTTAACATTTACACAAGACAAAAACAACTAAATTACTCGCTGTGTATTGCAATCTCAATGTTTTTGCAATGATACAATCATCAATCATTAATAATTACTAGGCTGAGCTGCACTGGACACTTTTCACTTTGCATATGCTGAAAATGAAGACCCTAAATGTCACTGAAAAGCATTAAATTTGTTTCCGGCAGGTATTAAATCTAGATTTAATTTAAACATGTTTTTTTGAGCTTCCAGGCTCTAAATCCCTCAAATACAGAAGATATGGTCCAAAACACATTGAACATTGAACTATCTGTACATTTTACACATGTTATCCTGAAATGTTGCCCTTTTATAGCAGTACTAAGTAACTTGTGCCCCTAGAGGCCATAAGTGCCACTGCAGGTGTCGTAGCATGTTGCATTTTTTACTTATTACTTGTCCATGACAGTAAATACTACGCTGACAGAAAAGACAAAGGGAGAGAGGGATACTGTAGTTAGCTTTGCCCGTTAGCCTGTTAGCTTCTTCTTCGTGATTCCATTAGTGTGTATTGGTGACTCCGACCCGGTGGCAGTCAAGTTTCCAAATGTGGTTTTCTGGCCAGAGACACCAGGGGAAGATGAAAGACCCTCCAATCGTCCCATTAACACTTGTATTACCCCCAGAGGGACTACGGAAAGGATTTATTAAGGTAAACAAGTTATTTTAGTACTGCTTTATCTTTGAGGGCCAAAGATAAAGCACTTGGAACACACCATATCTTATTATATTTCGTCGTTTACATCGCGCTGCCTTGTGTTCTTCCTTATGCATGACAGGCTCTCGCAGGTCAAACTAAAAACTTAACCCCATTGTGAGCTAAACAATGTTTGTGTCTGGAGAGAACATGATAGCTATGCTGGTCCCGTTGTGGTGTGTATCGGCCCCCCAACCCCTCTCCCTCGCCCCTTCCCGGCCGAAATCAATAAATTGCTTGCTGTTACCTGTGTGTAAACCCTGTTGAATTGAGACTCTCTGACTCAATCAGCCCAGTCCAGTTGACAATATTTGAAAAGTTACTCTACCGTCTTTGAACTGGGCAAGACTTGGCCAAAGATAAATGTGTAGTCGGTTTGTTGATATTTTTGCTGCTTAAATTCACCGCAAAAGAAAAATCTATTGCCAATGCGTTATTAAACTCCAATTCTGACAAAACGTTGCATTTTGTCGCCTTTTTTTCCCTTCTCTCCAGGGAATGAGTTCGGTCACCCGGAGTGGCTGGATTTCCCCCGAGCGGGCAACAACGAGAGCTACCATTACGCTCGGCGGCAGTTCAACCTGGTGGAGAGCGATCAACTGCGCTACAGCCAGCTGTACCGCTTCGACCGCGACATGAACTGGACCGAGGACAAGTACGGCTGGCTCGCTGCGCCCCCGGTGAGCCCCGACGCAGCATTTCAACACACCTGTGGTATCGAGACACTTTCACTTAGCCGGGCGCACGCCGCTTAGTCGAGACGCCACAATGTCCTTTTGTTTGTGGTGCCTTTTCCATGAGATCCAAGTTTTTTACTGTTGAGTTGCATAAACCTTTTAAAGGGGGGTATTATGTAAAATCGACTTTTTCAAGCTTTATATCATGTTATTATGTCATTCCCTCATTAAACACATGCCTGGAGTGTTGCCTTGGCTCATTCACATATTTTTGAGTAATCAGTAAAAACTTAGACGGCAGCCATTTTAGGTGTAGCTATGCCTCAGTTCTCCTAGGAACGCCCCCACCTCCTGGAGACGCCTCTGGACCTTTCGTCACCAGCCAAGCCACCAACCACTGCTCCTCAGCTCAGCAGAGCCCCCTCCCCGCACAGTAGTGTTGTTTAGATGCCACAGCAGTGTGCTGAAGGGGGCGTGTCGGAAAGCTTCTTAAAGAGACAGAGGCCTATTTCAAGACGTTCAGTACAGCCATTTTGAGAGAGCAATTTTATTCAAGGCAGTTATTTTAATTTACTGCATATACAGACCAACAGAAGGTTACGTCATCATTGTAGTATGCTATAGACTGGTGCTATGTGATTGAAAAAGCATAATACCCCCTCTTTAAGTAGATTTGTTGATGATCTGAACTTTACTTGAGTTGTACATTTGTTGAGGACTTGTTACTTTTACTCTGCAGTGTTTGAAAGAGGTCATTTCTTTCGCACGACATTTCTAAAAAGACCCCAAAGTAAGGACTACATATAGCCATTAGTTGTATTCTTTTTAAAATCCCGATGATGCACACTCTATGAACAGTAGGTGGCGCTGTGCATATGTACTCTCAGATGTAGTTCATTTCCAATTTCAAATCATCAGTTTAATCAAAAATATATCTCATGCAGGAAGACGCACATAATTATCTATATATATATCTCTCTAATTTTCAAAAGAGGAATGGCATGGGATCATCGTATTTCGAAAACCCATTTAAATTCCATTAAAACTCAAAAATGGTATGTCAAGACATCTGGACTTACTTTAAAAAAAAAAAAAGAGCTGACAGTTTCACTGCCCATCCAGACGGCATCCTCAGAGCTGTTGCCCGTGGCGATCCCAATGACGTCTGTCGGACGAAGAGCAGCGGTGGTTTGAGAGGGGGGGTCAAGGAGGCCAGATATGAGAGATCCATGCGCCCGGCCATCAACAGACGAGGGGGACTCGGGTTCCAGCTGTCCAACACCTGGGACAGAGCCATTCAGATCCAAGCCTTCTTTGGGGCCCCCGTCGGTGATATCACCTGACGTCACTGCGTATTCGTCTATATCTGGTGGGTGTGGTCGCCATGGACGACAGCTCTGAGGATGCCGTCTGGATGAGCAGCGAAACTGTCAGCTCTTTATTGAAGTAGGTCCAGTTGTTTTGAGTATTAAACAACTACTTGGATGACGGAGAAACTACATTGTTTTCTCATTCTAAAATGTGTTCATGATTATCTCCTATAGTCAACATAAATGTAGCTAAAAAATGTGTGTTTCTTGGAGGGGAGCGGCACAGTTGTTTAGGGTTTGTCTGGTGATCAGCAGGTTATGATCAAATCTGGCCCCTTGTGCATCGTTGTTCCATTCCAGATATGACTTTTGCCACTTCACCTATCAGCCATTTCACCTATCCATAAGTCTCAAAAAAAGGGATATTTCAGGATTTTTGACATGGGGCGAAATTTCCTAGTTATCCAGAGTGTTGTTGATGTCTGGAGATTTTTTTAAATTCATACAGTCCTTATATTTGAAGAGTTTAATGGTGCTAGGCTAGTGTTAGGCTAGCGCATGTCTATGGTAACTAGTAGCCTGCATTAAAAACCTCTTCAAAATCATCAGGTAGTCCTCCAGACGTTGCCATATCTGATTTGTAGAAAGCTCCTTTGTGAATTCCACGTGTAGTAATGCAGGTAAACAAACTACTGTACAACCAGGAGTTATTTTAAATGCAAAATGGTTATATTTAAAAAAAATTGTTCAGTCAACACAGACATTTATATCGGTAGTCTGGTGTTATAAGTGATTTGCCTCAGGTGCACTGTGCTTGGGTCAGACTGTTTTTAATGCAGGCTAACTGATACCATAGACATGCACTAGCCTAGCACTAGCCTAGCGCCACTAAACTCTTCAACTATAAGGACTGCATGAATTTAAAAAAATAAATAAAAATCTCCAGAAATCAACAACACTCTTTTTCAGGGGAGTCCTGGCCCCAGAGGGGACCTATTGTACATGATTTTAGTGGTGGGGAAACCGGAGTACCCTGAGGAAACCTACGCAGACCCAAGGAGATCATACAAACGCCACACTGAAAGGCCTTGTCCAGGTGGGAATCGAACCCGGGGCCTTCTAGCTGTGAAGCACGAGCGCTAACCGCTGTGCTACCGTGCTGCCTGCATAATTATAGCATAATTACTTGTTCAAAATAGAAAGCTCACACTGACGTTCTTGAGAAACAATGCCTTCCTTTTACACCATTACCCCGATGAGCCTCCGTATTTGAGCTGCATTCCTCCTGCGGCCCACGGTACACATACGTGCAGGTTATTTTGGGGGGAAACGTCTCACTCTGCGTTCGCTGCGAGCACAGCACTAATAGATTTTGCTCTCCGCGCGTCATTTTGTGAGTCTGTAATTGAAGCCTGTGGGCAAAAACACTAAGTTTATCTCTGGGACGGGGGAGTGCAGCGGTGGCATAATGCATACGTGAGTAAATTGACAGGGATTACAAGCGACTTTGTGTAAGCGATCCCAAAAGCCCGCGGCTTCATTCATAAACATTCACACCACAACATTTAGTATATCCACCAGTGTGAGCGGGTGAGCTTTGAAGAGCCAAATGCAATCCACTTTTTAGCATTTATTAGCAAAAAACACTCTCTATTGGGATGGAAAGGTAAAAGGTAATGCCAAGGCAAAAAATTAAGTCAAAGGAGTGACTAATGCAGCATTTCTTTTACAAAGGCACATTTGAATACTTTTTAGAAGTGTAATATCGACTCAAGTGTCAATAGTGAGACTAAGCTTTATCCTTGGTCCTTTCAGGCTCTGAAAAATATAATATTTTACCGTCAATTTTACAATTTCTACACACTTAAAGCAGTACTAAGTAACGCGTTTACCTTAATAAATCCTTTCCGTAGTCCCTCTGGGGGTAATACAAGTGTTAATGGGATGATTGGAGGGTCTTTCATCTCCCCCTGGTGTCTCTGGCCAGAAAACCATGCTTGCAACTTGAGTGCCACCGGGGCGGAGCAACCAATACACACTAATAGAATCACGGAGAAGAAGCTAACAGGCTAACGGGCAAAGCTAACTGCGGGCTAGCGCCACTTTAAACAGTATTTACAGCCAAGTTTGAGTGAAACAAAATTATCTCCATTGTATAACTGGATGTACAACACCCCTCTCTCCCTTCACCTTTTCTGTCAGCGTAGTATTTACTCTCCAAGACATTTAATAAGTTAAAAAATAGTAACTTGCTAAGACACCTGCAGTTGCGCTTATGGCCTCTAGGGGCAAGAGTTACTTAGTACTGCTTTAAGGCTCATTTTTGCTCTCCGTTTGAAACGCATATGGAGCTTTCTGTCATAGACATAGTAGGCTAATAGGAACAGTACATGAGCTAACCACTGGGTACACTACTGCACACAGCTCAACTGGTGAAGCAGAACAAACGGCTAAACGGCTGAAAAGTTATATGAACCATTTGCAAACAAACCATCACTGTGTTACCTCATTTTCTTGACAATACGGGTGGTGCCATATTGTCTACGTTTCTTCTCGTTTTCAGAATCAAAATAGTATTTATTGCCATGGTTTGAGAACAGGTTCACAAAATAGGAATTTTTCTTGGTGCAATCGTGCAACATAAAACATATAACACAGAATTTAGATAAAAATAACCTATACAAACTTTAAAACTAGAATGCTATAGGGGCGTGCATAAAGAATCTTAAAATAAATAATACAAATAAAAAGTAAAATATGATAAAGACAACAACAAAGAGCAACAACAGGATTGTATTTACAGATGTGCAGGAGCATAAAGTGATAGCAGCAGATCTAAGAGTGGACACACAACACAGTGCAAGTGTTAGGCCCGCCCCTTCAAACTGCTCCTATTGCTCCGTGACCTGACAAACTTCCCTGCGTGGAATGGACAGGGAATAGTATGGCAGAGCCAGGTAACTTGTTTTTGTTCATGAGTCTGATGGCAGAGGGGAAAAAACTCTTCTCATAGCGGAAGGTATAAGTCTGTATGGACCGTAGCCTCCTGCCTGAGGGGAAAGGGGTGAATAGTCCGTGTCCGGGGTGAGAAGGGTCAGCTGTGATCTGACCTGACGCCTCCGGGTCCTGCAGGTGAACAGGTCCTGGAGAGATGGGAGCTCACAGCCAATCACCTTCTCAGCAGCACGCACAATGCGCTGCAGTCTCTGCCTGTCCCGGTCTGTAGCGCCGGGGAACCACACGGTGATGGAGGAGGTGAGGATGGACTCGATGATGGCCGTGTAGAACTGCACCAGCATCTTGGTCGGCAGCTTAAGTTTCCTCAGCTGCCGCAGGAAGAACATCCTCTGCTGGGCCTTTTAATGCGTTTTGTGAAGCACTTCCAACGCCCTCTGATAAGTTTCGATGACACAGGCTGGACATTAGGAAGCGTAAATGAAGTGAGAGTAACTACGCTTGGAACGCACAGATTTATTTACGTACGAAATGGGAGCATAAATAAGCCTTTAGTCGCCGTTTCCTGTCAAAATCTTTACATGTTATTGAGCCACTTCTTAGTGAAAATATGACTGGTCTGTGCTTCTAGTTCTCCATGTGACCCATTCCTGCAGTGAGAATAGTTTGCAGTTTGCTCAGCCCAAGACACAAGTGGAGTCGATAATTCTGATTGGAGAACATCAAACTCAAACGGCGTGGGAGCAAGACGGGGAAAAAAAAACAAAAAAAACGCAGTAGCTCAAACCTCAATTTCAATGCGATAAAGGTTAATCGTGCAGCTCTTATCCAGGGTCAGTCCGTGTCAAAGCAACAGATACATCCTGCTCAAACATCTCGGATTTGCTTCAAACTTGGCCTGATTGTATGAAGAAAAATCGCGGCTTTCACAAAATGTCAAAGTTTGCCGAGTGAGCTCTAACCTTTGCCCAACATAAAAGACATTTTCAGGGTTTGTTCTACACAATAAGCACAGTAAATGCTGACACTGAAGCCCCCTCAGTCTGTCTGTTCTGGGACTGGAACTGCCTTTAGCACAGATTGGCAGCCACTCTTCTATCAGTCTACCCCGGGGCAGCTGTCAAGTGGAAACTGGAAAAGAGCTATAAAAGAGCAGATACACTATATTGCCATCTAGATCTATAATAATTCACAATTGGAATAACACCTATAAATACTTTTGTCCTACTTGATCTGTTAATCTATGCAGCCGAACTGTTTTGACCCAGTTTTGGGGCTCCAGTCCTAATGATGCTCATGTCTGGAGACTGCACAGTGCTGTATCACTCAGAAGCACGCTGCGACTCACTGATCCATGCCCACCTTTACAAGCCGAGAGGCTTCCAGCCGTGATTCTGTCATAGTTTTAGCCAACAGGCGGACACAGACAGATGCAGGCAGATGTAGACAGATGCAGGCAGATACAGGCGGATACAGGCGGTGACGCGTCATACATAGAGGGTGTGGCCAAGTGAGGGGGAAGAAGTCAGTTATGGAAATCATTATTTTTAGAGGATTTCTGAAGGACATACGCATATTTAGCAAATAAAGTCAAGTCGAAATTGGCAGATTGTCCACTAGAAATGAAAAAAACTGCACTCAAAGTTAGCCGTTAGCTTGCAGCATGAAGCTAACTTTAGAATTATGGTTAGCATTCTCCGTTTATGAGCTGTTGAACCACTGTGTTCCTCTCCATGTCTATGTATCTAATTCATAATTCAGCATTTGTTATGTAATAGTTTAATTTAGATTTGTTCCGTTTGATCTTTATGTAAGGGACAATGTACAGAGACATTAAACTCATATAGAGACGGATGTACTGCACCAGATTATAGCTAAGAAGCTAGTTTGCATCTGTAGTCCCTGGAAACAAAATAATTAACAATGTATATTTCATAATAAACAGTAGAACAACAATATCACAATGTTCTAAACATAGATTTAAAAGATTTGTCTCCTGAGATGCCGTATGTGTCTATTTATTTTTCTGTCTAAAACTAAACATAAACAATATAAATAGTATGAAAAAATTAATCAATAACGGATATTAACAGAAGGGACAAATGAAAACAAGACCTCCTGATACAACTATGTTAATTTTATTCAATTCAATTGGCTTTATTGTGATTTCTGTAAGATGTGATGCACAGAGGGGGGGAAGGGGAGAGTTCATCTTTCTGACTGCCTGGTGGATAAACTTGATAAAGCTCTATCCATCCATCGCGGAGGACTTTTCGGCAGGGCATGCGGGGGTTATAGAATTCTATAGATATTATGTAACGCAAAGCAGAGCAGGCTCTGTATTCTGCAGGCATCTACTGCAGCAGTTTAGTCTGGAGCATCAGCGCTATAAGTCAAGCTAAAGTTAGCATTTGACCTGTTGTACAAAAACAACAGGCCACAGAAAGGTTTGATACAGTCACTGACCAATGGCACACAACGGCAAAAGTGTTCATAAATACCACACACCTTTTATCATCCCGAAGACTTCACAGAGGAGCACTGAGACGCAAAAGTGGGCAGGCGATGTTCATGCAGAGCGAGGGAGGGAGAGAGGGCACGTGGGTCGCAGTTGCAGCGTGCACATTTCTCGTTACACAAATACACTTGTGAACAGTTTGTAGATTAAATATGTGCAATAGTGCGTGGACAAAGAGAGCCTCTACCAGCTACCAGATATATTCATAAGCTATCATTTTATTGTCATTGCAATTTTTCAAGCTTCGCCACCAGCACCTGCCGCACCCCCACTTCCGGCGCCCCTGTCCATCAATCCATTTTTTCCACTTTATCCGGGGCCGGGTCGCGGAGGCAGCAGTCTGAGCAGAGATGCCCAGACTTCCCTCTCCATGCAGACCTCCAGCTGCTCTGGAGGCAACACCAGGCCAGCTCAGAGACATTGTCCCTCCAGCGTGTCCTGGGTCTCTCAATCAGTGAAAAACACCCTTATGCAAAAAGGTCTTGCGAAAAGTGTGTTCTCCAATCCACAAAACGAGACAAAAATCTAGAAAAAAAACAAATTTTAGAACTTTTGAGAATTTTAGAAAGAACTTTTAACCATTTTTGACATTGTTCGCTCATCAAAAATCTATAACACTAAATTCGTCTTTACTGACAAATATAAAGTAATGCCGACCAAAAGCAAGTTCATAAGTCACAATTATGTCCACTTATTTTTTTCACCTTTTCAATCCAAAAATCCCACGCTGAACAAACTCAACATCCCAGCAACAAGTCTGGTTTTTTTTTACAGTACATTTTCTAAAAGATCCATAAAGTCTTGCAACATTAAAGAGGGGGTATTATGTAAAATCGACTTTTTCAAGCTTTATATCATGTTATTATGTCATTCCCTCATTAAACACATGCCTGGAGTGTTGCCTTGGCTCATTCACATATTTTTGAGTAATCAGTAAAAACGTAGACGGCAGCCATTTTAGGTGTAGCTATGCCTCAGTCCTCCTAGGAACGCCCCCACCTCCTGGAGACGCCTCTGGACCTTTTGTCACCAGGCAAGCCACCAACCACTGCTCCTCAGCTCAGCAGAGCCCCCTCCCCACACAGTAGTGTTGTTTAGATGCCACAGCAGTGTGCTGAAGGGGGCGTGTCGGAAAGCTTCTTAAAGAGACAGAGGCCTATTTCAAGACGTTCAGTACAGCCATTTTGAGAGAGCAATTTTATTCAAGGCAGTTATTTTAATTTACTGCATATACAGACCAACAGAAGGTTACGTCATCATTGTAGTATGCTATAGACTGGTGCTATGTGATTGAAAAAAGCATAATACCCCCTCTTTAATACTATTTCTGACACTGTTTACAGAATTGCTCAACTGAAATAAAATTCATCGTCCACTAAAAGGAGAATTATTTAACCAAACTGTGATTAAAACTAAACGTTTCTCATCAAAAGACTGAAGAAGTGAGAGTAAGTGAATATTTGTTGTGAGAGCTGACGGCGGACGGGCGGAGGCAGCTCATCCTGGACCCGCGTCCTGCCGGCACGGGTGAACGGGAGCGAGCGGCGGTCCCGGTGGAGGCCGCTGGCAGACAGTGCGCATACATTTGGCTGCTCCGCTGACACAGTGGGGGCTGCTCCTTCTGGCGCTGTCTATTCTGTTTTATGTGCAGCCATATTGCGGATGACAGCCCTTCAGCCTACACCCGAGACATCATCTAATTGTGTTGTGTGTGTTTTTTACACAGCCAATCAAAATCCCCGCTGTAAAATAATTACGTCGGATCACCCTGGCGGAGTAACGTGTACATTGTGTGTAAAACCTCAAGGGCTCGTTCCAATCGGCTGTTGAACCAGTGTTACTTTTGAGGCTGTTTTTCCCAATTTCTCACTTACTTGTAGACATTTAGAAGAGCCCAGAGCTTGCATTTTAATACTATTTTCTCGTGTTTCTCCTTTCAGGATTTGCCAAACAAACAACAAATTTTAGGCAGCTCCAAGCAGACTTCGCACTTGCTTTTGAATGCGTATGATCACAATTGAGACTGCAGTTATTTTGGTAATGTAATGTCACTTGCGAACAATAAAGTTGGTCTTCACGCCGTCTTATTTATAGAACCTCCTACACTTCATAACTTTTTGAGTTTCTCAGTTTTGCAGACTTTTTGTGAAATCAACCTCGCGACATACTCCATAATGGGGTGCACAAAATGAAAAGCACGCAATACTTGATAACCATCTTCAATACAAAGTTATTGTGATACTTTACGAACTTAAGTGTTATTTTTACGGCAGGTATTCATTCTAAATGTCTTTGAAAATAATGACACTGCTTGATCATAATCCATCAAGATTAATTATTTTTGGGGGTTTTCACTGCTGATTGATCCGTATCCATGGTTACATATTCATACCATTCTGAAAAACTACCAGAAATTCTAACAAAAAAGCAACCGGGATGGGAAGTAAAGGCGCTAAGCTAACCACCCATATAGCCGCTGGGTCACTGAAAGATCAAATACGCATGAATATGAACTTCTTATTTTATACATATAAAGTTGCATGATTCATGCTTTTGTTACGACACGGCTGGACTACTGTAACGCTCTGTACACCGGCATTAGCCAGTCCTCGCTTGCACGCCTGCAGCTGGTTCAGAACGCTGCAGCGCGTCTTTTAACTGGCTCACGAAAGCATGATCACATTTCACCTGTTTTGTCTTCCCTTCACTGGCTTCCAATCAAATTCAGAATTGATTTTAAAATTCTTTTATTTGTGTTTAAATGCCTCAATGGTCTTGCTCCGTGTTATCTGTCCGACCTGCTCGTGTCATACTCCCCGACACGTTCGCTGCGATCGGTGGACCAATCGCTGCTTATGGTTCCTCGAACCCATCGCAAACTCAGAGGAGACCGAGCTTTTTCTGTGGTTGGTCCCAAACTGTGGAATGAGCTGCCTCTGTGTGTTAGACAGGCTGACTCCCTTCCTGTTTTTAAATCACGCCTTAAGACGCATTTGTTCTCTTTGGCATTTAACTAGTTTGGAAGTTGACTTTTACTGTTCAAATCGTCCTCTTATGCCACTGTTTATGTGTATATTTGATTGTATTTTTATTTTTGTACGGCACTTTGGTCAACTCTGTTGTTTTTATTAGTGCGTTATAAATAAATTGGATTGGATTAGTGCACTTTTAAAGGTACATTAAGGACATTTATTCAAAAAAGTTGATATTTGTGTGTAATGGACCTTTATGCAGTGTTAATTTCGTCGACTAAAATATTTAGTTAATTTTAGTCAAAGTGATATTTTTGACGACTAAAATTGGACTAAAACTAAATGAAACGTTTTTCATGAGACTAAAACTATGACTAAAATGTCCAGATATTTTAGTCGACTAAAATAAGACTAAATGAAAATGAAAAGGAGAGACTAAAATCATCCAAACTTCTATTGACCGTCTGAAAGAGCCTGATATCATGTAAATCCTCTGCCAAAGGAACAGCTCTGAGCTTTGTTCATATCAGAGCAGCTCCATGAAGCAGAGGAGCTGATTAAATATGATTATAATTAATATTATAAATGCAAAGTCGACTAAATTTGTCTTAAATTTAGTCGACTAAATTCACTTGCAATTTTAGTCGACTAAAACTAGACTCATTGAAGATATTTTTTGACTAAATCTCGACTAAAATTGAATGACATTTTCGTCAAAAGACTAAACTAAATTAAAATATGTTGTCAAAATTAACACTGCCTTTATGTGACCCAATGGCTGTATGATTGGTTAGCTTAGCGCCTTTACTTTTGATCACAGTGGTCTCTACAGCGCTCCAGGATCAATTGTTTTGTAGATTTTGTGGTGAGCGGGTCCGTCAGCAGAGAAACCTTCCAAACGGGTGTATTATGCAACTTTTTATGTATAAAAAAAAGACAACGCCGCCCAAGAAGTGACTTCTTGTTTCAGTCCAGCAGCTCAAAATAAAAGCACACAGCTCGTCTCATTGATTAGTTCAGCAGGTACTTGCAACATTACAAGAATAATATTAAATACACACATTTTAAGTGTTTCGTCTGTTAATAGGCAGAAGTAAAGTTGAACTAATGAACTGCTGAACTAATGAATAAGATGGAGCTTTTATTTTGGTGTGCTGCATCGAACCAGGAAGTCACTTCTTGGGCGGCGTTGTTATGATTTGAAGTTATGCACAGGGTCAAGTGATCCTGGATTGTTCTAGAGACCACTCTGATGGAAAGCAACATCACCAAGCTAACTACTCATACAACTTCTTTTTTTTATACATAAAAACTTGCATAATACACCTTTTTAAAATATCAAAATCTTACTTCATTCCTCTCCCTAGACTAATTAGCAATGATAAATGCATAGATTTGTTGCTTTTGTACCATTAATTGTATTGTATTTGGACAATGGAATGGCATTTAAAGGTTAGTTAAAGGCACAATACCTGATTAGTTTTTTTCTAAGAGCTGAAAACATTTTGTTTTGTCCTTCTAAATATAAAGCATGTGTATCAATTTCATGAACTCTCAGGCGAGTTTTCTAGCATTTCTGTGACAGTGACGCTGAAAAGTGACCCCGCAGGTTGTTAAATGTGCCTATAAACTCGTCTCTGTGAAGAATCTGGGTATTACAAATATGACTTCCTCTTTCACTGTTTGTAATTAAAAAATATCAGGTATAAGGCCTTTAGAGAGGGGGTATTATGCTTTTTTCAATCACATAGCACCAGTCTATAGCATACTACAATGATGACGTAACCTTCTGTTGGTCTGTATATGCAGTAAATTAAAATAACTGCCTTGAATAAAATTGCTCTCTCAAAATGGCTGTACTGAACGTCTTGAAATAGGCCTCTGTCTCTTTAAGAAGCTTTCCGACACGCCCCCTTCAGCACACTGCTGTGGCATCTAAACAACACTACTGTGCGGGAGGGGGCTCTGCTGAGCTGAGGAGCAGTGGTTGGTGGCTTGGCTGGTGACGAAAGGTCCAGAGGCGTCTCCAGGAGGTGGGGGCGTTCCTAGGAGGACTGAGGCATAGCTACACCTAAAATGGCTGCCGTCTATGTTTTTACTGATTACTCAAAAATATGTGAATGAGCCAAGGCAACACTCCAGGCATGTGTTTAATGAGGGAATGACATAATAACATGATATAAAGCTTGGAAAAGTCGATTTAACATAATACCCCCCTTTAACAAAATCTTAGTTAAATTGAAAACCTCTGAGTCACTTGCTATTACGTAATGATCATTTGGCGATCTATTGTGCTGTCCTACTACATAAAGATTTTTTTCCCCCCAATGTTTTGCTTGTAATCAGCCAGTAAACCTCACATAATGGCTCTCTCTCCGTACTGTCAGCTCGTTCCTTAAGCCCAGTGCCACAAGTGTGTTATCTTCCCGTTCGGCCGTGAACTCGCTGCCTTCAAAAATTGGCTCGGCGAACCGCGGCGCTAAAAATAGTGGCGGGTGGCGTCTGACATTGATAATCTGCGCTAATGACACGCCTAACAGTAGCCTTCTCCGCGTCAGAGTGGCAGCTATATCACGAGCAGCTGTCTGGGGCCGAGAGCTTTCGCCCGATTGTGCCATCCCCAATTTGACACGAGAATGAGAGTTTTCGCCGGGGCCGTAATGGAGCGCGCCATTATGAGTTCCTAAAATTCATGACGGGGAAAGTAATGAGTATTCATGAAGACATATTTGATGAGTTTCTTCTTCTCCCCTCCAGGCTTTTGTCAGCGCCAAGCACCAAGAGGACAAGGTCATAGTGTTTGACAGGGCCCGAGTGGTGTTCGTCTTAAACTTCCATCCCAGCAAGAGCTACCAGGACTACAGAGTGGCCGTGGAAGTTCCAGGGAAGTATCCTTTTTCTCTGCTGCCTGTCTGAAAAATTAGACAATGGCTGCTGTTGCTCCACTGCGCGCTCAAAAGAATAATTGTTTCGGTTAGTTCGGCAGGAAGACGTCTTTTCAGTTTGACAGCGTTGTTGGAATTATGTTGATGGTGTGGCAAACGTGTGGGTGGAACTTCTCTAGCTTCTTTGTTTGACAGAAAATGTAATTCCGCAAGTGCCTTTTAACACGTTTGAGGTTATAGACGGTTAATGTTATATTTCTAATTGCGCACTTGCTTAAATGAGTTGTTTTATATTAACACATTATATTTAGCACCACTTCTTGAAACACTTTTTCAAGAGCTGCGGGTTGTTGCCTCCGGTTTTTGCATTACCCTGAAGGAAGGGTTAAAGGAAGGGTAAATGTTTTTTGGGTGACTATCCAAACAGAAAGTAGAATGATGATGGCTTACGCTTATATTGCGCTTTACGAGCCTGTATTACCAAGTTTCTCAAAGTGCTACACTGTAGTCATTATTACTCACGCTAGGGGTGTGCCATATCGTATCGCATATCGTTATCGCAATATAGTTTTTGGATATCGTTGTAATTTTGTATATCGTTGTGGACACGATATAATTTATGTTGCGCTCAGCTCCATCAGAGCAGCAGAAACACTGACTGTAGAACACAGGGACAGGCAATTACAAAGTAAAATGACATTAAGGATGTAAACTGCTTGAGTAGATCATATTTGCTAGGAAATTAGTATTAGCGTAAAAAAAAAAAAGAATAAAATATCAAGGCAAGGCAACTTTATTTATACCGCGCATTTTGTACATAAGGCAACTCAATGCGCCTTCCATTAATGAATTAATCTTCCCAATAGGTGTAAGGCTGGGATTTTGTAAGTAATTTGTCCATTGTCAATTATATCGTTATCGTGATATTTCTTTTTTATATCGTGATATAGATTTTAGGCCATATCGCCCTGCCCTAACTCACGCCATACTCGGTGGTGGTAAACTACTATGGTAAATTAGCTACAGCTGCCCTGGGGTAGACTGATGGAAGCCATGCTACCATTCTGTGCCATCGACCCGCCGACCACCACCGACTCACTCAGTAGTGTGTGAGGCTTACTCACCCACTACATTCATTCTAGCATATTGTACATGTTTTTAGTGGTAGGGGAAACCGGAGCACCTGGAAGAAACTTGCACAAACACAGGGAGGGGCGATGGTGGCGCAGATGGTAGAGCGGGTCGTCTCATGATCAGAAGGTCGGGGGTTCGAATCCCGCCTCCTGAAGGTGCAAACTGTCGTTGTGTCCTTGGGCAAGACACTTCACCCAGCTTGCCTCCAGTGTCTGCGTACATTGGTGTATGAATGAGAGTGTGAATGGGTGAGTGGATCCTTACTGTAAAGCGCTTTGAGTGCCTAACGTAGGTGGAAAAGCGCTATACAAGTTGAGACCATTTACCATATGCTTCACACAGAAACTCCACACAGAAAAGCCGCCTCTGGTTGGGCATCGAACCTGGGACCTTCTAACTGTGAAGCACAAGTGCTAACTGCTGTACCACCGAGCCTTCATGTGCCTTGGAAAAGATGATGCTTCTAGTTGTGAATTGTGAATTACGAGTGCATTGTGTTCAGTTGGTTCTGTGGTCGTAGCAAAATGGAAAACACTTTAAGAAGTAAATTTACGTGAGAAAATAGTCTGATACAAAGCGCCTGCTTTGCTTGATAAAACATAGCCCAGCCTTTTTTATTCTTTTATCCAATGCTAAGTGGAAACAAAAAATACACAGTAACATTCCATTATGTTATTGTGCTGGCTTAAAATGAGTCAGTGAAAATGCATATTAAGCATAAATCTTATTCTTGCCACTTTTCCTTCCAAGTAAAGTCCATGGTCATCTTGTAAACTACAATTCCCCTTCTCCAGTAGAACATATGACATCAGGAGACATTCATGTGCAATTTCCAACTGGGCCAGTGGTATTCACCATCATTTCAATGCCACATTAAGGCAGCGTTCCCAGATCCTATTTGGAAATGAACATAAAGGTACTTCACAATCCAGCATGTGTGTCCACAATCAAACCTTTTTAGTGCTAGTGCCGGCCTCCAGGGGTTAAAGCTCAGTGACTGAACCCCTGAAGTTCAAAATACACTGAAAGGAGACATTCAAAAGTGAAATGGAGCTTTATCCGAACTTTGAACATTAATTTTTAAGCAAAGTTAGCACCTTACTGTAATTTCTGGGGCCAGACTCGCCTTTTCAACAGGTCTAATATTCCCTAATGGTGTCCGCCGCTCCCAGCGCGCGAAGACAAATTGCGTTTTGGAGTAGTCCTGAAAGTCTTAATCCTTTCGGTGATCATTCACGGCGGCACAAATGAGCTCCGTGTAAAAAAGGTCAGTCTGTTTCGCCCGCTATCTCCACCTCTCATCATTATCCCTCTCCTCCCTGGCAAATTTGAACACCCTTTAGCGCGCTGATTGAATTAAACACGGACGTGGAGCCATACGGGGGGGAGACGTTCGACTTGTTAAGAAGCACGTTTGTAATATCACTGACTTAACACTTCGCTACAGGGCGATGGGGGTGTTGTTTAGAAAGGTGTTTTCCATTAGAGGGAATCATAGTGGAGCCCGGTGGTTCAGAAAGCAGTCTCCTTTAGCAGTATTGGCGCTTTTCTCTTCCCAAGGAGCCATACGCTGGATTTTAATGAGTCCCAGAGTTGCGACTACGGTGCGTTATTTTATTAGCTGGAACATACAAAGCGACACAGAGGACGCGCGGTTGTGCTCAAGTTCACACCCAGGGAAATACAAAGAAATGACAGGTTTTGTTTCATAAGGTGTGGAATAATCAAGGGTTTTAAAGAGGGGGTATTATGCTTTTTTCAATCACATAGCACCAGTCTATAGCATACTACAATGATGACGTAACCTTCTGTTGGTCTGTATATGCAGTAAATTAAAACAACTGCCTTGAATAAAATTGCTCTCTCAAAATGGCTGTACTGAACGTCTTGAAATAGGCCTCTGTCTCTTTAAGAAGCTTTCCGACACGCCCCCTTCAGCACACTGCTGTGGCATCTAAACAACACTACTGTGCGGGGAGGGGGCTCTGCTGAGCTGAGGAGCAGTGGTTGGTGGCTTGGCTGGTGACGAAAGGTCCAGAGGCGTCTCCAGGAGGTGGGGGCGTTCCTAGGAGGACTGAGGCATAGCTACACCTAAAATGGCTGCCGTCTAAGTTTTTACTGATTACTCAAAAATATGTGAATGAGCCAAGGCAACACTCCAGGCATGTGTTTAATGAGGGAATGACATAATAACATGATATAAAGCTTGAAAAAGTTGATTTTACATAATACCCCTCTTTAAAAAGGGAGTCAACGGGTTATGTTTTTAGTTGAAAACACTTTGTTAGTGATTGGGAAGCTGGTGGGTAATTACGGACAGTAAAGTAAATGGAGTAAATGTCAGAGTTTGATCATCTGAGATCTATTTATCGTCGCTCTGTTCAAGTCACATATTGAAGTTTGGAAAATGAAAAAAAGGCAGAAAATGTGTGTTTGGCAAAGGCACGTTTTCTAATGGGCTGAGGACATGGCTAAGGCTAAAGATGCAGCAGTGTTTAGAGAGTAAAACGAAACAGAAAATCTCAATATGGCATAAAATATGACCTAGGCCAGTGTTCTCAGACTGTGGTACATGGACAACTAGTGCCCCTGGTGGAAGTTGTCAGGTGGCGCAGGGTCATCTGCAATTTTAGGCTTAATTCATTTTGATTTCAAGTATTTCATTAAGGCTTTAGTAATGAGTATAGGTTACGACAGGGGAGTACAACCTTTTTTCCATCAAGAGCCGCATATCGAAATGTACTGTATATGGCGTGTACGGCCAAAGATTGGCAACCAGTGCAGTAAAACATTCACTCAGGTGCATTTAAAAGAGATTTAAACACTGCCCCACACCTTGATTTAGGCTTGGAACCTTAAAGGGATACTTCGGGATTTTTGACATAGGGCCTCATGTCCTAGTTATCCAGAGTGTTGTTGATGTCTGGAGATATTTTTTTCTTAAATTCATGCAGTTCTTATATTTGAAGAGTCTAGTGGCGCTAGGCTAGGGCAAGGCTAAAGCATTTCTATGGTATCAGTTAGCCTGCATTAAAAACAGTCTGACCCACTCCACAGTGCACCTGAGGCAAATCACTTATAACACCAGACTAACCATATAAATGTCTGTGTCAATAGAATAATTTTAACCTTTTTGCATTTAAAATAACTTATATTTGAGCAGCATCAGCTTTGTGGCTGTAAGCTAACGCAGCGGCGGAGTGATCTGCGAAAAAATGGTCCCTCAAAATGCGGTAATTCATGTGATACAAGGTCAGTTATATTTCAAAAATTATTCTATCGACACAGACATTTATATCGTTAGTCTGGTGTTATAAGTGATTTACCTCAGGTGCACTGTGGAGTGGGTCAGACTGTTTTTAATGCAGGCTAGACTTTACCATAGAAATGCTTTAGCCTTGCCCTAGCCTAGCGCCACTAGACTCTTCAAATATAAGAACTGCATGAATTTAAGAAAAAAATATCTCCAGACATCAACAACACTCTGGATAACTAGGAAATGAGGCCCAATGTCAAAAATCCCGAAGTATCCCTTTAATGCCAGCTCTGTCTCACAATAAAATGATAGTTTTTAAAGTTTTAAAGCAGTACTAAGTAACTTGTTTACCTTAATAAATCCTTTCCGTAGTCCCTCTGGGGGTAATACAAGTGTTAATGGGATGATTGGAGGGTCTTTCAACTCCCTCGGTATCTCTGGCCAGAAAACCACAATTGCAATTTGACTGCCACCGGGTCAGAGTCACCAATACACACTAATAGAATCACGAAGAAGAAGCTAACAGACTAACAGGCAAAGCTAACACGCTAACTAGCGCCACTTAAACAGTATTTACAGCCAATTTTGAGTGAAAAAAATGATCTGCATTGTGTAATTGGATGTACAATATCCCTCTCTCCCTTTGTCTTTTCTGTCAGCGTAGTATTTACTCTCACAGAGAGTTAATAAGTAAAAAAACGCAACATGCTACGACACCTGCAGTGGCGCTTATGGCCTCTAGGGGCACAAGTTACTTAGTACTGCTTTAATTGTGTGAAATTATGGAACTTGCAGTAAAAAGTCCCATCTCCGGAGATGTGTGCCAATTCAACAAGAAGCCAAAGGGCCACCAACAATTGGTCTGAGAGCCGCACTTTGGTCACCCCTGGGTTTCGTGTTTATCTGGTTAGACCTCTCGCTACCGGTTTAGACGAGAGCGATGCGAGCAAAACAGGAAGCGGAGTAACAAGTCAGCGACAGGCGATCATGTATTGTTACTGTGTTATTAGCTGTTCTGCGTTTACATTCCAACAGGATTCTAAATCACGCCCAAACTCGCCTACTGTCGATGCATTTTTAGTAATTTACCACTGATTAGAAACCGATTGCACGGATCCGTTTGAGGTTGGCAGCAGTGGTAAATGTGGGCATGGGGCTTAGACTGATACCCCTGAGGCGCATCAGTCTTGACTTGCTAATGGCTAATAATATGGTCAAATGTAGGTCTACGTGAATCCCTTTCTGACCCGGATTAGTCTTGATTTGACCTTAATCTAAAACTGGTGGCTCATGGAAGGTCAATTATTTAATGAGGCGATATTTGATCTGAAAGGTGTGTGAACCACTGACTTGGACCAACTATGCTTTGAGGCATCCCCAGCTCCTTGAATTTGGGGATGAAATCTGCTCTCCACCCTCAAAGTCATCTCTGTTATGTTCTGGCCTGCTGCTCTGTAAAGCATAATGTGTGGAAGTCCAGGTTTGAGGTGTTTTGACCTGACTGTCCGCCCGCTCCCGCTCGAGGACAAGTCAATATTGCCCATTTCCTCCATTACTCTGTAGGCGGCCGCCCACGCGCTCCAGACAGGTTGTCCTAGCACCGGTCAAAGACAGAAATTCTCTGCTCAGTCTCTTGACGGGTGAGATCTTGTCTGCATTTCGAATTGTTGCAGGTTTTTTGGAAGTTTGAGGCGTAGGAGTGAAAGTAATTTGAGCCTGAACAAATCTGCTAAGGCTGAAGAAAGTTAGTTGAGCTGAACGCTTCTTCCGTGACGTGTCGTGTGACGAGAGACTGACCGTGTGGAAGAGACGGTCTTTCTGCCCAGTACGCACGGGTAATGTAGCTCCAAAACGATTGCATTTGTTTGATGATTTTCCTGCCAATGAGCCTGTTCACTGGCAGCCATTCACTTGATTTCTCGCTGAACTGTTCACCTGTCCTCTCTAATTAAAATCCACTCATTGTTAATCAGTTTATACTCACATTTACACAGAGGGAAGGCGGGCGAAGTGTCTTACCAAGGATACAACAACAGAATGCGGCGTTTGGAGCTGGGACTTGAATCGCTGGCCTCTGAATGCGTGGATAAACACTTTTCAAAGCCACTGAGCAACTGTCGTATCAGGGAGGAAAAAAGGGGCAAACGAGGAGGTATCCGGGCAAGACTCACAGCTAAGCCACACAAGCCCATCTATTCCTACTATTGTTCTGGCTAATGTTCGTTCACTGGAGAATAACACGGAGACGGATCATATTCGTCTTCTACGCTCATCCTGATGGAAAGACTGAGTGAGTGGAGGGAGCTGCGCAGGAGGAAGAGGAAGGAGGAGCTGACCAGTGCAGGACACCACGCTCTGAAACAGGACAAACCTAGGAAGCGGTGCACCATTTCAGAGGAGCACTGGAGGCAGCCAGCCGGGTTTCTCTTGCCTCCAAAAACGGTCAGGTTGGCCCACCATGTTGGCGCGCTCAGGACTAACCTAACACCTGAGCACAATTTCGTTGTACAATTGTACATTGACAAATAAAGCGCGCACTTACGCACTCACTAGTAAATGTACTAGTAAATAAATGTGTTGGGGCGACGGTGGTGCAGAGAGTAGAGCGGGTCGTCTTGTGACCAAAGGGTTGGCGGTTCGAATCCCGCAGGTGCCCACTGTCGTTGTGTCCTTGGGCAAGACACTTCACCCTCCAGTTGCCTCCAGTGTCTGCGTACACTGGTGTATGAATGAGAGTGTGAATGGGTGACTGGTTCCTTGATGTAAAGCGCTTTGAGTTCCTAAAGCAGGTAGAAAGGCGCTATATAAAATGTGACCATTTACCATTTACTTGAGTAAACGTACTTCCCGCCTCTGCGTTTGAGATACGTTTTCCAAGTGAAAAGCCTTTATTGTACAGTGGTCCCTCGTTTATTGTGGGGGTTACGTTCTAAAAATAACCCGTAATAGGCGAAATCCACAAAGTAGTCAGCTTTATTTTTTACTATTATTATTATTATTATTATTATTATATATGTTTTAATACAATAAAACGACACACTTTATACACTTTTCTTACCAGTTCACACAGGTTCTCCCTTATGCCTGGTGTACACTGTGCGATTTTTGTCTTAGATTTGTGTAAGATTTTTAGATGTCACATTACAGATCCCACGCAATGGCCGCTAGCTGCTCTGCTTTATGACCGCAACACAGGAGGCCGCCATTGCTGTAGTACCTCCATATCATCGCTAGGCCCCCATTGAAAAGCATTGGACTTTAGACACGTTAAAAACAACTTTAACGCCTGGTTTCTATTTTTAAACACTTTCTATGGCTACATATTCCTCCTGAGATAACGCTGGGTTAGTCACAAAAAAAGAAACCAGGCTGGTTTTCGAAATACATTTTTTTTTTAATCTCCTACTTAACGGAGGTCGGACTGTTAGCATTGGAGCTGCGCGAGCTACACGTCACGCAAGGGCCGAGTCTACAGTGAAGATCCCGCCCTTTTGCCCTTATTAGGAACATGCTTCGTCAGAGCTGGGGAGGAGGAGTCTGTAAATCCACCATGATTTCCCCTTCGAACGTGGTCATTGTGGTAAACCGGGAGGAGTGAGGAGGAGGAGTCTATTCTTTTTAACGGTCTATGATCCCACGTCTGTAATGTGGTAACATCGTGAGCTGCACTCGTCTCCACTTTGCGATTGTTCAAACTAAGATCGTAGCAACGACTGAAGTTTTATCGTAGCTGTTTCAGACTTCAGAAGGCGAGTGTTTAGCTGAGGCGAGCGCCGCATGCTAGCAGTGTTTATTTCCGCGGAAAAGTGCAGAGAAAGTCCTGTAAAACGCGGAGTCGGACTCACTCATGCACAGCCTGTGTTGCTTGAGACTCTGGCGGCGTGCACTGATGTGTTGACGGGACACTGACTGAGATTCTCTCTGCAGCGAGAGGAAGCTCACTCTACGACTAGCCAATCAGGACGTAGAACACAATGCGCGTATGGCGTAAAATACATGAAACTGCGAGGCCGCAAAAGGTGAACCATGTTATAGCGAGGGACCACTTTAATTGTTTAGCAGCTGGGTCATTTTGCAGCGTTTCATATTTATTACATATAATGGAAACAACTATGAATCACGCCTGAAAGACAGCGGAAAACAGTTTGCCGTCAAACTCCAGTCCTAATTTCCGTAATGTGAATGCGGACGCTGGTCTCATGCTCCTGTTAATGATGAGCCTGTTGCCTGTGCTCTTAATTACACACCTCTCTCCCCTCTCGGTCTGTCTGCGGCTGCCGTGGCGGGCTCATCTCTAATAGTGCCGCTCACACCGTTTTTGAGGGTTTATTTTCATTTAGACGGATCCCCATCTCTCCCCGCCGGTGCTTCCTTTGATGTTTAAGGCGAGGCCTCAGACACCGGGTGGGTTGAGAGGGAAAAATGCAAATAAATACCAGGGCTAAGAACCGGAGCTGTCATTATAGCGAGGCGGCGCGGTAAACACGTACAGCGGAGGGAGAAGGTAGAGTGCGCGAGGAGATGCAGATCCTCCAGCGGGGGAACGCGTGCACTGGATCCAATTAGGAGGGAAGACAGATGAAAGTGCCACTCACAGCCAGAGGAGGTAAACAAGACGCGCTCAAAGATCCAAAAGTGCTTTTCATTACAGCCTGACTTACACTTAACTGCACCTGTATGTGAGGTGGGAGGGGGTCAGACTTATCCCCCCCCCCTCCGCGAGCCTCTGGACAGAGCACCGCCGGGATAATGGCCTCCTATAACTGCCCACACCCAGCCAAAACAGTGTCATTTCAATTTGGTTTAGCCGACTCTGAAAGAGATGTCTGCGCTGTGCTTGACGTTGTTGAGCAGAATGTTTTTTGCTGCTTTGGCTTCTAAAGTGGGCTCTGTATTGGCCGCTTCAAATCTCTGCAGAGGCGTTTGGTATTTTCACCGTTCACATATTTACAGTCTCTGCCGTCGTCATCTCATTGCTTATTATTTAGGATCCGAGCACAAATCCGGGCCAATTGAAAATATCTGACTGCACAAGCTACCGCATGATGCATCAGCGACTTGTTGAAGTAGCTGTTCTTCTTGTAGTAGTTTTATGATGCAGTGCTTTTTTTCTTCTACTTAAGTAATATTGTTTTGAAGCAACACTGCTCTCATTTGTGTAAAAGACACCAAAACATAAACGTTTACGCTCTTGAAAAGCACTATATACAGTAAAACTGATATTTTCTTCTTTTTTTTCTTCATTATTCAGTCCTCCCAGTACTCACAGGCTCAAGTAGTGCTTTCACCAACTTAAGTAAAGTTGTTTTAAAGCAGTACTAAGTAACTCATGCCCCTAGAGGCCATAAGCGTCACTGCAGGTGTCGTAGCATGTTGCGTTTTTTTTTACTCATTAATTGTCCGTGAGAGTAAATACTACGCTGACAGAAAAGACAAAGTGAGAGAGGGATATTGTACATCCAATTAAACAATGGAGATCATTTTTTTCACTCAAACTTGGCTGTAAATAATGCTAAAGTGGCGCTAGCCCGCAGTTAGCTTTGCCCGTTAGCCTGTTAGCTGCTTCTTCGTGATTCTATTAGTGTGTATTGGTGACTCCGACCCGGTGGCAGCCAAATTGCAATTGTGGTTTTCTGGCCAGAGACACCGGGGGAGATGAAAGACCCCCCAATCATCCCATTAACACTTGTATTACCCTTAGAGGGACTACGAAAAGGATTTATTAAGGCAAACAAGTTACTTAGTTCTGCTTTAAAGTAACGTTTCTCTTATTTAATTGAATGTTTTGGCTTAACCCACCTCTGCCAGTAGGTTGGCGGTTTGATCCCAAACTCCTTGTTCATTCTGTAGTGATGTCCTTGGGCAAACACTTCACCCACAGATGTTTGAATGTTCAAGTGTATTTATATGGCGACTTTCCTGCTCAAGGAAAACTCGAAAGTGCTTTACAGTCCTATCACAAAATCTGTAAATATACAGTGGGAGGAAAAAGTGAGTACACAGTTTGGGATTTCTTACATTTCTGCCTAAATTGTTTATCAAAATCATAAGAATGAGTACACAGTGTCTGTTTAAACTAATACCACCCAAACATTTACATTTTATCATATTTTTATTGGCTATAACAAGTAAACATTCACAGGACAGTGAGGAATAAGTAAATACACCGCCCGAATCTCGCTGAACTGCAGCAGTTTTGTAAAGAGGAATGGTCCAAGATTCATCTCACAACCATCATCCTGATCGTTGTGAGCGTCTCATCTGCAACAACAGAAAAGCAGTTATTGCTGCAAAAGAAGAGTCAGTCAGCTATTTAATACAAGGGTTCACTTATTTATTCCACGCTGTTGTGAATGTCTTAGGTCTTTCTGCAAAATATCTTAAAGAGGGGGTATTATGCTTTTTTCAATCACATAGCACCAGTCTATAGCATACTACAATGATGACGTAACTTTCTGTTGGTCTGTATATGCAGTAAATTAAAATAACTGCCTTGAATAAAATTGCTCTCTCAAAATGGCTGTACTGAACGTCTTGAAATAGGCCTCTGTCTCTTTAAGAAGCTTTCCGACACGCCCCCTTCAGCACACTGCTGTGGCATCTAAACAACACTACTGTGCGGGGAGGGGGCTCTGCTGAGCTGAGGAGCAGTGGTTGGTGGCTTGGCTGGTGACGAAAGGTCCAGAGGCGTCTCCAGGAGGTGGGGACGTTCCTAGGAGGACTGAGGCATAGCTACACCTAAAATGGCTGCCGTCTAAGTTTTTACTGATTACTCAAAAATATGTGAATGAGCCAAGGCAACACTCCAGGCATGTGTTTAATGAGGGAATGACATAATAACATGATATAAAGCTTGAAAAAGTCGATTTTACATAATACCCCCCCTTTAATAAACTTGTGAATTAGTTTTTCTATTGATGATATCATGTTGTCCAGACCCTGAGGCAACAAAACAGCCCCACACCATGATTCTCCTGCTCCAGACTTCACAGTGAGGAGAAGGGTTTTGATGTTGGTGCTGTTCCAATTTTCCTCCACATATGACGTTATGTGTTCCGCCCAAACTATTCAACTTTGGGTTAATCAGTCCATTGAATATTTTGCCAGTAGTGCTGTTTGTTTGGGTGGTATTAGTTTAAGCAGACTCTGTTTGGTGCGTGACTGTGATTGGTTGTGATCAAGCAAAAAAAAAAAAAAAAAAGCTTTGCGATATCAGTATAGTGGAGACCATTTGCTGAAATGATTGAAAATGTCTTGTGATGCTGTCTCGATTGATTTCTTTTTTTAATTTATTGGTTTATTTATTTGGTAACAACAAAAAAAGTTGCAAAAACTGCTGCTAAGAAATGAAAATGGATAATACCTGATCTGTAATCTCTCTAAAAAAGGATATAAAGTGTGTTATTCTGCACTAATGTTCAATACAATAATCTTTTTTCAGCAACAAAGCAATCTAAATTAAGATCGAGAAAGCCCGTGTCTACTTATGTAACGATGCGCTTTGCAGATTGTTTCCTATATGAAGAACTGCAGTAAAGCCTTTGGAGAGCGACTTGGAAAGGGGCTGGAGAGTTATTCATAGCGCCTGAGATTTCCATTTTAAATGATTTGTTTCAAAGTTAAAACATCCTCTCCGGCGATACAGCCATCATCATCATCGTGTCGGTTTTGGCCTCCTCCAGTTTTTGACAAGCGCTTCTTTTCATCCCCATTGTCTCTTCTTTTCACTCCTCTCTGCCAACCATTAAAATGCAGTCAGTGTCAGCTTTTCCCTTCTTTATATATATATTTTTTCCCCCTTTCTCCGGTGGACACATTTTTCCGACCGGCGGCGTTATCGGCTGCTTAAGGCGTTTGAAACCTGAGCAGGAAAGGAAGCTCGTCATGAAAGCCGCACCTGTCAGGGCATATTGGTCCTTGATTTACTCTGCACCCTCGGGCGTCTCCACATCGTGTCAGGTCATCATTCTCTCCTCTCGCTCTTGTCTGTCTTGCTTAAATGCTCCTCAGAATAATCCGAGCGCTCGTGACGATAACTTTTGACAATGTAGACGGAGAGACGCGCGGAGTGTGTAAGCAATAAGTCTGCCATTATCTGGAATTATGCGGATAAAACAAGATGGATCGTGCCAGAGTTGTAATATGCTCGCTGTTGTGTTGTACTCCGGGAAGACGTTTTCATCCATCAAAAGGCGTGAACTCCATATGAACTGTGATGAGCGACAGGAAATGTTCGCAAATTCAGCTTTCACGTCCTATATTATCCTTTTAGAAAAGCAACTAAAAATACTTCATGGGTAAAAATCTGTGTTTTAGAAGGCACTCATTTTGGGATTTCAAAACTGCTTGACATGAGTGGAGATGTCTTTTACAAGGTTGTACAAAACCCACCAAAAACTGACTGCCAGTTTTGAGTGCCCAAGTCAATCGATCAACTTGATTTATAAAGCGCTTTTCAAACCAAAGGTATCACAAAGTGCTTTACAGATTACAACATTTAAATCAAGTATCCGGGCAAACATAATGTCCAAATAAGCGTCAGCAGAAGGTGGGGACGAGCGGCGCGGGTGTCCCCTGTCCTTAGACTCTCCAGCACGGCAAGGAAAAACTCAAAAACCCGGTGGGAGAAACGAGAAACCTCGGGGAGAACCACAGAAGCTGGAGAGATCCACTCCCATGGACGGACAGGCTATAGAGACCCAGGCCGAAGGAATCCCCTCAGCAGACGGGCCAAGATCGAGACCATCCAGTCCTTGTTGTCAATCCAGTAGGCAGGGTTCCTCCGTTCAGCCGGGTTCCTCCGTTCGATCTAGACAGGACTCCCAAGGGGGAGTGGGACAGGAGACGTCATGTGAATAGTAATGAACAGACTACAGATAATATAAATATTGTATCATAATAAGACAAAGTTTGCAGTAAGAAGAAGAAGAGGATAGGGCTCAGTGTACCGTACTTCCCACAGCAGTGTTTCTTCTAAGGCAGCTTTACTTCAGGCTGAGGGTTAGAGCTTTATCTAACTGACCAGATCATAAGCTAATTCGAAGAGGTACGTTTTTAGTCTAGTCTTAAATGTAGGGACTGTGTCTGCTTCTTTAACGTGAGCTGGAAGTTTATTCCATAAAACCAGAGCTTGGTAGTTAAAGGCTCTTCCTCCTACAGTGATTTTGGAGACCCGAGGAATCACTAGTAGCCCTGAGTTTTCAGAGCGGAGTGCTCTGATTGGCTGATATGGAACGATAGCGTCTTGGAGATAAAGCGGAGCCAAACCCTTTATGGCTTTAAATGTGAGGAGCAGGATTTTAAAAAGTGAGGGCCATCTTTCCGATGAACTAAACTAGTCGAGCTGGTTTTAAGATTGATGGTGTCTCTAGGCCAGAAAACCACAATTGCAACTTTCCCTGCACCGGGTCGGAGGCGCAATACACACTAATGGAATCATGAAGAAGAAGCTAACAGGCTAACGGGCAAAGCTAACTTAGTTTAGTTTATTAGTTTGTTTGAGCAGTAAACATTCTGCTCAAAAGGAGTGGGCTGAAGCAAGAGCTTATAAGTGCCCACCCCAAAATCAATACAACATTTACAATATAAAGACATTACATGACAGAACTATAATAATAACTTTATCATATTGCAATTACATTATCAATCATACAATTAGCAGCATCATATTTTGATTTGCATGAATGTCAGAGGAAAACCAGTTACACTTCAAAGCGGCTTTTTTAACACAGACCAAATTACAAAGCATTGTTTGAAATGTTCATATAGAAACGAAGCACAACGACAACCACGATCTTGTTTCATGTACGATGTTTAGTACAAAGCAAGTAACAACAGGCAACCCTTAAAGTGCATATGACACATTAGACACAATTTTTGCTAAAACACAGTTAACACGATTATATTTAAGATTTTGCTAAAGATTATACCCATTTTTCTTTAGTTTGACCATTTTTGTGATGTTTATTTTTTCATTTCCTTATTGGACACCGACAGGAAGTGACATCGAAGAAGGTAAACAATTTTAAACTGTTGCCATGCAACCATGTTAAGTCAATGGGAAATGAATGAGTCAAACTGCTATGGAATGTTACCTTCTTTTATGTCACATTTCTTCATTAAAATTGCTGCTTCACTGAAATAACATGATAATTATGCAACTGATGTAATCCATCTAAATAAGTCATATTTTCAAGAGCATTCAAATCTGTCATATGCACTTTAATATAATATATTTCAGCATGTTACCAATGCCAACCTTGGTAACATTACCGAAAGTCACTATTTTTATGTTATAAAGGCACGTTACTATGCAGTACATATTATACGCCGAGATCCTGCTACTTCCCAGCTGTCATTACCATCCTCAATATAATAATAATTTGTGTACAATTTCCTCTTTTTTTTTTCTTTCTCATGTATAATGTATTATGAAAGCCCTACATAGTGTAATTCAAATTAAAAAGTATTAATACATATTATTATACTCAGAGATCCTGCTACTTCCCAGCTGTCATTACCATCCTCAATATAATAATAATTTGTGTACAATTTCCTCTTTTTTTTTCTTTCTCATGTATAATGTATTATGAAAGCCCTACATAGTGTAATTCAAATTAAAAAGTATATTATTATACTCAGAGATCCTGCTACTTCCAGCTGTCATTACCATCCTCAATATAATTTTAATTTGTGTCTAATTATTATAACTGCAGGCTAGCGCCACTTAAACAGTATTTACAGCCAAGTTTGAGTGAAAAAATTACTTCCATTGTGTAATTGGATGTACAATATCCCTCCTCTTCCTTTGTCTTTTCTGTCAGCGTAGTATTTACTCTCACGGACAATTAATGAGTAAAAAAAAACGCAACATGCTACGACACCTGCAGTGGCGCTTATGGCCTCTAGGGGCATGAGTTACTTAGTACTGCTTTAAGACGATAACTAAATTAAAATGACTGAGCGCTTTACACAAAGAACTTCTTTATATTTCTCTCACATCCTTCCCACATCACGGTGAAGTGTTTTGGCCGCGATGGAGAAGACTTATGGCCTTGTAAATAAGCACTAGTGTAGTTTTGTTGTTTTGGTTCTCGCTCATTTGTCCTGTTTCAACTTTGACCAAAATGTGACTAAGCATTTGTTGTTGTTAGAAAAGACATCTGTTTAATTTTCTTATTCCCCCGGCAACTTAACTTGATATAAATGAAACGTCTCGAAACCAGTTAGAAATCACTGCTTAACTTTCCTATTCAGCTCAAATCAGGACAATTTAGATTATATCAAAATCCATTTTTTACACTGCAGGAAGCCACAAGCCCATATTTGGTAGTTAAGTGCCTACAAGGCTGTGGCAGTACGCGCTGCACACTGCTAGGCTTCTATTACTTCCTCCGTAGCCAGAGAAACCACACGGGCGACGGAGAGACGAGCAGCGGGCAATTGCGCTCACAGCCTGCAGATTGTTTTCGGGTCATCAGAGGGACTAATCATCAGTCTCCCCGGCTTTTTTCCCGCTCATTGGACAGGATTGATTGCGTTTCTTAAAGTGCCCCCCCTCCCTCCGCAGCCCGCCCCCCCCCCCCCCTTCAATCTCACCATTTTATTCAACAAAGGCCGTATCGATTACAATAGTTTCCAGCTGAACGGAAAGCTGTTGCGCTCATCCGTTAGCGGCTAACAAAGACTTAATCGCTCAAAATGCCGGCAACTGCCAATTTGTGTGGCCCCGCGCTTCCTTAAAAAGTTTGCCAGGGACTAAATTACTGTAACTAGGGCTCATTGTCGGCGTGGTTTCGCCAGAGGACAGGCATGTGACTGTGGGCGTGTGAGGAGAGGAGTTTGTTTGTAGAAAATTTGAAGCTTCCCAACATTGTTTTGCAGTTGGAAAAGTTTGTATAAACTTCCAGTGCTACTTCAATAGGTGGCGTTCATGATTTAGTATGTGATGATGTCATAACGTCAGGTGGAGGGCAGGGGCTAATAGACCCTTTAACTGCTGACATCATCAGTGACATCAGCTGGAGGCAGGAAGTGATCAAGAGAAATACGATTAAACTAAAACTAGCGATTTTAAGTGTAAAACTACAACTGAAAAATGTGGTCCTGTTGTGGCTTAAGGAGCAAGAACAAGAGGAATGACATTTGAGACGATAAAATAAGATTGATCTGATATTTCCAAAAACAGTTAGACATTTGTGCATCGTTACTATGACAACAGCTACAATGGAAATAGATAGGAATCGAGCTTCCCGCCTCCAGCTAAGCCCGGAATGTTTACAAACAATTAAAGTGTCCATACAACTCTATGGGAGCAAAACAGTTTTGGAAAGAAATTTCCAAAATGAAAATGTCCAAATGTTTTCCCTGATCATCACTTAATAGTGATTTGATTCACAAACCCGCCATATATATTTTTGTATGGCTGAAAGTCCTTTCTACCAGCCCAAATCACAAATATGTTTTTGAATATTGTCTCCACTTTTGGACGCCTTTATGAGGAAATAATTAGACCATAGTTCATATGAGCTGAAAGAGAGGAATTCAGACTTTGTGACAATTTTTCTTTCATGTGATTTGGCTCAAGAATTACAGAGAAATTAGCAATTAAATAAGAGTAGTAATCTGTATTTTGAGCGTTACCATGGTTAAATGGTAGATGGTCTCAACTTATACAGCGCTTTTCCACCTACGTTAGGCACTCAAAGCGCTTTACAGCAAGGAACCAGTCATCCATTCACTCTCTCATTCATACACCAGTGTACGCAGACACTGGAGGTAAGGAGGGAGAAGTGTCTTGCCCAAGGACACAACGACAGCGTGAGCCTTCAGGAGGCGGGATTCGAACCCCCGACCTTCCGGTTACCGCAATGGAATTTTCAGTTGCTCCACCTCAATTTTAAACTATGGGCTCTTTAGAATGTTGTGATGTCACATGAAAGCTACCTATTGAGTTCGGGAATTTCCACAGTTACCATGGAGATGCGCCATCTTTGCAGCTGTTGGCATACATTTCCATTGACTAACATTAGCTAAAAACAGTATAACAAGTGGAGAAAAAAGCTGTGGAACAACTCCGTTAGCTGCTGAGTTACTGCTGGTAAATACATGTAACACACTGTGGTGTCCAAGTGTTTTAATGTGAACAATAACCCCAGTAATTTAACTTTTGAAATCTCCATTAGTTTACAATTGCTGCTAATCCCATGATGCATAGCGATATGACATCACGTTCCCGAACTCTATATAACTCTATGGGAGAAATACAGTTTTTGTAAGAAATCTCCAAAACGAAACTTGACGACTGTTCAACTGGACAACATTACGCTCATGTTTTCAAATATGGTCACCACTTTTTGACGCCTTTCGGAGAAAATAATTGGACATTAGTTCATGTGTGGTGGAAGAGGAGACAATGAACTTTGTGACAGTTTTTGTTTCATGTGGATTTCTCCAGTAATAACTGAGATATGAGCCACAGTTACCATCAATGGCTGCTAGCTGCTCTGCTTTATGACCGCAACACTGGAGGCCGCCATTGAAAAGCATTGGACTTTAGACACGTTAAAAACAACTTTAACGCCTGGTTTCAATTTTTTAAACACTTTCTATGGCTACATATTCCTCCTGAGATAACGCTGGGTTACTCACAAAAAAAGAAACCAGGCTGGTTTTCGAAATAAAATTTTTTTTTTATCTCCTACTTAACGGAGGTCGGACTGTTAGCATTGGAGCTGCGCGAGCTACACGTCACACAAGGGCCGAGTCTACAGTGAAGATCCCGCCCTTATGCCCTTATTAGGAACATGCTTCATCAGAGCAGGGGAGGAGGAGTCTGTAAATCCGCCATGATTTCCCCCTCGAACGTGGTCATTGTGGTAAACGGGGAGGAGTGAGGAGGAGCTGTCTATTCTTTTTAACAGTCTATGGTTACCATAGTTACCACCATGGATTTTTCAGTTGCCCTCCAGTTCCATGTTAAACTATGGGCTCTTTAGGATGTTGTGATGTCACGTGAACGCCACCTTTAAGGATGTCAGCGCGTCAAACAGTGCATGCTGTTGCCGTGTCCTTGGGCACGACACTGAGTTTCAGATTGAGTGAGTCATTGGAGTGGTCAGAGAGGCCGTATCAGCCCACGCACAGCTGTGGCTTCAGGCTGTTCACTGTAATGCACTTTCTAATGGTAAAGTCACACAGCGGATCATTCCAGTGTTTCTGTAGGGCATTTAAAAGCATTCAAAGTGATCAACCTCTTACCCCCCTGCATTAACCAAGCGCATTTTCTCCTGTTCGGCTTTACCCAAATCTAAAAGCTTCTTGAGTGGAGAACTTACAGAACTGATTGTAAAAAAATGTTTGCGTTTTTGTCCAATTTTTAAGTGTTTTTGTCGTGTTTTCATCTTTATTTTTTGTTGTTTTCATAGTTTTTGTGTTGCTTTTTCATCACTTTTTTTGAAATTTTTTGTCGTGTTTTCGTCACTTTTTCTTTGCTTTTTGTGGCTTTTTGTTGTGGTTTTGTTTTTTTAAATTATGTGATTCTTGCTTTTCTGGCACGTTTTCGTCTCCATTTTGACGCTTTTCTCGAGAAGCTTTTAGATTTGGGTAATGCCAAACTGGAGAAAATGTGCTTGGTTCAGGTTGGGTTAAGAGGTTAAATTAATTGTGCTTAGATTAATGCCCCAGTATGTACATGTGCATTTCTGTTAACTTGCACAGCATTATGTTATTTACATAATACAATTTCGGGCCCTAATTCTGTAATACAGTATTTCAAATTATACATTAGGTTTGACATACCCACAAAATAATATATGTTTCAGCTCAAGCTTAAGGTTAAGGTGAACTTTATTGTCCCTGTAGGGAAATTTGTCCTCTACCTTTGACCCATCCTTCGATCCCGCTGGGGTGACCCTTAAGGATCTGTGGGCGGCAGCAGTGCTGCGCTCGGGGACCAATCTCCAGATGTGAAGTAGGGCAGGGTGATATGGCCTAAAATCTATATCACAATATAAAAAAGAAATATCATGATAACAATATATTTGACGATTTGACAACGGAAAAATTACTTCAAAATCCCAGCCTTATGCCTATTGAGAAGATAAATTCAGTGATATTTTTTTTTATAAAAGCATGTATTTCCTTACAAATATTATCTACTCAAGCAGTTTATATCCTTCATTTTACTTTTCAAGCACCTGCCCCTGTGTTCTACAGTCAGTGTTTATGCTGCTCTGATGGAGCTGAGCGTAACATAAATTATAACGTGTCCCAAACGAAATAAAAAATTATATCACGATAACGATATCCGATACGATATGGCCCACCCCTAATGTGAAGTCGGGCTGATCAGAATCACCTGGATGAAGAATTCACCTATCGCACATGTTTTAGTGGTAGAGGAAACCAGACCCGGAGGCTTGCTCACCTGCCTCAACAGCTGAGAGATTTTACTCAACCACCTCCGACTTTCATAGTTTGATAACGTTTGATAGTGCAGCTTTAACAAAAGATATATGCCCAGATTTTGGGTGTTTGTGGCATTAAAAATATTGGATTTTCGCATCAAAAAGACTTAATTTTGACTTGCTGTGATCTGTATGAAACCTGAACATCTGTAATCATGGTAGTGAAGCTTGAATTGTCGACTGGACTGGGTTTGATTGAGTTGACAGTGTTTCCTCTATGTTAATTAAGGAGCGGCGGGAAGGGAACAAAAACAATCATCCCAGCTTCATGAAATAATGCGAGTTTGCTTTCAGCTCTGTTGAGACCGGCTCCTGAAGAAGAGTTTTAGACTTTTCTACACAAAACAAGCGCCTGGGCAAAGGATTATAGAGGCTTCTAAACTTCTGTTCTCCAAATGTGTGAGCACTTTTCAGTGGCGATATTCAAATGACTTTCTGCGCTTTCGATGGACAAGCGGGAGGGCATCCTCAATAATCATTCTTTTCCCGATTATGCTATTTTTGTAATCGTTTAGTGTAATAATCGAAATCGTGATTGAATTTCGATTAATTGCACAGCCCTAGGAACATCTGTAATCATGATTGCGTGTCAAGATGAGAATATGGAGAGGCTGAGGAGGCTGATTCTGCCGCTTTGTGGGAGTGACAAATATGGTCAGAGGGGAGGGAGTTTAAACAGCCAAAATCAACTTTTTGTTTTGTTTTTATTCAGTTTTAAAGGGATATTTCGGGATTTTGACATAGGGCCTCATTTCCTAGTTATCCAGAGTGTTGTTGATGTCTGGAGATATTTTTTCTTAAATTCATGCAGTTCTTATATTTGAAGAGTCTAGTGGCGCTAGGCTAGGCAAGGCTAAAGCATTTCTATGGTATCAGTTAGCCTGCATTAAAAACAGAGCCACTCCACAGTGCACCTGAGGTAAATCACTTATAACACCAGACTAACCATATAAATGTCTGTGTTAATAGAATTTTTTTTTTAATATAACTGACCTTGTATCACATGAATTACCGCATTTTGAGGGACTATTTTCTCGCAGATCACTCCGCCGCTGCGTTAGCTTACAGCCACGAAGCTGGTGCTGCTCAAATATAAGTTATTTTAAATGCAAAATGGTTACAATTATTCTATTAACACAGACATTTATATGGTTAGTCTGGTGTTATAAGTGATTTACCTCAGGTGCACTGTGGAGTGGGTCAGACTGTTTTTAATGCAGGCTAACTGATACCATAGAAATGCTTTAGCCTTGCCCTAGCCTAGCGCCACTAAGCTCTTCAAATAATATAAGAACTGCATGAATTTAAGAAAAATTATCTCCAGACATCAACAACACTCTGGATAACTAGGACATGAGGCCCAATGTCACAAATCCCGAAATATCCCTTTAATTACATGTATCTTAATTTTATAAGTTCTAGGGTAGTAGGAACAAGTCTAGAAATAGTCTTCCAACTGATTGTGCTCACTGTTTCTGGAGAGCTGCGTGAAGAAGTTTGTGAAGTGCGGCTCTTAACCGTTGAGGGGAAACCGCACTCGCATCGCTTCAGTTTTCTAATCATCACAAACAAAGGCAGAGCCAGCGCCCGCCTCTCTCAGCTGCGGGGCGTTTGAGGATCATAGTTCCACTCTATGGGGAGATAAGGTGATTATCCAGCCAGCCAATTATGATGTTTGCTGCGATATCCCTCTAATGCTAAGCCGCCGTAGTAAATAATGTGCTGGTGTCCGTGGACATTAACATAGCATGTAAACAGCCACCTGTACTCAATAAACAGTTTGTCAGGATTCATATTAATATCTACGATAGGTTTTAATGCTACATACTCATTGTTAAAGGGGGGGTAATATGTAAAACCAACCTTTTCAAGCTTTATATCATGTTATTATGTCATTCCCTCATTAAACACATGCCTGGAGTGTTGCCTTGGCTCATTCACATATTTTTGAGTAATCAGTAAAAACTTAGACGGCAGCCATTTTAGGTGTAGCTATGCCTCAGTCCTCCTAGGAACGCCCCCACCTCCTGGAGACGCCTCTGGACCTTTCGTCACCAGCCAAGCCACCAACCACTGCTCCTCAGCTCAGCAGAGCCCCTCCCCGCACAGTAGTGTTGTTTAGATGCCACAGCAGTGTGCTGAAGGGGGCGTGTCGGAAAGCTTCTTAAAGAGACAGAGGCCTATTTCAAGACGTTCAGTACAGCCATTTTGAGAGAGCAATTTTATTCAAGGCAGTTATTTTAATTTACTGCATATACAGACCAACAGAAGGTTACGTCATCATTGTAGTATGCTATAGACTGGTGCTATGTGATTGAGAAAAGCATAATACCCCTCTTTAATATTCACGGATCCAAATTGTATAAAACACGAGGTCAGAATGAGTTCCCAGCACGCCACTGCCTAGAATGGGTGGCAGGGTGGAGCCGGGACACCCTGGGGGGCACCGGGGATTGAAGGGAGGACACAGTGTGGACACAGGGTCAAGTCGTCAAAAATATAGGAAATTAAATTGTTCCAAGAAGCTTTGTTGGATTAATTAATTTGCAAAGTAACTGAAAACAATCCAGCCCAAATGGCCGCTTTTTATATAATGTTGCTAACTTCTGCTTTTGATAATGGATGATATATCAATATGTTCTTCTTGCTTTTGTTCATTGTCTGTAATAAAAGTTTCTACAAATGTATAACTCGACGACGATGTGCCAGGTCTGAATCCTCCCTATTAATATTTTTTTCCTGGATTTTTGTCAGACGCCTGATATCGCAGCATGTCGAACAATAACTGCCAGCATATCTAAGACGCGGAGATGCTAATTTTAGCCGCATTTCCCGCTGTCAGTCACTTGGATCACTTTTCAGATTAAATTCATTATTTCTGCGCCGAATGCGGTAAATTAGAGGGGCGCGCTGGATGGCTGCATCACTTTTGTGTTTATGCAAATGCGCGGCGGCGTTCGCTCCTCTCTGTCACTTCTCCCTCACTTTACGGCTGATGGATGGGTGGAGGATTTACGCGGGCCTTAGAGCTGCCGAGCACAGGGGCCTAAACCCAGAGCGAGTAGTGATGAAAACCTCCGCTCCTGGGCGCCTTACGCTCCCGAGATCTTATAATCTACTTTCCCACTGCTAGAGCTCCTTAACCCGCCTCTCCACCAGATACAAAATCAAGCTGGATTCTGATTTGGGGATCTACGGAGGCCACGGACGACTGGACCACAACACGGACTTCTTCAGCGAGCCGCAGCCGTACAACGGGCGCAACCATTCCATCAAGGTAAATGTGAACACACAGTACTGCACTTTTCTTAGTTCAAGATCAAAAAGTTTCAATCGATGCAGGCTCCAAGGCAAGTAGTAAAACAGTCAATAATCCTAGTTTGAAAGGTTTGTTTTTGGGCCTTTTCTTTATTGTAAAAAATGCCTCTTTGGGGTATTTTTAAGTGTTTAACTCTCTTTACCACAGGGTTCATGTGTTGGGACTTCATTGTGACTCGCTATGGGAGTCACAATGAAATAGAAAACAGGCTGCAACCTCCCTCTCTCTCGGTACAGCTGCATTTTTTTGCCTTTTTCTGTGAGCTGCATTTGTGGTGTCTGTGTTCTACATTGTTTTACTGGATACTTTTGTACGTGTTTGTCGTGTTTTTGTGGGGTTCAGTGGATTATTTTACTGCAGAGTCCATCATTTTTATTTTATTTATTTATTGCTTTATTTGGTTAGTTCCGTCGTCCCCCATGCGCACTCTCAAACACACTCTCATACATCCTGACCTCTTGTACATGTTTTAATGCCGCTTTTTAAAAGTATACAAACAGCGTATCAGCTAAACCCATTTGAGAGCTACACATTTCTTCTTCTGAGACACTGAAGAGGCACCAAGAGCCCCCACACCTGCAGCACAGTGGAGGCGTCACAAGAGGCGCTACAGGAACAAGGAAGGTACAAAGGAGGCGGTGTCCTTAGCTGCGAGACTCACAGCTAAGCCACACATGCCTTCTATTGTTCTGGCTAATAGACGTTCACTGGAGAATAAAACAAATGAACCGCTAAGCTCTTCCCAGACGATGGTGAAAGACTGTTGTGGGGCGGAGGGAGCTGCGCAGGAGGAAGAGGAGGGAGGTGGAGGAGCTGACCAGTGCAGGACACCACGCTCTGAAACAGGGACAAACCCAGGAGGCGCTGCACCGTTTCAGAGGATCAAAGGAGACTGAAGGCAATCAGGTTTCCTCCGGGTGCTACAGTTTCCTTTACCTCCAAAAACCTGCTGGTCAGGTTGACCCACAGTGGCTCAGTCGCAGTGGCTCAGGCCTAACACCTGAACACTATTGTGTACACTTGTACAATGACAAATAAAGCACTTAGTACTTACTACTATTACTATTACTATTACTATTACTATTACCTACTACTTACTACTACTATTTTCAACTATTAATCAAAGCCCATATACTGTATAGGGACAAGAGCTTCTAATCACCTTCTGCTGTAAGTACTATGATACACCAGACTGCTGTGAGTTTGTCTATGTTTGTGTCTGTCCCCATCAGATAAACCAAATTAATAAATCTAAACGTCTAAACATTAAACATCACATGGAGAAATATCTGCACCGGCCTACACTGATTTCAGTAATATCTGAAATCAAAATTGTGTTTAAAGCAGAGAACAGGCTACACTAAGCAAGGTTTAGAGGGGGGTATGTATTATGATTACAATCGACTTTTTAGAGCTTTTTACCGCGTTACAATGTTCTCTCATCAGAAACAGACCTGGGGTTGTATTTCGAATCGATCTTCGAATCTTCACCAGTGGCTATTCTGTGCACCAAAAAAGCTCCATCTTAAGGGCAAAAGTAAAAATGAAAGTCTACACTAAAAAAGACCACCCTCATCTGTAATCTCCAAAACTGCTACTTATCACCACAGGATTTTGCATGTTTAAGTTATTTAAATCAGCCAAACGCCAATTACTCTCACGCCGTGGTCACATTTGCTGGAAAATCTGCTCAAGTCCTTCGTATCCAAGAAATGCTTACTTCACCTCTCGATTTTGTCTTTCTTTTTTTCCTCTTTATTGAAGCAGCAGCAGAGGGGAAGTGGGAGGAGTTTAGAGTTTATTTGCTTGACTTACCAGGAAGTGAAATAACAGGATATTTTGTTTCAGCGGTTTTAGATCAGTATTGCATTTTCTAACGAACAAAGTGTTAGATGGCGCTAAAGATGTGTTTGACATTGTGAACACATACCTGCATAAAGGATAATGGCTCGCTCTTTAAAGAGGCCCAATAGAAAAGCGCCCTCTTGAATGTGACAATGGATGAATAGCCCATTTATGAGCATTGTATGAAAGAATCACCATTTTATACACAATAGATTACACAAGCCGGCCTCTTACTCACACAAGGTCCATGTAATCGTTGTTTTGTTGAGGATAAGACACTTCACCTTCGTCGCTCACTCACAATAATGAGACCAATAAGAAAAGTAAAGATGAAAGTCTACACACACTATTCTGCAGTGCATTACTAAAAAAAAGACCACCCTCATCTGCAATCTCTAAAACAGCTACTTATCACCACATGATTTTGCATGTTTAAAGTGCATATGACAGATTTTAATGCTCTTGAAAATATGACTTATTTAGATGGATTACATCAGTTGCATAGTTATCATTTTTTTTCAGTGAAGCAGCAATTTTAATGAAGAAATGTTAGTTAGTTTAGTTTAGTTAGTTTATTTGAGCAATTTTACATTCATTTTGTCTTTCAAAATTTATACAATTCCGGATGCTCAAAATGGAGTAGGCTGAAGCAATAAGCTTATAAGTGCCTACCCCGTGTTCAACTCAATATACATTTACATAGCATAATAAATTGTAAGTTCTAAATTACATCGACTTTAGGTACAACAGATACAGATTTATAATGAATCATCAGTTTCAGACGTAGCAAAATTTGCCAAGAAGAGCATTTAAATGCTGTACATTTGTTACAGATGTTTGCAATTTAAAGGAAAAAGAACAATTGATAGGACAAAGTGTATCTAAAAAGAATTACTACGTTGTTAATCTGACTTTTAAAGATGTAATTGGAGATTGATCCCAGGTTTATACTGTAGTTCTTTCTGGTATATATTCCAATGTCAGTCTAATGGTGTTTCTAATTATTATATTAAAAATCATTGACATTTCTTATCACACGTTTGACTTGTGTAGGGACAGGCATATTATATTCTGTGTGTTATAATTCTCTTTTGGTCCTGTTATTTTCCGTAGAAATGTTGGGCAGAAAAGTTATTTTTATTTGAATTTTTAAGCTGCTGACAGGAAGTGACATAAAGGAAGGTAACATTCTATAGCAGTTTGACTCACTCATTCCCCATTGACTTAACATGGTTGCACGGCAACAGTTTAAAATTGTTTACCTTCTTCAATGTCACTTCCTGTCGGTGTCCAATAAGGAAGTGAAAACATAAACATCACAAAAATGGTCAAACTAAAGAAAACTGGGATAATCTTTAGCAAAATCTTAAATATAATCGTGTTAACTGTGTTTTAGCAAAAATTGTGTCTAATGTGTCATATGCACTTTAAGAGGTTATTTAAATCAGTTACAGCTACACAGGTAGTTTACCACCACCGAGAACGGAGTGAATGTAAAATTGTCTCATGTAAAGCGCTTTGTGACCATGTCTATGAAAGTTGTTGTATTGATAAAGCTGCTCTTCTTTTGTTTCAGCTGTTTTAGATCGGTATTGCATTGATGGTGCTAAAGATGTGTTTGACATTGTGACCAAATACCTGCATAAAGGATAATGGCTCGCTCTAAAACAGGCCCAATAGAAAAGCGTCCTCGGTGGCTTTGCCCTCGTGAATGTGAGAATGGGTGAATAGCCCATTTATGAGTGTTGTATGAAAAAAAAATCACCATTTTATACACAATAGATTAAGTGCTTACTCACTCAAGGTCCATATAATCATTGTATTGTTGAGGAAAATTCCAAAAAGCCAACAGGAGAAGATAAACTCAATCGTTATTCTAAGGCGAGACACAGCAGGTGAATAGGGAAAAACATTAGATTTAGAGATATCAATTTGAAACTTTTGTTGAACATTACTGATATGAATATGAGAAAAAAATGTATTGCAATTTTTTTTCATTGGGAATTTTTTTCCACTGAATTAGAAATTGTTAAGTCCAAGACGGGAAAGTTTGGCGTCTGTGGGCGTTACTGAAGTGGAGATGTTGTTGCAAGAGTGGAACAAAAAGCTCATTTTGAGAAAACCGTCTCAAGGTTTTGCAGAATCAATAGGTTTTATTGCCAATGTCAGTAAACAGGTTCACAAACTATGAATTTTCTTCGGTGTAATCGTGCAACATGAAATATATACTGTATAAACAGAACATAAAACTTGGTAGAGATAAATAATAAACTATAAACACTTTAAAACTATAAGGGCATGCAATTATTTGGAGCATACCTGTCGCTACGGGCGGGCCATAGGGGCTGTGCCCGTCCCCCAAGATGCTTGTGCCACCCCCAGACAGTGGTGATCATTTGCGCAGTCTTATTTTTGCGCTTTCTGCCCGATTAGAGACCAGCCCAAACTCCACAACAAGTAGCTATTTCCTCCCCTGAAACTGAGAGGGGGCACCGGCGGCATTTCATCCCTCTCTCTCTCTCTCTTTCTCTGTCTGCGGCTCCCGGGTTGTCTGCTAAGAAAATAAAACCCGACCGGAGAATAGCCGATATCGATAGAGGCTTATTAACAGTCCTCATGGCGCTGGAGGAGTCGCGTATGTTTCATAGACACTTTCCCCGCTCTGAGAGTCCACCATGTCGAACCCTTTAGGCTATGCGCATTTCTCCGTCCCTCTGCATCTTTGGGCAAAGGCAGTGACAGGTGCGGGCTGGTAACAAGCAATCTGTATTTTACTACAAAGCGCTGTAGACCGTGGAAAAGACCCCGTGTATTTGTTGTAAGTGTGCGTTTTACTGCTGAAGGCTTGAAAAAAGACTGAAAAGTGGATGTGCCCACAGCACTGACCGAGCCACGCGCTCTCCTGTTTATTCAAAACATGGTCCAAAAACGGTAGTAATTGTGCCCCCTCGTGGATTTCATACGCCCCCCTTAAGACTAACGTTGTGGTAACTTCCTGGAAATCTCTGGCTCGCTAGCGACAAGACGTCATAAAATAAGCGACATACAGGGTAAGTTTTGTCTTTATACTCTGACATGAAAACTAAGACGTAAAGGGAGAAAACCAGCTCGACCACAAAGTGAAAAATCAATGTTTTCTCGCCTTAAATGGAGTAAGAGCATGTTTGTAAAAGTTAAGTCTACAGACAAGTGGAAGAAGTGTATACATGGGCCAAGGTTTATAGCCAACATCGAGCACTAAAGTCTGCCCTGTCCACGCTCTGGCCGACCCGACTCATCTCTCAATAATTAAGTCCTGAATGTGTGTCTGCGGCGAGTCTTTTCGCGGCTCGTCTAATGAGCTTTAAGTGTGTTTTGTAAAAGGGTACGCGCTGTTCCGCCGTTAAGCACCTTCTCCCCGGCCCGAGCCTTCTCCGCTTAACTCCATAATTTACTCTCATTATTATAAATCAAAACACTTTTCATGCCAGTGCCCAGAAAGTGATCACATTTGGCTGCATTCAGAACTTGAGCTCGGGCGTGATATCCATTTCTAAAGCTGCTCCCATAATGTTAGATTTCTTTCCAACTTGAAAACATTTCGCCTAAGCGCTACTCAAGCTGGCAGTTGTCTCACAGCCATAGATTTAGTTATTTACTTGAGAAAACGGTGCATAATTCATAAGCCGAGTGTTTTATGCGGTTAGCGCTTGCAGAAAGTCGTGAAGAGGTGAAGAAACATCTGGGAGAGCGTACGCCACCACTGGGTATACGCATCGTGGAGGCAGCTCACGGCTAATAGCATCAAATAAGTTGGTCCTTGGGAGGAAAAAAGCGGGTGAGAGTGCATTTTAAATAGTGCTGCAGGAGCTTTCGAAACTTTTGCCAATGTTAATTCACACAATCTCTGACAGGGATGGCTGAAGCTGAAGGGCGAGAAATGTATGTGTTAGATGATGAGGATACGTTTCACATGAAGCTAGTATTATATGTTACGTACGTGCAGGTAGGAAAGTGTTGCATCTTATATTGATCTAACAGCGGAAACAAAAATGAGCTCCCCTTTGCTGCTCAATAAAGAAGGAAATTAATTATACCATGTGTGGCTGCAGTGAAGCTAAATCGAGTGTTTTCAGTTTGCGATGAAATGATTACGTTTAGCAAGAGAACCAGACGTGAGGAAAGCGTTTCCTGGATACGTTGGATGTCGGGAGGAGCTATCACTGAGCTGCCACCGCGCTGCTAAGAAAAGCCTCGGGGGAAGAAGACTAGACTTTTGTGCAATCTTCAGCGTCATACCTGGCGCAGAGTGGCTGGACAGACTCCCATGGCGATGATATGCACAGAAGAAGTGGTCCCTCCCTTAGCTTTACCCCCTACAGACCGTGCTAGATTGGAATATTTTCTGCTACTGTGGGTGGGTGGTGGGGGTTGTGCACGTGCTGGTGTGTTGATCTCGTTTATGCAGCGTGGAGTTTGTTTTCTTTATAGGTTTATTTGATGGGGACAGAACAAGAAGCATTGTTGCAAATAACCGATGCCATGTTCATAGGCCATATAGCTAACAGCTAATTTGCAGACCTGGTCCCTAAGACATAAAAATACATAATACATTTACATAAATCATTACAAATAATACAAATTTCAAAAGGCTTGCAATAAAATATAAACTTCTGATGTGTCCACAAGTTTGATTCAGTTTGAGCCATTGTTTAACTTTACTTTTAAACCTGTTCAGGTCTGTTAAAGAGTTCAGATCATCAGGTAAAGTGTTCCAGATAAAGACCTGGCTGGTCTGCAGTCTCCACTGACAGCACCCCTAGTGGTGATCCCGCATTCCTTAATTTTGGGGACTAGAGCGGGACCCATCGACGGTGTTGGGTAGGAACTGAATACATGTATTTAGAATACGTATTTACACTCATTATGGGTAACTGTATTCAGGTACAGTTACTCTTTCATTATAGGGTATTCAGAATACAGTTACTTTCTTGATATCAAAGGAATACATCAAAGTACCCAATCATTAAATTTCAGTTTCATAATCATAACATTAAGAAGAAAAAAGGATCAAAACCGCCGGGGAAAGGTTTAGCTCCGTCTTTCTGGGCTGTGGGCATTTGCAAAGTGCTTTTTTGCATTTCCAACTTAGTGGTAAATACGTTCTTAACAGGCGTGTAGCGTGTAAGTGTAGCGTAAACATCTTCTTAATCATATGCCACATTCATGCATTAAGTACTCTGATTAGACAAAGTAATGGAATATGTTTCTAAATATAAGTAAACAAAGTCAATCAATCAATGGTTTTGTATAGCCCAATATCACAACAGGAGTTGCCTCATAGGGCTGCACCGAACATTAAGGCAGTAAATAAGACAATGTAAAGTTCAGGTGAATCAATTATCCAGGCAAACATAATGTCCAAATAAGCATCAGCAGTAGGTGACGACGAGCGGCGCGGGTGTCCCTGTCCTTAAGTAACTTGTTTACCTTAATAAATCCTTTCCGTAGTCCCTCTGGGGGTATTACAAGTGTTAATGGGATGATTGGGGGTCTTTCATCTCCCCTGGTGTCTCTGGCCAGAAAACCACAATTGCAACTTGACTGCCACTGGGTCGGAGTCACCAATACACACTAATAGAATCATGAAGAAGAAGCTAACGGGCAAAGCTAACTGCGGGCTAGCGCCACTTAAACCGTATTTACAGCCAAGTTTGAGTGAAAAAAATGATCTCCATTGTGTAATTGGATGTACAATATCCCTCTCTCCCTTTGTCTTTTCTGTCAGCGTAGTATTTACTCTCACGGACAGTTAATGAGTAAAAAAACAACATGCTACGACACCTGCAGTGGCGCTTATGGCCTCTAGGGGAGGGGCATGAGTTACTTAGTACTGCTTTAAAGCGAGTATTCAGTATTCTGTAACTAAATACAATTTCAAAGTATTCTTCCCAACACTGCCCATCGATATATTCGGGAGATGGTCAGTGTTTAACTCACAGTGGGAGAAAGAGCTTGTAGTTTGTCTTGTGAGCGTTTAATAAGATGCCCGAGGCTGCGAGCGATGTTAGAGGGGGGTATTATGAGCCTTGGCTCATTCACATATTTTTGAGTAATCAGTAAAAACTTAGACGGCAGCCATTTTAGGTGTAGCTATGCCTCAGTCCTCCTAGGAACGCCCCCACCTCCTGGAGACGCCTCTGGACCTTTCGTCACCAGCCAAGCCACCAACCACTGCTCCTCAGCTCAGCAGAGCCCCCTCCCCGCACAGTAGTGTTGTTTAGATGCTACAGCAGTGTGCTGAAGGGGGCGTGTCGGAAAGCTTCTTAAAGAGACAGAGGCCTATTTCAAGACGTTCAGTACAGCCATTTTGAGAGAGCAATTTTATTCAAGGCAGTTATTTTAATTTACTGCATATACAGACCAACAGAAGGTTATGTCATCATTGTAGTATGCTATAGACTGGTGCTATGTGATTGAAAAAAGCATAATACCCCCTCTTTAATGTTTTTGTGTAACATTGATAGACTGATCTTGGCCAATGAGCGGTGTTTCGAGGGCCGCATTTGTAACTTAGTTTGGACACTCATGCTCCAACTCTTCCCCATTATAATTCTCATTATTGTTGTTATTAAACTGTACTTCTTGCCTGTCACCTTAAACCTCAGTAAGGACCGTCAGCCCTAAGAGATTCTGACATTTAGGAAACTTTCGACATCGCTCTGACACCAAATAGACCGAGACAAATTAAATGTGATTAACTTTTATTCAAATCAGACTTGGGCAATATTCCTCCGCTTCTCTGTAACATTTTCTCTCCCCTCGTTCACCTCGGCTCAACTCTGAACTGTACTGTTGCCGCGAATGACGACTCCCCTGCCTCTAAATGTACTTGGCAGAGCTCAGAGTCTATTAAGCGAATCAAATCAGCATTATTTAAGACGCCGAGGATTGTGGGTAAAAAAAAAAATCTCTTCCTCGCGCCGCGAACGATCCCCCGCCGTTATTAGCTAAGGTTTCATCATTTAACGAGTCCCGATTCCACATTCTCTCAAATCTCTCGCTCGCTCTTATTAATTCAAACATCGCACGCGCGCACACGTCCCCGTTGGCTTAAATGTGAAGTTTAGTTAACAAGTCATCTGCTAATATTGGCACCCCCGAGATTAACGGGAACGGGCGATAGAGGAGTACACAGTCTATACTTTAATATAGACGTCCCCATACAAGCTCCGCAGGGGGGTAGAGTCTTAAATAAACTAGTGCTCGCCTCTCAATTCAAACACCTACGTGGCTTAGCGATCAGCGTCCGTTGGGCTGTGAGACGTGCCCACGCCTTTTACATATTTTATTCCAAAATCCAGCTCGGAAAAAAAGGTCTATGCAAAACTTTTTTAATGGCCTCGTCGCGTCTGTGGCTGCCCACCAGAGGCACAAAGCAAAACCCCTCATGAGAATACATGAAGGCGATGGAGTGAGATGAGTGGAGTTCAGTAGAGGAGACTGGCGCCCGTCCACTTTTAAACTGGACAGCTGCCAGTGCAGGCCTCACCTTTGTGCTCGCCACTGTAACTTTCAAGGTTCATTTACAAACAACAATAAAAAAGATGAAGAAGAAGAAGATCCTTATTTATATAGCGCCTTTCACAGACATGGTCACAAAGCGCTTTTACATGAGAGCATTTTACATTCACTCCACACTCAAAAATGGATGAAAAAGAATTCGTAGGCTCGATCTATTAAAATCAAAATCATTATTTTATTCCCTGAATTTACAATCTAAAGCAAAAGCTATGCTAAAGGCTACATGGTGATGCTCAGTGGGCGGCGAGGGAGGCAGGGCAAGAGGGGGTGCGGCTCCGTATCCTCGCTTTTTATAAGCATAGGAAGTAGGCGGCTACTTGTTGAAGAACCAATCAATGTCCTTGGAATGCTTCTTCTTCTGCGCGATCTGACTCCGCATTGTAACACACTGCCCCCAGTGGATTCCAAGAGTAAGAACAACAAAATGTCCGCCTAATTCAAATCAACCCCAAAAGCACAGATTACAATCAACACAGCTTCATATAATCATTAAAGCCTATTATAACAAAAAACATATATAGAAATATCCAACAGTAGCTTCAGTTTCCCCTGGGAGAGACTGACAGAAGCGCTGTCGCGACTGCACACATCTGCGCCAACGGTCCCTCTGACCACCTCCATACATTCACTCACACACATCATTCATCCTGGCCTATTGTACATGTTCTTAGTGGTAAGGGAAACCGGAGTATACCCGGAGGAAACCTACACAGAAAAAAAAGCAATAGAAGAAAAAGAAATCAGACTTCTCAGACCCGCAAATTGTATTCGTGGTCGCACTGACTGAACGTGGTGTCCTGAGACTTGTTGGAGGGAGATTTGTGCATCACTCTCTCAGCGGCTTCAGTGCTTTGTCGGCCTGCTGCATCTGGGATTGGTGGGGATCATTGTGCTGACTGTTGCCATCAGGTTGTTGTGCATTGCCCTGCTTTTGGCTCCGACCACATTAATGAAATTATTTAGTTTTTTATTTAGTTTTTTATTTCAAACACACAATGAAAAAGTGTACAGTATGTACAACATAAAACAATAATCCAAGGAACACTGATAGTCAAAAAAAAAAATTCACCGCAGCTTGATAAGGAGTGGGCTGAAGTTTAACACTTATCAATTCCCACCCCCTCTTCCAAAAACTTAATACAATAGTTTACTTCCTTAGTTATATTCGTTTTCTTACGAACATTTCTTAAATGATAATTACAGGGGTGGAAACTTATAAATTATACTTCCTCCCACTCCTTTTCGAGTTTATGTACAGTATTATGTATATATGAAAGCATGTTAAAGTGTTGTAAAAGCTGTACTTGTTAATAAAAATAATGTATATGTAATGTACATTGAACATGGCATAAGCAATCAATCAGTCCAATCAATCGGTTTAGTCAAACACTAGGATTAGAGATGTTAATTCTTTTACATGTTTCGGCCTTCCTCACAAGTATGAGAAGGACGGCCTGGAGATGGGGGCTGAAACATGTAAAGGTAAAAGAATTTAACATCTCTAATCCTAGTGTTTGACTAAATGAACTTTGATGGTTATACTAGTAACACGTAGACACAATAAATGTTGCTAAGCTTATTTTTGCTTGCTGCTTTAAACACTTAAAGCAGAACTAAGTAACCCGTGCACCCTAGAGGCCATAAGCGCCACTGCTGGTGTCGTAGCATGTTGTGTTTTTTACTTAATTGTCCGTGAGAGTAAATACTACGCTGACAGAAAAGGCGAAGGGAGAGAGGGATATTGTTCATCCAATTACACAATGGAGATCATTTTTCACTCAAACTTGGCTGTAAATACTGTTTAAGTGGCGCTAGCCCAGTTAGCTTTGCCTGTTAGTTTCTTCTTCATGATTCCATTAGTGTGTATTGGTGGCTCTGACCCGGAGGCAGCGGAAGTTGCAAATGTAGTTTTCTGGCCAGAGACACCAGGGGGAGATGAAAGACCCCCCAATCATCCCATTAACACTTGTATTACCCCCAGAGGGACTACCAAAAGGATTTATTAAGGTAAACAATCTACTTAGTACTGCTTTAAGGCCTGATATACCATGCCTTTCCGGTGCTAAATTGCAAGTTCTTCTTCAGTCTTCATTTACTGTATCATTACAAACTCTTTATATCATTAGTGGTGTAAATCGTGCTGTGGCCTTTTAGCGTTTATTGTAAATGCTTCACTGATATTTAATCAGTCGTTGATAATCTGCATCGCATCAGTGAATGAATTTCTTTAAAGAGGGGGTATTATGCTTTTTTCAATCACATAGCACCAGTCTATAGCATACTACAATGATGACGTAACCTTCTGTTGGTCTGTATATGCAGTAAATTAAAATAACTGCCTTGAATAAAATTGCTCTCTCAAAATGGCTGTACTGAACGTCTTGAAATAGGCCTCTGTCTCTTTAAGAAGCTTTCCGACACGCCCCCTTCAGCACACTGCTGTGGCATCTAAACAACACTACTGTGCGGGGAGGGGGCTCTGCTGAGCTGAGGAGCAGTGGTTGGTGGCTTGGCTGGTGACGAAAGGTCCAGAGGCGTCTCCAGGAGGTGGGGGCGTTCCTAGGAGGACTGAGGCATAGCTACACCTAAAATGGCTGCCGTCTAAGTTTTTACTGATTACTCAAAAATATGTGAATGAGCCAAGGCAACACTCCAGGCATGTGTTTAATGAGGGAATGACATAATAACATGATATAAAGCTTGAAAAAGTCGATTTTACATAATACCCCCCCTTTAACAAATCCTGCTGTAAGTTGCATTCATTTTTTCATCCTGTATATTTGGTAACAATCTCAAAAGGACCTTGTTCACTATCTTACAATTTGTTTGGTAGAAAACTTCATATTGATCTAAAAAGGCTTCCTCCTGGTTCAATGACTGCACTCTACTGCTCACCACCTGAGAAATTTCCAAAATAAAACCTTGAAAAATAAATGAGGGCAGCAAAATCGTTACAGAATCATAAATCACTACCATTACAACATGACAAAGCCCGCTAAGTAAACAAAGTCGCTGCCATTTTTAGACTGGTAAAAACATCCACTTTTTCCCCCTTTATTTTCCAAACTGTCAGCTCGAGGCACTCAGCGGGACGTCACAAAAACCTCAAAGTGTGCGCCGCTCCCTACGAACAATTACCTTCCAGTCATCGTAGGGGTTTTTCGAAACGCAAGGGCTAAATACCCCTGCGCGGAGATGTTTTATTTTAAGTTAACCTATTCCGCCATTTGCCCCATTTGCCGTATTCTTGAGTCGCGGGGTGTCAAAACTCCAATCTCCGCAGAATAATTAGCTGCTGGGAGAAACCTTTGATAAACTTTACGCGCATCAAACTAGGTGTCTCCTCTGACGGCGCGCGCAAAGGAAAAAAAGCAGTGACGCCGAGTTGCAGAAGGAGAGGGGTGGAATAAAAGCGGAGAATGATCAAAAGACGCTTGTTTCTATAGCAAATATCTAACAACGTCTGCACGAGTGGGAGGCGAGCGTGCGATGAGAAGGAGAGACGCGCTACAGTGGCGTGTGCTTGGGCCTCGGGGTTAGGGGAAGCCCACTGAGAGGCAATGTACTGTATACTGTCTATAGTGTGGCTGAGATTAGATAAAGTCATGGAAAGTTCATTGGTTTTCAGCGCAGAACATTATGAGTTACAATAAGACGGCATGTGGTTTATTTGGGTACGGGTTAAAGAGGGGGTATTATGCTTTTTTCAATCACATAGCACCAGTCTATAGCATACTACAATGATGACGTAACCTTCTGTTGGTCTGTATATGCAGTAAATTAAAATAACTGCCTTGAATAAAAATGCTCTCTCAAAATGGCTGTACTGAATGTCTTGAAATAGGCCTCTGTCTCTTTAAGAAGCTTTCCGACACGCCCCTTCAGCACACTGCTGTGGCATCTAAACAACACTACTGTGCGGGAGGGGGCTCTGCTGAGCTGAGGAGCAGTGGTTGGTGGCTTGGCTGGTGATGAAAGGTCCAGAGGCGTCTCCAGGAGGTGGGGGCGTTCCTAGGAGGACTGAGGCATAGCTACACCTAAAATGGCTGCCGTCTAAATTTTTACTGATTACTCAAAAATATGTGAATGAGCCAAGGCAACACTCCAGGCATGTGTTTAATGAGGGAATGATATAATAACATGATATAAAGCTTGAAAAAGTCGATTTTACATAATACCCCTCCTTTAACCAACAGAGGAGGGGTATGGACACATTTCCTTAGTCATGGGACGTTACTTTTTACCAAGTCGATAGATGGGGGGCCGAGCCTGTCCATGGCGGTCCAAACTCGAGCATCGCTTTGTATCAACAGTAGTGATTATCCTCAAATCTACCACACTACACGATTTTTGGCCCAATTTTGCTATATTTTTCAGTCTTCCCGAGTCGTGGCTAGTTGAAGACAGTAACAGAGAGAGTGTGTCTCATAGTGTGGGGGGGTCAATGACTGGACTCGCGTTCGAATCTTGTAATGTGACAAATCTCAGGAAATCAAACACGTTTTAATTGTAAGCCCGATTTTGAACGCACAGGGGAAGCGTGGGTGATTTTAGCGTTCCAAAAGTGACACTTGTGCTCCATCCGAAACCAGTAAATTGGTAAGAGGTCTTACGCCAAACCGGATGTGCGTCAGCGTCCGCCATGATAAGAATCGTCCGAATTGGGCTGTCGGTTAGGAAGGAGTTAGGGAAAGTGGCCTGTATGCTAACTATCATAGCCACTTTAGCATAGGGACCTCTGATGCTAACTCACTGGCGATTAGGAGCTATGTGCCATCCCATAAGCCACTGCGCCAATCTCCCCACCCCCCTCGCCCCCACACTTGAGTGATTCATTCGCAACCACTGTTGATTGACAGGTGCACATTAATAATAAAAATAATTTAAAATAATACGATTCTGCACAAGCCAAACTTTATAAAAGTGACAAAATGCATGTTAGTCACCACAGCACAGTCACATGGTTTTAAAGAGCCTCCTCAGTAAATGGACTGAAGGCAGTTTATGCTTTTGTTTTCATTTAGTAGAAACTTAAGCCACATGGCTAATTTGCATACTGTAGCTTTATGAAACCGCTGTTAAGATAAAATAAAGGGAAATGTGAAGGATCATTTGCATGATTCTCTTTTTTTCACCTTAAATGCCTTTATTTGGACACTGTGTTGTTGTTGGACAATATACAGTAGGTGGCAGTGTTTGGCTTGCACTGAAGAAAAACAGCTGTTGGTGATGTCACTTCCCCTTCCCCTGGGTAAGGACGGTGGAATTGGGGAAATGCTGCTGAAGCTCTAGTTCACTAACTGCATAGAGATCTAACAGTTGAGCCCATGAAAGGTTAAGGATTAGTCGCTAGTGTTAGTGCTTAGAGACTACAATTTGATGGTTTCGGATGCAGCAACAGAAAGCAGTGGCTAATGATATAGTACAACCAGATACACCCAGAAAAACACCGTAGCTCCTCCCTTTTCATTTCTCTGTCACAACAGTGGCACAAACAACTAATTAATATCCACAGCGAGCCCCACGAAGACCACACCAAACGACCTTTTATCACCAGAAGTTCACAAGAACAACTTTTTCCAGCCACTTCTCTCCGCTGTCTCCTGCGTCTCGTGGCTGGTGTCCAACTCCTTTTCTTATTAATAAATACACTGGTAATACGTCCCGCTTCTTCTTGTCACCTACTTTTAATTTCCATTTGACACTGTTGACTAATCGGGTCACGCACTTGGCTCACAAACAGAAGCCTTTCATTGCTGATCTGGAGTCAGTTTTTCTCCTCCAAAGAGAGAAATGAAGCCAGAGAGAGGACATACGCACTAATTATATATTATATATAAAACATTAGCATCCGCTGTTTGACAGACTCGTGTCTGCTCTTACAATTCTCAGTCATTATTTGTGAATTCTCAGTCCTTCTATAATGTCTAGGGATTTTTTAGAATTGTGAATGGTAAGATGCTAAATGGTATCCCTACATAGGCACTCAAAGTGTTTTTCATCAAGGAATCACTCACCCATTCAATACAATTCAAGTGTATTTAAATAACAATTACTAACAGCATGAGGTAAAGCAAATATATTAAAGAGGGGTATTATGCTTTTTTCAATCACATAGCACCAATGATGACATAAACTTCTGTTGGTCTGTATATGCAGTAAATTAAAATAACTGCCTTGAATAAAATTGCTCTCTCAAAATGGCTGTACTGAACGTGTTGAAATAGGCCTCTGTCTCTTTAAGAAGCTTTCCGACACGCCCCCTTCAGCACACTGCTGTGGCATCTAAACAACACTACTGTGCGGGGAGGGGGCTCTGCTGAGCTGAGGAGCAGTGGTTGGTGGCTTGGCTGGTGACAAAAGGTCCAGAGGCGTCTCCAGGAGGTGGGGGCGTTCCTAGGAGGACTGAGGCATAGCTACACCTAAAATGGCTGCCGTCTAAGTTTTTACTGATTACTCAAAAATATGTGAATGAGCCAAGGCAACACTCCAGGCATGTGTTTAATGAGGGAATGACATAATAACATGATATAAAGCTTGAAAAAGTCGATTTTACATAATACCCCCTCTTTAACAATACAACAGGTAATCCAAGACGTACTACATTTTGAAGGTCAGGTTGAAGAGGTGGATTTCAGTCTCGACTTAAATGGTGCTAAAGACTGAGAGGACCTGACAGACAGAAGGACGCTGTTCTACAGACAACTCTGGCACTGGTGGTTCTTGGGCCTCTTCAGGTGGTTCGCATGGTCATCCGTGGGTTAGCTATGCATTTAATGTTCACACCTAGTTCAGACAAAATGTGGTCTTTTACACACTTTTTAGACTCCATCCTGATCTTCATCTAGGACTGGTGTTATTTGGGAGAAAAGACGTTTTTTACGAGGCAGTACTTGGAAGGTCAAATATTTTTACGAGGAGCTCGGTGACGTGAGATGTTTGAGAACAGCTCAACTATGGCCTGCTTCTGTTCTATTTAATGAGAACAAATGCTGCAAAAAAAAGCATTAATTCTTTTGGTAAAATGTGCTAGTGGTGATTTGTGCTCAAAACTCCATCTGTAAGATCTGTTTTAATTAGTGAAACTAAAATCAAAGGCTGCCGTTTTAGCTCTGAAATGAACACTACAAGTCTAATGAAGGTTAGTAGACTTTAAAAATCACAACATTCAGGCTTTAATCAAAGTATGGGCTTGTGTTTTGAGAGGGAGACGGGCTAAATATGCAGGATTACTGAAACATTCGGGAAGGAAACAAAACAAGCTTGGTGAGGGCAATCATTATAACATGGTTAAAGGCTCCAAAAAGCCAATTCAGCATAAAATGGGCCCTTTTAACTTTTGTAAAAAATGGAAAAATGTGTGTGAGAAATCAAGTATTCTGAGAAAGAGGCAGGATATTCTCACACTGTATTCCACCTCTTATGACGCATTGTTTCACTGTCCGGCTTTTCTTTGGCTTTTTGAATTGCACTCGAAAGCGGCCTTAGCCTTCAAAGCACTGTCCGTGCGCTCAAATCCCTTCTCTTTAGCGCTGGAACAGCCTATAGCGGTGCTTATGGGACGCTGATCCCAGTGAAGAGAGTACAAACCAAGCGTACACAGCGCCCAAGAGTTGCAGAGGTCGGCGGATGGGGTCAGGGAATCGCGGGCCCCGTGGTTGATCTGCTCCTCTGAAGCGCCTCATGAATCCTTTATGGCACTGTTTGAACATTGATCCGACCAGTGCTGGAGCGCAGGTGAGGAGGAGGCGCTGCTGAGGGAAGGAAGAGAAATCAGAATTCTCCACAAATAAGGCAAGAAGTAAAACAAGAAAGATTCAAATCGTGCATGTATTTCAAACTTGCCTAGAGTGATGTATTTGTTTTCTGCATCTCCTCCTGGGCATATACAGGTACTGCCTGCATATATACATATGTATTTATTAAGTTCGACAATAAGGAATGCCAAGGTTTAAGTGTCCATATGAGTTAGAAAGTGGAATAAACAACACTTTTAGACATATTTTAAATGTTGACTATGTGTGTACTGCTGTATCAGTTTGTGCGTCATATTAACCTTGATCAAATATCGACTGGAGTCAGTTGAGTTGGGGATGTTTCGCTTCTATCTTCAGAAGCGTCTTCTCTTTCTTGTTGGCAAAATGTCAGACACACAAGCTAGAGGCCTACTTAAAGGAATAGGCCACAGTTTTTCCATACTGAGATATGTTCTTACCTGAGCTTAGACAAGTTGATGCGTACCTGTCTGGTCTTTGTGCGTGCGCTCAGTCACGCAAATGTTTTTAGCATTTAGCCTCTCCCAGCAAAAGTATAGTCCCAACCTGGGGTGAACTTAGAAGCTACCAAGCTGTTCCACGTTTCCCAATTTAAATACAGTTACGTGAACCTTTACACGATCCAAGTCTAGTTACACAAAATTAAACATGTACATTTTCTAAGCGGATAAAAACACACAATAACACCTGGAGTACTTCGACGATATCACTGCGCGGACGTCGAAGTACTCCAGGTGTAGCTTCTAGCTTCACCCCAGTTTGGAGCTATACCTTTGCTGGGAGATGCTATATGCTAACAACATTTGCGTGACTGAGCGCACGCACAAAGACCAGACAGTTACGAATTAACTCGTCTAAGGTAAGAACATATTTCAGAATGGAAAAACGGTGGCCTATTCCTTTAAATTCACAGTCCTTGTTCTGGGCTCGGGCAAAACTGGGATTTCCCGTTTGCATTAGCAAAGCCTCTTTTGTACAAAAGAGACAAACCGTGTCGGAGGCCATGCCCGCGGTTCAGTGTGGATTTGTGCTTTTTGACAAAATGCACAAGAAGTTTTGCATTGGTAAAGAGTGATGGAAACGCCACATTTCACAATTAGAAGCCATACAAAGTAAACCCGATTTGACGTAGCGAATGGAAAAAAAATCAAGTGGCCATTGGCGGTGGAGTCAACCTTTTGAATGAACTGGACAGAGAGAGAATAAAGTAATCCCATCAGTCCCATCATCTAATCCCAAATTTTTTCCCCCCAGATTAAGCATCTATCAATCACTCGTCTTGTATAGCCCAATATCACAACAGGAGTTGCCTCACAGGACTGCACAAACATCAAGGCAACTAAACAATGGAAAGGCCAATGTAGGTCCTTTTACTCCCTGCATTGGCTCCCGGTCCTTTTCAGAATCCAGTACAAACGTTTGCTGTTCGTTTTCAGTTCGATCCACGGCCTCACACCTGTGTATTTATGTGAGACTCTGACCCCTCACTAGCCCAGCAGAGCCCTATGTTCTGCCCAACACCACCTGCTCGAGGTCACGTTACAAACGGTGGGGTGATCGTGCTTTTGCTGTGGCAAGTCCAAAACTCTGCAACTCGTTTCCGCTTGAGTTATGTGCCGTCACTGCCCCTGTTTAAAGAAAACCTAAAGACTCGCCTGTTTAGAAGGGCATTTGACACATAGTTCTGTTGCACTTTGTTGTGAATGTGATAATGGTCTGTTTTAAAGAGGGGGTATTATGCTTTTTTCAATCACATAGCACCAGTCTATAGCATACTACAATGATGACGTAACCTTCTGTTGGTCTGTATATGCAGTAAATTAAAATAACTGCCTTGAATAAAATTGCTCTCTCAAAATGGCTGTACTGAACGTCTTGAAATAGGCCTCTGTCTCTTTAAGAAGCTTTCCGACACGCCCCCTTCAGCACACTGCTGTGGCATCTAAACAACACTACTGTGCGGGGAGGGGGCTCTGCTGAGCTGAGGAGCAGTGGTTGGTGGCTTGGCTGATGACGAAAGGTCCAGAGGCGTCTCCAGGAGGTGGGGGCGTTCCTAGGAGGACTGAGGCATAGCTACACCTAAAATGGCTGCCGTCTAAGTTTTTACTGATTACTCAAAAATATGTGAATGAGCCAAGGCAACACTCCAGGCATGTGTTTAATGAGGGAATGACATAATAACATGATATAAAGCTTGAAAAAGTCGATTTTACATAATACCCCCCTTTAATGATAGTGTATGCCTTTTTAAATGTACGTATTGTGTACAGCACTTTGGTTATTGTAAAGCTCTTTAGAAATAAAAATGAATGGCAGTCAGCAGCAGATGGAAACATGCCCGGGACGTCCTCTGTCCTTAGACTCTCCTACCCGGCAAAGAAAAACTCAGTGGGCTAGATGCACCATGTCTTTGTCGCTGAATTCGCTGAGCACTACAGGCCTAAAAACTTGCTCAGAGTTGAAAAGGCTCCTGATCTTTGTGGGAAAACTCAATCTGCGATGGGTTTTGTTTGTCCAGAATTAAAAGAGCTGCAATAACAGACAAAGCTCACACCTCGAGTTTAATCAGACATGCACAGTGCTCCCTCTGCTGGTTAAATGCTGCAATGGAGCCACTGCTTGAAGGAAACACGGTCACTGACGCTTCTCTCAAACCATCTTTTGTTGTTTTGTTTGTTTTTTCTGACTGTGGACCTTTATTGATCTCCCAGCAATGTTGATACATCCCCCTGAACAGAGGCTCAATTTCCCCCATGTACTGCTCACTGCACTGTTCCTTACACTCAATTGAACACACTACATCTGTGATAGGGGTCTTGTCTTTTGGATGCACTATTGTCTGGCCCCTGGTTTTACTGGCTTGAAATAAACTCTGATTTTGTGCTGCCTATAAATATTTCTTTTACCCTCGCTGGAGTTGGGACGATACGTCGGATAACACCTCCTGTACAACTGAGAGCCTTCACAAACATATTTCACTTTCATAATGAATGGAGTAACTGAAACAGACTTGCTAGTTACCAACATGTTTCAGATAGACTTAAAAACGTGTAGAATATCTGGTGCTTCCGTAAGACCACAGACTTTCTTCCTGCGTTTTTTTTTTTGCATTGAATTATGAATGTTGTGGAGAGTGTGAATGCAGGTAGCCTGGATCAAAAATAGAGTCCTGTTTTTTCTGACATACTTGTAAACACATACTGGACTCTAAATAATGGAGTAGATTACCTCGCTTCAGGCTTCATGGACACTTTGAGATGCTGGGAATCCACGTGAAAACACTAAAGGTCGGTAGAGTTTGGAGTAATTTTGATTGTGTTGTAATCAAGGCATCACTTTGTTGTGTTGAACATATTTGAAACCAGTAACTTAAACGGGCCTGTATGATTAATTCAACTTGCAGAAGTGGCGATGTTGTAATGATCAGAACAAGTCTGGTTTAGGTGTATCGACTCTGAAAAGGAGCCTCACAGTTTGTCAGTGTGTGCATGGGTTTTGTGAGGTGGATTCTTGTGAGGAGCATGCGTATCATTACTGGAATTGGAAACCAAAAAGGTAGAGATCGACCGATTTGGATTTTTGTGAGGCCAGTGCCGATTTTTGAGGGTTTTGTTTCGCCGGGTTAGGGTTCAGGTCTAAACTGTAAAATGTGTCTGTGTTGAACTGTGACATCAGCGGCTGCTTTATTAAAGGCATAGGGCTGATTCAGGACATTCATATTTAGTTGGCACTTTCGAGCAGTGGTTTCCAAAGTGGGGATCGGGGCCCTCGGGGGTCACGAGGCCTTGGGTCGGGGACCCCAGACAATTTTAAGATGAAATATAAAGAAGAATGCACTGTTTTTAGTAGGGCTGGTACGATACACTTTTGTCATGATCCGAGAGGTATTACGATACTCAGGGACAGATCCGATACGTATTGCGATACAGTAAGTAATTGATATGTATTATGTTTACCTTAAAATGTGTAAGAAGAAAAGTCATGTGTCCAAAGTTTATAAACCAAATGCCATATGACTTATATAATAATAATAATAATGCCTTACACTTGTATTGCGCTTTACAAGCCTGTATTACCAAGTTTCTCAAAGCGCTACACTGTCGTCATTATTCATTCACTCCATACTTGGTGGTGGTAAGCTACTGTTATAGCCACAGCTGCCCTGGGGTAGACTGACGGAAGCGAGGCAACCAGTCTGCGCCATCGGCCCCTCCGACCACCACCAACCACTCACTCACTCACTACATTCGCTAGGCTTCCTGGTGTTACCAAACGGTCTCCCATCCAAGTACTAACCAGGCCCTTCCCTGCTTAGCTTCCAAGATCTGACGGGATTGGGCAGAGCAAAGGCGGTATTTAAGTGTTAAGATTGAAAAGTACATTAACACAACATGTAACAAAGTGCTGTTACTGGAAAACAAAGGAGTGCATGATCAAAATGCCTCCAAACACAAGTACTGAAAGTATTGCAATACTTGCGATAAAGTATTAAGGTACAAAATATTGCGATCCGATAATTTGTCACAGCCGTAGTTTTCACTATATTTTAGAGTGTAAAACAGCATATAATTAGTGAAATACTTAAAACAAATTGTTTTAATACTTATTAACTTGATTTTAAAATGTTTTCTGCCTCTAAAGTAGCATAAGCCGTAATAAATGTATACAATAGGGGTCCTGAGTTGTTTACATGTCAATTTTTGGGGTCCCAGCGAAAAAAGTTTGGAAACTGCTTTGCAAGGACCTCGTTTGAAAGACAAAAATAAAAGAAACGGTGAGTCTCCATCTGTTATGGTTCCGAAATTCCAAAATCATGCAACATAAAATATATCAGATCCGATCAGAGGTGTACTGTACAAACGTGCTTACGGTGAAATGACAATGCATGACAACAAGGAAGTGGAACTACTGGATATTTTGTTTCAGCCGTTTTAGATCAATATTGCATTTTCTAACCAACAAAATGTAAGTTACTGATTAATATGTGCTTGAGATTGTTACCAAATTCCTGCAAAAAGCATAAAACGTTGTTCCTCAGATCCTCACCCTTCCTTACTTTGCACATACATTACATTCCCTGCACGGTTCATTTTAGTAATATCGCTAATTACACCATTTGCGCTCGTAAAAGACCCTTATAAACACCGGCCTGGGCGGACAATCCACTCTGAGTAATGATCACAACTTTTGTTTAATACAAGGCTGAACATGTTTCAGCTTTACTGTGCGCCAAGTGTGAGGCCGCGCTCATATTTCCTGGAGCTGTTGTGGCTTTTTTACAGTCTGAAAATACGGCCTGTCAGCGGTGGTCCATAATGCCGGTGTCTGGTGTCCTGTAATGTATGATCAGATAACAGTCGAACAGTCAGGTTATTTTGGGAGCGCTCGATTTAGTCGCTGTCCGCTGCCGGGCTGGAGGCATGAGGACGGGTCTATTTAAAATGACGAGTGCAAACATATACAAGAGGAGAATTCCTAGCAACGAGTCATGGAAGAATGTATGAATGGCTCTTTATTGTGCCCTTTTTATACTATCGCCCTAGTGTTTGGGAGTAAATTCAAAATAATGTGCCTACAAATAATCTCCAGGAGTTGGTGGGTATTAAATGTAGTTATACATAGGGGCCAGCAGAGGGCGCAGGCCTCAATCTGTTAACAGTACAAAGCAAAACCATTTGGTTTGGTAACGGTAATCTTTGGACTACCTTTTTTCACACCCAGAACTATGCGGTCTATACAACGGTGCAGCTAATTAAAGATTTTTACGCACTAACTGCGTAGAGTTTAGATCAGGGCTGCCCAAACGTTTTGTCTCCGAGGGCCAAACACGTGATGTGAAGCGTGAAACACATATAACTGCACATAATAATAGTTTATTTAATTTTTTGGTAGGCTATACATTTGCATTTGATTCTATTTCTGCAAATAACATGCTACATTAAAACAAATGTTAACTATGGCAAAAGCCTAGTTTTAGTAGAGCAGAACAATGCAATAAAGTGCAATATGTAAACAACACCTGTATCTATAGTGACTTTACCTCATTCGTTAATTCAAAGAAAATGCCATATTAGATCATTTTGAAAGTGTCAGTTCAACATCAGTTCTGTTATCTGTCACTTTTTAACTCGTGCCTTTGTTGATGTAAACAACCTTTGCAATAAAAGTTGGAAAACTGAAAGTTGATGCTACAACGCTCTGTGATTGATAAACACAGACACCACAGTGTTTCCTTAACTTTGCGAAAGAGTGAAACAGCGCCCCCAATGTGACGTTGGTGGCCAAAAAGTGTACTGCATCCATATTTACCATTGAGAATGAATGGGAGAGAGTTGGTATTAACCAGTTGCGGCGCAAAAGTTGGACACTCTCTGGCGGGCCAAAGGAATTGTTCCGTTGGGCCAAATTTGGCCCGCGGGCCCCACTTTGGGCACCCCTAGTTTAGATCTTAAATTATCGTTCAGGTGTCTTTAAAGTAAGGCAAGGCAACTTTATTTATACCGCGCATTTCGTACACAAGGCAACTCAATGCCTTGTTAAAGTACCGGTATTGGAAAAAATAACCAGCCCTAGTTACATTTCAATTGTTAAAAAAACTCTTCCTAACACATTACAAACATTGCAATTCTGAGGGGGCAGCTGGATCAGTTGTTCTATTACAGTACAGCGCTATACTTCCAGGTTTACAATCGCTATAAAAATGGCGCTGGCCATTGTTGACATCATTGATTATTGTGTGCAGCGTCATCTTGGTGTTGTATTTGAGCTTTGCTAACACTTATCTGTCCTCCTGGACATAACATAGCCACACTGAAGCCTTGCTCAACCTGTCTTACTGGCATTTTTGACTATGTTACGCTACTCTTAGAACTATTCAAAAGCTGGACTTGAATGACTGATAATGACCGCGTTATGTTTATAAAGGACCTAATAAACATCCAGGAACAGCCTTTTTAAACTATGTCAGGCTGTTTCACGCCGACGCAACCTGTTAAACTCGCTCATCACTTGATAATCTCATGCACCAGTTCCCCCATAACACCCAAACAAACCTGTCTTTCAGTCACTGCTTTGCTCAGACTGATCCTCCCTGTGTCGCCGTATCGCTGTGTAAATGAAAGCTGTTGACATTCTCCCGGGTTTGGACGCGGCGGTAGCTCTTGTCTGAACAGGTGCTCAGTGATTCATGTAGCCTTCCCCCGCGCGCGGACACTCTCCCGCTGGGCCTGCTTAATTAACCACCAGGCTGCGTGCGACGGCGCCCCCCTGTGTCAGACAGCTGCCAATGCCGTGCCACGGCCCAGTGGAGCTGAAGGGAAGCTGGGGCGACTGTGTTTTAGTGCCGTGTGTTAAAAACCGAGGGCTGGGATGAACAGATATGATTCAATACGCAATAAAGGCCCGTCTCTGCTAAACTTTTATAAGCTCACCTGTGTGTGAATCTCCAGACAGCATGACTGGACTCGCTCTAATCATTTATATTCTCAAATTGCCCCCACTCAAAAAACGGCTTTTGTTATTGTTTTGATTAGACATGTTTCAAATGCTTCCTGGCCGAATACTTGCTCAGAAGAGACAAATGGTGTCCCCTGTTCGATGATTTACATAGGTTTTGGCTCCATTGTCCTACTGCATTAGTAGGAGAATGGCGCCACCTACAGTCCAGCTTCTCCAGGACAGCATCGCAGGTTCTCGAAAGCTGCTTGTTATCCTGAGCGAGTTTCATTTGTGCTTGTTTTTCTCCCTCTCAGAGCCAGTAAAGGGTGAGTCCAGTTTATGTGCTCAGAAATTGGGGCTGAACCATTTTTATGTTTTCCATGCATACTATATTATTTGGAGTTATACTTTTGTTAAAGCAGAACGAAATAACGTTTGCCCCTAGAGGCCACAAGCGCCACTGCAGGTTTTTACTAATTAATTGTCCGTGAGAGTAAATACTACGCTGACAGAAAAGACAAAGGGAGAGAGGGATATTGTACATCCAGTTACACAATGGAGATCATTTTCTTCACTCAAACTTGGCTGTAAACACTGCTAATGTGGCGCTAGCCCGCAGTTAGCTTTGCCCATTAGCCTGTTAGCTTGTTCTGATCGTGATTCCATTAGTGTGTATTGCGCCTCCGACCCAGTGCAGGGAAAGCTGTAAGGGTGGTTTTCTGGCCAGAGACACCGGGGGAGACGAATGACCCCCCAGTCATCCCATTAACACTTGTATTACCCCCAGAGGGACTACGGAAAGGATGTATTAAAGGGGGGTATTATGTAAAATCGACTTTTTCAAGCTTTATATCATGTTATTATGTCATTCCCTCATTAAACACATGCCTGGAGTGTTGCATTGGCTCATTCACATATTTTTGAGTAATCAGTAAAAACTTAGACGGCAGCCATTTTAGGTGTAGCTATGCCTCAGTCCTCCTAGAAACGCCCCCACCTCCTGGAGACGCCTCTGGACCTTTTGTCACCAGCCATGCCACCAACCACTGCTCCTCAGCTCAGCAGAGCCCCCTCCCGCACAGTAGTGTTGTTTAGATGCCACAGCAGTGTGCTGAAGGGGGCGTGTCGGAAAGCTTCTTAAAGAGACAGAGGCCTATTTCAAGACGTTCAGTACAGCCATTTTGAGAGAGCAATTTTATTCAAGGCAGTTATTTTAATTTACTGCATATACAGACCAACAGAAGGTTACGTCATCATTGTAGTATGCTATAGACTGGTGCTATGTGATTGAAAAAAGCATAATACCCCCTCTTTAAGGTAAAACAGTTACTTAGTTCTACTTTAAATATCAATGCTAAATGAGTGCCAACGTGTTTCAGAAATGTAAAGCCTCTGGTGCGGCTCTTTCGTGAGCTTTGAACGAAACATTAACCCATAGGTGTAACTTTGTATGAGTGAAAAGCTACTATAGGCTACATTTTATCCAGAATGAAGGATTTCCTTAATTCCATTTTATTATCATCACGCTAAAAATATGATGCATGCTTTGTTGCTTTTGGACAGTTGGTTTAAAACGAGCAAAAGTGGCTCTCTTGATGTTGAAGGCTGCAGACACGTCTATTGTTTGTAAAATCACAGTCGGCTGTTCTCATTTTGGCCAAGGCTCAAAAATGAGTAATACTTATATTTAGCAGAATTTGAATGCCCTTATTGCCACAAAAAGCTGCTCTACTGTGACCTTAGTAGGTAATGTGGGCAACGTGAGTGATGTAATTAAGTCAACCCATTCCAGTAACTATATTTTAATTGAATGAACTTTTAGAAAATATATAAACAATACTAATCTGGAAGAGGCCGCTAGCGCCCCCTTGTGCCCCTCTGTTGCCGGTGCCAGCCCGGTGGCAGTGGATGGTTTCGGAGTGACTGAACTGTTTACATCTCGGTGCAGTCTTTCACCACCGCAGACGTGAGCGATGGTGTCTGCGCCGCTTCTCCTCTGGCTCCTCTCTCCGCAGACTGATCAGGCAGAGAAAGGGGCCATCATTTCACCCTGAATATGTGAGAGAATACATCACGAACGCTCTTACTGTGTGTGAGTAAACTTGGACGCTGACGGGTTAGGAGTTCACAAGGCCACTCTGCCTTTTGAAACAACTTTGTAATTTGTTAGTGTCATTTTCCTGCATCACCTTTTAATTAATTGAAAGCGACTAATTGGGGGCGACAATGGCGCAGATGGTAGAGCGGGTCGTCTCATGATCGGAAGGTCGGGGGTTCGAATCCCGCCTCCTGAAGGTGCACATTGTCGTTGTGTCCTTGGGCAAGACACTTCACCCACATTGCCTCCAGTGTGCGTACACTGGTAGCCCCTAGGAGAGACCAACAGGCCCGGTTTGAATCGTGAGGCCGTCCTTCCGTGGACCCACCACCTGCAGAAGGAGCCATGGGGGCTGGTGCTATGTGACCTGGGCAGCTCCAACGGCTGCCCCCACGACCCGGCAACAGACAAGTGGAAGAAAATGAATGAATGAATGAATGAATGAACCTTTTAATTATTGCGAACTGAATTGACCCCGACTTTCGTTGTTTTGTGTATTTTTAAAGGGGGATAATTATGTAAAATCGACTTTTTCAAGCTTTATATCATGTTATTATGTCATTCCCTCATTAAACACATGCCTGGAGTGTTGCCTTGGCTCATTCACATATTTTTGAGTAATCAGGAAAAACTTAGACGGCAGCCATTTTAGGTGTAGCTATGCCTCAGTCCTCCTAGGAACGCCCCCACCTCCTGGACACCAGCCAAGCCACCAACCACTGCTCCTCAGCTCAGCAGAGCCCCCTCCCCGCACAGTAGTGTTTAGATGCCACAGCAGTGTGCTGAAGGGGGCGTGTCGGAAAGCTTCTTAAAGAGACAGAGGCCTATTTCAAGACGTTCAGTACAGCCATTTTGTAATAACTGCCTTTTATTCAAGGCAGTTATTTTAATTTACTGCATATACAGACCAACGGAAGGTTACGTCATCATTGTAGTATGCTATAGACTGGTGCTATGTGATTGAAAAAAGCATAATACCCCCTCTTTAAGGACTAGAATTACCTCGGGACCTTGGGTAAAAAGTAAAAATTACTGACGTCCTCGTACCTTCTATTTCTGTGCGAATCTGCCATGTTGGTAATTTGAAAGGTAAAAATCCCCCCTATTTTTACCTTTAGGATAATTCTAGTCCCGTCCGAATCGAAATGTCAGAGTTTGGAAAGTTTTTAACCAGAGCAATGAAGTCTAAATAAGGGCAACATTTATTCAAAACATATTTTTACCAGCACATTTATCATGCTAAAAACATGCATGATTCAGTGTCATTATCTATCCGCCATTTCTGGGGGGAAAAAGTCTGTAATAATGAGTGAATTACTGACATTGCTGATCCCGTGCTAATGCCCATACAAATTACCGATGTCAAGGGGGGATTTCAGTTTTACCGACATCCCCAGATAATGATTGCTTTAGTCTTCCTCTTCCACACTCAAAACGCCAGCCCACACTCAGAGAAAGGACCTATCTCACCGGCCTGGAGATTAGTTGGAGACTCGAGTTGCCACTGAGATGTCTCCGAGACGTCCCCTGGAGATAAGGCGAGTCTCCAGGTAGTCTTGATGAAAAGGAACCGGTTCGATTTCAGCTTAGATTGCATTGAAACTTGAAAAATACTCCATGTAGTGTCCGCAGGGTCTCAGATAGCCCTTTTCCACCAAGCTGGTGCCGGTGCTGGTTCCAGTTTCAGAACCGGTTCTTTCGTTTTCCACTGAAAACATTCTGGCTCTTGGTTCCAAAAACTGGTGCCGGTTGGGAACCAGTTAAAAGCTGGACCAAGAAGCGAGCACCAGTGATGTCAGCGGCTGGGGGTGTGGCTTATTCTTCTGACAAATAACCAATATTAGTTAGTGCTTATAACTTCTCAGAGAAGCCAAAACAGTCTCTGTGGTGGAAACTAACTGTTGTTTTGCTTTATGCTCTGTAGCTCCAGCTAAAATAAGAGGGAGCAGTTAGAAAGAAGAAATCAAAATGTTAACGGCTGCTGTGACAGGAACATAAACTTATTTGTGTGGTATTTTATAACCAGAAATGGCTGTAGTAAGATGTTGCTATCCATGTTTTATGTGACAGTTGACTTCCCAAAGTGTTGCTATGGCAATAGGCAGAATACCAGCTCTCAATTTGGTGGAAAACCAAGTTAGTACGGAACCAACCCGGCACCAGCACCAGCTCTGAACCAGCCCAGAACCGGCACCTTGGTGGAAAAGCCCTAAGAGAGGTCTCCGCGAATAATATTTGTTGTCCTCAAACTGTGAGACGTTTCTGTGACGTCTCTGCAATGTCTCCGAGATCTGTCAGATACCAAAGAGATCTCAAGGAGACACCATATGACTTGGAGATCTCCTTGGTATCAGACAGATCTCGGAGACATTGCAGAGACGTCACAGAAACGTCTCACAGTTTGAGGACAACAAATAGTGTTTGTAACATTGCCACAGCTGCTTGAGACCGCGTAGACCTCTCAGAGACCATGATGATGATGATGATTTCGTGGCCATACCGCCTTTGCTCTGCCCAATCCCGTCAGACCTTGGAAGCTAAGCAGGGGAAGGGCCTGGTCGGTACTTGGATGGGAGACCGTTTGGCAACACCAGGAAGCCTAGCGAGTGAGTGGTTGGTGGTGGTCGGAGGGGCCGATGGCGCAGACTGGTTGCCTCGCTTCTGTCAGTCTACCCCAGGGCAGCTGTGGCTAAAATAGTAGCTTACCACCACCAAGTATGGAGTGAACGAATAATGTAAAGCGTCTTTGAGTGTCCATAAAAGCGCTATATAAAATCGATGCATTATTATTATTATTATTATTATAGAGACCTCTCTGAGACCATACAGAGACTCAGCTGAAATCCAACCTGTTTTCACCGAGAACACCTGGAGACTCGCCTTATCTCCAGGGGACGTCTCGGAGACATCTCCATGACCATTGGCGACTCTAGTCATGCGTGCAATCAGTCCCAGTTGCAGAGACGTTGCAGTCAGTCACGGCAGTCTCCGTAACATCTTCGCAACTCTCTCTGGTGAGATTGGCCCTTAAAGGGGGGGTATTATGTAAAATCGACTTTTTCAAGCTTTATATCATGTTATTATGTCATTCCCTCATTAAACACATGCCTGGAGTGTTGCCTTGGCTCATTCACATATTTTTGAGTAATCAGTAAAAACTTAGACGGCAGCCATTTTAGGTGTAGCTATGCCTCAGTCCTCCTAGGAACGCCCCCACCTCCTGGAGACGCCTCTGGACCTTTCGTCACCAGCCAAGCCACCAACCAGCTCAGCAGAGCCCCCTCCCCGCACAGTGCTGTTGTTTAGATGCCACAGCAGTGTGCTGAAGGGGGCGTGTCGGAAAGCTTCTTAAAGAGACAGAGGCCTATTTCAAGACGTTCAGTACAGCCATTTTGAGAGAGCAATTTTATTCAAGGCAGTTCTTTTAATTTACTGCATATACAGACCAACAGAAGGTTACGTCATCATTGTAGTATGCTATAGACTGGTGCTATGTGATTGAGAAAAGCATAATACCCCCTCTTTAAACATCATACAGAGGAAACCTTAAAGTTCTTTCAGGTTTTATAGACGACATACTTTCACCAAACTTTTTCAGATTCATTTCCGATTCCAACTTGTCAGTTTCAATCATTAGTTATACTTTTAATTTGAACTCCTATGTTACATATACTGATCTTTCTCGCCGTGTATCCTTTGCGCAAGTGTTTTTGCCTCCATAACATTTATTGCGGGAAGCAGTCTGACATTTTAGAAACAGTTTTTGTTTCCAAGCAAATTCTAAATGTCCACGCGAACGCTCGAGAGATTTGCATGCCTGAGCTGACGCCCGCCGCATACGGCTTCTCCTCAGAATGCTAAATTGCGCTGCCGAGTGGGTAGTTAGACGGTTTGAAGCTGTTCTTGTGATGATGTGAGAGGACGCGCTAAGTTCTTTGCCCCCTCTCGAGGCTGATCTGCCCGCTCATATCAGGAGCTGAGACGGAGAAGGGCTGCGAACTTGACAGATTTAGCAAAATTTCAGGCAATCCAAGACTCATAATCATCGCTTTATAGAGTCCCATTACTCAAACAGCACTCTCCCCCTGACAAAAGGGCACGATATCGAATCATTAGATATGCAGAGGCGGAGGCAGTGTTTGGAGATTAATCATTATATATTTATATTTCAAGCAGGAAAAGATTTAAAGCAAATCAGGCCTGGCTCAGGGGAAAGTGGTTTTGAGCTCCTTCGAGGACTCTCTAGAGCAGTACAACACAATCATCATCACAGGCGGACAGAGAGGGAGGTTTTCCACTATGAGCAGGTTTGCCAGGCTCATCAGACTAGGCCAACTTTTACAAAATGATGGACAAACATAACTGCTTCACAACTATTGTTTCTTGCCTCTCAAATTGTGTTATATGGGACATTTAAGTTTAGGTTATTTATTTATTGGAATCGGGCACAGAGCACAATATACATTAACCTCAACAGGACAGTGGTGTAAGCATTTGTTTGGGAAATTTACATCACAAGGAATATTTAAAAACTAACAAAGTGAAACATTACTCAACTTCCTAAACATTACAGCATCAACGTTCTGTCCACCAGTGTCGTTTAAAGAGGGGGTATTATGTAAAATCGACTTTTTCAAGCTTTATATCATGTTATTATGTCATTCCCTCATTAAACACATGCCTGGAGTGTTGCCTTGGCTCATTCACATATTTTTGAGTAATCAGTAAAAACTTAGACGGCAGCCATTTTAGGTGTAGCTATGCCTCAGTCCTCCTAGGAACGCCCCCACCTCCTGGAGACGCCTCTGGACCTTTCGTCACCAGCCAAGCCACCAACCACTGCTCCTCAGCTCAGCAGAGCCCCCTCCCCGCACAGTAGTGTTGTTTAGATGCCACAGCAGTGTGCTGAAGGGGGCGTGTCGGAAAGCTTCTTAAAGAGACAGAGGCCTATTTCAAGACGTTCAGTACAGCCATTTTGAGAGAGCAATTTTATTCAAGGCAGTTATTTTAATTTACTGCATATACAGACCAACAGAAGGTTACGTCATCATTGTAGTATGCTATAGACTGGTGCTATGTGATTGAAAAAAGCATAATACCCCCTCTTTAAGTAACGGTGACATGAAAAGACTGAGTTTTCGTTGATGAGATGTAAATGGGAGAAAGAAACCAGAGCAGGTCTTACGCGTAACTTTCGTTTCTATATTAACCTCATGCATGACGGCACTTCATACCCGAAGTAACACCTATTTGAGTGACAGTGCAGGATTTTAGAGGCAGTTGTGGTGAACAGGTCTGGGCTCATTCTACACATCAGGATAATAGGAGGAAAATACATAATTTTAACATTTTTAAACTCCATCTAGTCCCTTCAAGACTAAATCTAAGAGGGTTGCCAAAAACAACACTGCTGTACATCATTTACAGTCAATTTCAGATTCCAGTGCACACAAAGACGTATAATTACTGCTTCACAATTATTGTTTCTTACCTTTTGTATTGTGTTCTATATCGATTGGACATGTATTCATGTAACAGAACAATGGATGCAGGACGATTGTTCAATGTGCACTTACCGCACACAGAGAATGCAGCATGCTTCGGTACATATAAGCATGAATCATTTCCTGATATAAAACTTTATGCCTTTCTAAATTTCTTATTACGCCTTAGGTTCTGGGAGACACAAAAATCTATTTTTGTGTCTCCCACAAACAAAAGCTGCAAAATGCATTTAGCATTTTGCAGCTTTCAGGAGAGTAGTTGACCCTAAAAATGCAATTTAGCTTTCTGGGTGGAAAAAGTCACCTCACTATTTACCTCAAAAGGAACACCATTTAAAGAAAAGCATTGTTTTTTGTTTTTTGTTTTTTTAGAGCCACCCTTAGCGATCTCCTTTGACCAAACGTTTGACTCTACTCATTTTGAAGAGTCCTGGTGATATTTATGACCTGAAAACCTGAAAAGACTCACAGACAAAATGGCGTTATGAGTGTTTTATTAACATCAGGGGTCTCGAACTCATTTGGACTGGGGGCCACAAATGCAAATCCAGTGTTGGTCGGGGGCCGCAACAGACAAAGCCTTTTTTATTAAGTCAGTTATGATTTAGCAACTTTTATTGTTTGCTGTAATATACCTTAAAATAGACTGTATATTAACTATCTGCACATTTTTAAGCTTCCAGAGGTTTCCAATCGGCTAAACATTTGCTGAGCTTCTAAATTAGAAATGACAGACTTAGACCATTAATGTTTTTGTAATTAATCTAATTTTGGTTCAGGTAAATTGGTTCAGGGCATCAGTGAATGATCTTTCAGGAGTCAGGTCCAGTTTCTGTCTGTTGGCCTATTTAGAAAGAAATGCAAAATGTAATTCAAATGTTATTTTAATTTAGTGTAGAAAGGCCCAACCAGAGACTGGAGCTGATAATGAGCACTAGCAATAAGCTTCACCTCATGTAAATAATGTGGAGTCATTGGCCTCAGGCCTTTTTGTGACCTACAGTTAGATAATGGATGGGGCTTATATTTTTACTATCAATGTTGCTGTAATTATTTGCAGTATTTTTATACATTTCCATATTCTCTATTTTTAATGTAACTATGGATCATGTGTTCGCACGTGTCCTTAAGATTAAATTAATTGACATGATAATGTTGCTCTGAGAGAGAGATGGAGAGAAAAGGCTCCTCACTTTACTGTTGTGATAGCCTGGTTTTTACCCTCGTACTCATTTCGTTTCGTACATGTAGGGAAATTATAATTGACCGGAGTTTACGGATGGCTAATATGGAGGATTGAAAGTGCCACAATTAAATAAATAAATACACCATTAAATAATTAAATAAATGTGTCATTAATTAATTAAATATGGAATAAATAAATCAATGTATTATTAAATGTTTCATTAATTGATTAAATTACCAATGATTCTGTGTAAAAATATATATATAATTATTTATCTATTTAATTAATTATTTCATGGTCCTGTGTTGCAGTGTTTCATGAATTAATTTTATCTGTCAAACTCGCCCATCAAAGTTTGAGGGGTGGGTCCTAACACCTGATTGGTCACGCTGCTCATCCAGTCAAGGCAAATCAATTCCAGAATAACGGATTGACTGATTGACTCAGACAAGTGTGAACTAAACTAAACACAAGCCTCGGGCAAGTAGACCCGGTTCTGTTTGAGCAAAGCATCGGAACCGTACATCTGCTTCATTATCGATCCCTCTTATCGATGCTGCCGCTCTGAAAACACTGTTTTTGCGCCGTGGAGCTAGAACACGTGTGTAATGACAGTTCTCCGGTCTGTTGACTCTGCTTCGAAGTAAGCAGGGAAACATGGCCCAATCTCAATTCTACCCCTTAGCCCTCCGCTTCGCCTTTCCCCTCCGTTTTGCGCGTTCACTAAAGAGTGTCGTCAATTAAAACAGTCCATTGTTATAAACGTGTCAGTTATACGTTTGTGCTTTGCTGCTGTGAACGCTCTGTTTATTTGCGCTGTTTCTTTCCAAACTTTCGATACGTCGCTATTGTCATGACACACGGGGTTCAGTGCCTTGCTGCTCCGCGCGCTGTCTCCCCGCGCCGCTGTGCTCTGATCCCGGGTCCGAGACTGTCTGTCCCCGCTCTGAGCGCAGCGCACCTCGGCAGCCCCCCCTCAGGCCCGGGGCTCAGAGCGGAGTCTACAGCCGCCTGTCCCCGCCCTGAGCGCACCGTGAGCGGGTATACCTCTGCCTGTCTCCAGCCCACACTCCGCTCAGGCCCGGGGCTCAGAGCGGAGGCTGTGGTGCCTGTCCCCGCCCTGAGAGGGAAGAATGTGGCGTGTAAGGCAGCATCAGTCTGTTACAAGTTACAGACACTTGCTGAAAAGTACAAATGTTACCACATATATATTTTAGGCCAGCAGGAGCCACAGTATATTTGGAAACTTACTTTATTTAATTAATATTTTTTCTTGGGAAAACTAACAATGTGTCTTTTTTGATAGAGTTTATCGAAAGCACATTCATTCCCCTCAGCGTAGCCGTCATGTTTCCAAACACTTCAGGCCAAAGCAATGGATTAGACAAGATTTGAGTTACTCAGGCTTTAGCCCCGCCCACAACTTTTGATGGGCGAGTTTGACAGATAAAATTAATTCATGAAACACTGCAACACAGGACCATGAAATAATTAATTAAATAGATAAATAATTATATATATATTTTTACACAGAATCATTGGTAATTTATTTAATTAATGACACATATATTTAATTAATGACACATTTATTTAATTAATGACACATTTATTTAATTAATGACACATTTATTTAATTAATGACACATTTATTTAATCAATGACACATTTATTTAAATATTTAATGGTGTATTTATTTATTTAATTCCATATTTAATTAATTAATTAAACATTTAATTAATTAATGACACATTTATTTAATTATTTAATGGTGTATTTATTTATTTAATTGTGGCACTTTCAATCCTCCATAGGCTAAGGCCAGCTGTTGTGACGCTTTTAAACACTAATTACGATGTGTTCGCTTTGCAAAGTCATAAAGGTAACGATGGTAAAGGTGCTTATTGTCAGGCTGCAGTGCTGTAACTTTTCCAGCACATGTTTAGCTGAACTAAAGTTTCTCCCTCGCGTTCTGACAGTCTCCACCTGTTTCAGAAGCTCCTCTCACAGTCCGCTGCTGTTAGTCCGTTTCTGTGTTGAAAAGAATTGATAAATCATCTGCAGAAGCGCCGCATCTCTCTCCCCCCTATCGTGTCATGTCATGTTGTTGTCATTCTCGCGTCCGCAGAGGCATTAGCGCTACCGCGCGGTGCCTCATGGGAAATGTAGTTCTAACGTGTGTAATGCAAGTTACCGGCGGGCCGCATGTAATATAAATAAGAAATCATCTCGCGGGCCGCAAAAAATTATCTCGCGGGCCGCATTTGGCCCCCGGGCCGCATGTCTGAGACTCCTGATTAACATGAATCTTTATTGGGGCTCAGACCCCGGCGGAAGATTGAACGAACGATATGAAATGCACAGCGTTGATGAATGATAACCAGAATCCTCCCCGGAGCCTGGACCCTGGTGGTGGTAGAAGAGAAGACCTGGGTTGGCCAGTCGACGATGAGCAGAGCCGAGGAGAGGCCAGGCGGAGAAAGGGGTGGAGGAGGGTCGTAGCACGACTGGGAAACAGTTGACTGACTGACCAGGGAGCTTACAAAGGGGGTTCCGAGCGATGAGCGGCTGGAGCAGGGATGAGCAGCTACAGTGATTGGCTGTCGTGAAGGTGCAGCTTGAGTAGGCTCTGTGATTGGATGATTGGAGAGAGCTGCCGGTGATGAGGTGATGAATATGGATGGGCACCATTAAACAGTACCTACTTGGTACCGACAGAAAAGCTCCGGTCGGGGTGGTATCGAAAAACTAAAATTGTTTCAGTGCCAACTTTTGGTTCTTTTTCTCTCCAGACGTCAATATCTGACCCGCAGCGAGTCTAAAAAAAGCAACATGAACGTGTGCGCTGATAATGAGCCGCTTCAGCGCAAATGGAGCAAAGCAAAGCTATAACGACTAAACATTTGTAATAGAGATGGCTCAGCCCTTGGCCTGCGGAAGGACTGAGCCAGGACTAAACCAAGACTTACACCGGTTATAAAACCCAGAGCTAAACTAAACCAGTTATAAACCAGGACTGAATAAGAAACTTGAGTTTTTAGGCAAATTGAAAAACAAAACAGAGCAGTGACAACAAGAAAGACGTCTTTACCTTTAGTGACAGACCCGGAGGCTGAGTTTACCTGCTGTTTACAACTTTACAAGCAGCTGCAGCGAGGGGAATATCAAAGATTGTTTATGGAAAAGTGAGCGCTCACTCTGTATTAGACATTTTTTTGTACAGTTTTGGTAAATTATTAGTGGCAGAGTGAGCGCTCACACCATGTAAGGATCTTTGACGTGTGGAGTGATTTCACTTCGTCAGTGTGTTTAGAAACGTTTATCCAAAAGAAAACCGTGTCCTGATGTGGATCTGGTCTGTCTCTGCAGCTCAGGAGGTAATAATGTCCTTTCTTACTTTTTATCACTGCTTAAGTGGAAATTGTGCTCAAAACACAAAGTTACAGGTGACGCTGCTGCGGCCTGTGTAGCTTCTGTTGTGCTGTTTTAGGACTTTTTCCTGAACGATACTTTTCATACAAGTTATTTTAATATAATTAAAATAACATAGGTATCGGAAAAAGTACCGTTAAGGCACCGGCACCGAAAAGCAGGTATCGTTAAAGTAGTGGTATCGGAAAAAAATGAATGGTACCCATCCCTAGTGATGAATGAATGCAGCTGGTAAGTCTTCCAGATTGAATTTGCGCAGAAGCTTCATTATGTTCAATGGGATTCTAATCCAGGCCTAAGAAAAATGACTTCTGTCCATAAATGTTCCTAAAATGTGGTATGGGTGGGAGTTGATTTGTAGTGTATTGAGAGCCAGCGTTTGGAACATAAAAAACATATTTTTGCGTCCACAACTTTCTAGTACTGAATTGTTCTTTCGGTTTAGACCAATCCAGACCTTCTTTAGTCTTTGTGTAGACACTGAGCAATGTTGGTAATGCCTATTTTTATTTGTCTTGGGTTTTTCCCCCCAATAAATGTCATAAAGTTAACTTTTCATGAATCATATCCCATACATCTAACATTTCTCCGTCTCTCCGTATGGCAGGTGTACATCCCTTGCAGAACTGCCATCGTCCTCGCCAACGACGAGATGGATAACTGTAATTAGACGTGGGCGTGATTGTCTCCGTGGCGACCGCGATGGAGAAAACAACCGCCTTTTACCAACCCCCCTACGTCAACCTTAGCACGCCACCGCCGACTTCCACAGACGCAGCTTTCCTCCACAAAGTCACCGAGCGTTCAGACCGCATCTGCGCCCCTTCTCTCTCCCGGAGCCAATTTAGAAGATTCTTCGGCGGATTGAAGCATTTGGGAAGCGTCCAACACGACCGGGAGCTAACACGGTCGAAGAAGAAGAAGAAGAACCTTGACTTGACATCCATCTAAACTTAACGGAAATATTAGGAATACTCAAGTTATTATCTGATTAACAGTCCCATGTTGAATAATATTGCAATAAGAACTTGGGGATGAAATGCTATTAATTGAACCTTTCGGCCAAAATCATTTACTTTGGGTTAATGACAATAGTGTTGATGGAGTTACCAAAAGAGCTGAGGCACTGATTAATTGCGGGGTCACTGCTGTTGATTACACCAACATAGCAGTGAACAGGCGGCCCGGGGGCTAAATTAGACCCCCCAGAAGCTCCCATCTGGTACAAGTGAGTTCCTTCCATTGTTCCCATTGTTTGGGCATGAATGATGATGAAAATGCTTCCACTTAATGTCAATAAACAAATGAATAAATGGCTCTAAATATGAAATAAGTAAGTGCAAGCAGAGAGTCGATTTGATAGAAGTAGAATCCAGTTAGGCTTTACCCAAATCTAAAAGCTATAGGTCATCACCTCATTTGAAAGCTAAGACCTACAAAACTCATCTAAGCTTCTGTCGTTTTTCGGTTGTGTTTTCATCATGTTTTGGTCACGTTTTTATGGTTTGATCACAGTTACATTACACTAAAAAAGCAATGAAAACGCAACAAAAATGTGTCAAAAAAGCAATGGAAATGTGACAAAAACACGACAAAAAAGCAATGAAAACATCACAAAAAAGTAACAAAATCGTGATTAAAAATGACTTAACATGATAACAGAAACAAGGAAGAAGCTTAGACCCAGCTTTCCCTTAGATTTGGAGAAAATGTGCTTGGTTAAGGTTGGGATTTAAAGGCTAAATCGACTTTCTAGAACTTTTTATGATACAATGTTGTTCTATCATCAAAAACAACAACAGTTTTTTTTCACCCACTCGCGAATCTTTGAGTAATCAAAAAGCTCTCCTTAAGATCTCTTGCTAAGATTAATCCTCTCAACACCAGTGTTGTTTTCGTCAACGAAGACGATAACGATATGATTTCGTTGACGCCCCTTTTTTAATGACGATAACGTAACGATGACGAGCTAAAAATAGCTCTTTGGGGACTAAAACCTGACGAGACGTTTATGAGTTTATGTCAACGAGACGAGACGAGACTAAAATGGGAGAAAGTGGTTCGTCAGATCGTTCACAAACAGAGTTTGTACGCGGAGCGGGAGAACACACCGGTAAACGTGACACAGAGCGGCGCCGCAGCTCTCATGCGGCCAGGCAGCGGCGCCTCTCTCTCTCCCTCTCTCTCTCCCTCTCTCTCTCCCTCTCTCCTCGTGGCGTGCAGTGCACTGCTAGCGTACATCCTCCACGGAGCGCATCTGACAGGGACATCGACCTCAGGACAGTTTTAAATACCGTAGCCGTAGCGTCTGAACGCAGAACGCATGTTGAGGCTACGTATGTGCAGACAGCGCTGTTGATCAGAGGACGAGGAGAGCGGGCGCTTTTGGGGAAAGTCCTGTTCACAATGACACTTGTACTAGTGCCTATTGTGGTGTAATCGGTCTGTCAAAAGCTATAAAGCCAATAGATAACTATTATTTATCCCAATTTCCAATAGTTATCTAAATTAATTATAACTTTTTATAATGAAACTGACGAAAACTTGACTAAAACCTTTTACATTTTCGTCTGACTAAAACGTGACTAAAACTATCACATTTAGAAATGACTAAAATGTGACTAAATCTATAAGCATTTTCGTCCAAAAGACTAAGACTAAAACTAAAACTAAAAGGGCTGCCAAAAACAACACTGCTCAACACAGAGTAAAGACAGTCGCCATCGCTTCATTACAGCCGCACAAATCGAGTGGTCTTTTTGAACATCTCTTTATTGAGACGGCAGCGACGGGGAGAAAGAGGGATGGGTGGGAGGGGCTTACGTTGAGAATCAGGAAGTAAAACTACTGGATATTTTCTTGCTGTTTTACATCAATATTGCTGTTTCTAACCAACAAAGGGTAGCATTTTTGTCACGTTTTCTTCAGTTTTTATGTTTTGCTTTTTGGTCACTGTTTTGTTGCTTTGTCATCACATTTTTTCATATTTTCTTGTGTTGTGTTTTTGTCACTTTTTTTGTAGCTATTTTGTCACACTTTTGTTGCGTTTTCATCCTTGTATTCTTTCGCTAATTTAATGCTATTTTCAAGAAGCTTTTCCATTTCTCCAAAGCCAAACTGGGAGAAAATGTGCTTTGTTCAGGTGGGGGTTAAGAGGTTAAGGTGTCATCTGTACTCGGTAGCTTCATCAGCGACCAACAATCACTATTTGACAGCAGGATAAACATATACCAATCCAGGAGGAGGAGTTTAACTTGCAGTGGCACCGCCCATCTTTATTGTAACGCGTTCATGCTCATTTTGTTCAATGTCACGAGAGCTGCTGCCCTCATATCGAGAAAGTAAACACGGTGACCATAGCAACGCCATAGCAACGCCTTCATCACACTATTGCTTATTATTCATAATTCCCTCCAGAGTCTGTACACTGTGGAAAAACTGTTTTATTAGAAGAAATTATGTTTAAAATGACCTGAGGGTAAAAAAAAAAAAGGCAATACAAATCTGGCCTGTATTGTAACAGCAGCAGAAATCGTAATCAGTGCTATTCCATAAATTATGCTGTGGGCATTGTGCGCGTGGAAAGCTATAATTTTCACTAAGTAATAAGCGGCGTGGAATGATGATTTCTCCGCTAATGGATGCTAAATCAGTGTTTGGGTTTATGCGGCGTGGCGCGGGGAAGGAGCGCGCGTGTGCGTTTTATTTATGGCCCAGTGATCGAGACTGTAACAAGGCGGTAATTTGCAGAGAAAGCCGAGTGATAACTAATTGGGATTGTTCTCGCCGCGCCGTGTGAGGCGTGTAAACTGGCGGGCGGAGCAGTCGAATAGGTCGGTGGGAAACGAGCGCCAAATGTCTTTTTTAATTATTTTTTTTGTGGTCAAATTTCAAAAGGATCGTGAGGGTTTTCAAGTTTTGCCTCCTGGGCCGTATTAGCGCTTCGTTGACGAGAGTTCTTTAAAGCAGTACTAAGTAACGTGTTTACCTTTTATAAATCCTTCCCGTAGTCCCTCTGGGGGTAATACAAGTGTTAATGGGATGATTGGGGGTCTTTCTTCCCCCCCTGGTGTCTCTGGCCAGAAAACCATGCTTGCAACTTGACTGCCACCGGGGCGGAGCAACCAATACACACTAATAGAATCACGGAGAAGAAGCTAACGGGCAAAGCTAACTGCAGGATAGCACCACTTTAAACAGTATTTACAGCCAAGTTTGAGTGAAAAAAAAATATTCCCATTGTATAACTGGATGTACAATACCCCTCTCTCCCTTCACCTTTTCTGTCAGCGTAGTATTTACTCTCCAAGACATTTAATAAGTTAAAAAATCGTAACTTGCTAAGACACCTGCAGTTGCGCTTATGGCCTCTAGGGGCAAGAGTTACTTAGTACTGCTTTAAGACCAAACGATGAAAGAGGGAGCGCATACATTTTAACCTCTTAACCCCCCACCCCCCCACCTAAACCAGGCACATGTTCTCCAGTTCGCCATTACCCAAATCTAAAAGCTTCTTGAAAAAGTGTCAAAATGGCAACAAAAATTAGAAGTAAACGAGGATGTAAAAGCAACAAAAGAGTGACAAAAAGCGGTGGATAAACTGCTCTTTTCTGGCTCTTTGTTGACAAAAAAGTGACAAATGTGTGGGGGGGGGGGAAAGCCACAAAAGAGCAACAAAATGGCAACAAAAATTAGACAAAACAAAGATGAAATTCTGCAAAAGGGCGACAAAAACGTGACGAAAACCCAACGAGGACATGTTTTGCTTTTCACATCAAGCGGCTTCATCAGCAACTATCGTAAACCAGTGTTAATTTCGTCAACTGAAATATTTGGTCATCATTTGAGTCAAAGTAATATTCTTGCCGACTAAAATGAGACTAAAACTAAATCTAAAAGTTGTTTATGAGACTAAAAGAAGTCTAAATAAAAATGAAAAGAGACTAAAATCATCAAAACTTCCATTGAGAGTTTGAATGATCCTCATATCATTTAAAGGGAGAGATGAAATACCTATTAAAGAACTTGAAACGTGGAAATTTGTGGCATTTGTGGAGAACAGCATTTTTCTTTGGGCTACACTTGGGAGAAAATCGTCCCTCCACGACACAAATTTGCCTTACTGGATTGATATTGTTTTTAAACCTGCTGCTCTTATACTAACAGTTGCTGATGAAGCCTCTTAATGTGAGAGCATAGACTGTAGAATAGCGATGGACTAAGTGAAGACCTTAACTGAAGCTCATTCATGCTAGCAATTTGGCCGGGTTTCTGGAGCCGGCTTTTAAATTTAGAATAGGGTGAAACACATGGAGGAAGGAATGATAAGCTTGTGTTCAGTAATGACTTAAAGACAGGCAAAAAAAAAAAAAAATGCAACAGGAAAGTCTATTAGAGCAAGGAGCTTCTGGAGCCGGCCCCCATTTCCTGTTCGGCTTCAGCAGCGAATAGCAGCGCTACGTCCATGTTTTTCACTGTCTGTGGGTGAAAGTCCCTAAAACAACCCAGTACACTACGAAAATTGAATATCAAGCACGGGTTCAAATGACTTGAATCGAGAAAATTAATCTTGTCATGAGCGGTTTTCACTCATTTTGACTTTTTTCCTGATCGGATCAAGAATACTTCTAAGGGGATCTTGCTTGACATAAGAAAATAAGACTGCCAATGGGTCAAATAAATCAACTCGAAATAAAGACTAAATGTATAGACCCTTTAATTGTAAACATTTCAGGCTTAACTGGAGGCAGGAAGCTAGATTCCCATCTATTTTCATTGTAGCTGTTGTCATAGTAACGATAAACAAATGTCTAACTGTTTTTGGAAATATCAGATAAACCGTATTTTATCATCGTAAATGTCATTCCTCTTGCACCTTAAGCCACAACAGGACCACAGTTTTTCAGTTGTAGTTTTACACTTAAAATCGCTAGTTTTAGTTCAATCTTATTTCTCTTGATCACTTCCTGTCTCCAGCTGATGTCACTGATGATGTCAGCAGTTAAAGGGTCTATTGCAGCCATTCCCAAAGTCCGGGACATCGCGGCCCCCTTATCGATCCGAGATTGTCTCAGGGCCCCCCAATTTACTCAGGAACTCGGGGCCCCTCAATTTCCACAGGGCTTTGTTATTATTTTACTGCAAAAATAACATAAAAAGTAACATCTAGCAATGACTATAGGCTAAATACTGGTTTTAAGTTGCACATTATAGAAAATACATTCATTTTTCCTTTCAAAATCAATTATTTTCAAAGTACTTGTTTTGCAGATAAGCTTTGGAGGTCCCCCTGTAGTGCCTCTGAGGCCCCCCAGGGGGCCCCGGACCCCACTTTGGGAACCACTGGTCTATTGAATCAGGTGAGAAACATCTCAGAACAAGTGAAATATTCTAGGTCAAATGCCCAACTAAATCCAAACAACTGAAATTTCAAATATTATGCTAAAACTGAGACATTTAAAGTAATCTAAATATAAATTTTTTGGAGGTTACAGATGATGAAGTTTTGTCTGATAGAAAGCTATCATAGTTTTATTTTATAACCTTTTTGAAGACAACTGCACTTTAAGAATACATCTGAAACTTCCATTTTCAGTCCATTGCACTGTATCTCATAAAGGTCTGCGGCACATTTCATTCATTGCATATGTTACAAAAGATACAACGTTTTCAGTGGCTTCAACAGCGTAACCTGTCAATTCACTCAAAAGCTGTAGATTCCACTCTAAAATCTTTAAGTCAAAATAAAGTCAGGTCAAAGTAGCGTAAGAACATTTCTCCCAAGCGCTTTTTAACAGTTTGGTTGCGCTTTTCCAGGATGAATTCATAACCATTTTCCCTCAAATCCAATGCTCATGTTTTGTGGAAATTCAACACCAGTGTGTGGCGGGACCGCAATAAGTCAACACACTGAGCCGCTTCGCCTGTCGTTCTGCTGACTGTAGTGCCATCTAGTGGTCAGATCGAAACTAACACACTGTGATTTTCAGTTCGAGTTTCCAGTATTGGAGAGGATATTTAAACGTGTTCTCTTTTTATGCAGTTTTGTTGGCAATTTACCTTGAACCTTTGTTTTGTTCTTTTTTTGAATTGTAACATAAATAAGGCACTTGTAATTTAAAAGCTGGGATTAAAAGTTAATGAGCTGTTCCTTCTGTCGTTTGTCTGCTTCTTTAAGCTCGGTGCGCTTTTTGAAAGTGAATCTGTGGAGGCTGAATGGGGTTACAGGTGATAATAAAGTGGTTCTTCAGTAAAAGTGAAATGAACTTAAAGGGGGGTATTATGTAAAATCGACTTTTTCAAGCTTTATATCATGTTATTAAGTCATTCCCTCATTAAACACATGCCTGGAGTGTTGCCTTGGCGCATTCACATATTTTTGAGTAATCAGTAAAAACTTAGACGGCAGCCATTTTAGGTGTAGCTATGCCTCAGTCCTCCTAGGAACGCCCCCACCTCCTGGAGACGCCTCTGGACCTTTTGTCACCAGCCAAGCCACCAACCACTGCTCCTCAGCTCAGCAGAGGCCCCTCCCCGCACAGTAGTGTTGTTTAGATGCCACAGCAGTGTGCTGAAGGGGGCGTGTCGGAAAGCTTCTTAAAGAGACAGAGGCCTATTTCAAGACGTTCAGTACAGCCATTTTGAGAGAGCAATTTTATTCAAGGCAGTTATTTTAATTTACTGCATATACAGACCAACAGAAGGTTACGTCATCATTGTAGTATGCTATAGACTGGTGCTATATGATTGAAAAAAGCATAATACCCCCTCTTTAAGCCCGGTGCGCTTATTGAAAGTGAATCTGTGGAGGCTGAATGGGGTTACAGGTGATATTAAAGTGGTTCTTCAGTAAAAGTGAAATGAACTTAAAGGACCTATACCTGATTTTTGGATAGCAAACCACGAAAGAGGAATCCACAAAATTAAAATGTTGTGGTCCAAACTCAATTGCATCATCCCAGTTCTTCATAGGGACGAGTTTAGGGTCAAATGCTTTATGATTACAGGCACAATGTCTGATTTTACAATATACTAAAGGAGAACAAAGCAAATTTGGCTTAATTTCAAGAAAAAAGAACTGGTATAGTGCCTTTAAAGAGGGGGTATAATGCTTTTTTCAATCACATAGCACCAGTCTATAGCATACTACAATGATGACGTAACCTTCTGTTGGTCTGTATATGCAGTAAATTAAAATAACTGCCTTGAATAAAATTGCTCTCTCAAAATGGCTGTACTGAACGTCTTGAAATAGGCCTCTGTCTCTTTAAGAAGCTTTCCGACACGCCCCCTTCAGCACACTGCTGTGGCATCTAAACAACACTACTGTGCGGGGAGGGGGCTCTGCTGAGCTGAGGAGCAGTGGTTGGTGGCTTGGCTGGTGATGAAAGGTCCAGAGGCGTCTCCAGGAGGTGGGGGCGTTCCTAGGAGGACTGAGGCATAGCTACACCTAAAATGGCTGCTGTCTAAGTTTTTACTGATTACTCAAAAATATGTGAATGAGCCAAGGCAACACTCCAGGCATGTGTTTAATGAGGGAATGACATAATAACATGATATAAAGCTTGAAAAAGTCGATTTTACATAATACCCCCCCTTTTAAGTGTGACCCAACGAATAGAATAAAACCAGTATCTCACAAAAATAGCCTAACCTAAAGTTCACCTCTGACATTTCTTAGTTTAATGCCCCATACACTGCAAAAAGTAAATATCAAGTATTGGCTTAAATGTCTTGAACTGAGGAAATGTATCTGGTTTTGAGCGATTTTCACTCATTTAGACTTTTTTCCTTGATCTGACCAAGTTTACTTTGGTTGTTTGAGGACTTTTCAGACTGCCACTCTCGCTTTAAATAAGAAAGTAAAATTGCCAATGAGATAAAACCAATGTTCTTTTCCCATTGGCAAAGAAAATTACTTGAAATGAGGACAAAATGTATTGAAACGAGTCAGAAACATCTCAGCTAGAACAAGTGACCGACTACATTTTACCAAGTCAAAATAACTCAAATTTGGATTATTATGCTCAAATTGAAATAGATTACTTTTTGCAGTGTAAAATCTTAGTGTTCTGGATCGTGGATATGTAGCCGTGGAGACCGTCCCATTATAGCAGTGAAACCCTCAAAATAATTCCTCCTGGAGCTTCCTAGAGGCTGCCGTGATGGAAAGTAAAGGCGCAATACTAACCGCCCATACAACCACTGGGTCACTGTAAGGTCAAAAACACAACTTTTTTTCTGCATAAAAAGTGACATAATGCAATACATAATCAGATCTCAGGGTGAGTCGTTGGAAATAATAAGGATTTTTATTGATTTTGGTTCATGGGGCTTCATTGTTTAACTGACTGTTCACAAAATAGTTCAAAACTGTTCCCAATGTATTAGAAATCATTTAAAAATATATATTTTCTTTGCTGAGCTGAAGTACGGTGTGTGCTCAAGCCTTTGTCGGTTATATCTCAGTCATAAATAATGAAATTGCACAAATAACTTATCTAACTTCAATTTAGATGTTATCAAGAATGCATAGCCTTCTGTTGTGACTCTTTTGTAGGTCATCAAAAGTGTTAATCTCTTTAGTAACCTTGGGGAGGGCTCCTAGAAAGTGGCCCTCAAAAGCCGCCTCAATCCCAATTCAGGCCGGTCCAAATTCTGTTGTTTTACTCCCGACCACTCATCGCCCTCGTCCTTTCCCCCCCCCCCACACCTCTCCAAAGCCGAGTGGCCCCTCTGCATACATTTACCTCTGTGGTCGTGGAGCTGGAACTGGAGAGTATAATCACGCCTCAGCCGACCTCCTGTGTTCGATGAATGTGCCCACGTTTAGCGTAAATAAACTACTCGCCTCCAGTTTCACGTGAGTAGTTTATTTACGCTAAACGTGGGTACATTCATTTATTTTATGATTTGCACTTCTCCACAGCATTCCTGATTTAACTGATCAAGAATGAGTTTATAATATTTACGTGAAGATGCCGAAAATGTGCATATCATTTATCGAGATGTATAAATGTATAAGATCAATAACTTCTTATACATACAAAAGCAAGTGCATTGTTACATTTTACAGATGGGAAAATGTCATAAAAATTGTGTTTTTCAATCCTAGTTTCAAGCATTTCTCATCATTTCAATGTAGGTAGAGTTGTTGAATTTCCTGAGGGAGGCACTTCTCGACAGGGGGGCGATTTCAACAGAACAGCGGCCATACAGAAACAAAAGGTGCAGCAGCGGGCCAACCCTGTACAGGGCCATAGAAGCCGCTGGTGCCGAACTAAGGAAAAAGTCAAAAATGGAACAAAAAGCTAAGGCTAACAAAAGGCTACGGCAGCAGGGCAGGCTGTGACGTGCTGCCAGCTGCCTGGAGCCATAGACATATATTAATAGACCGTCATTCCTCACTCCTCATGGCGGATTTACAGACTCCTCCTCCCCAGCTCTGACGAAGCATGTTCCTAATAAGGGCATAAGGGCGGGATCTTCACTGTAGACTCGGCCCTTGTGTGACGTGTAGCTCGCACAGCTCCAATGCTAACAGTCCGACCCTCATTAAGTACGAGATTTCTAAAATGTATCCTAAGATAACCAGCCCGGTGCCTCTGATTGTGTCTAACCCAGCGTAATCACAGGAGGAATATCTAGCTCTAGACAGTTCCAAACAATTAGGCACCGGGCATTAAAGTTGTTTTTAACGTGTCTAAAGTCCAATGCATTCCAATGGGGGCCTAGCGGGTATATGGCAGTACTACAGCAATGGCGGCCTCCAGTGTCGTCGTCGCAAAGCAGAGCAGCCAGCGGCCATTGCCTGGAGCGCACATTGGATGGGCGTGTACCGGTACAGCGAGGAGAGGAGGAGCTTAGAGAGAGAGAGAGCGCGCCCGGAGACCGGCCCATTTATAGGCGGGGCGGAGGAAGCGCTCCAAAACAAAAGAACAAAAAGACTATCAAAAATAGGACAAAAAATATAATCAAAAAAATACTCTAAAAACGAAGGGGAAAATGTAGCTACAAAACTAATGGCAAAGCTAGAAAAAAGGAAGCAAAAATAGACAAAAAGGAAACATAGGCAAAAATAACTGAAATATGTGCCCGGAGCACATAACAGCTATTGGCAAGTAAACGTTCCTCTGATCAGCTATTTGTGACTTCTCAGAGTTTTTAAGATGTTTTTTTCCTTCCCATTTTGTGTGAAGCTGCATAATAATTCTGCACATGATTCAGAGCATGAACCTGCTTTGTCCACACTTATCATTACAAACATCGCCATCACCCGGGACGCTTTAATCCAACAGCCTTTCAGTTTTACACCGTTTGGAGTTTGAAAAAGTGAAGTAAAAATAATAATACAATAAACTCACTTTAATAACCGCGCAAGTTGTGTAGTTTGTTTTGGATTATCCACTAAAAGCCAAGAGGCCATGTCCTTTCCTTAAGAGAGGCTCATGTGTGATTGGACCATCGTACAATCTGATGGTGGAGACTATTGTCAGCTTTGAGAAAGTAGTAGAAGTGGAATGAACAGAGAAAGTGTAGTTGGTTCTGTTGTACCTGGATGAGTTGAAGCAGTTTGCTGTGTCAGTAGAGTCCAGATGGCCGGGTGCTCTCAGACGGCCTCAGTCTGCAGCCTGAAGCCTCACAGCTGCGCAGGTCGTGCTCCGGTATAATGTGACCATTCAGCTGTTCACTCTGAAGTCTCCAACTGCAAACATTACCACCACCATGAACAGGGACTGGACGTTTGAGTTTCTAATGATAAATTTAAGCCAAGAAAAACAAAACAAGAAGCAACCTCCCTGTCTCTTGGTACAGCTGAATTTTTTTTAACCTTTTCTGAGAGCTGCATTTGAGGCTTCTGTGTTCCACATTGTTTTTGCTGGATGCTTGCTGGAGCGAGTCGAGATTTAGTCAAAAATAATATCTTCAATTTTAGTCTAGTTTTCGTCGACTAAAATTGCAAGTCAATTTAGTCGACTTTGCATTTATAATATTTATTATAATCATATTTAATCAGCTCCTCTGCTTCATGGAGCTGCTCCCACATGAACAAAGCTCAAGGAGAGGACGTGGTCTCTTGGCTTTTAGTTGATAATCCGAAACAAATTGTTATTCACTCCTTTGGCAGTGAATTTACATGATATGAGGCTCTTTCAGAGCAATAGAGCAATAGTTTGTCAATAGAAGTTTGGATGAAAGGCCAGCAGCCAAACAGAAAACATCAACATAAAGTTAATCAATGACAGTAAAAGGCAAGAGTGCAGATAAAATACTTTCAGTTTTCATATGCACGGGTAAAAAGAGCTGTTTTCAGCCTGGATTTGAACATTGTCAGAGTTGAGGCCTGTCTCACATCCTCATGAAGACTGTTCCAGATTTTAGCTGCATGAAACTGAAACGCAGCCTCAGCGTGTTTATTATTGACTCTGGGAACCACCAGGAGACCCCTCCCTGAAGTTCTCAGGGCCCGAGATGGTTCATACGGCTCTAACATGTCAGAGATGGACTTTGGTGCTAAACCATGAAAAGACTTGTACACAAGCAGAGCTGTTTTAAATTCTATTCTCTGAGTGACAGGAAGCCAGTGCAGAGACCGGAGCACTGGACTAATGTGGTCGTATTTCCTGGTTCTGGATGTTCTGCAGCTCTAACAGCTCGTTTAGAAAGGCCAGTGAGCAGCCGTTACAGTAGTCTAACCTGCTGGAGACAAATGCATGGATGAGTCTCTCTAAGTCTGGTTTTGACACTATTCCTCTGATCTTAGCAATGTTCTTCAGATGGTAAAAAGCTGATGATGTTATTGCTTTGATGTGGCTGTTTAAGTTCAGGTCTGAGTCCATGATTACTCCTAGATTTCTAACCTGATTTTTTGGTTTCAGAGCGAGAGACTCTAAATACTCTTGGCAAATTTTGCTACGTCTGAAGCTGATGATTGTATCGTTATAAATCTGTATCTGTTGTACCTAAAGTCGATGTAATTTAGAACTTACAATTTACTATGCTATGTAAATGTATATTGAGTTGAACACGGGGTAGGCACTTATAAGCTTATTGCTTCAGCCTACTCCATTTTGAGCATCCACAATTGTATACATTTTGAAAGACAAAATGAATGTAAAATTGCTCAAAATAAACAAATGAGGAGGTATCCGGGCAAGACTCACAGTTAAGCCACACATGCCTACTACCGTTCTGGCTAATGGACGTTCACTGGAGAATAAAACAGATGAACTGCTGAGCTCTTCCCAGACGATGGTGAAAGACTGTTGTGGGGCGGAGGGAGCTGCGCAGGAGGAAGAGGAAGGAGGAGGTGGAGCTGACCAGTGCAGGACACCACGCTCCGAAACGGGCAAACCCAGGAGGCGGTGCACCGTTTCAGAGGATCAGAGGAGCCCTGAAGGCAGATAGAAGAGCGGGTCGTCTTGTGATGGGAGGGTCGGCGGTTCGAATCTCGCAGGTGCACACTGTTGTATGAATGAGAGAGTGAATGGGTGACTGGTTCCTTGATGTAAAGCGCTTTGAGTGCCTAAAGCAGGTAGAAAGGCGCTATATAAATATGACCATGTGACCATTTCACCAAACACCTGAACACAGTTTCGTTGTACGGTTGTAAATTACAGTGACAAATAAAGCACTTACATACAAAAAAGTGGGCTACAGTGGCATTATGCAAAATCGACGTTTTAGAGCATTTTAGAGGAGAGAGTGGGAGGGGCTTACGGTGAAATCATGTGAAACTACTGGATATTTAGTTTCATCTGTTTTACATCAATGTTGCATTTTCTAACCAACAAAGTGTAACATAGTGATAAAAGATGTGGCATTGTTACCAAATTCCTAGTCTGTTTTCCTGTCCTGCAGACACAAATTGCTGCTTTTACGACACAGTATGGGGGGAAACAGCACTTCACTACAAAGACAGCCAATGTCTTACAGGAGCTTACATTAATCTCTTCTTGAGTAAGTTGCTGTAAATATCCCCTCTAATACCTGCTCAAATGCTTCGGGGCATCGTCTCCAAAACAAACCGGCTTCTTCCCAAACACACAGAAGTCCACCGGTTCATTTTTAAAAGTGCACTCTCCCATGTGCACTGAATCATGCAGCACATACTGTATGAGGTACTTTGAAAGGTATCGGAGGCACACGGTCTGTTTTTTCTTCGCTCCTCGTTCGTGATCACAGGAAGACGAACAGGAAGATTTGACGGAATAATTGAGCGCACAGTGCGACCCGAGAGATGGCATGAGCCGAGATCTGGGCTCACCCCTCAAATGTTATTCATACAAAAAGGCAAGAAGCCAGTTGCATTCAGTTAAGAGCACTTTGGAGACGTAATCCACTTAAATCCAACCTATATCATACAGCACGAGCTTTCACCTGTTATTGATCCTTATTTGGAGAGCGGAGATATAGCGGAGACACAGCAGCAGCGGCACAGTGTAGCTCCGCCCCTTTCCCCCTTGAGACTCCATGGAGACGGATGTCAATCACAGCAGAGCTCATGAGGATGATAAAACTAAAACGCTTTTGAAAACTCTGTGGTTTATTAAGAAGTTTTAAAGAAGTTTTACTTTTGAGAGCAGACAAGGAATATTTAAAACAGAAATAACCATTTTTAATGGGCCAAATTGTGGGCTATATTTGAAATCTAAATATTAATGTGGAGGGCATTTTTTTATATGAAATATCAGGAAACCTTTTGAAGTTTTAAAGAGGGGGTATTATGCTTTTTTTCAATCACATAGCACCAGTCTATAGCATACTACAATGATGACGTAACCTTCTGTTGGTCTGTATATGCAGTAAATTAAAATAACTGCCTTGAATAAAATTGCTCTCTCAAAATGGCTGTACTGAATGTCTTGAAATAGGCCTCTGTCTCTTTAAGAAGCTTTCCGACACGCCCCCTTCAGCACACTGCTGTGGCATCTAAACAACACTACTGTGCGGGGAGGGGGCTCTGCTGAGCTGAGGAGCAGTGGTTGGTGGCTTGGCTGGTGACGAAAGGTCCAGAGGCGTCTCCAGGAGGTGGGGGCGTTCCTAGGAGGACTGAGGCATAGCTACACCTAAAATGGCTGCCGTCTAAGTTTTTACTGATTACTCAAAAATATGTGAATGAGCCAAGGCAACACTCCAGGCATGTGTTTAATGAGGAAATGACATAATAACATGATATAAAGCTTGAAAAACTCGATTTTACATAATACCCCCTCTTTGCCTGATGAAGGTCTCAGGACCGAAACGTTGACTTAACCCTAATAAACTAAGGTTGGCAGTGTACGGGAAGTATTATTATTATTATTTTTTTATTATTTTTTGGCCATATCGCCCAGCCCTAATATAAGTTAAATGTAATGCTGACAAGAAAATGTTTTAGAAACTTTTAGGTGACTAGTTTATTCGGCTTTAGATTTAGCTAAAGCATGACTTAGCTAACACATATCATGACATTAAACATTTGATTAACAATTTGTTTTATGTTTAAAGCAAAGTAAATGGTAGAATTTAGAGCCTGGTGTGTCCGTCAGAGTTACATTAAACTTTAATGTGTTTAGATCTGCAGACGTCGATTCTAATCCTAAAACTTACTCAGTTTACAAGATTGAAGCTGTAGTTCCGACAAAATGGAACATCTGACCGCACAACAGCTTTTAGGCCGGATTTACTGAGAAAAACTACATTTATCAAACACAATCTGTCACTCACAGGCAAAAACGCTGTTTAATACCGCCATTGTTTTCACCTCCACATCTGCAGCGCACTGAAAGTACCCGGATGGTAGAAGAGCCCTATGATGATGTTGTGATATATTAAATCCGTATGACCTGCGTGTCAATAGTGAGGGCTGTCCACTCTCTCGAGCCGTTGAGAGCCCCCCCCCCCCCCCCCCCTCATATGTTATTGATCCTTACACTTGAATATTGCGTTTGGGCCTTGGCTGAATGTGGATCAGACAGCCGAGCGTCTGATCTCCTGTGGGCTGAGCTGCTGGGCTCCCGGGGCGATCTCTGCACAGCTCGTTTGTCTCCTCCGGGCGGCTGAGGCTTTCACAGGCACGCTCCATCACAGGACTCCAGGAGGGGCTGTGGGCGATAGGGAGGGGGTCTGTGCTGGGGTGTAAAAACAACACACTTCCAAAACTACTTTTTGACGCATGAACTCTCGGAAAAAGAAACTATAGCCAGTAACTGTTTTTCCCCCCCACGATTGATAGAACATTTAACTGACCAAACCACCAGCTGACCGAACACATTTCTCACAAACAGGAACCAATACTCTCTCTTGTTTTGTGTGAGCGCTGGGCAGGATTTTGCTCTTTTGAAAACCTTTCGCTATCTAATAAATCAATAAATTACAAGCTAAAGCAAAACTCTAACGGCCTTTAATTCTAAATCGGAAAGAGACTCAATACGTTCGGACTGATGGACCTTCATTTGTTGAGTTGGTTTATTTATGTCCTTTATCTTATCAGGCAAAACACAAGAACCAATTATTTATGGATAGATTTATTTACAATGTTGGCCTCAAAGTGCTTAAAGTGCACTTAAAGGGGCAGGGAAGGGTACACAAAACAAACAATTACAACACGTAGCAACAGTATGTACAGGGAGTCATTAATAAAACATTAAAGTCATTAAAAACGTCCTTGAGCCTGTGTTTAAAAGCAGAGTGAGATCATTGATTCCAGCTTTAGTGCATTATCAGCAACAGAGCGAAAGGACATGGACTCGGTTTTGGGAAGTTGTAGCTTTATAATCGGAGGTAGATTCGTGGATGAACATGGGCGGTAGATGTTGTGACGGGACTCCAGAGACGTCCAGGGAGTAAAGTGAACAGTGGTGTGTCCTGTCGTTTCTAACAACACCAATAGCAGAATGAAAAAGTGTGCCCAGTTGTTTTTGAAGGTGACCTTTACACGAACAGGACAGAGGAAGGATTCGGACATTTCCACAATGAATTACCCGAGGATGTGAAGGAGGAACGGTTTCTTTACCAAAAGCCTAGTATGTTCTCCCCGTTTCCTCCACTCCAGTTACCTGAACATGAAAAACAAGTAGGGGAGACCGGGTATGGTTGTAACACTGTTTGCTTCAGCACCTGTAACTCACGAGTTCTCAAACTTTTATACAAAGTCCCCACATTTGTTAACTACAAATGGCACCAATTCAAACCTCTGCAAGATTATCACAGACCTCATGAGTTGATGTCAAATTCATGGTGTTCCTTTGTTACAACCAACCCCACTACTGGGTTGGTTGTAACACATGCTGGGGTGAGTTGTAACAGTTAAAGAGGGGTATTATGCTTTTTCAATCACATAGCACCAGTCTATAGCATACTACAATGATGACGTAACCTTCTGTTGGTCTGTATATGCAGTAAATTAAAATTACTGCCTTGAATAAAATTGCTCTCTCAAAATGGCTGTACTGAACGTCTTGAAATAGGCCTCTGTCTCTTTAAGAAGCTTTCCGACACGCCCCCTTCAGCACACTGCTGTGGCATCTAAACAACACTACTGTGCGGGGAGGGGGCTCTGCTGAGCTGAGGAGCAGTGGTTGGTGGCTTGGTGGTGACGAAAGGTCCAGAGGCGTCTCCAGGAGGTGGGGGCGTTCCTAGGAGGACTGAGGCATAGCTACACCTAAAATGGCTGCCGTCTAAGTTTTTACTGATTACTCAAAAATATGTGAATGAGCCAAGGCAACACTCCAGGCATGTGTTTAATGAGGGAATGACATAATAACATGATATAAAGCTTGAAAAAGTCGATTTTACATAATACCCCCTCTTTAAAAACATTAGCTGGCCAAATCTGTCAGTCTTTCTTTTCCACTGTTTAGGCATTCTGTAAAAGTATTAAAATCAAGTAAGTGTTATTAACTGTATATAGGGGATGATTGTGTTACAACCATCCCCACCCCTGTCAGCCATTGTTCAGCGAGCTGTATCAGCATAATGGTTTGAAATTAGCAGTGGAAATGTGCATCACATTTTGCCTGAGAAACTACAATTGAATCTAATGTAAGTCATGATTTTATGTGCAATAGTATTAAGCACTAAACAAAATATAGTCTTGGTCAAAAAATTTACTTTCTTACCACAAAATCAATTTTTCCTCCATAGAATCTGCATGAACCTGTTTACAACCTTGACAATCACCATGTGGGATCAGGGAGGAAGTGGGTAAACACTGATATGATCATTTGACTCCTATGTTACCGCTGAATGGTGGAATTGGTGGTGTTACACCTCTCCCCATGTTACAACCATACCCAGTCTCCGGGTATGGTTGCTGTTTATCACAGCCTGTGAAAACACATTGAGTGTGTAATATCTGCTGTTTGTGTGCGGGTTTATTCAACACAGTTCAAGCTCTTTTCGACCGAAGAGTGCAGCGCTTTGTGAGTTTGCTTCTAAAGAAACTGTTGTGCTCTACTGTTCTTCACCGATCCAAAAACTCCATCTCTGTGAAACCAGCAGATCGTCTCCTCCATCCCGGTTAACGTCTTCATCAAGCTGAGAAAACTTCACAGAGACAGTGAACGCAGACACTCTGGGAGAAACGTCGAAATCCTGTCAGAGTAAAGTGTGAGTGATCGGTCAGCTTTGCACTGACGGCTCCACTTAAGTTGCAGTCAGAGTTTTCCTGACGAATTGCTCCGAGTTTCAGCGCACGATCATTAAATCACGATCAATGTCTTTTTACATAAGGCCAGATAAATGAGCCGTGGTAGCGGAAAAAACGGTATCAAGAAGTGGAGGTTAATCAGGGCTCTACCGCATATGGGTCAAAGTTCCTGGTAAATTCAATCTTTTGACACATTTGCTTCTATTTTGAACTATTTGTTGGACGGCATTGTTCTAAATGAGTGGATGAATGAAGAGCGAATGACAGATCACCTGTTTGCAAATAGACAAGATCGGGGGAAATGACTTAATCTGAATTAGACATGCACCGATCCAGCTTTTTTTTGCTACCGATACCAATACTGGGGTTTGAGTATCGGCCGATATCCGATATTTACCGATACCAAGAGACTTTCTTAAGTGTCTTTCTTTGAGTGAAATTTTTAATTGACTCTTTTTCCATTGTAAGATCGATAAAGTCATATTTTATTGTCATGTCACAGATCAGTTATCAATTATATGTATTGATAAACTCTTGGATAAACATTTAACAAGGATGACTTTTCTACACTAAATATCCTTGGGTTTATGACAGGCTTTAGGCTACATTAATATAAACAACTTACATAAAGTGATCTGATCATTATAAATATGTTAGATGCAGCATGCCCATATTCACTTAGATTTAGGTGGTAAAAGTTGTGTTTTAAAGGCGTTGAGAGCCAAAACTGGTATCGGTTCAGTATCGGATATTTGTAGCCGATACCCGACATCATACTTTTTCCAGTATCGGCTCCGATATCCGATACCAGTATTGGCTCGGTGCATCCCTAATCTGACTATAAGTTGCAACTATGTATTGTTTTCATATTTAAAAGCAAATTGGACACAACAGGCAACTTTTGAGCAAACAATTGTGCACAAAAATGTAGATGAATGTGTTTTAAACCATATTGTTTGTGTTTTTGTGTAACTTATGCAGTAAAAATGGTCGAGCTGTGACATTTATCCCAAGTAAATGTGTATTTAATGCCAGCTGGAATCCAATTTGAGGCACTTAATAACAAGTAAGGCCTCAAATCTGACCAAATGTTGATTCCCAGCGGGAACCTTTGCCTTGATCAGTCTGGGATTCGAACCCCAGACCTTCTTGCTGTTCGTCCCAGGTCATAAAGCTCTGCATGTGAAGTCACTGTGATTTAACAGCAGGTTTATGCACGACATCATGCCTGATGTTTTATGTATCCGGTTTTACATCACAAATAAAAGCCAACGCACAGGACATTATGAAGGTCAATGCTGCCCCCTGCTGGTCAATGTAAAGACTGTATCAAGGTTTGTAGTAGAAGAAAGTCAAATAATGCTTTGTTTTACACTGAAAGAAAGGAAGAAATTACATACATTTACTGTACTTGAATTAAGAAATTCAATCTAAAGTTTGAGTAGGTTTGGTCTAGTCTTAGATCAGATAAAGCCTCTTATTGCCAATGGAACAAGCAATTCAGATTATTTTTGCATAATTTCAAGTACAAAAGGCATATATTTAAATGTAAAAGTGAATTTGTCTGATTTCAAGTAGGATTTCTGCTTGTTCCATTGGCGTTAGCATTTTTATCTTATCTTAGATCAGGCGATTTTGATTTATTCCATTTAATTATAATTTTTCCAGTGTAAGCGATTTTGAAGCCCAAATTGTATATTTTTAATGGCAAATACAAAAACAAAGCAAAAAAAACCCTATGCATTTATGAGTTTTATCCATTCCAGGAAACAGAGCAATGATGGAAAATGTGGATATTTAAAAACAAATTGGACTTTTGAGTGAAAATGTGTAAACTGACAACAACAAATGAATGTGTTTGGCCCATATTTTTTGTATCTTTTAAATAAATGTTATGTTAAAAACTTGAGCATTGTCATTATTTGCAAAGAAATGTAATGCTTTTTATTAAGGCTGAAATATTTTGCATAAATCATTCAACCACTTCTGTTCATGGTTTATGTCCGAAAATGATATTGACAAAAATGAATATCTCAACATTTTGGGGACTCTTTCGGTAACGATGAAGCTATTGTAGATATTTCATATGATAAATACGTAAAAAGTGCTACAAACGTTACTTTGACACTCAAAAAGATAATTGTCATGAACAGACTTCAAAAGCACAGAAAAAAACATACACTTTGCACATTATTTCCCTTTTCCCCAAATTTGTTTCCCCCATTTTGCACTACACATTTGCATATCTTCCAAACAGCAATTTTGATATTGTCTTATAAACGCTATATTGCTCATCTCCATGTTATATTATAAAAACAAATGTTATCAAATTCAAGTTAAAACTTTAAAGCAGTACTAAGTAACTCGTGCCCCTAAAGGCCATAAGCGCCACTGCAGGTGTCGTAGCATGTTGCGTTTTTTTACTCATTAATTGTCCGTGAGAGTAAATACTACACTGACAGAAAAGACAAAGGGAGAGAGGGATATTGGACATCAATTACACAATGGAGATCTTTTTTTTTCACTCAAACTTGGCTGTAAATACTGTTTAAGCGGCGCTAGCCCACAGTTAGCTTTGCCCGTTAGCCTGTTAGCTTCTTCTTCGTGATTCCATCAGTGTGTATTGGTAACTCCGACCCGGTGGCAGGGAAGTTGCCATTGTGGTTTTCTGGCCAAAGACACCAGGGGGAGATGAAAGACCCCCACATTAACACTTGAATTGGGAATACGAAAAATATGCAAGTAAGTTTGCACGCACAGAAGGGGGATATAACCTGAGGGGGTGTGATAACTTTAAGGTTCAAGCAGTGTCTTCCACTAGGAAAAGTATGTGTGTGTCTGTATGTGGAGTTAAACTCTGGAACAAATTGGGGGCAGAATATAAACAATGTCCAAATATTCATCATTTCAAATCAAGATATAAAAAAAATGGTATGGTCAAAGTACCAGAAGGAGGAAATGGGTACTTGATTGCTAATGGGTGTCACAAAGTGCTGTATACTTTAAAGGTCAGATCTAACTAATAATGAAGTATATTGTGGTTGTTACTAATATACTATTGCAGTTGTTATTGCCATTGTTATTGCTATTGCTGTTGTGTTGTTATCATCACTATTTAAACTTTAAATGTAACAGTCTAGGATTAATACCTAACAATCTGTGGATTATTCTTAGAATCCAACTCAATCGATTCAGACAGCAGTACTGCTATTGATGCTGATGGTAATATAAAGGAAATAAATTCTTAGAAGTAAATCATGCACATATCTATGTGCTCCGCATTCAACATAACCCGTAGTACAGGGCAGACATGTGGGGGCCGGCAGCTCGAGGAAACCCTCTTCTGGCAGCAGACTCCTAAAATTTGTCTCTTTTAATGCATAGTATAGGACACTTAACAAATGATGGTCCGGTTGCTCGGGGACTGCTCCCCTCTGGCAGCTGGTCCAGTCACAGAAAAGAAGAAAAAGAAAGAAAAGCCCCGAATCCCTTGTAACACACATCATTAAGACCATTCTTGTTATCATGAACATCAATCAGTCTGCGATTACTGTACCTTTCATGAATAAATGTGGAGTATTTTATGTATCATTCAAACACTTTGATACAGAGTAATGTTATATGGGTTGTAATGGTGATGGTGAATAACGGTAATGCCAACATGGTAATGAATTCTGTATGGGAGACAGAAATAATACACTGGTTGTAGCGTGTGAGATACTGTGAATGTTGACCTGGTATAATGCAGTGTCGCATTTGTTAATATGTAACCAACTCGGTTGATAGTTGTTTTGTAAAATGGTAAGAAATATGCACTGTTGTTAGTTATTGTTATTGAAGTTTATGAACAGGGGTGGGAGTCAATAAGCTTGTCTTCTTCCCACTCCTTTTCGAGCTGTAATGTAAATTATTTTTTCTTTTTTTCTTTTATTATGTATATATATATTTCTGTTTTTCTTTTCTTCTTTAGCTCGAAATAAAATATTCAAATCAAGTCATTTTTATACTCACTACTGCTGCCTCAGGTCTTACGCGTAACTGCAGTCTCTATTATATATTAAGCTGGTGTATGACGGCACTTTGGACTCGAATTAACACCTTTTGAGTGACAGTGCAGGATTTTAGAGGCAGTTGTGGTGAACAGGTCTGGGCTCATTCTACACATTAGGACATGGCTGGAACATGTAGGGGGAAAATACTTAGTTTTAATATTTTTAAACTCCGTATAGTCCCTTTAAAGTAAACACGTTTCTTAGTACTGCTTTAAATCCTAGTTAAACTTCCGCCATTTTCCCCTCCTCTCCGTTATCTCTCCAACAGTTTTCACAAACGTAACATAAAAACTCACACAGGGAATTAGCATGTGCATTCCCCTCACGTTTAAATAATTGCTCGGTAAAATTGCTCACTTTGTCGATAAATAACTAAGTAAAAAAGGTTCAAAGCTCAAAGTATTCCTCCAATCAGATAACGTACCACAGATAGGGGCTCACGGTGATTTATTTTTCCTCATAAAAGTGAAAAAACAGATAGGAAATCTCGTAATTAGCCGGCGGCACCGTCGCGTCAGGCTATAAAGTTAAGATTGCATTTGATAAGAGCACATTTTAATTGCGAAGAAATCCGAGCTAAGGCTAATCTCTCTGATCGCTTTCTTCAAATTCTTCAGGAACGGAAAAAAAACGTAGGCAAAGATGCAGGTGTGTGTTTTCATAGTGAGATGATTATAAGGCAGAGGTATCAGATAAAAAACAATTTAGCATCATTTTGATATTCAAATTACATTTCAAAAAACGTTAATTATCAGGATCATGTTTGAGAAATTAGGGCTGATACAGATTTTACGACGATAACTGTGTAGGTGGTACATTAACATTAAAGTAGAGAATTTTGAGTAAATTATTTTGTAATGTAGGTATGTGTAACAAAGGCATATATATAAATGTGTAATAAAGGTGTACATATCGTCTTTGGATTACAGCCCGCACTCATATGTAGTTACACATTAGGTCTGGTGTATTTGTGCATTAGTTATAGATATGTCATATTCCCCAATAGGTAGCGTTCACGTGACATCACAATATTCTAAAGAGCCCATAGTTTAACACTGAGGTGGAGGGCAACTGAAAATTCCATGGCGGTAACTATGGTAACTGTGGTAACTGACAAAATGCAGATTTTTATGTCTTTGTTTTTGGTTCATATCTCAGTCATTACTGGAAGAATCCACATGAAACAAAAACTGTCACAAAGTTCAGCGTTCAGCACATATGAACTAATGTCCAATTATTTTCTATGAAAGGCGTCAAAAAGTGGTGTCAATATTCGAAAACATGAGCGTGATGTCTAGTAGAAAGGACTTTCAGACATAAAAAATAATATCACAGGTTTGTGAATCCAATCCCTGTCAAATACTGATGAGCAAAAACATTTGTCAATTTTAGTTTTGGCAATTTCTTACAAAAACTGTATTTCTCCCATAGAGTTGTATTGGCCCCTGCCCTCCAACTGACATTATGACATCACATTCTTAATCGTGAACGCAACCTATACATGAAACTAGTTTGCCCTTTATAAAGCCGGCACATCTATGTGACGGACAAAACAGCTGCAACTACACTTTGTACCACTTTCTTACACTTTGTACAACTTTGTTACACTAAAGCAGGGGTAGGCAACGTCAGGCCCGGGGGCCCAATCCGGCCCTCCAGCACAGAACATCTGGCCCCCAAGATGAATTTGATAAATATTATTATTCAAATAAGAGCTCAATTAACTGCTAATGTAGGGGAGAGTGGGGGAAGATGAGAGACCTTTTGCTTTGGTGGTCAGTGTGTAAAAACAGTATAATATAAACACAAAATGTTACTATTTACATACATTTTGGGATGTTTTATGTTTGTTTGTATCCTCAAAAATCACCTGGAGTAGCTTTTTAGGATGTTGATCTTCAAAAAAAAAGGTGTCTTGTGGCTCATTTTAGCCTTGGAGCCCCTGCAGATTTTGCTATTTTGTCTCTAAACGCTTTTTTCATTAAAGAAATTTGGTTATTTTATGGCTCATTCTTTTGTCTGGCGTGTTCAAATCATGTAAAGATCAAATCTATAATCTACATAAAAATGAAAATGTTTTATTTTCAAAATCTTACCCCACCTACTGTAAAAATGTGGAAAATACTGTCTTAAAACAGAAAAATCCCTGGCAGAACATCCCATTACGTCATATATAATGCCCACCATTGGCATTTGCAGAAAATGGTTCTTTACTTTGGGTTTGAATGGTGAGGTTCGGCCAATGAAGAAACCGGCCCTCCGTGACACAAACGTGCCTACCCCTGCACTAAAGCTCCTTCATATTTTAGCTGTAAGAACAAAACAAAGCCATTTTTGCCTTGTAACCATGGAAATGTCTTCAGTTACAAGACATTTATGAACAAGCCTTTAGTACACCTTTATTACACGTTGTACACAGTTGTTACACCTTTATTAAACCTTGCACTTACTTTCTTGTTCCCTGTACCTACATATGGAACTCACGGGCTGTCTAAAGTGTTACCAAGTTTTTTACATTATTTAAATGCCTTTCAACGCCACAAATGCAAAGAAATCTGAGCATGTTTCACTTTGTAGGATTTGAGAACATCCCATCAAACAGGGGAATGAAGGGAATTTCCATTATGCAAAAGCAAAAGGCAACTCTTGAGCAAATTGAAAGTAAAACTGGTAGAACAATGTCATTACTTTCCAAGAAATGCAGACTTAATACAAGTTGGAATCCAGTTTAGCACTTTTTAATGACATTTAAGGCTTCATTTTGGCACGAACTTCACTTAGCGACTTCTTAATTCTTCTTAATGCCCTGTAGAAACCCTCTGTCTGAAAACTATACAACCCTTGAATTCAAATTTCACATCATCACAAAGGCTGCAGAGAGGATTGTAAAAAGAGGATTGTAAAACAGATATTTTTGGACAATTATCAGTCAGAAAAGTGCATATTTTTGATCACTGAGCCCTAATCAAAGTTGTAAACCACGACAATCCCCCAAAGTCAATAAAATGATAAATACTACGACACTTTCTCTGTCCTCCTCTTCTACCTCCCCTCGATGCCAAAGTACATCCGGAAGACGTCGCCGAGCCCCCTCTCGTCCAGGAAGTGGTAGAGCTGCCCCAGGTCCATGTGGTTGCCCCGGTTACCGTGAGGGTCGAACATGGCTTCCTCGAATCCGCCGAATTTGCGCAGAGAGTCCAGCGTCTGCGCCCGCCCGCCGTCCTCCTCCTCCTCGCCCCGTCCTCCCAGCGGGACGTCCTCCCTGTGGCGAATCATGATCTTCTTCCACGTCAGCGCCTTCACTCTGTCGGGAAAACGTCACGATGATTACGGTTTTCAGCTTCAAATTGATTGGTTTGGGATTAATTAACGCTCAGAGTATTGATTACTTTATATGTTTACATTCACATTTTCCGCACATTTCCGATGGATTGAAAACATATCTTTGCATTACAGTTATTGAAAGTCGAAAAAAGTCAAATTTGATGTTATTTAACACGATATTAATGCCCAGATACAATAATTTTAAAGGCACAAATACAGTGAGGAAAATAAGTATTTGAACACCCTGCTATTTTGCAAGTTCTCCCACTTAGAAATCATGGAGGGGTCTGAAATTGTCATCGTAGGTGCATGTCCACTGTGAGAGACATAATCTAAAAAAAAAAATCCAGAAATCACAATGTATGATTTTTTAACTATTTATTTGTATGATACAGCTGCAAATAAGTATTTGAACACCTGAGAAAATCAATGTTAATATTTGGTACAGTAGCCTTTGTTTGCAATTACAGAGGTCAAACGTTTCCTGTAGTTTTTCACCAGGTTTGCACACACTGCAGGAGGGATTTTGGCCCACTCCTCCACACAGATCTTCTCTAGATCAGTCAGGTTTCTGGGCTGTCGCTGAGAAACACGGAGTTTGAGCTCCCTCCAAAGATTCTCTATTGGGTTTAGGTCTGGAGACTGGCTAGGCCACGCCAGAACCTTGATATGCTTCTTACAGAGCCACTCCTTGGTTATCCTGGCTGTGTGCTTCGGGTCATTGTCATGTTGGAAGACCCAGCCTCGACCCATCTTCAATGCTCTAACTGAGGGAAGGAGGTTGTTCCCCAAAATCTCGCAATACATGGCCCCGGTCATCCTCTCCTTAATACAGTGTAGTCGCCCTGTCCCATGTGCAGAAAAACACCCCCAAAGCATGATGCTACCACCCCCATGCTTCACAGTAGGGATGGTGTTCTTGGGATGGTACTCATCATTCTTCTTCCTCCAAACAAGTTTAGTGGAATTATGACCATAACGTTCCATTTTGGTCTCATCTGACCACATGACTTTCTCCCATGACTCCTCTGGATCATCCAAATGGTCATTGGCAAACTTAAGACGGGCCTTGACATGTGCTGGTTTAAGCAGGGGAACCTTCCGTGCCATGCATGATTTCAAACCATGACGTCTTAGTGTATTACCAACAGTAACCTTGGAAACGGTGGTCCCAGCTCTTTTCAGGTCATTGACCAGCTCCCCCCGTGTAGTTCTGGGCTGATTTCTCACCTTTCTTAGGATCATTGAGACCCCACGAGGTGAGATCTTGCATGGAGCCCCAGTCCGAGGGAGATTGACAGTCATGTTTAGCTTCTTCCATTTTCTAATGATTGCTCCAACAGTGGACCTTTTTTCACCAAGCTGCTTGGCAATTTCCCCGTAGCCCTTTCCAACCTTGTGGAGGTGTACAATTTTGTCTCTAGTGTCTTTGGACAGCTCTTTGGTCTTGGCCATGTTAGTAGTTGGATTCTTACTGATTGTATGGGGTGGACAGGTGTCTTTATGCAGCTAAAGACCTCAAACAGGTGCATCTAAATGTAGGATAATAAATGGAGTGGAGGTGGACATTTTAAAGGCAGACTAACAGGTCTTTGAGGGTCAGAATTCTAGCTGATAGACAGGTGTTCAAATACTTATTTGCAGCTGTATCATACAAATAAATAGTTAAAAAATCATATATTGCGATTTCTGGATTTTTTTTTTAGATTATGTCTCTCACAGTGGACATGCACCTACGATGACAATTTCAGACCCCCCCATGATTTCTAAGTGGGAGAACTTGCAAAATAGCAGGGTGTTCAAATACTTATTTTCCTCACTGTACATGCAGTGTATTCTTTCTGAATCAAAAAGGGGTTGGTTAGAAAATGCTACACTGACAAAATATCCAGTAGTTTCTCTTCCTTATATTCACACGAAACCCAATAAGCTCCTCCCATCCCCCCTCCTCTTCTCGCTCCCCTTTGCTGCGCAGCTCTTTCAATAAAGAGTGTGTGGCTGTAGTGAAGCTATGGTGAGGGTTTTCACTTCGCAATGAGAGGATACATTTTGGCAAGATTTGGAAAGGTGAGGAAAGTATTTCCTGGATATGTAGGACCTCAGGTACGGCAGATTTTTAGGAGCTGCTGTTGTTATAAATAGTTACTGGAAAAAATCTAAAGATTACTTCCGCTATAGCACCTCAAAACACAGCTCCAAGTCTGTTTTTGATGAGAGAATAACACTGTAACATTGTAAAAAGCTCTAAAAAAAAGCCAATTCTGCATCATTTAAATTTATTGATTGATGATTTGACTTTTACTTAACCAGAAATGTCCCACTGAGTTTAGCAATCTCTTTTCTAAATTAAACAGAACATATTACGCTGAAACGGTTTGCTAAGAATCACAATAATTTCATGGTTTTGTGCAGCCCTTAAATTATAATACGACACAAAAAAGTAAAATAAACTTCAAGAACTTCAAGTCCCCGCCCACAGCTACACGACATGACATTACCATTACAACATTACGCTTTGCATCGGAAAGTGAATGAAGTGCTGCACCTGGCCCAGAAGTCCTCACAGGCAGCCTGCGGCCCCTCCACACACACCACCCCAGGTTTGCCCGGCATGCTGAACCCACTGAGCCCCAGCTCCTTGGACCACTCCAGGATGTTCTTCCTCTTGGTCTTGTTGTAGATGTGGTGGCTGTAGATCCACAGGCGGGTGAACACGTCAGGGGCAGAGTGAGGGGCTCTGTCGCTGGGCGGGGGCAGTCAGAGTCGAGGCGGGGGCGTAGAGATGGAGGTGGTCCTTTAGCCAGTCCACAGCCGACAGCACGCACACCTCCCCCAGGCAGTTCTCCCGCAGGAACACACCCAGGTCCGAGTGAAGCTGGCTCTGCTGGGACCGGTTCAGATCACCGCACCTGCAGACAGGAGATTAGGAAGTAATAGCTTTAATAATGTTCCAATATGCAGCTGTGATGTCCTTGGGCAAGACACTTCACATGTTTGAATCAGAATCAGAAAACTTTATTAATCCCATGACGTGCAATAGTGTCAGTTGAGAAAACATTTGCTATCAATAAAGGAAAATAGTGATAACTATTGTAGGGCCTAAAGTTTGGTGTAAGTTTGGACATTAAAAAAAAAAAACCTGTGTCACTCAGTGTTGATTTTTTCCCTTTAATAATATAAACGACGGACTAATTGCCATGATATGTCCCATTGCCTCATACCTGACCGTGATCTCTGGCAGCACACTGGGGTATTCAGAGGGGTACGCACAGGATACGATCACATCCGCCTGGGAAAAACAAACAATCAATGTGTGTCACTTTTTATCAAACAAAATCCAATCCATTTGCCGTACAGGTCAACTACAGGCCCGGGCAAAAGAACTTGCACCTTTGAAGCAAACTGAACACAACCTACAAACAGATTTAGATGACTTAAAGGCACTATACCTGTTTTTTGTTTCTAGAAGTGGAATTAATTCATTGTTGTCCTCCTTTCGTATATTGTAAACTCAGATATTTGTGGTAAAAACATTGTGCATATAATTATAAAGCATTTGTATCAATGTCATGAAGTTTAGTCTAATTTTCTAGTATTTTTGTGAAAGTGACCCAGAAAAATGTCCCTACAACTAGTGAAATGTGCCTATAAAGTCATTCCTGTAAAGAATTGGGACACTATAAAAGTATAAATATGTTAAGAAAGTTAGGAATGGGTTTGGATTACAGCCAACATTTCTATTGAATGGCGTCCTCCTTCTTTCTTTCTTTGTAATGGAAAAAAACAACAACAACTGGTAGACGGCTTTAGTGAAGCATTAAAGTGCATATGACAGATTTTAATGCTCTTGATAATATGACTTATTTAGATGGATTACAACAGTTGCAAGTTCATCATTTGCATAGTTATCTTTTTTTTCAGTGAAGCAGCAATTTTAATGAAGAAATGTTGAGCAGAAAGTTATTTTTATTTGAATTTTTAAGCTGTTGACAGGAAGTGACATAAAAGAAGGTAACATTCCATTGCAGTTTGACTCATTCATTTCCCATTGACTTAACATGGTTGGACCAATGGCCGCTAGCTGCTCTGCTTTATGACCGCAACACTGGAGGCCGCCATTGCTCCGCCATTGCTGTAGTACCTCCATATCATCGCTAGGCCCCCATTGAAAAGCATTGGACTTTAGACACGTTAAAAACAACTTTAACGCCTGGTTTAAATTTTTTTAACACTTTCTATGGCTACATATTCCTCCTGAGATAACGCTGGGTTAGTCACAAAAAAAGAAACCAGGCTGGTTTTTCGAAAGATTTTTTTTTTATCTCCTACTTAACGGAGGTCGGACTGTTAGCATTGGAGCTGCGCGAGCTACACGTCACGCAAGGGCCGAGTCTACAGTGAAGATCCCGCCCTTATGCCCTTATTAGGAACATGCTTCATCAGAGCTGGGGAGGAGGAGTCTGTAAATCCGCCATGAATTCCCCCTCAAACGTGGTCATTATGGTAAATGGGGAGGAGTGAGGAGGAGGTCTATTCTTTTTAACGGTCTATGGGTTGCATGGCAACAGTTTAAAATTGTTTACCTTCTTCGATGTCACTTCCTGTCGGTGTCCAAGGAAGTGAAAACATAAACATCACAAAATTGGTTAAACTAAAGAAAACTGGGTATAATCTTTAGCAAAATCTTAAATATAATCGTGTTAACTGTGTTTTAGCAAAAATTGTCTAATGTGTCATATGCATTTTAAGGAGCCACGAATCCCAACACAAAGCCTAACAGTGTCAAAACTGTATGAAAGCGTTGGAGTGCCGTGCATCGTTATCATTACCGTGTCGGACCCTGCAGACTGCATCTTCTGCTTGATCTCGAACTGGGGTCTGGAAGTCGGCGGTCCCTCCACACTAGACGCGGAGCCATCCACAAATCGCCTGAGGAGGGCTACCGCGAGCGGATCCGAGAAGTCCAGCTCGTCCTGTGAGGGAAACATGCTGGAGAGAAGCTCGATCTCCGCCAGCTGACTCTCTGCCCACTCCACGTAAGACATGGCAACGTTCAATGAGCGCTACGCGGCAGTAATACACGTGTAATTACAGTTTGTAGCAGGCGCGCTCCAGCCGCTGCATGCTAAATGTCTGAGATTAACTTGTAAAGCAGACTAATTCAAAGGAAGATTAGAAACCGTCATTTTTTCATCTATGCGCTAAACTCGTGCTGATTTGTTTTGTTTTGATAGCAACTGTTTTTTTCTTCGGGTAAGTGTAAAGGTGGTTGAAAATTCATGAGCGCGCAATGGCTCCACCTGCCGGATATATCGAGCATTGTGACTCAAAAGATATTGTAAATGAAAGCTTAGAATGAGCTCCCTCTACTCACTGTCAAAATGTTCTATGAATAATCATAAATATTTTACACACATTTTGGATAAAAATTGAGTCCACAAAGAATTGGTGCGTGCACACATGGTAAAATGTTTGTAAAAGTAAAACCCAGGCAATTTTTTATTTTCATTTTTTAAGGGGTTGAAGTGGATTGAGTTAAATTAAATTACACAGTTTATATGTGTTTTTCCTAAATTAAAGTTGGGGATTTTTACCGTTTTTTCTCAGTAAAGTCAGTACGAATCACACATCAGGAGCTCCACATCTAGCAGTCAATCCAAACAATCTAAACTTAAAACACTGCTGTTCCGCATGTTTATTTTGGCCAAGATACTTTGTAAGTGGAACCTCTGCACACCTGAGTCGGCAACAGGTGCGTTGAAGAATAGAATACTTTTATTGCAGCAACGTTTCGGTCACTCTGACCTTCATGAAGGTCAGAGTGACCGAAACGTTGCTGCAATAAAAGCCAAGTAAAAGAGTGAGACAGTGTGCGGGAGCCTTTTTTCCAAGGCCAAGATACTTTAAAATTATAATATATTTCTATATTAGTAGTTACTGCTTTAAATATTGTATATGTTTGTATTACATGTTACTGTTTCTAAAATGTAGCTGAGTAACACAACAAGGGCTAAATGAGTAAACCACTAAACCAAGTCTAAACTGGGACTAAACCAGTTCATCGTAAAGAGGTCACTTTGAAAATAAAATACTTATTCTTCTAACTCAATTTAAAAATGTAGTGGAGTAGAAAGTACAGGCTCTAAAATGTAGTGAAGTAAAAGTAAGAAGTATTCATCATAACATTTACTTAAGTAAAGTAAAAGCACCTATAATTTGTACTTTTTACTTGTTCTTGTACTTTTTACTTAGTTACTTTCCACCACTGACAGTTTTAGACCCCCCTTTTTTCTTTTTATGCATTTGTTTTTGTGTTTTCAGTCGGACACAGTAGAATGTAACACACCGGAAGTGGACGTGCGGCAGCGGACCCTTGGAAACGGTTGCACAGCGGTGTAATTGGGATTCTTACACGTTGATTTTTGCCCAAATTTACTCAAAATCGGAATCGGAATCGAGATTTTCACGAAAGATAGCCATCGATATAAGTGTTAGTTATGTTTTTAAGGTGACGGTGTTTTGGTCTTCATAAGCGGCAGCTGGAAGTAAGTTTCACACAAAAAATCATACCATACGATTCTGACCGGGGAGATATTACACCAGAGATGTCTGTGATTATTGTTAGCAGTATCAGTCACGTTAACGTTTATTAAATAGTACTGAAGTAGTTTTCTTCCTGTACTGTACTTTCTAACAGTTGGTCTCTCAGTGATTTGTGAGTGCATCAAAAAGAGCCCAAATTAATTCAATATCAGGCTTTTATTTTCACGTGTTTCTGTCTTATTATGCCACGTCATTACTAAAAACAGGTAACGTCTGACTTTCACGCTCATTAACTTATTCACTATTCAACATTTTACAGTCAAGTTTAACCTCTTAACCCCCACTTGAACCGAGCACGTTTTCTCCAGTTTGGCTTTACCCAAGAAAGTATTAAAAGAGTGAGAAAAGCAACAATAAAATCAGCCTCAAAAACACAACAAAGTTAAGAGGTTAATATGTTTAAATAAAATCAGTAGTAGCTGCTTGGTGTGTCCCTTTTGATGTGTGTTTTCTATTTGTAATTTCTACTTCTTTAGGTAACTATGGGAAAGAGGAGAACTAGAGACCGTAACTCCCGAGAGGATGTTGAAATAGACCTGTCAGGTATTTTGTCCTTTAATTGAGCATGAAAAATACTGTAATCCTGTCCTTTTTGAATGCATGTAACAAACACAGCCTGTTGGTTTTCTAAGGTCCATCCTGCCGACATATCAAAAAGGGAACTGAACAGGCCATTTTTAAAAAGCTCTCTGGAAATGCAGACTGTCAGTGGACGATCTGCCAGGACTGCAAGCCTGAAGACAAAGTCGACAATGGTGTCCCGGCGCAGGACAGCGAAACGGAGGACAGTGGGCCAGTATGGATGTGCCTGAAATGCGGACACCGGGTAGGCACTGTTTAGTTAGTATTATGGCTGTTGGAGTGGTCAGCATGGAAGAACTCTGAAAGGTTGATATGTGTGCCTCTTTCGTGAAATGTCTTGTTTTTTCAAAGGGCTGCGGACGACATTCTGAAAACAAGCACGCCATCCAGCATTACGAGACTCCGCGCTCTGAGCCTCACTGTCTCGTGGTCAACCTGGACAGTTGGGCAGTTTGGTAAGTGATTCACCGCAATTTAAGCTCCTGGATTTGAATCCTGGACCAAGTGCAGACTTTCTGGGTGGAATTTACATGTTTTCCCCAGGTATGTTTCCTCTGGGGCCTCTGTTCCTCCTCCTACTAAACACATGTACAATAGGTTGCGTTCACGTTATAGAATTATATTTCAGTCGGAGGGCAGTTTCCAAAACAACACTGTGGGAAAGGAACCATTTTTTAAAGAAATTTCCAAAAAGAACGTTTTCCCATTATTTGACAGTGATTGGTTTCACAAACCTGCCATATTATGTTCATGGCGGAAAGTCTTTTCTACTGACCAACATCAAGCACATATTTTTTAATATTGCCACCACTTTTGGACACCTTTTATGTTAAAAATATATTTGGGTATTTCCAATATCGGGCTAATATAAAGGCTGAAAAGCCCTCTCACAACTTCCTAGGCCTCAAGGGAGCGGTGAAAAGCCGCTGTAAGTTTGTACACCTATTTTATATAGGTCAGTTATATATATATATATAGGTCATATATAGGTCAATATCAGGAAGTCAGCAGGTCCTGATGCCATCTGCAGACGCACATTACGGCATTGTGCTGATCAGCTAAGCGGAGTCTTCACTAAACTGTATCAGATGTGTGCAGATAAGGGGCAGATTCCTACAATTTGGAAAACAGCCACCATTATACCAATTCCTAAATCTAGGGCAGCTAAGGAATATGGGGACTTCAGACCGGTGGCGCTCATGTCCCTTGTTATGAAGATCTTTGAAAAGATTCTCAAAAACATGATGGCCCCATTCATAGAAGGCAAATTAGACCCTTTACAATTTGCCTATCAAAAAGGCAAAGGTGTTGATGATGCAAAGCTGTGTATTTTGGACACAGTGTAGAAGCATCTTGAAAAAACAAAAGCGCATGCAAGGGTCTTATTTGCAGACTTCTCGTCTGCCTTTAACAAAATGAAACCTCACATTTAATAAATCATCTTTTATCTCATTTGGAATTTCCTGATCAATTTTTGGCACTGTTTTTAGACTTTCTTACAAATCGTGTCCTGCAGGTTTGGATAAACGGAGAAATGTCCAACAAAAGGTCCTCAAACACAGGTTCGCCACAGGGTTGCGTCCTGTCTCCTCCTCTTTTTATTTTGTACACGGCCAGCTGTAGGGCGTCACAGGAAGGCAGTCAAATTGTTAAGGCGAGACACTGCAGGTGAATAGGGGAAAAAAAGTAAATGTAGAGATATCAATTTGAAACTTTTGCTGAACATCACTGATATAAATATGAGAAAAAAATGTATTGCATTTTTTCTGTCATTTTATGTTTTCATATAAAAATAAGACATTTTGTGCATGAAAATGGCCAAAATTGCCTATATTTTGGGCAACGAAACAAAAATAATGGATTGAGCCAGATTAAAATTTATGGTTTCATTTTATTGACATATTAGTAACTAAGATTTTTTCAGAGGGGATTTTGGATATATTGTTTAGTTTTTCAATTAACTAATCATAAGTGAAAAAATCTGTAAAAACTCAAATTCCGCCTGTTTTTTTGGGTTCAAAGCTGAATAAATCAGGCTAGGAATTAGATATTAAAAAATCCCTCTGAAAAAACCTTCAAAATCTTGTTAAGTCCAAGACTGGAAAGTTTGGAGTCTGTAGGAGCGACTATAAGGGCTCACCCGCTGCCCGAGTGGGGCCTTCTCTCATTCAGAGAAAACAAGCTCTGAAGTTTTGTAGCGAGTGCGCATGCGCGGAACTTTCCTTTGGCTCTTCCGCACCAGGCGTCTCCCAGAAGGAAAAATACCATATTTGGGCGATAGCGTCATCACGGAGGATCCCTTCGCAACACATGTGGATGTAAAGTCTGTCAATATTTGTGAATGAATACCCGCATGAGAGCGGTCTTTCGACGCGCCGCAGCTGCTACTTCCGGGTTACCGCCGCCTCGCAAGCGGACAAATCATCATAAAATAAGCCTCATGCGGGGTGAGTTTTGTCATTTTTATACTCTGACATGAAAACTAAGATGTAAAGGGAGGAAAATAGATAAAAATCTCCACTTCGACCACTGCGTGAAAAATCAATACTTTCACCTGCCGTGTCTCGCCTTAAGTTGCTGATTGCTCCGATGACACTGCTCTCCTAACTCTGCTTGAGGGCCCTGCCTCTGGTCATGGTCAGGCCCTAGATACTTTCGTTGAATGGTGTGATGCAAACTCTTTAGATCTCAATGTGTCTAAAACAAAGGAGTTGATCATTGACTTTAGGCGCAGCAAGGATCCTTGTGGAATGAGCAGCATTCATAATAAAAATGTGGACATTGTTGACTCTTATCGGTACTTGGGCACTATATTTGACTCAACTAAAGTTTGAGTCAAATACAGAAGCAATTGTTTAGCCAACCAGAGCACATTCTGTCCTGTGAGTTTCTGTTGCTGCCCTCTGGGCGGTGCTATAATGTGCCGCAAGCAACAAAGAATCGTTATCTGTTGTCTTTCATACCTTCAGCTATTAAGCTGCTAAACAAGGATGAATCTCATTTTAATCATTAATGTGTCGTCTTAGATCGGTTATGGCTCCAGGTTTCTGTTATCTTGCTGACTTTATTTTAGCTGGGAAGCTGCAAATGAAACGCCCCTCGGGGAGAAATAAAGTCTTCTGAATCTGAATATATTTTATGTTGTAGACTTTTGCGTATAATTTCATAAGAGATAGAGACTTACCTTTTTTTGTTTGTTTTGGAATCTGATTGTTGTCTTCAAACAAGGTCCCACTGAAGTACCTACTAAACATGAATTTACAGCGCCCCCTGCTGTTACAGTTAATCACTGACAGATTAAGAAGCGTCATGCATAGGATTATAGATGACATTTAAAAAAACATATATATATATATATATATATAATCTCAGCGGTGCATATCGGCATCGGCCAATCAAGATCGCTTAATTAACATCGGTCGGGCATGAGAGAAACCCACATCGGTCGACCTCTATTAGATAGAGTTCTATATATTTCTATGATTCAGAAGCCCCTTATGAGAGACCAACAGGCCCGGTTAGAACCATGAGGCCGTCCTTCTGTGGACCCATCACCTGCAGGAGGAGCCATAGGGGCTGGTGCAATGTGATTTGGGCAACTCCAACAGCTGCTCCCCGACCCGGCAACGTACAAGTGGAAGAGAATGGATAGATGGATTTCTATGATTGAAACCTTTACCGTTATAATAAATGTTTAACTAAAGGCTATGTGCAGATACAGTGAGGAAAATAAGTATTTGAACACCCTGCTATTTTGCAAGTTCTCCCACTTAGAAATCATGGAGAGGTCTGAAATTGTCATCGTAGGTGCATGTCCACTGTGAGAGACATAATCTAAAAAAAAATCCAGAAATCACAATGTATGATTTTTATCTATTTATTTGTATGATACAGCTGCAAATAAGTATTTGAACACCTGAGAAAATCAATGTTAATATTTGGTACAGTAGCCTTTGTTTGCAATTACAGAGGTCAAACGTTTCCTGTAGTTTTTCACCAGGTTTGCACACACTGCAGGAGGGATTTGGCCCACTCCTCCACACAGATCTTCTCTAGATCAGTCAGGTTTCTGGGCTGTCGCTGAGAAACACAGAGTTTGAGCTCCCTCCAAAGATTCTCTATTGGGTTTAGGTCTGGAGACTGGCTAGGCCACGCCAGAACCTTGATATGCTTCTTACAGAGCCACTCCTTGGTTATCCTGGCTGTGTGCTTTGGGTCATTGTCATGTTGGAAGACCCAGCCTCGACCCATCTTCAATGCTCTAACTGAGGGAAGGAGGTTGTTCCCCAAAATCTCGCAATACATGGCCCCGGTCATCCTCTCCTTAATACAGTGCAGTCGCCCTGTCCCATGTGCAGAAAAACACCCCCAAAGCATGATGCTACCACCCCATGCTTCACAGTAGGGATGGTGTTCTTGGGATGGTACTCATCATTCTTCTTCCTCCAAACACGTTTAGTGGAATTATGACCAAAACGTTCCATTTTGGTCTCATCTGACCACATGACTTTCTCCCATGACTCCTCTGGATCATCCAAATGGTCATTGGCAAACTTAAGACGGGCCTTGACATGTGCTGGTTTAAGCAGGGGAACCTTCCGTGCCATGCATGATTTCAAACCATGACGTCTTAGTGTATTACCAACAGTAACTTTGGAAACGGTGGTCCCAGCTCTTTTCAGGTCATTGACCAGCTCCCCCCGTGTAGTTCTGGGCTGATTTCTCACCTTTCTTAGGATCATTGAGACCCCACGAGGTGAGATCTTGCATGGAGCCCCAGTCCGAGGGAGATTGACAGTCATGTTTAGCTTCTTCCATTTCCTAATGATTGCTCCAACAGTGGACCTTTTTTCACCAAGCTGCTTGGCAATTTCCCCGTAGCCCTTTCCAACCTTGTGGAGGTGTACAATTTTGTCTCTAGTGTCTTTGGACAGCTCTTTGGTCTTGGCCATGTTAGTAGTTGGATTCTTACTGATTGTATGGGGTGGACAGGTGTCTTTATGCAGCTAACGCCCTCAAACAGGTGCATCTAAATGTAGGATAATAAATGGAGTGGAGGTGGACATTTTAAAGGCAGACTAACAGGTATTTGAGGGTCAGAATTCTAGCTGATAGACAGGTGTTCAAATACTTATTTGCAGCTGTATCATACAAATAAATAGTTAAAAAATCATACATTGCGATTTCTGGATTTTTTTTTTTAGATTATGTCTCTCACAGTGGACATGCACCTACGATGACAATTTCAGACCCCTCCATGATTTCTAAGTGGGCGAACTTGCAAAATAGCAGGGTGTTCAAATACTTATTTTCCTCACTGTATTTACTTAAAATATCTGCCTATTGTTGGAGGATAAAATTAAATTGCTGTATATCATACTAGGTCAAGCTGTAAAGTCGTACTATCTCTGTCATAGCCTTGACTGTGGTGCTCAGGCGCCCACTCTCAGCCACAGAATGTTTTGCTTGCGTATCAGTATGACGCTCAACAGGGTATTTATCCCTCTTCTGTGGAAGCATAGACAGACTTGAGTGGTAGGACTAGCGCAATGTCTTGAGTTCATGTCTCCGGGTCCCGCACCGATGGTAAATAAACTTCTCCTGTATAAGACATCCAGACTATTCTTCATCCATTCCTATTCTTTATCTATCCTCTCGAACACCATTGTTATTTCTCTAACGTCTATATATCAGCTATCAGCCAACCCCATTCATATGATCGTACCCAAAAAAAATCCATATCGATCAGGCCCTATAATAGGGCTCAATCTTAGGCCAGAACTCCCATATCAAAGAGTTTTTAAATCTAATTAAGACTTTACAAGTTAAATAAAAGTCAAATTAAATGAGAAATGAATGAATACATCTCTGGATTGTGTGGTTATTGAGTGTAGGAACAAGATTGTTGCCTCATTAAACTGTAAGGACAAGCTACTGTAATTGAGAGAGTTTTCTTTCTAATTATTTGGATTCAATATTTATTTGATGCAGTTATTCTCTTTGGTGTCCCTTCAGGTGCTACATCTGTGACGACGAGGTTCAATATTCCCAAACCGGACATTTAGCCCAGCTATTGACCAACCTGAAGAAACTGACGACCCCTGAGCCTTCGAAAGAGCCGGAGAAAAGTCTGTACCAATAAAAACGACGCATGAGCACGTTTGCAACACCTGCTTAACATCTTTGCTGTTTTTGATCAGACGTAAAGGAAGATGTTTTGGAGGTGACGCAGAAATTAGACGCTATAAAACTTGAAGAAAGCAAAGACCCGCAAAATGAAGAAAACCTGGAGCAGCCCAAGAAGGAGGAAATCAAGGAAGAGAGTAAAGAAAGCCCAGTCAAATCCCCCCAGTCCAGCAGCGCAGGAAAGGAGAGCCGAGGGGTCCCAGTGAAGGGCCTGAGCAACCTGGGAAACACCTGCTTCTTCAATTCCGTAATCCAGGTAAACATGAAGTGTCTCAGCCCCATGCTTTTTACATGTTAATTAACTGCATTGATTACCCATTTTACCACTGATCTGTGTGGATGTTCGCTTCAGGAATTGCCTCTTAACCCAAATGACGATCGTTTCTTTTGTGCACAGAATCTTTCTCAAACTCACTGCTTGAGGGAGTCTCTGAATAACATTGTAGAAGAGAAGATCACCCTGAGAATCGAACCTGATGCCTCTTCAAATTTGGTATGTCACACGCTTTCCCTTAAACGTCCCATACTGACTTATTGCTAGTTCTACGAATGGGGATGGGAATCGAGTTGTAGAACCGGTTCTACTTGAGCAATCCATCAGAACCGTATGTCTCCTTCACTTCTCCTCTTTTTGATTCCCTGTTAATTTAAAGAGGGGGTATTATGCTTTTTTCAATCACATAGCACCAGTCTATAGCATACTACAATGATGACGTAACCTTCTGTTGGTCTGTATATGCAGTAAATTAAAATAACTGCCTTGAATAAAATTGCTCTCTCAAAATGGCTGTACTGAACGTCTTGAAATAGGCCTCTGTCTCTTTAAGAAGCTTTCCGACACGCCCCCTTCAGCACACTGCTGTGGCATCTAAACAACACTACTGTGCGGGGAGGGGGCTCTGCTGAGCTGAGGAGCAGTGGTTGGTGGCTTGGCTGGTGACGAAAGGTCCAGAGGCGTCTCCAGGAGGTGGGGGCGTTCCTAGGAGGACTGAGGCATAGCTACACCTAAAATGGCTGCCGTCTAAGTTTTTACTGATTACTCAAAAATATGTGAATGAGCCAAGGCAACACTCCAGGCATGTGTTTAATGAGGGAATGACATAATAACATGATATAAAGCTTGAAAAAGTCGATTTTACATAATACCCCCCCTTTAATTAATTCGAATGGATAAAGAACCGGATCGATAAAGAAAGTATTAATGGCATTGATATAGATTGGACGCCTTCATCTTGGAATTCCATGTTTTATAATATTAGATCATGTAGAGGAACTAAGGGAAATGAGTTACAGTTATTCTGCTTTATATTCTGAGCATGAAAAAACAAATTGACAGAGAGTGTAGAGAACAGCAGTAGTTTAGAAAACTAAGAACTATTTCTGCTGGTTATTGGGAAGATTTTTTTTTTTTAATCTAAGGACTAAAATGATCAATTCCAGTTTGTTGAGTGAAACACACTCCAGGCCTGTTTTTTAGTTTAGCAGAATACGCTCATGTTTGCATTGTTGTTGTTTTTAAAGGCGCCGGTCTCAGTAAATTTAGAGCGGCCCGGACCCCTGACATTAACCATGTGCCAGCTCCTCAATGAGATCCAGGAAACAAAGAAGAACGTTGTGGCGCCGCGCGAGCTGTTCTCACAAGTTTGTAAAAAGTGAGAGAAGTTTGGTCATGTCTGTTATCAAGCGCTGGCTTTGATAAATGTTATTTCTCATCCCGTGTGTCTGTGTTTGTGTTTGGACAGAGCTGCGAGGTTTAAAGGCTTCCAGCAGCAGGACAGTCAGGAGCTGCTGCGCTACCTGCTGGACGGGATGAGAGCGGAGGAAATCAGAGTAAGCTTCAAGAACCAGTAGCTCTCCTCCTCTTTTCAGTTACCGTATTTTCCGGATTATAAGTCGCACCAGCCTCGGCAACTACGTGAGCCTGGAGGCGTAACTGCACCGTTGACAAGCCTCTCCCGGCAGCGCGTTGTTCAAGCATCCATTTGTGAACTCGTTCCTCTAGCTGTGGCCATCAAGCTTTTAGCCCGCGATTAGATTTTTTCTGTTTCTCCATTGCAGTAAGAGTAACCTCCGCTTTTCGCCAGTCCCTCAGATGTTTCTCGCTCACCCCAAACGTTCTTTCTGCTGCTCGATTATCGTTTTTTAACCTCTCCAGTTTGGCTTCAACCAAATCTAAAAGCTTCTTGGAAAAAAAGCAAAACAAAAATGAGACCAAAACAAGGATAAAAATGCAACAAAAGAGCGACAAAGACGTGACGAAAAAGCGATGAAAAATTGACAAAAATGTGTGATTAAAACGCAACAAAAAAGTGACGGAAAAGTGAAAAGCAAAATTATGAAATTGTGGCAAAAATGTGATGATAAACCCTAGAAAAAGATAAGTTTGCATGAGTTTTGTAGGTCTTAGCTTTCAAATGAGGCATTACACTGGCCTAAAGCTGTAAAAAGGTTTTAGATTTGGGTAAAGCTGAACTGGAGAAAATGCTCTCGGTTAAAGCAGTACTAAGTAACGTGTTTACCTAAATAAATCCTTTCCGTAGTCCCTCTGGGGTAATACAAGTGTTAATGGGATGATTGGAGGGTCTTTCATCTCCCCCTGGTGTCTCTGGCCAGAAAACCATGCTTGCAACTTGACTGCCACCGGGGCGGAGCAACCAATACACACTAATGGCATCACGAAGAAGAAGCTAACAGGCTAACGGGCAAAGCTAACTGCGGGATAGTGCCACTATAAACAGTATTTACAGCCAAGTTTGAGTGAAAAAAAAAATTCCCATTGTATAACTGGATGTACAACACCCCTCTCTCCCTTCACCTTTTCTGTCAGCGTAGTATTTACTCTCCAAGACATTTAATAAGTTAAAAAATCGTAACTTGCTAAGACACCTGCAGTTGCGCTTATGGCCTCTAGGGGCAAGAGTTACTTAGTACTGCTTTAAGGCAGTGATTAGAGGTTACATTTTCAGTGGTACAGGAGAAGCAGTGCCCTCTAGTGGTATAATACGCACCCCCAGCCAAACTATGATAGAAACTGTGACTTATAGTCCGGAAAATACGATACTTGCTCCCAGTCTTCTTCACTTCTGCATAATGTTTGATTTAGTTATATTTTTAGGAATCACTGACTGGGGAAGGAATAACATGTGAAATGTTTTATATCTGGAATCAATTGTTTTTCTTTCTGCAGAGGTCAAGTTTAGGGCTCATGAACTCATTGAAAGAATCCAAGAAAGAAAGTGACGAAGAGCAGCTGAAAACACTTGTCAAAGGTAAAATATAGACAAATATAGCTCTGTTTTAAAGGGATATTTCAGAATTTTTGACATAGGGCCTCATTTCCTAGTTATCCAGAGTGTTGTTGATGTCTGGAGATATTTTTTTCTTAAATTCATGCAGTTTTTATATTTGAAGAGTCTAGTGGCGCTAGGCTAATGCTAGGCTAACGCATTTCTATGGTATCAGTTAGCCTGCATTAAAAACAGTCTGACCCACTCCACAGTGCACCTGAGGTAAATCACTTATAACACCAGACTAACGCTATAAATGTCTGTGTCGATAGAATAATTATAACCATTTTGCATTTAAAATAACTTATATTTAAGCAGCATCAGCTTCGTGGCTGTAAGCTAACGCAGCGGCGGAGTGATCTGCGAGAAAATAGTCCCTCAAAATGCGGTAATTCATGTGATACAAGGTCAGTTATATTTCAAACATTATTCTATCGACACAGACATTTATATGGTTAGTCTGGTGTTATAAGTGATTTACCTCAGGTGCACTGTGGAGTGGGTCAGACTGTTTTTAATGCAGGCTAACTGATACCATAGAAATGCTTTAGCCTAGCACTAGCCTAGCGCCACTAGAAATATAAGAACTGCATGAATTTAAGAAAAAAATATCTCCAGACATCAACAACACTCTGGATAACTAGGAAATGAGGCCCAATGTCAAAAATCCTGAAATATCCCTTTAAAGCTGACGTTTGAGATTTTACCATGTTACGCTGTTTCCTAACCATTTCTGTCATTGTTTCAGTTCTTAAAATGTTTTTTTCATTTTTGTCCCTGTTTTAGAATATGAGAAAAGTGCCTTACCTAAAAACCTGGTGGACCAAGTGTTTGGGGGAGAGACGACCAGCACCGTGATGTGTCAGCAGTGTAAAACGGTACGGGTCTTTCTGGTATCGGGGGCGCTGATGCTTATAGTCGGCGAAGTGAATGTAATCCTCAGTACTTTCATAAACGCAACCTGAACGAGCGCTTTGAAAAAACTCATTGAACTACCTGTAGAAGCACTGGCACTGCTTGCTTTGTTTAGGGAGGGAAAAATAATAAAGTAATTATTGATCATTTGTGTGTTTCAGGTCTCTGTGGTCAAAGAGATGTTTTTGGATCTTTCGCTCCCTGTTTTTGATGAGGTAAAGATCTGCATTGACAGTGTTTGAGTTCCAAGTTTATTTGCACATTTTTCCTGCACAAGAAAAATCCCACATAGGTCATAAAGTTTCTGGACGCCAAACAACTTGGGCGTAATTTAATCATAGGCTTTTCACAAAGTATGTCTACAAAGAAAAGTCCATGTAAGAGGGAACCTGTAGCACAGCCAGGGCTTGAGGAAAAGGTCCAGTGCAGGTCACGCAGGAGCACAGGAATCTGGAGGTCGGATAAAACAGAAGTGGATTTTGTCTGTACAGAGAGAACAGCAAAGGCACGTCAGATGAGAGAGAGAGGCAACTGAAGAGGAGGTTTCATGAGCATTACTGAGAAAGTCAAACAGAAACCACCAGCTGAGACGTTTGTCACGGTGCGACTGGAGAGAAAGACAGGAGAGATGTTGGACAGAAAAGAGAGGGCAAGGTTGGATGATGAGGCAGAGATGAGGAGATTCTCCAGGCATTAATTCCATTGTCGGGAAGCTTAAGACGGCAAATGTGACTTCACCATGTTTAGTCCATACTCTGGGAACAAGAGCCTGCTGATTTCAGACGCTTCTGAGGCTCACACGTAGCGTTCACCTCTCAGGCTTACAGAAAGAAGTTCCAGAAAAAGGCCCCTCAGAAGTCCAGTAATGCAGGGGCGGGCGGAGACAACGGCCTAGTTTTGACCAATGGGAACGACGACAACGACGGCGGCGGCGGCGACACGCCCAGTGGGAGCAAATACCAGCAGAAAAAGGCCAAAAAACAGGCCAAGAAGCAAGCCAAGGTAACGGGCTTTTTCCTGATGGATCATGTCGAATATATCTAATTCAGTTAAATGAAAAGTGCCAAAATTAACTGTCACTGAAAAGCAGTAATTCTTTGGGCATTAAACCTACATTTTTTGGAATTATTTCATTATGGCCCAAAACACATTCAACTCCATTGTTTTGCTGACATTTTTGTTCATTTTACACCATTTTTTTTCAAAAGCCTATTTGATCAAATTTATTTTAAAATATCAAAATTTTAACTGCTTAATTGAATGTTTTAAAATCCATAGAATTTAAAATGATCCCCCTCACTCCCAACTCTCAACTTCAGTGTCCTGTGACTCCCCACTTTGGGACAAGCACTCTCACCATAAAGAAGCATATGTTAATAAAATCATCCCTAATGAAAATGCACCTGTGTTTTATTCTATATTCTGGGTTAAATGTTATGCGTAATGTGGCTTATGTATAATTTCTTCAGCATCTACATAAGTGTTTGTCACGAGGACTGATGTTTGCTTTTCTTATAGCAACAAAGACGGCAACATAAGCTCGACAGCAGGACCAGCTTAGACGGCCTCGCGTCTCCTCCGAGCAGTGACAGTGTCGACCCTAATGAAGCAAACAACGCACCCGACCCTCACGAAGCAAACGGACAAGAACATTCAGACGCCAACTCGGAAGAACCAAAAGACCCCAACCCTGAAACCGACGAAAAAGACGAAGACGCAGAGGAAGCGACCGGCAGCAACCGCTTCACCCTCCTGTCAGACCAACCGTCCAACGAGAGCGCCTCGGAGCCGACAGTAATCACCATCCTCGACTCGGAAGAAGAGGCCGATCTTGCAAACGACGCGGGGAAAGAAAACCTAGATAAGGCGTTTCTGGAGGATGTTGGGCAGGTCGTGGAGGAGGAGGAGGAGGAGGAGGAGAAGGGGAGGTGGAGGAGGAGGAGAAGGGGAAGAGAAGGAGGAGGAGACTCAGGAGTACACTGTGGTGAATCAGGATCCAGACTCGGCCTTCCAGACGCTGGCGCCGAGAGCGAGTCCGGAGAAGCAGGAGTGCTCGGTGCAGTCGTGTCTCTTCCAGTTCACGGAGGTGGAGACGCTCACCCAAAACAACAGCCTGCTCTGCGTCACCTGCACCAAGCGGCAGCGCGCGGGGAAACCTGGTGGTATGTGCTCTTTCTGTGGCTGTGCAAACTGAGCAGCAAGTCTTATGTTATTCACTGACTTGCCTCTCAGTTTGCAATGTTGAATGCTCTATTTCTATTTAGAGTTACAATGTGCATACCCTCATAACCTGGTGAAGTAGACGTTACATTTTTTGATTGCAAAATGAGGAGAGACACAGATTTCCAAAGTCCCCCTCATGACTGGACCTGAATGCCAGTCCTAGTTTGTGAAATGAGGAGAGGGAGGAAAAGATTTGAAAGTAAATAATCGAGCTTTTACTGACAGGCCAGTTCACAGGAAAAGCTTGTCTCATTGGTCGAAGTGATGGCACGTGAGATTCTGATTAGTTGATGAGAGAGAGGGACTATTGAAAAAATTCTGAGTTTAAAAATGTTAAAATTATGTATTTTCCCCCCCTACATGTTCCAGCCATGTCCTAATGTGTAGAATGAGCCCAGACCTGTTCACCACAACTGCCTCTAAAATCCTGCACTGTCTCAAAAAGGTGTTAATTCGGGTCCGAAGTGCCGTCATGCACGAGCTTAATATAGAGACTGCAGTTACGCGTAAGACCTGGGGTGGCAGTAGCGAGTATAAAAGTGACCAATGCATCTAGTCCCTTGTAAAGAGGGGGTATTATGTAAAATCGACTTTTTCAAGCTTTATATCATGTTATTATGTCATTCCCTCATTAAACACATGCCTGGAGTGTTGCCTTGGCTCATTCACATATTTTTGAGTAATCAGTAAAAACTTAGACGGCAGCCATTTTAGGTGTAGCTATGCCTCAGTCCTCCTAGGAACGCCCCCACCTCCTGGAGACGCCTCTGGACCTTTCGTCACCAGCCAAGCCACCAACCACTGCTCCTCAGCTCAGCAGAGCCCCCTCCCCGCACAGTAGTGTTGTTTAGATGCCACAGCAGTGTGCTGAAGGGGGCGTGTCGGAAAGCTTCTTAAAGAGACAGAGGCCTATTTCAAGACGTTCAGTACAGCCATTTTGAGAGAGCAATTTTATTCAAGGCAGTTATTTTAATTTACTGCATATACAGACCAACAGAAGGTTACGTCATCATTGTAGTATGCTATAGACTGGTGCTATGTGATTGAAAAAAGCATAATACCCCCTCTTTAAAATGTAAATCACAGTAGTTTCACACATACGTGAAGCACAATTTAATCATGTTCGTGCGTCGCCTTAGCTCAGCGTTTGCTCTTTTTGCTCAGACGCGTCAGACTCTTCAGATCGTTTACAAAGCAGTCAGTTGATGTTTGACAGAAATGGGTAAACTGGTGCTGGTGTAATGTTTTTGTCATGATGACTTTTTAAAGACCAGGGAACATCAAGTGTCAGAGGACCAGGTTTTTATAATGAATGATCGTTATCCCAGACACGGATGGACACGGACAGTTTGCATTTGTGGCATTTAAATCATCGAATTCTGACTTTTTAGTTGTAGTTGGGCTCAAAACATTTAGGTACAGAAAGGTAATTGCATGAATAGGATTGTTATTAAATGTGCTGATGGATTGTTATTAAATGTGCTGATGTAGTTTTTATTTACTTGTTTTCCTCCAACTTTATTTCACTTGGATAATTTGTGATTTGTGTGTTTACATTGATTTAGCAGATTCTAAGAAGAATGTCTACACTGACGCCTTGAAACAAATGCTGATCTCCTCCCCTCCTCCTGTGCTCACGCTTCACCTGAAGAGATTTCAACAGGTAATGTTTATTATTTAAGATTTAAGCCCGGTAATGAATGCAGTAACCGCTCAGAGTATTTGTAACCGTGCTTCGCAGACTGGCTTCAGCATTTGCAAAGTAAACAGACATGTCCAGTTTCCCATGGTGTTGGATTTGGCCCCATTTTGTGCCTCGGACTGCAAGGTAACCATGACTCAACACACAAACCCCTGTGGCTTCAGACGGTGTTCAGACCTATTGCCAACTAGTCTATCACTAAATATGTAGACGTTATGCAGATCCTATTTCCATTTTAAATCTGAATAGGAATGAAACTCAAAAACTAAAATCAAATCAAACTAAAACAGGGGTAAGACACGAGATTGACACTGTAATAATGAATAAAGATTAAATATTACCTTTTACTGAACAAAATCAATTTAAAAGTGCAAACCAATATATGAAGCAAACATTGGTGGGTAACAGTGTTAATTTTGTCGACTAAAATATATTAATTTTAGTCAAAGTGATATTTTTGACGACTAAAAATGGACTAAAACTAAATTAAAAGTTTTTGACTAAAACCAATGACTAAAATGTCCAGATATTTTAGTCGACTAAAATAAGACTAAATGAAAATGAAAAGGAGAGACTAAAATCATCTAAACTTCTATTGACAGTCTGAAAGAGCCTCATATCATGTAAATTCACTGCCAAAGGAACAGCTCTGAGCTTTGTTCATGTGGGAGCAGCTCCATGAAGCAGAGGAGCTGATTAAATATGATTATAATGAATATTATAAATGCAAAGTCGACTAAATTTGTCTTTAATTTAGTCGACTAAAACTAGACTAAAATTTAAGATATTTTTTTGACTAAATCTCGACTAAAATTGAATTACATTTTTCGTCAAAAGACTAAGACTAAAACTAAATTAAAATATGTTGTCAAAATTAACACTGGTGGGTAACTATTAACTAAATATTTCTTTCAGCATCTTTAAGCAATTAGTATATTGGATGAAGCGCAGTAAAATGAAGGAAAAATTCACAGTAATCATCTACTCGGGGTCGAAATATCTAGTCGAAAAGACGCTATGTTTTGCGACATCACACACATAAGCTCTATAAGAGTTAAATTACTAGAAACTCTACACTAGTTTCCCAACATTAACACACTAAAAATAGAAATTCATAACGTATGAAAACAAAACGATAATAATAATGGAGGAAGTTATTTATTGAACTGTTCATCAAAAAATATCAAAATATGGTCAGATTTATTTCTCAACTGCCGTTTTGGCTGAAATCATACACATTTTTTGTGCTCACATGTCCATTTGATCTGATTTGCTTTTGAATATAATAATGTCCCACTGAAATGACAATGAAAAGCACTGAATTGGACTTGTTGCTGTCACCTGTATGAACTCTGCATTCAAAACCGAAAGAACCATTGCATTCCTTTCAATCATAGTGCTGTTTGTGAACAATATATAAGGTTTAGTCTTATATTCTATTCTTTGTCCATGATACTGAAAGATACATCCTCTATAAACGCCTGAGTGTGGATTGTTTTAAAGAGGGGGTATTATGCTTTTTTCAATCACATAGCACCAGTCTATAGCATACTACAATGATGACGCAATCTTCTGTTGGTCTGTATATGCAGTAAATTAAAATAACTGGCTTGAATAAAATTGCTCTCTCAAAATGACTGTACTGAACGTCTTGAAATAGGTCTCTGTCTCTTTAAGACACGCCCCCTTCAGCGCACTGCTGTGGCATCTAAACAACACTACTGTTTTCGTCTTGTTTCCTCCACATGCATAGAAACTATCGATTTTTGGTGCATCTTAATTTTTACTTTTGGAAAGGTGCTACGCTTTATCACTTTGTGAACAATAGCCACGCAGGATATGATTTGATCCAGCAGCTGAACTTTCCACACCGCAGGCTTGGAATGGGCTCTTGCCTGAAAAATAACTGCTGTTTGGAGGCTATCTTGTCCCTATTTGCTACTGCCATGCCCTATGGATCTTTAACTATACCTCAATGGACTACACCAGGATCTCCCCAGTATTTAAGAGTCCGTATATCCAGCCCACACTAGAGGGACATTATCTGTGCAGGTGGTACTAGGGTTGCCAACTTTCTCTCAACCAAATGCGGGACATTTTTTGTTATTTTTAAAATTGCCAATACAAAACCATAACAACAAACTAATCAACACTGCGTGAAAAAGAATCTCAGATTATTATTATTATTTTTTGCATCTTGCATGGACACACTGATACAGTAAACTCTAGGTGGGGCTGTTACACAAGGTGTTTGTGTTTTTTTATTTTTACTATCAGATCTACTAAACGCATTTGCCACCACTTGTCAGACTAAAAAGAAGCATCTAACCAAATATCATCAAATACCCACGGAACAAGCATTACAAACAACGCTTATTCCCAGAGCATCAGACCAACATTAAGGCAAAAGTTTACTCTATAGACGTCTGTCAAACAGCTCCAAAACATAATTTAAACAGCAGACTATGAAACAGCAGATTACCTAACAGTGCATTCACCCAAATGATATGAGAGCATAAAGGAGTCGTTTATGTCCTGCTAAAGTTAACAACAGCGCTGAACCCGGACAGATGTGAACCCTGGTGTAAACATGGACTCACCCGCGTTGAGGAACATCGCGTCCTCCTTAGGTACATAAACGCACGGCGAGTAGTCGTCCAAAAACCGAAGAATATCCGAGTATTCCACTGGTATTAGCTAGTTCTTCATAGTGTTTACAGAGACCGCATGTGAAACTTTCAACACTCAATATAAGGGACAAAAGACATCCCGTACGGGACAATCCTATTTAGATAAATATACGGAATGTCCCGGCTAATACGGGACAGTTGGCAACCCTAGGTGGTACCCCCGTTAGCATGTTATAATCGACTACAGCTCATTGTTGATGAAAAGTCTGCAATAAATCACAAATGTGTCAAGCCAGGCTCATTGTGTGATCATCGTAAAAGCTGCTTCAAGTAGTTGCCGGCTTTATTGACATTTTTAGTGCATAATATGCTGCTTTTGTTCGATGAATTTCCGAGCTAGCTGTGTTAGCACTTTGTGGCTAATGGTGCGTTAGCTTCGGGAGAAAACCACTCGGCTACGACCCATTGTAGATGAAATGTGAACAATACACTTCAAAATCAACAATCCCGTCTCAGTGTGTGATCATTGTTAAAGGGTTCATTGTGTAGATGGTGGTTTTATTGACTTTATTCGTGCATATTTCTCGTTCACTGGAGCTTTAGCTTGTAAAATTAGCTTTCTCCGCAGGGTATGCTATCAGGGCATCATCAAGGCCCAAACGCATTCCCAGCGCAGATCCCGTCATGGAAATAAGTTTTCTTGTCACCGGTTTTAATCCTGGGTGTTGAGGTAACAGAAACACTGATGTGTGTTTTTGTAAAAGTCTCAGAGCTGCTGTAGCTCCAGTTTACAACACATGACGCTAATCCTCCATGATGACTGACTGTTTATATCTACGCTCGACATGCTGGGAGGGGGCTCTGCTGAGCTGAGGAGCAGTGGTTGGTGCCTTGGCTGGTGACGAAAGGTCTAGAGGCGTCTCCAGGAGGTGGGGGCGTTCCTAGGAGGACTGAGGCATAGCTACACCTAAAATGGCTGCCGTCTAAGTTTTTACTGATTACTCAAAAATACGTGAATGAGCCAAGGCAACACTTAAGGCATGTGTTTAATGAGGGAATGACATAATAACATAATATAAAGCTTGAAAAAGTCGATTTTTACATAATACCCCCTCTTTAAAAGACTTCTACATAGGAAGGTATAAATGAGTCCTGAACACACTGTAGTAGTCAACGAAAAGCAAGTTTGTTTTTAAAGCTCTAACAATTTTTTCCCTTGAACAGAACACAGTGGAGGGGGACTCTCGGGTCCTCTACAGCCTGTATGGGATAGTGGAGCACAGCGGGACGATGAGGTCCGGTCACTACACGGCGTACGTCAAAGTGCGACCGCGATGTGTCCGATCCCAGTCCAACGGCCTTTCTGATCAAGGTAATAGTTCCTGGATTTCGAAGGGGGGATTATGTAAAGTCAGCCTTGAAGAAGTAGAAAACAAAGTGTTACATTTTTGAGGATCAGTACTTTACTCGAGGTGTGTTTTGGTTACTTACTACTTTCTACTTCACTAGATTTCTATAAAGGCACCAAAGTAGAAAGTTAATTTAGCCATGTCTATTTAAGCCTTAGCGTTAAACGTACCCTCCGTAACAGTAGGTGGCGCTGTGCAGATGTGCAATTGACTGAGGAGGAGGATGTGTCCCCTTTGTGTTGCTGTACAAGTTGTGAATTCAGGTGCCAATTTTTGTGTTTTGGAAGATTCATACCACTTATTTAAACTGATTTGTACTTAGAATAATTAAGTATTTTCTATAGCAAATACTTCAGTACTTTGACTTCAACTTTCACTTTTATTGGAGTCATTTGCCCAGTAGTATCTGTCCTTTTACTCAAGTAATAAAATCAAGTTCTCTGACCAGCTCTGTACGTGAACGAATCAAAGCCAACTCCTGGTACAATTTCATGGGGAAAACATAACATGGATATAAAGGAAAAGGTTTAAGCAGAACCTTTTCCCTAAAGGCCATACGCGCCACTGCGCCAAGTGTCGTAGCATGTTGCTTTTTTTCCCCCCCTCATTAATTGTCTGTGAGAGTAAATACTACGCTGACAAAAAAGACAAAGAGAGAGAGGGATATTGTACATCAAATTACACAATGGAGATAATTTTTTCACTCAAACTTGGCTGTAAATACTGTTTAAATGGTGCTAGCCCGCAGTTAGCTTTGCCCGTTAGCATGTTAGCTTCTGCAAGGAAAGTTGCAATTGTGGTTTTCTGGCCAGAGATACCGGGGGAGATGAAAGACCCCCCCCAATCATCCCATTAACACTTGTATTACCCCCAGAGGGACTTCAAAAAGGATTTATTAAGGTAAACATGTTACTTAGTACTGCTTTAAGCCCATTAAGCTTAATATATATCCATCAAAAAGACCAGCCTCGCGCTTCCTAAGTTATTAACATCATAACTTTAATGCTCAACTAGTTCTGTGTAATGTTTTAGGTGACATAGAGGCACCCAAAGGATCCTGGTTCCATATCAGCGACACGAGTGTTCAACCCGTCACCGAGAGCAAAGTCCAGAGCTGCCAGGCCTATCTGCTGTTCTACGAAAGGAGCCTATGACCACCGCGTTTTAAAGGGACCAGCAAGTGTGCCATGACCCTCAAATAGAAATAAATCACTGACACTAACGGCAAAGTGTGTTTGATACACCAAAACATTTCAGAATCATGCTGGACGAAAACAATTTGTACAAATATGTTATTTTTTAACAAAGTCTGGAAATTGAATATTAAAGTCAATGTTTTATAAGTCCTTGACTGTTTTTACACATTATGGTGGATAATGTCAACCTGATGGTTAGGTTTAGCGTAATACAAGGGTAGTCAATCTATTGTGTCTGCATTAAACCCATCCTTCAGTGCTGCTGGTGCAACCTGTCAACCTGCCTGACAACTGACCTGCAGCTTTAGTTTGAAGCTAGTCTTTTTTTTTATTGTGCCTGTTTTCACATAGTTATTTTTTTGTTATTTTATAGAGAGTTTGAGTTGCTACCCTCAGGTTGTAGATGCCGATATCCATATATTTTACCTATGTTCAGATTCAGTCCTTTCAGAGGAAAGGGACTTTATTAAATAAATAAATAAATTTAAAAAAGGACATTGAGGTCGAAGCATAGACTGTAAAATTAAGAATGGACTGAGTGCGCATGGCTTCCCCCATAGTGTTCAGCTTGAGCTAACTGAAGCTCGTTCATGCTAGCAATTTGGCTTTGGGGTTTTGGAGCCAGCTCCATTACATAGAATAGGGCAAAAATAAAATAGTGAAAGGATAAAATGAGGACAATCTTGCGCGTATTACGACAAACACTTTTGACCACAGTGGGCTCCACAATGCTCCAGGATCAATTGTTTTGTAGGTTTTCTGGTGAGGCCGTCCGTCAGCAGTGAAAACCTACCAGAAACTGAAAACAATTGATCCTGGAGCATCATAGAGGACACTGTGATGGAAAGTAAAGGCGCCATGCTGACCACTAATACAGCTTTGTATAAAAAGTTCCCAAATTTAAAGGGGGGCAAAAAAGTTTTAATGTTAAGTCTGTAGGAGCCAGCTGTCATTTCCTTACGGTTTCAGGAAGAACTTGGAGTAAGCCCAAATAAGTTACAATCTATGGGTCAAAGGTATGGGGTGTTATATTTTAGTTTTCTGCTCTTTTCCGGTTTTATATATTTATATTTAATTGACAATGCCTACATTTGTGTGGAAGCATATTGTTTTTGTGTTTGTTTTCACTCACTGCAGATTAATTTCCTCATCAGGACAATAAATTACCTACCTACTTGAGACAGGACTTTTAACCTCTTCTCCCCCACCTCAACCGAGCGCATTTGCTCCAGTTTGGCTTTACCCAAGTCTAAAAGCTTCTTCACTGGAGAGCAACAGGGTAACACTTTCAAATGAGTGAAAGCTAAGACCTACAAAACTGATGGTAACGTATTTGTCGCCGTGTTTTTGTTACCTTTTTAAGCTTTGTTGACGTGTTTTTGTCTGTTTTTTGTTGTAGTTTCGTGTTTGTGTAGTATTTTTTTTTCTGACCCCTTTTTGTTGCGTTTTCATCCTCATTTTTGTCGCTCTTTTGATGCTTTTTTTCTAAGAAGTTTTTAGATTTTATTTAAAAAAAATCTCCATACTCCTAAATTCCACCCAGATGTGTGAAAGTGTCCTGTGTCCACTAGTCATGCCCCCAGATTCGAAACACCAACCAAAAGTTTAATTAATAACCCTAGTCTCGGTGACAACTTCTTCCACTTTGTGTGAAGGCATTTGGTTTGGCGCATGCGCAGTGAGCCACATCTGCTTTTCTCGCTCACACGGTCACATGACGAGAAGAAACTCTGCTCGAAATGGACCACGGTCATCAATAACACGTCTTTACCCCATGGCATCTGGACCGTCCTCCACGTGACAGGTTAGCAGCGCCTTGATCGATCAAATCAAACGGTATATCCAGCTTTTTATGCGCCATTTTGGTCCGCAACTGGCTACATGTGTTAGCGAGTGGTTATTTCTCAACACTGGCCTAGCGCTTTTTGGATTAGATAAGAGGGATTGTAGCGGTGTTTTGTCTTTAGTGCTTGAATTTAAAGTATTGTCTCTTGTAAAAAAGTAATTGGACGTGTTGAAGTGAAACTATGGGGCGTTACGGTAAGTTGACTTAGCATGAGTCAGCATTTTAAAGCTGCTGACTACCGCAAATATGGAGTCACCGAGTTGTTTTTACAAAACGTTTTTATGATTTTTTGTATTGTTATTATTGATAACAGCCTATTAATAATAATGTTTAATTTATCTTGGTGGCGGTGCTGGCTATTTTATTTTTATTTACTTGAAAAGGGACAGTGCACATTAATCAACATGGGTGCAATGTTGACATAAAAAGTTTTTTTTTTTTTTTTTTTTTTTTTTAAATGGCCGAGGATATTTGTAATATTCCCAAGACTTACTATTTTGTGAAGCATTCATTGGTCAGAAATGTATGAATTCTATATTAGAAAAAAACAAAACATAGCGTGTAGGCTAGAAATAATGCACAATAGAGTTCGGGAAATTCCACAGTTACCATGGAGATCGGCCATCTTTGCAGCTGCTGGCATACATTTCCATTGACTAACATTAGCTAAAAACAGTATAAAAAGAGGAGAAAAAAGCTGTGGAACAACTCCATTAGCTGCTGAGTTACTGCTGGTAAATACATCTAACTCACTGTGGTGTCCAAGTGTTTTAATGTGAATATTAACTCCAGTATTTTAACTTTTAAAATCTCCATTAGTTTACAATTGCTGCTAATCCCATAATGCTTAGCGATATAACATCACATTCCCGAACTCTATGAAGGATGGGGGAAGTCATATGTACGGCGTTCATGTAATTCTTTAGAAAAAGCTAATTTTCTATACATTTCGATATTTGACCCAGTTTATACATTTGTTAAGCTATTGTTTAACTTGGTATTATTTTTTAATTCTTTGTGAGTAACTGTGAAATTGTAATTCCCTCATCATGGAGCGATAAAGTCTATCCAAAAATCTACTAAAGGCTGGGACTACGGCTGAGTCTAATTTACAGATACATTTTCACTGTGTGCACCAAACGATTTTTACTTTAGTTTATACAGATATTGGATACAACCTGCAAACATTTGTGATGTCCAGTTAAGCCTGTTTTGTAAGCTCTCAATTGTACAGTAAACAAAAGTTCTTAAGCTGTCATGTACTCTGTTCTAGTGTCTCTTGAAGTAAGTGGCAAGATGTCTGCAATGCTAAAAAAAAAAAAGTACAGATGACTGCTTAAGGACTTTTGTCAGCGATAAATAAAACTAAACAAATTTACTATTTTTGTGCTGAAATATCGACTGTTACGAACTGTCCATGATGAACCAAAGTCCCCCTTTATGTAGTTTTTTGTTAATAAAAGTTTTGAGGCCCCTTCTCTAAACTGTTCTTCCCCTTCCCTTCAGCCCCCTCTCCCCTCTCCTGCAGGTGCCATGTCCGGCCTGTCCCCCGCGCCTCGGTCTTCACCTTCCAGTCGGCGGTGCACAGCTCGTGGGTGCTGCAGAGCCTGAACGAGCAGAGGCTTGGGGACGTCCTGTGTGATGTGACCGTGCTGGTGGAGGGCCGGAGCTTCAGGGCCCACAGCGCGGTGCTGGCCTCCTGCAGCCGCTACTTCCACAGCAGGCTCCCGGGGGCCCTAACCCGGCAGTGCCCCGTCGTCACGCTGCCCGAGGAGGTGAGGAGAGGCGCCGGGATTACACTTTAACATGTGCAGTTAAAATACTTTACCTTTAGCATTTTCTAACAAATATCATGTATAAAGGCTGCACAAGGTATTGCCCAATCATTGTTATTGTGCTATTAACCTATTACCCCCATCAAGCACATTTTCTCCAGTTCGGCTTTACCCAAATCCAAAAGCTTCTCGATGCCTATTGGCTAGAGTAACGCCTCATTTGAAAGCTAAGATCTGCAAAACTGCTCGTCATTTTTTTGTCACTTTGTCGCCGTGTTTTTATCACATTTTTGAAGCGTTTTTGTCTCTCTTTTTTTTTTATCACTTGTTTTGGCTGTTGTTTTTGTCACTTTTTCGTGGCTTTTTTTTGTTGCTTTTTGTCATGTTTTTAGTTGCTCTTTTGTGGCTTTTATGTTGCCTTTTCATCACTCGTGTTTTTTACCGTGTCCTCGACATACCCTTTGAATTTGTCCTTAACTTCTTAAATAAGCACGTTTACTTCAGTTTGACATTACCCAAATCTAAAATCTTATTGAAAAAAGCGACAAAAACGAGGATGAAAACACACACAAAAATGTCAAGAAAAGGGGCAAAAGAGCGGCTAAAACACGACTGAAGACGTGATGAAAAAAGGAACATAGAAGCTGCAGAAGAGGGACAAAAAAAGTGACGAATGCGAGTGGCATTATAAACATTAACCTCTTAACCCCCGCTTGACCTGAGCACATTTTCTCCAGTTTGGCTTTACCCAAATTCTAAAAGCTTCCAGGAAAAAGTGTCAAAAATCGATACGAAAACGAGGATGAAAAAGCAACATGAAGTGACAAAAAGAAAAGAGGCAAAAGAGTGACAAAAACAGGCCGGAAAAGCAAACGACAAGAAAGTGTTGAAAAATACAGCTAAAAAGCGATGAAAAGGTGACGAACACAAACAAAAAGTGATGAAAAAGCAGCAATAAAACAATAAAAAAGCAACAAAAAATAGGACTAAAGAAAGATGGATAAGCAACAAAAATGCCACAAAAACCCAACAAAAAAGTGATGGAAAAAGCATCAATAAAGGACGAAAACATGAAAAATAACTACGGAAACGTTGACAAAAAAGTTCCGATCAGTTTTGTAGGTCTTAGCTTTCAAATGAGGCGTTACACTGGCCTATAGGCTCTAAGCTCCAGTTGAGAAGCCGAACTGTAGAAAATGCGCTCGGCTAAGGCGGGGGTTAAGAGGTTAAAGGGATATTTCAGGATTTTTGACATTGGGCCTCATTTCCTAGTTATCCAGAGTGGTGTTGATGTCTGGAGATATGTTTTTCTTAAATTCATGCAGTTCTTATATTTGAAGAGTCTAGTGGCGCTAGGCTAGGGCAAGGCTAAAGCATTTCTATGGTATCAGTTAGCCTGCATTAAAAACAGTCTGACCCACTCCACAGTGCACCTGAGGTAAATCACTTATAACACCAGACTAACCATATAAATGTCTGTGTTAATAGAATAATTTTAACCATTTTGCATTTAAAATAACTTATATTTGAGCAGCATCAGCTTCGTGGCTGTAAGCTAACGCAGCGGCGGAGTGATCTGCGAGAAAATAGTCCCTCAAAATGCCGTAATTCATGTGATACAAGGTCAGTTATATTTCAAAAACTATTCTATTAACACAGACATTTATATGGTTAGTCTGGTGTTATAAGTGATTTACCTCAGGTGCACTGTGGAGTGGGTCAGACTGTTTTTAATGCAGGCTAACTGATACCATAGAAATGCTTTAGCCTTGCCCTAGCCTAGCGCCACTAGACTCTTCAAATATAAGAACTGCATGATATCTCCAGACATCAACAACACTCTGGATAACTAGGAAATGAGGCCCTATGTCAAAAATCCTGAATTATCCCTTTAATCTCCTCCTCTTTGTGCAGGTGACTGTGGAAGGTTTTGAGCCGTTGCTGCACTTCGCCTACACCTCCAAGCTCCTCTTCACCAAAGAAAACATCCGCGCCGTTCACAGCTGCGCCGACTTCTTGGGCTTCCACAACCTGGAGACGTCCTGCTTCGACTTCCTCCTGCCCAAGTTCTCTGAAGCCCAGAAACCTCCCCAGGCTCCCCAGGCGTCTTGTTGCCAGAATCAGCTTCCCGACTCTCCCCGCTTTGGCGCTTCGACCAGCAGCCGAGCTTCCATCGAGACGCCTACCTCAGTCAGTGCGGGAGAAAGCGAACGGTCCAACATGTCGACGCATTGCCCCTCGGAGAGCTCGCAAACGGTTAGCAGCGAAGCGCACTTGTCTTTGGAGAGCTGCGGGCCTCAGATGACCCCCTTGACTCTAGATTTAGCGGCGAACGGCGTGTGCCCGATGTTGTCCGTGCAGTGCGCCGACTCGAGCAAGGCCGACCACCCGGCGCAGTGCTGCAAGAGGGACATGCTCGACATAGGGAACGTGTGCAATCAGAGCGAGCTGGCCGACTGCGGGCTGCCGTGCGATCTGCAAACCCCCGGACACCAACAGGAACTCATAGAGCCGGCGGCGGAGAGCAACGAAACCGCGGAGACGATACGGGCGGAGATGAACTGCGACCAGTGTCCTTTTCGATCAGAAGCGAGCGTTTGTAGCGAGCTGTGGCAGGGCTCCGTTCCACAGCAAACGAGCTCGGATCAGAGTGACATCGGCGTTGAGCGGAACCTGTCGGAAACCCCCATTCGCGCTTTAAGCCAAGACGAGGGATTCCAAGACCGGAGCAGCGTGGAGAGAGAGGTCGCCGAGCACTTAGCGAATCGGTTGTTGTGGTCAGACCTGTGTCCGGCGCAGGCCCAAGGTCCGGCGGGGCAGTCGAAGATGCCCAAAGCCGACGACTTCCACTGGCAGCTGGACCTGAGCTCCAGCATGGGTGAGTGTCCTTTCCTCAGGGACATGGACGGGACGGCAGACGAGCCCGGGATGAGCTGCAGCCCGTCCCAGTGCGAGAGGAGCCCCTGCGTCTCCTCCTCGGTCCAGTCCGAAGACGACTCGGAGACAGAGGCGGACGCGGAGGCCAACCAGAGGAGGGCAGCAGAGGTCAGTGTCAGGAGAACGTCTTATTGTTGATCTGGACATGTTGTTTCCAGGTAGAGTCTAAGTAATGGCAAAGTAATACATCTGGTTGAAGCAGAACCACCTAAGATTATATAACAGGACTAGGGCTGGGTTTACTAATATGGAAGTTTGGATGCCTGCTGGGTCCAGAGACGGCATGAAGGAACGTTATTTGGTTAATTCAGCTCAAATAAATGATTAAAGAGGGGGTATTATGCTTTTTTCAATCACATAGCACCAGTCTATAGCATACTACAATGATGACGTAACCTTCTGTTGGTCTGTATATGCAGTAAATTAAAATAACTGCCTTGAATAAAATTGCTCTCTCAAAATGGCTGTACTGAACGTCTTGAAATAGGCCTCTGTCTCTTTAAGAAGCTTTCCGACACGCCCCCTTCAGCACACTGCTGTGGCATCTAAACAACACTACTGTGCGGGGAGGGGGCTCTGCTGAGCTGAGGAGCAGTGGTTGGTGGCTTGGCTGGTGACGAAAGGTCCAGAGGCGTCTCCAGGAGGTGGGGGCGTTCCTAGGAGGACTGAGGCATAGCTACACCTAAAATGGCTGCCGTCTAAGTTTTTACTGATTACTCAAAATATGTGAATGAGCCAAGGCAACACTCCAGGCATGTGTTTAATGAGGGAATGACATAATAACATGATATAAAGCTTGAAAAAGTCAATTTTACATAATACCCCCCCTTTAAAACAACATGGTTCTGTTTTATGTCTCGCCAACACTGCCCTGAGTCCTGCATGAGCGTGAATGTTCTTGTTGTCGTAGATCCACCTGCCGTTCCCGGTGGAGCAGATCTCCAGCCTGAGCCGCAGTGCGTTCCAGCAGGTCCTGAAGAGGCAGCAGCTGACGCCGGAGCAGCAGGAGTTTGTGCAGGACGTGCGGCGCCGCAGTAAGAACAGGATGGCGGCTCAGCGCTGCCGCAAGAGGAAACTGGACGGGATTCAGCAGCTGGAGGTCGACATCACTGCTCTGGTCAGGAACAAAACGTATACACACTCGACAAAAACATAAACGCAACACTTTTGTTTTGCTCTCATTTTGCATGGGGTGAACTCAAAGACATTCAACTTTTCTATAAACACAGTAGACCCATTTCTCCCAAACGTTGTTCACTGATCTGTCTGAATCTGTCTGTTAGTGAGCACTTCTCCTTTGTCAGAGAATCCCCCCCCCTGCAGTGCAGCACATAGAGTTAATCGGGTTATTCATATGGACAACAAACCTAGGTGCATTTTATTGATGACATGTCACAAATGGGGCATGTTTGGGAAGCTCTGGATCAGCTTATAGACCCTTTAACTGCTGACATCATCAGTGACATCAGCTGGAGGCAGGAAGTGATCAAGAGAAATAAGATTAAACTAAAACTAGCGATTTTAAGTGTAAAACTACATCTGAAAAATGTGGTCCTGTTGTGGCTTAAGGTGCAAGAACAAGAGGAATGACATTTGAGACGAAAAAATAAGGTTTATTTGAATTTTCCAAAAACAGTTACATTTGTTTATCGTTACTATGACAACAGCTACAATGGAAATAGATAGGAATCGAGCTTCCCGCCTCCAGCTAAACCCGGAATGTTTACAAACACTTAAAGGGTCTATACAGTATACATCTTGATATGCCACACCTGTGAGATGGGATGAATTCTCAGACAAAGTAGAAGTGCTCACTAATAAAGATTTTGACAAATTTGTAAACAACATTTGGAAGAACTGGGACTATTGTGTATAGTGTATAAAAGTTATACGACTGAGTTCACTCCATGAAAAATAAGAGCAAAACACAAAAAGTGTTGCGTTCAATTTTTTGTTGAGTATATCTATTGCTTTGTTAGGTTAAAGTTAAAACTATTACATAAAGGTTGGGCCAGAGCTAGTTTGTGTAAGCTCCCAGTCGTCCAGGAAAAAGTCGCTTTTCCATAGGAGCGGACCGGGACGTTACAGTAGGTGTTTCCACAGCCAAAAGTGAACCGCCCGTGCCCAAACGGGGGTCCAAACCGCTACAACCAGAGACTATTTTAGCCCAGGGGTCTGGAGTGATTTGCCTAATTAATTTTTAAACCATATTAATGTAAAGTTGACAAAACGAGTTTTCGATTTATGCGACTAAACATAGCACAAAAGTAAAGTAAAATATGTTGCCAAATGAACACTGATTTTAGTCATAGTTTTAGTCTACTTTAAAGCAGTACTAAGTAACTCTTGCCCCTTGGGAACTTGGGAAGTTGCAATTGTGGTTTTCTGGCCAGAGACACCAGGGGGAGATGAAAGACCCTCCAATCATTGTATTACCCCCAGAGGGACGACGGAAAGGATTGATTAAGGTAAACGAGTTACTTAGTTCTGCTTTAAATGTAGTTTTCAGCAGCAAAAAGATTCATCACGACAAAATAATTGAATCAACGATATTAACACTGGTTGGGAGAAACGAGCTCACCTGAAGACACACTGAGAGCATGCAGCGGCACACACGTCCAAATATAGAAACCCGCTTATTTGTTGTTCCTGTTTCCTGATTGTTGCCCTGTCGTCCCGTGCAGAGGAGCCAGAGAGAGCGCCTCCTGCAGGAGAGGACTGAGCTGGAGCGCAGTTTGGAGCAGACCCGTCGGGACGTGTGCGATCTGTGTCCGAACCCCGGCCTGGACCGCGCCTCAGAGCACTGCCCCTCCACTCAGCTCCCCCGGACCCTCCTTACCCTCCCCGTGTCCGCCGCGCCCACAGAGCACTGCCCCTGCTGGAGATGGGCGCCGTTTCCTCCACACCAGCAGGAGCGCCGTCGGACTCCGGCCTCCGAGAAGCCTGTCCCATCTCCGCCTCGCTCTTCAACAGTTTGCACATGGACTCATTTTGAGACGCAAACGCTCTAAAGTAAATTTTTACTCTTTTCATTTTCCCGTAAAGGTCCAGTATTATGCTCCTCTGACTTTACTTTCAGCTCTTTAATTTAAAGCCATACTGTAGAACATTAAACCCATTCAATCTTGGCCAGGGCACTTTTGAAAAGGAGAGTTTTAATCTCTTTTTAATCTGTAACTTTTCTCTGTCTGCAGCCAGATTAACCGAAAGAGCTGCCCCTCAACTCTCTGACACTTTTTATTTGGCTAAAAACGGACCAGGAATGACAGAAATAAGACTTGCTGAGGAAATATCGTATATTATAATCCTAATTAAATCTGCACAGGCACAAGTAGCGATTGTTAAGCGCAAATAATACCTCTGTTTCCTGATTGTTTTCTTAAAAACCTTTTAAAGCAGAGGATGTTTATTTACACCGCGACGTAGGGCTGTGCAATTAATCGAAATTCAATTACGACAATTATTACAATTACAATTATTACACTAGACTATTACAAAAATATTATTGAGAAAAAACGATTATTAAGGATGCGGTTGATCGGCTGAAACACCAACGCAGCGTGATGAACTGTTGTATTTGTCGCTGCAATAGTAATATAATAGTAATATTTTTTACACGTAGCTCTTGAGATGACGCTACTGATAAGTGCTCACCTTTTGCTGAAAGGAGAACCGAAGTGTAGAAGCCTCTCTATCCTTTGCCCAGGGCTGGTTGTTGCAGAAAAGTCTAAAACTCTTCTTCAGGAGCAGATATCCTTGTATTATTTCATGCAGCTGTGATGATTGTTTCTGTTTCCTTCGCATTCCACGTGCTACTGGCACATGCTTTGGTCCGACATAAACAAACAGCGCTGTGTGATGATGTCATCAGGCTGCGCAGCTTGGTTTGCTTGGGCAGGTGTGAGGGTTGGCCAGCAGGGGGCAGGCGAGCCAGGGTGTGTCTCTAATAGAGGATTCGTTTAGAAACGTGAGCATAGCTAATATAATTTTGACTTTATTTCAACTGTCCCAAGAAATTATTTTGCATAGTTTTTCTTTTAAAGACAACAAATAATCGTGATTTCAATTATTACTAAAATAATTTGTTATAATTGAGCAGCCGACGTTTGTGATCATTAGAATGAATGAACAGTGAACCACAGTGTTGAGTAAACAGGAGAAGCAGATGTGAATTCTAATATATTAATTCTAACATTACGTGCTTTTTTAGAAGCCAAAATATATTTTTATTGAAGAAAAATAAATGACAGAATACTTGCATTCTATTCAAATCACAGAAATTATCATTAGATTTTCTAATGGCTTTAAAAATCAAAAGTATTATTTACATAAAACTACAAATTGACCCCATCGGTTCTGAACCAGTATTTTTCATTTTATTCGAGCACCACTTGTGTTGCTGTTGTGACGTAGCAACATTATTTCCTGGAATGTTCCGCAGTGTGGCTTTAACTATTTGAATATACTGTATGTGAGGAAAACAAGTAAAAAAGACCCTAAAAATGGATGATCACCACCTCATGACATCAGCAGGTGGTGGAAGAGCGTTTTGAGCTGGAGGCGGTATTACCCAAACATCATAACTCCAGGTATGTTTTTAATGAGAACAACATACAGTTAGCGCAGCATCATATGGGACCTTCAAACCATTATCACACATATTTTACTGTAGCATTTAACCATAGTGTTGACACTCGTCACCTTTATCCAATGCGTCCTGGTCACGTCTCAGTCTCAGGGACACGCGACATCAAAGTGAAAAATGAATATCTTCGCACAATTAGTGTCCACTGCCTTTTCTGAGTCCACTCTGCTCTCGTTTACTTCATAACTTTTATTAACCTTCACTTTAACCTTACAGCAAACAAGGTGAAAATGAATGGGGCTCAAAACTCCAGTGCATTCAAAGCATTTAGCAAAATCATTTTAATTCCAGCCTTTTTGCAATAAGTGTTTTGGTTTTTTTAAGTGCCGAAATGAAGTCCTTAAATGCCATTAAAAACATTCAATTGTTTTCAAAAATAACATTCAATCAGGGTTTCTTGGATAATAATGTCAATGCTCAACTATTTTGTAGTTGGGCAAAAAAAAAATCATGGTTCAAAACGCATTTGGCTGCCATCTTGAATAAATTCACACCATTTCACACCACGTCCATTTGATGAATATTGAAATTTTCTCTTGTTTCTCTATTAGATGCACTGTTTGCAAATCTTAAGAGATGAATATGCACTAATAAGGTATAATTGTACTTTCTGCAATCTGCATAAACCCTGATGAACTGATTTATTTTTGCCAATGCAGTATTGTCTTTCCAAATGCCACCATGCATTCAACTAAATGGGGTGAACCGGGAGTAAATTGAGAATAAATGGGTTCGGCAACTGAACCAGGCCAAAAATTAGAGGTTCAAGCACCTTCTGCTAAATACTGTATTACTTCCAATCGCTGCTGTGTCTATACAGTGCCTCTCGAAAGTACTAATACACCTTGAACTTTAGCACATTTTGTCATGTTTACAACCCTAAACGTAAAGATTTTATTTGGAATGTTTACTGAAAGTTCACACACAAGTAACAGACAACTGTGAAGTGAAAGCAAAATGATACCATTAAATAGAGCCACCTGTGTGTAATCTACTCTCAGTATAATTCCAGCTGCTCTGTGAGGGCCTCAGAGCTATGGTCAGAGTGTATTGGTCACTAAACAACATCATGAAGGCCAAGGAGCACACCAGAGAGGTCAGGGATAAAGCTGTGGAGAAGTTTAAAGCAGCGTTAAGTTATACAAAGATTTTCCAAGATTTGAACATCTCACGGAGCACTGTTCAATCCATCATTCAGAAATGGAAAGAGTATAGCACCACTGCGAATTTACCAAGACACGGCCGTCCACCTAAACTAACGGACCGAACAAGGAGAGCACTGGTCAGAAATGCAACCAAGTGCCCCAAGATAAGGAGGAGCTGTGACGTACTGCCGCTGAGCTGGGGGAATCTGTTCATGGGACAACTATAAGTCGTTCTCTACACAAATCTGGCCTTCATGGACGAGTGGCAAGAAGAAAGCCATTATTGAAAGGAGGCCATAAGAAATCCCGTTTGAAGTTTGCTAGAAGTCATATGGAGGACACAGCTACCATGTGGAAGAAGGTGATTTGGTCAGATGAGACAAAAATTTAACTTTTTGACCCAAATGCAAAACATTATGTATGGAGCAAACCTAACACTGCTCATCGTCCTGAGTGCACCATCCCCAGTGTCAAATATGGTGGGGGAGCATCATGCTATGGGGCTGCTTTTCCTCAGCGGGGACTGGGAAGATTGTAAGAATAGTTGGGAAGATGGATGGAGCCAAATACAGGGACATTTTGGAGGAAAACCTGCTGGAGTCAGCAAGAGAATTGAGGCTGGGGCGGAGATTCACCTTCCAGCAGGACAATGACCCTAAACACAAAGCTACATCTACAATGGAATGGTTTAAAAACAAACATATTAATGTGTTAGAAAGGCCCAGTCAAAGTCCTGACCTAAGTCCTATTGAAAATCTGTGGAAAGACCTGAAAACTGCTGTTCTCAAACTCTCTCCTTCTAATTTGACAGAGCTTGAGTTGTTTTGTAAAGAGGAATGGGCTAAAATGTCAGTCTCTACATGTGCAAACCTTGTAGAGTCATACCCCAGAAGACTTGCTGCTGTTATTGCAGCAAAAGGGGGTTCCACAAAGTATCAAGTCATGCTGTATGAATACTTATGCACGCCCCACTTTTCGTTTTTTTCTATTTTTTGAAAAATAACAGAATCATGAATCATTTTGTTTTCACTTCACAGTTGTCTGTTACTTGTGTGGGAACTTTCAGTAAAAAGTTCAAAATAAAATCTTTATGTTTAAGGTTGTAAACATGACAAAATGTGCAAACGTTCAAGGTGTATTAGTACTTTCGAGAGGCACTGTAGTTTTTACTTTTGTGAACTCCAAGAGCCGGGCGGGGGTTGTGATTGATAACCTGTCAATTCAAAATGCAATATGTAACATGTAATCACTTCATTTCAAGTTCTATACAATGAATTATGTCTTTTTGCCGAGGTGGGAGACTTGGTCACAATATTCAGGACTTGACTTACTTGACCAAAGCTCCAAAATGACTCGCTTTTTGTGACTTGAGACTTTCCATGACTTGCTGTAACATTATATTTGTTATTGATTTGAGTGTGACAGAGGAAAGAACAGGATTCAGTTTGTACAACGTGCTCATTTATGTTTACATATGGTATTTAGCTACATGCTTTTTCAGTTTTCCAACACAGCGCTTCTAATCTATACAGCACGTAAAGGTGAGAGGAAATGTGCAGTTTTTTTTATTGATTAAAACTATTTCAACAGCGAGTGAAGAGGCGACGTTTCATAGACTTCATAGATGTTTACAGAGCCCAGTGATGGCAGGTCTGAAGGCTGTGCAGAATCTACTTTGAGCAGGGGCGAATCCGAGCAAACAGGGGCTGGGGCAATGTGAGGGAACCCCTGAGACAAATGGTCAGAATATGCAAAAATAAAAATATTTTCTATCCATCTTTGAGACTGCATAGAAAAGCGGCTCATGTTTAAAAAGACTCTTGTTTCAGTTTTTGTGAAAACCGCCTTAAAATATTGCCCTAGTATTAACACAGACTGGGGCCTTCAAAATAGATGTTCTTATTTGTGACTATTCAATATTGATTAGACTTCAAATTAAAATACATTAGATTTTGTAAAAGTTTGAAAGCCTAAATTTTCAAACGTTCCAAATTTCAAAGAAGCTCTTTCACGTTTCCAATTGACTTGGACTTGGAACTTCACGACTTGGACTTGAGACTTGCATTCAGTGACTTACTCCCACCTCTGCCTTTTTGTGATTTCTGTTTTAAATGTAAATCAACTCGATGCAAGGTATTAGTAGAAAGAGTAAAATGAATGCACAAACATCTGGTACCCACTGAAGAAACTCTGAAAATGATACTAATCGCTAATACAGTAACGTACAGTTTCCACACATTTATAATCTAAGTGTCTTTATTACTATGCGGTTCCATTTTGTTACAGGGAACAACATGTGCCTTAAGAAGAGTAAAGTTACGCTCGATAATGTCGAGAATGAGGTCTGTTCTAACAGTGTTGTACATTAGCCCATCACCAGAGGCATGTTCGATCCACATGCATCAGTAATTTTATTGTCTAATGAAGTCAAATAAACACTTTTAAGTAAAACGTTTTGTGTATCTTATGGTTCATGGTGTTTTCCTTTTTGCTCTCACTTTCCAAGTGGCTCTTCAAAGGCCTTAAAGGGATATTTCAGGATTTTTGACATAGGGCCTCATTTCCTAGTTATCCAGAGTGTTGTTGATGTCTGGAGATATTATTTTCTTAAATTCATGCAGTTCTTATATTTGAAGAGTCTAGAGGCGCTAAACTAGGGCAAGGCTAAAGCATTTCTATGGTATCAGTTAGCCTGCATTAAACGCAGTCTGACCCACTCCACAGTGCACCTGAGGTAAATCACTTATAACACCAGACTAACCATATAAATGTCTGTGTCGATAGAATAATGTTTGAAATATAACTGACCTTGTATCACATGAATTGCCGCATTTTGAGGGACTATTTTCTCGCAGATCACTCCGCCGCTGTGTTAGCTTACAGCCACGAAGCTGATGCTGCTCAAATACAAGTTATTTTAAATGCAAAATGGTTAAAATTATTCTATTCTATTTTAATGCAGGCTAACTGATACCATAGAAATGCGTTAGCCTTGCCCTAGCCTAGCGCCACTAGACTCTTCAATATAAGAACTGCATGAATTTAAGAAATAAATATCTCCAGACAACACTCTGGATAACGAGGAAATGAGGCCCAATGTCAAAAATCCTGAAATATCCCTTTAAACCTCTTGGTGCACCAAATCATTCAGTACTAAGACATGGTTTTCAGTATTTTAGTTTGGATGCAAGTTCTTCCCAGTTAAGAACACATTTGGGGGATTATTCAGGTCGTACCCTTCCCTCAATGTGGAAGCAGAAAAGTAATGGCGATTTAACAGGGCACAACTGATGTCCAATGCAATGCTGTCATGTGTCCAGTAGATGGAGACGTGCCTTTAATAATAAGGATCCACAAAGCATGTTTTACAGGCTCAGTTTGAAGTTTTACTTTTGTGGCTTTTGCCCCCCCCCCCCTGCATGTTTGCAAACAGAAATTTGCAAACATGCAGGTATTTTATTTTATGATGTGTGACTTCATTCAAAAATAGAGTAAGTCAAAGATCAAGCCTTGTTGATTATCAGAATTATTAAAATGTGAACACTTAAAGGAACAGGCCACCGTTTTTCCATACTGAGATATGTTCTTACCTGAGCTTAGACGAGTTGATGCGTACCTGTCTGGTCTTTTGTGCGTGCGCTCAGTCACGCAAAAAGACCAAAGATGTTGTTAGCATTTGGCCTCCCAGTGTATTCCTATGGCTCCAAACGGGGTTGAAGTTAGAAGCGACCACACTCTTCCACAGGCACAAAGACCAGACAGGGATCAACTCGTCTAGGCTCAGGTAAGAACATATCACAGTATGGAAAAACAGTGGCCTGTTCCTTTGGTAAACGTGCACCCACAAATTGAATTGAAGTTTTCACTGATCACATGCACTGCCTCAGCTCCGGTCGTGGCATCTGACGTGGCCAAAGGAGTGGCCGGTGCTTCCTCTAGAAACGCCCCCGCCTTGCTGAGATCAGAGGAGGACAAACCTCGATAAGCAAAATCACATAATATTAAAAAAATGTAGTAACACATTTGAAAACATTTGTCGAAGTTAGTTGAAAAAGGAGTTTTAGCGGTCATAAATATGATTCGATCGTAGCTATGGCAATAGTATTTGTTGAAAGAAATTCCAGACTGGGTTGTTGAGATGAGATCAGCTGAGGACCTGGACATCCTGAATAACCAGGTTATTCTATCGATGTCTTCTTCCCTGATGGCATGGGGATATGACCTAAAATCTCTATCACGATATAAAAAAAGAAATATCACAATAACGATATATTTCACGATATAATTGACAACGGACAAACTACTTCAAAATTCCAGCCATACACCCATTGGGAAGATTAATGCAAAGCTATTTCATTCTTTTGTTTTGTTCCATACTAATTTCCTCGCAAATATGATCTACTCAAGCAATTTACATCCTTCCTTTTCATTTTACTTTTAAGCACCTGCCCCTGTGTCCTATACAGTCAGTGTTTATGCTGCTCTGATTATATTGTGTCCACAACAATATAAAAAATTACAACGATATAAAAAATGATATCGCGATAACGATATGCGATACGATATGGCCCACCCCTAATTCCAAGATGACAGAGCCAGGATTCATCGGGCTCACACTGTGAAAGAGTGGTTTAGGGAGCAGGAGACTACATTTTCACACATGGATTGGCCAGATCTTGACCCCATTGAGAATCTTTGGGATGTGCTGGAGATGGCTTTGCACAGTGGGCACACTCTCCCCTCATTAAAGCACTACTAAGTAACTCTTGGGCCTAGAGGCCATAAGGGCAACTGCAGGTGTCGTAGCAAGTTATGATTTTTTAACTTATTAAATGCGGTGCTTAATTAGTAAATGAGGAGTTCCAGGAACACTTTTGGTCTGATGTGATGGATTCGGGGAACAGGCCAAAACATTTGCTGGAACACTCTCATTAAACACCATTATATCAGATCAAATCTTTGCTGGATCTTCGTAAACATTTCCCGGATCGTTTACCCTGAAAAACTGAAAATTAACGGGGGATGAAATTAAGCACTGATTAAATGTCTTGGAGAGTAAATACTACGCTGACAGAAAAGACAAAGGGACAGAGGGGTGTTGTACATCCAGTTACACAATGGAAATTTAAAAAAAATTCACTCAAACTTGGCTGTAAATACTGTTTAAGTGGCGCTAGCCCGCAGTTAGCTTTGCCCGTTAGCCTGTTAGCTTCTTCTTCGTGATTCCATTAGTGTGTATTGGTGACTCTGACCCGGTGGCAGGCAAGTTGCAATTGTGGTTTTCTGGCCAAAGACACCAGGGGGAGATGAAAGACCCCCCCAATCATCCCATTAACACTTGTATTACCCCCATAGGGACTACGGAAAGGATTTATTAAGGTAAACAAGTTACTTAATACTGCTTTAATACAAGATCTTGGTAAAAGATAATAATTAATGAATTAAACAAAAAAAGAAATACATTTATTTTATGCGTCAAAATGAAGATTTGTCACTTAATATTTACTCACAGAGGCACAAGATTTTTTTCACTTAAGAGTAAAGATACTTTATAATAATACTCCAGCAGAAGTATAATGTACTGTATGAAAAAAAAACACTATCGACAGTACAATTACTTCAAAAAGCTACTCAAGTACATGTAGCTGAGTCCCACACACCTCTGTGTATAAGTAAGTATTCGCATTGGTGCTTTTTTTGCATTTAGTCTAAGAAAAAGACCACGATTGCAGTTTTTAAAGGTTTTATAATATATCTTAAAACAAATTTGCCTTTTATAGGTTTGACTAAATAAGAGTTCAATTACAGTCATGGTCTATCACTCCTTTATTTTTGACAATACAATTTTTCCAATAACATCACACTTGGGTGTTTTTTGTCGCCAATGCTCGTCTGTCAAACAGAGAAGCCATTTCGCTCACATCTCTCTCGGCAGAATTGAATCTTAAAGTCAAAAGGATTAGATCAAGACTGACACACAAGCCCTAAATCTTCAAGATGGCGACGCTCAAAACACGCGACGACCTCTTGCGCCCAAACGACATGGACTGCACCTGTCCCAACCCTCCCAAATTAGTATTCTACCTCACACGGATTCACACTCCAGAATTTGGGGCAGCGCATGAGACACACACACGGAAAAAAAAAAAGTTCTGATTATCTTTTCTTGCCTGTTGACTGGACGAGGAGGGAGGAGGCAGCTGTGCACCGTGGGAAGGTCGTGGGCTCGTAATCCGTGGCCTCATTCAGTCCAGATTAAAAAACCTGCTCCGAGTTGTGATTAAGAGAGCGCAGGGTTGGCAGATTAAAGGCGGCCAAACAAAATGAAAGCAGTTTAAACCCAATCCTGGAATTCATCAGCGTGACCAAAACCTTCAACTGTCATTACAACGGCAGATTATGGCCAAACCCGTTCAACTCCACATTTTCTAGATTTTTTGTGTGTTTTTTTTGCTAAACTTTATCAATCTGTGTTGTAAAATTAGACGATTTATCATGCGGGATCGACCTTAGAGCTTTCAACGGCGCCCCCTTGTCCAGTGGCTGAGTAAACAGGAGAGCTGGGATGTTCTGCAGCACTTTTGGGCCGGTAGGAAAAATATCGAGCAGTGACGGACTCTCAAAGTTTGGCTATCATGGAGCTCAACGGCCCCGTCCACGTCCAATCATTGGTTGGTTCAGGAAGTAAAAACCACATTCAAAATCTCCATAGACCTCAGAGCGTTCCAGATGACTAAACTCGTATGTAACAAAACGGCGAATGCTACAACAGTTAGCTCATCAATCAATCAATGGTTTTGTATAGCCCAATATCACAACAGGAGTTGCCCCATAGGGCTGCACCGAACATTAAGGCAATAAAACCAGTAAACTAGATCATGCAAAGCCCAGGCGAATCAAGTATCCAGGCAAATAAAGTCCAAATAATCGTCAGCAGCGCGGGTGTCCCCTGTCCTTAGACTCTCCAGCACGGCAAGGAAAAACTCAAAAACCCAGGGGGAGAAAAGAGAAAACTTGGGGAAAACCACAGAAGGAGAGATCCACTCCCATGGACGGACAGGCTATAGAGACCCAGGGCCGATGGGAGTCCCTCAGCAGACGAGCCAAGACCGCATTGTTGTCAATCCAGTAGGCAGGGTTCCTCCGCTCGATCTAGACAGGACTCCCAAGGGGGAGTGGGACAGGAGACACCATGTGAATAGTAATGAACAGACTACAGATAATATAAATATTGTATCATAATAAGACAAAGTTTGCAGTAAGAAGAGGAAGAGGATAGGGCTCAGTGTACCGTACTTCCCACAACAGTGTTTCTTCTAAGGCAGCTTTACTTCAGGCTGTGGGTTAGAGCTTTACCTAACTGACCAGATCATAAGCTAATTCGAAGAGGTACGTTTTGAGCCTAGTCTTAAATGTAGGGACTGTGTCTGCTTCTTTAATGTGAGCTGGAAGTTTATTCCATAAAACCGGAGCTTGGTAGCTAAAGGCTCTTCCTCCTACAGTGAGTTTGGAGACTTGAGGAATCACTAGTAGCCCTGAGTTTTGAGAGCGGAGTCTCTGGTTGGCCGATATGGAACGATAGACGATAGAGCGGAGCCATATGGCTTTAAATGTGAGGAGCAGAATTTTAAATTTGATTCTAAACTCAACAGGAAGCCAATGGAGAGACTTTAGCACAGGTGTAATGTGTTCTCTTCTCTTTGTACGTGTTAACAATCTTGCAGCTGCATTTTGAACTAATTGAAAACTTTTTAGGGAACTTTTAGGACACGCTGCTAGCAGGCAGTTACAGTAGTCCAGCCTTGATGAAACAAATGTATGAATAAGTTTTTCTGCATCACTCTTAGGTAAGATGTTTCGTATTTTAGCAATGTTGCGCAGGTGAAAGAACGCAATTTTACAAGCCTGGTTTATATGAGTTTTAAAAGAGAGGTCTTGGTCAAACTGAACTTCAAGGTTTTTTACTGTAGAGCTCGTTGATACGCTAACATTATCCAGGGAGATGATCTGCTGAGATAAAGACTCTCTCAGTTTTTGAGGACCTAATATAATAACCTCGGTTTTATCAGGGTTAAGGAGGAGGTAATTTACAGTCATCCAGGTCTTAATAGCTTTTACGAATGAGCTAAGCGTATCTAATTTATCTGTCTGACCTGATTTCATTGATAAGTACAGCTGTGTGTCGTCCGCGTAGCAGTGGAAATGTATATTGTGATTTCGGATTATGTTACCTAATGGAAGCATGTACAATATAAATAAAATTGGCCCGAGCACTGAGCCCTGTGGCACCCCATAGCACACTTTGGAACATGGTGAAGACTGTTGGTTTACATTAACAAATTGGTGCCTATCAGATAAGTAAGATTTAAACCAAGAGAGGGCTGTTCCCCTGATGCCTACGTCAGTTTCTAACCTCTGCAGGAGAATATTGTGGTCGATTGTGTCAAACCAAGAACCAGGATTGAAGCTAGTCCGGCATTAGCTGCTAATAACAGGTCGTTGGTAACTTTGACTAAGGCGGTCTCTGTGCTATGATAAGTTCTGTACCCTGAGCTGAAATTTTTCAAATAAACTATTGTCCTGTAGGTGGCGGCAAAGCTGCTTAGCCATTACTTTTTCAAGGACTTTTGAAATGAAAGGCAGTTTAGATATGGGCCTATAGTTTGCTAAAATATCAGGATCGAGATTGGGTTTTTTCAACAGCATATTTAAAGGACTTTGGCACATACCCATTTTCTAAAGACGAGTTGATTATTTTCAATATGGTATCTGAGATTTCAGGAGTAATTTCTTTGAGGAGTTTAATTGGAATTGGATCTAGAAGACAAGTTGAGGGTTTTGAAGACATAATTATTGATAATACCTCAGCCTCATCTACAGTTATGAACCTGTCTAAGACTGCAAAAGGAGACAATGATTCTACAGCTGGATTTAGATCAGAACAAGACAAGGGAAGCTTATCATTTATTTTATCTCTAATGGTTGTGATTTTATCATTAAGGAATTTAAGGAAGTCATCGCAGCAGGAATGGAAGGTTCTACTGCGCTGTGACTGTTTGTTAGCCGGGCCACCGTGCTAAAAGAAACCTAGTGTAGTAATTTGTTTTTGCTTTCCTCATGGCTTGCTTATAGGCGAGTAGGCATTTTTTCCAAGATCTAAGAGATTGCTCAGTGCTAGAATTGCGCCATAAACGGTCTACAGTAATTTGCGAGTCTTAAGCGCGCGTGTTTCCGCGTTGTACCAGGGAGCGACGCACCTCGGCCGAACAACTTTCTGTTTCAGTGGGGCCGCAACATCAAGGGCTGTTTTTAGTGTCAGCATAACGCTGTCGACAAATTGATCACTTTCATTTAAATCAATAAGCGAGCTATTCTCTGTAGACGTAGTATTAAAGACTGGTTGGATACGATGCTAACGTTATATGAATGCTTCTCCAAACTAGATATAATTTAAAACGCGACATAACGTTATGTTGAAAGCTGTTTGTTACAGTTTTATCATCAGCAGCGCTTCTCCAGTGGGGGGAGCCGTTACTGACTTCATCTCGTATATGAACTCGGAGCAGTCTGGAGGTCTCCGAGTTTACAAGTTGTAAATACCACTTCGAGTGGCTCCAAGGCATTTTTCCAAGTGGGAGGTGGGAAATTTACCAGTTACCTGGAACGCACCATAAAAGAGTAACGTTACTTTTAAATCATTTTACTCAAGTAGAAGTAAAAAGTACTGTTAGTGCAGAGTAACAGTTTTAGTGTAAAAGTTGTGACATAAATCATAAGAAACAAAACTTGTAATGATGTAAAAATCCTAATATTTCCAAAGAAAATACCATAAAAAGTATTTAAAATATATATTTCTGGGTCACCCGGGCCAGTTCTCTCATCAGTTCAACAGTTTTCAGCAGTGCTAGCATAATTGCATGAGGGTTTTCTAATCATCTAATTGTCTAACACAATGTACCATATGAACACTGGAGAGATGCGCCTCTGCATACCTTTGTAATTTAAGTATTTCATTAAAAATGACCCATTTCCAGCTAAAATAGCACAACATTTACCATGTCTAGGCTGTATTTCTGATTAATTTAATGTTATCCTCATTAAAAAAAAATAATAATAATAAATTAGTGCTTTTCTTTAAAAAATAAGGACATTTTAAGTGACCCCAAAGTTTTGAGCGGTAGTGTATATAAACACATATATTAGGTCGACTTGAAGATTTTGTAACTTTAAAATGTAGTCACAGTGGCACAAGTCATGTTTTTTTTTTTACTCAAGTAAGAGTAAAGATAAATTACAATATCAAGTAACTGGTACTGAAGGATATAACTACTATAATAACTACAGTTTCTTCAAAGAGTACTACCCGCCTCTGGTGAGGCTCCAATTATAGTATGGCTCTGGTGAGACGGCAGCCTGTGGTGTGCAGCTCCACGCAGGTCGTTTGCCAATCTATCACTTCACAAGGCCATGGGTGAAGTGTCTTGCCGAGGACAAAACCACAGTCAGCACCTGCAGGAGCTGGGATTCAAACTGTAAACATCTCGGTTATTGGACGACCCGTTCTACCATCTGAGCCACTGTTGCCCAGTTTAAAGTCACGACGGAGGCTCTGGATTGTAACGTTTCAGATAAATCTTGTAGTTTAAATGGTATAATTTATGGTTTGTTGTTACCAAACAGTAATTATTGTTTCGAGAAAAAAAAAAAAAAAAAAAAGAAAAGCTAATTGAGTCCAATATTTTTATTCCAAAGCAGTAAAATTAGTTTGGTAGTCTTTTGTTATGCTTTGGTTTCCAACTGTTCAGTGGTTATACTCTGAAGACTGCGTTCAGAGCAACTTGGGGTTGCGGGGATTAGGAAACAGGAGGTAAACAAGGATTAGAAACATCTGGAAGTTGCTGAGCAGATTATCGCAGCAGTCAGCGTCAACTGTATGCTAATAAAATCAACAAGCCTTCGGTCATATCAAATATTTTAAGACCTAAATTATTTTGCAAGCTTTTCTTCACTGTCAGGGGATATTGGTGAATAGAAAAACAGATTTACATACCTGTCCACAAAAGCTTTAATTTAAGGAATGTGAACTAAAATGTACTTAATTTACATCTACCAAAAGCAGTAGGACCTATGATCGATCCTTGTGGAACCCCATGTCATTTCTATGTGAAAAAGAGGTGGAAGTAAGAGAGAGTCCCTTTTTGCTCATATCCAAACTGGTTTTAGACAAAATAACCATACACAACTTTGGGTTAGGGCTTAAGGTTAGAGTTAGGGTCATTATGTACCTCCAAAGTACTAACATGGCACGGTGGCGCAGCGGTTAGCCCTCATGCTTCACAGCAAGAAGGTCCCGGGTTTGATTTCAACCTGGACAAGGGCCTTTCTGTGTGGAGTTTGCATGTTCTCCCTGTGTCCCTGTGTCTGCGTAGGTTTCCTCTGGGTACTCTGGTTTCCACTACCACTAAAAACATGTACAATACGCCAGGATGAATGAGAGTGTGTTTGAGAGTGTGAGTGTGGGACAACGGATGCAAATTAGCCCATGACTACAATCCAGTGTAGCGTGTTCATTAACATGCACTGTCCCTAACAACTAAACCAATCAATTATGTACCTCCAAAGGACCAATGCACAATAAATATATAACATTGAGTCAAAATTCATAGTAAAGATGGAGGGAGCAAAGACTGTCCCTTGTGGAACTCCTATTAAATTGGATGGTTTGCTTTTTTAAAGGGACCGTACATGGCTCTCACAGTATCTCTTCTCCCACCTCCATTGCCAGGGGAGAATCTGACAGTTAAATAAAGTGGCTGTCTCCCAGTAACTACTGCTTTTCCTTGTAAAAGTCACCAGTACTGACCAGTTCGGCTGCAAATCCACGACAGACACAATACTTAAATTAATATAATGTAATGAACGCCAACATAAGGTCGGTGCCCTTCTCTCTCCGTGGCGCAAGTCCATAAACTATTGCGCTAACTGATTACACGCCGCAGTCGCCATCGGCTTCAAATTGGGGGCCGAGCTGAAAGAGAGAGGGGGTGTATCCCATTGACAGGATTATCGAAATGAAGAGCATATAATCTGTAATCCCCGGGTGAAATAAGACAGAGGCACAGGCCGTGACAGGACGACCCCAGCTCACAGCTTGATGACGTTTACACTAAGAGTTCACTTTACACTGCGCACAACGTCCAAGGCTACATCCACTGATTAAGTGCAAGGGTATACGACTTACAGGGGAGACTATGTGCCATATGTGTTTGACAAGAAAGTGTAGCATTGCAGACAAAGCTCTCTTTGTTTTATTTTTAGGTGTTTGACCAGCTCGCACTTTCAACATGTAGCTTTTCACCTCAAAATACAAAAATAAAGTGAAATCTATCATCGAAAGGTGTTTCATTATTTCACTGAATCAACTTTCCTCCATTGATTGATATGGGTAATTGTGAAATCAAAGGTTGTTTTCTTTGAAATGCCAAATCTAAAGGCCTGTTCATACTCCACAAGATGCAAGAACTTTTTCTCGCACCCAGAGCTCCAAGAACAAAATGACGTCATTATGTTCTCGGAGCTCCTGTTCAGCAGTTCTTTCACGTTGTTCTTGACACCTGAGCTGAGCAGAACTTTGTTCTGCAGGGCTGCGAGAACTCTTGCTGTGATTGACTGGATGTTTAGTGGGCGGGGTTATTTCTGTAATTCCTTGATTATTTTGTCTGCCGAAAAAGGGGGAGTGGCAGTTCGGCAGCAACACGTCTTGTGGAGTATGAAATGTCAGAGCCCAGACGAACTTTGTTCTTGTTCTTTTCCCTCAAGAACAAGAACAAAGTTCTCGAGTCTTGTGGAGTATGAACAGGCCATAAGCTTCAGCATACCTTCTAGGTCCCAAGATGATTTCTAGAACTATTATTGCACAAATACCTGTTACATACTGTCAATTCTGTTAAGGTCTTGCGGTCTTCATATTCAATAGTAGAACTCTTAAAAAGCATTTGTAGAAAGTTGTCCCTTACTCTGGGCTACAATTCGTCGATTCAGCCTTTGGTGGTTTGAGGATTAAGAAAATTGGCCCTCCACCAAGCAAACTTGTCCACCCCTTTTATAGATATGTGGTTTAGAAAAGCTTTCGCTTTCTATACACATCTATTTTAAGCAGTTTTTATCTTTTCTCCCCAATGTATCGTTGGCCGCCGTAAATATCCCATTGACTTTCGTTATAAACACACTTTCATTGCACCTCTGCCACCTCTGCACCTCTGTGGTGAAGGGGTTTGAGCGCCCGAATAATCCTGGAGCTCTGTTGTCGGGGGCTTCGTGCCCCTGGTAGGGTCTCCCAGGGCAAACAGGCCCTAGGTGACGGGTCAGACAAAGAGCGGTTCAGAAGCCCCTTATGAGAGACCAACAGGCCCGGTTAGGACCATGAGGCCGTCCTTCTGTGGACCCACCACCTGCAGGAGGAGCCATAGGGGCTGGTGCAATGTGATGTGGGCAGCTCCAGTAGCAACGGAAAAGTGGAAGAAAATGGATGGATGGATGGATGGATGGATGTTGCTTTTGCATATGGCCATTACAGTTTATTAATCAAATGTTTTTGTCAAATTTGGGAGTTTTGAGCAGAACTGTAGAGGATAAAAACATGTTTATGTGGAAAAAAAAACATTCATGAAAAATCATTAAAGCTAAATCTATCAAAAAATCCTAGTGTTTTCTAATGGTCCACGAGGGTTAAGTCACTTCACCTACATTTCCCACTTGTCGTCCAGCATTAAAATGTCCCGCCTTGTAACTGTGTAATGCGTATAGACACAGATGTTGTCCCTGAAGGTGACACGGATGCCGTAATGCAAAGCAAACACAATCGTAGCTCAGTGTCACCTGCCGCAGCTGTCACTGAATGGGTTTATAACAGCTTTGCTTTTTAATCTCTATGACAACAGACGGCTTAGTCCAAATCTGTATCATAACATGTTCCCTCTGTGATGAGAAGGTCATTTACATACTTTTACCTCACAAACCTGTCTGAGGGGGAAAGGGGCTCACCTCCGGTTGAAGGGTCAGGGGGCAAAAAATAAAGTGGCCACATCAACACATCCGTAGGGAGAAAACACTTTTAAAGACGGGGTATTATGCTGTTTGTAGGTGTTTGATGATAATGTCAAACACATCTTCATACTGTAACTATCTAACACTCTGGATTTGGTTTTGGGATCGGATGCTTGATGACCCGTCCATTGGATTAAGATATGGATGAGGAATCGAAGGGACGGACTTCAAGTTCTATGGTAACGCTGTTCCCCAAAACCCAGGTGGGAGAACACGTCCACAGAAAAACCGCGCGGTACCGGGGGAAAAAAAGGTACGGACCCCGCTGGGAGTCCCGCTGCCAAAGTTCTTCCTCCACTCTTGAGAATAATTGAAGGCATCAGAAAGATTACATGAATACTTTCTGAGTTTTTTTTTGTGTGTGTGTGTGTGTCTGTAGAGTCTCCACAATCAATATTTAAGCTGCTCTGGCGTAGCTTATTTCACTCCTCGGAAATACAGCATGGTGTTGGATCGGTGAAGTGGACTGAGCACTTGTTGATACTACGGGTGCACATTCTGATTCATTTCTTTAATCAATGAATTGATCGCTTTATCAAACGATTCTCAATAGACTGTTTATCATTTGACATCGTGAACTATACATCTATACATTCTTCCTGCAAAATAATTAACCATCATCAAAAACGCTGTATTATTGATATAATTTTAGTCAGAGTAATACTTTTGTTGACTAAAATTAGACTAAAACGAAACTCAAAGCAGAACTAAGTAACAGGGAGCTGGGAAAGTTGCAAGTGTGGTTTTCTGGCCAGAGACACCAGGGGGAGATGAAAGACCCTCCAATCATCCCATTAACACTTGTATTACCCCCAGAGGGACTACGGAAAGGATTGATTAAAGCAGTACTAAGTAACGTGTTTACCTAAATAAATCCTTTCCGTAGTCCCTCTGGGGTAATACAAGTGTTAATGGGATGATTGGAGGGTCTTTCATCTCCCCCTGGTGTCTCTGGCCAGAAAACCGCACTTGCAACTTGACTGCCACCGGGTCGGAGTCACCAATACACACTAATAGAATCACGAAGAAGAAGCTAACGGGCAAAGCTAACTAGCGCCACTTTAAACAGTATTTACAGCCAAGTTTGAGTGAAAAAAAAATATTTCCATTGTATAACTGGATGTACAATATCCCTCTCTCCCTTCACCTTTTCTGTCAGCGTAGTATTTACTCTCCAAGACATTTAATAAGTTAAAAAATCGTAACTTGCTACGACACCTGCAGTTGCGCTTATGGCCTCTAGGGGCAAGAGTTACTTAGTATTGCTTTAAGGTAAACAAGTTACTTAGTTCTTCTTTAAAGTCGTTTATGAGCCTAAAACTGTGACTAAAATGTCCATCTATTTTTGTCGGGGGAAAAAAAAGACTAAATAAAAATGAAAAGAAGAGACTAAAATCATCAAAACTTCCAATGGCAGTTTGAAGCTGTGGACCTTGATATAAATTCAAAGTTGACTAAATTAACCTTGGAATTAGTCGACTAAATTAACATGCAATTTTAGTCGACTAAACTAAAGCTAGACTAACATTTAAGAGAATGATTTGACTAAAACGAAATAAACATTTTCATCAAAAGACTTCACAGTGTCTGTATGAAAAGTGCTTTATAATTAACGTTTCATTGACTCTTGATTCACTCTCAGATAGTTTCTTTACCCTCCCCTACAGCATAACGATTAATTGTCAGTGGTTCTATTGACCGAGTGGCTCATGAAGCCGATTAATCCATTAACCGATTAATTATGAACTCCTTGTTCCGAAAACCTGGAGGCATCAGTATAACCTCTGACAGTGAACTGGAACTGCTGTTTCTGTCGCCCAGTGCCACTGTTCCCCACAACAGGAAACTGGGAGAAATCGTGAATGAGAATGTAAATCTTTTCTTCTCCTTCATCTCAATGACGTTACTCAAGAGTAAAACCTGCACGTAGACGTATTGTTCCCACGTCACTTTAGTCGTTCTGAAACAAACCGGACAATAACAAAACATACACATGCATGTCCATGGATTTGAAATGATACAAAAGATACAGCAGAGGTCTCTGGAGGATTCGACAGTAATTAAATAACGTAATACATAAGTAAATATAAAATAATCACTTTTGTTGTTTTCACTTCTCTGTTATAAATATGACAACTGAAAATTTAATCAACATACAGTGGCTTCGGGGTCCGTAAATCTTCAAAAATAATTTCTATTTCATCATGTAGGAATCTGATACTGAAATCTCACACATTTAGTTTCTTTCGCTTAAAATTACACACGACACATTAGCAAAAATATTAACGAAACTGAATTAAGTGCTTATAAAAATCTAAATTCTGATGATAGACGACCCATTCCATTGCTTTCAATCATTTGTGCTGTTTTTTGAACATTTATAAAACCTCGTGCATAAAACAGAAAGGTACAGCCTCAGGTACAGCCTTTCTTTGTGGAGTTTGCATGTTCTCCCTGTGTCTGCGTAGGGTTCCTCCGGGTACTGCGGTTTCCCCTACTACTAAACACATGTACAACAGGTCAGAGGTAACTAAACGGCGGTCCTGATCCGGACCCACGTGCCAACCCGTCCGTATCTGAACTTTGGGCCCGACCGTGAATCCCCTCAGACGAGCGGCTGCGTGTGCTCTCCCTACCTCTCTCTCTCTGACTGCAGCAGAGCGGTAAACTACAGCCCAGAAAGAGAAAGTCCTACCCCTGAGCTCCTGGAAACTTTTTATATTTCTAGAAATGGCCACGGAATCACTGAAATACGGTCCGCTAAAAAACTGAGGACACCATTAAATATGCACGTGCAAATAGCACGGCTGTTTCCCCATCGGCAGCAGGTCTGAACTAAACCAGGACTAAACCTGGACTAAGCAGGACTCAGTGTGTTGAACTGAGCAAAGAGGAGAAACACATCACTATCACATATTATGTGCACATTGTGTACATAATATAGGGCTGGCTATATGTATTCTGCTATTTAGGAGCCAAAATGTATTTTAGAGTAAAAAAAACAGGATTCAATATATTGCATTATTTTCAGATCACAGTAATAGATTTAATAAAGGCTTAAAAATCCTCTGTGATCCTCCAGTGGCATCGAAGGATGGGTCAAATGCAGAGGACAAATTTCCCTATGGGGACAATAAAGTTACACCTTAACCATAACCATTAACCTGAGTGTAGATGTTTTTAAGAATGAAAGTTCTAATTTAAACATTTTCAGTATCAGATTTCAACATAATAACAGAAATAAATAGTGGGGTGTGAATATGCCGACTTCCTGAAATACTGCAAATGGTAAACGAGCTGAAGATTCCACTTATCAATACTTACCATGTTATCATGGCAGGACACACACGAAACAATGCTAAACACCTTTTTTTTTGTTGCAAAAATAGCGGCAGAAGGCCAATGTGGTCAAGTGTTTGACGTCAGAAGTCAAGAACCACCTGAAAAAAGGGGACTTGTTTTTGTTTTTTGTCCTGGCCAGTCGTCATCATTCGCCAAAAAGGGCAGAAATCCTTCTCTTCGCAGTAATTTCCAAATCGTAATCCGCCATTTGTACAATCCGTATGTCCAAAAAGTGCTTTTTCTTGACATACATCCAGTTTTTGTCCGGTCCAGTCATTGATCAGATAGAAACAGAAACATTTAAAACATCTGGCCAGTTTTTATAGTTTTAATTTCCATAAACGTGACTAAAAAGTGCATCTTAAACTACTTCTAGAGAAAGGGGGATGGGTGTATTGATTGTAACAGTGCAGTCGCCACATTCAGACTCCGTCCGTCAGACTTGTCCAGAGGAGTCGACCTCGAGGAGTCGCCCGTAGGTCCGTGAAGCTCCGCTAGTATTTGTTGTGCCACTCGCACTGGCCCACGCTCACCTCCTCGATGTCAATGTTCTTCCTGGATTTGTAGATGAACTCCCCGATGGCCACGAACACGGAGAGCACGAGTCCCGCCGCCAGCACGATGAAGATACCGCCGATGTTCTCCACGCCCAAAGCGCTGGCCTCCTTGCTGTCCTCCTCCGGGCAGCCGTTCCCTCTCCACCACTTCTCCTTCATCATGTGCAGCTTGCCCTCCTCCTGGAGCTGCAGGATGGCGATGGTCACTTTGTCTCTGTAGGGCGAGCCTGGAGGGACACAAACGGACCCAATGAAGGCATAACCTCAGTCCTGTTCGTCTGCTCATGATCACACCACAAGGAAACAGAGCGTAAAAGGCAAAAGTAGGAAACGTAATGGCTCTTTTAGTGTTAAACAAGTCCTCGAGGTCTACTATGAACTCCACAGAAAACTCAAGGCGTCGGCAAGTCTGTGTGTCTTTAAGAGGAGACCGAACTCAGAGCTACTTAAAAATATGCATCAACAGGGATGGGTACCATTAAAGGAACAGGCCACCGTTTTTCCATACTGAAATATGTTCTTACCTGGGGAAACATGGAAGAGCTTGGTCGCTTCTAACTTCACCTCCATTTGGCTCCATAGAGGAGAGGAGGAGAGGCTAAATGCTAACAACACCTTTGGTCTTTTTGCGTGACTGAGCGCACGCACAAAGACCAGACAGGTACGCATCAACTCGTCTAAGCTCAGGTAAGAACATATCTCAGTGTGGAAAAACAGTGGGAAACAAAGTGTAGGTACTACTGGTATGGAGTTGATCCAGGGACAGCATGAATTTTTTCTTATTTTTGCCCCAATTTTCTTCTTGTTTTCCTTATTTTTCCACAAATTTTTGCTCAATTGTTATTACTAATATTTTCCCTATTTCCTTCATTTTTTCCAATTTATTCCAATTTTTTTCACATTTTTCCCCATTTTTTCCAGAAAAAATGTTTTACACAATTGTTCCGTATCTTTGCCACAATTTCTCCCAAATTATTCCCAATTTTCCCTCACATTTCTTTACATTAGAGCTGAGCCCGATATTGTGCAAATCTTCCACACATTATTGTTCTGTTTTCTGATATTTCAGTCGAGATATTGGAAAAAGAATCGTTCAGGTATCGGTATCGAAAAAAACACGTATCGCTAATGTACGGTACCCAGGCCTGATAAAGCCCGATATTGTGTTCATATTGTGCGCATTGATGTTTTACTGTTAACTCTAAATGTTGGTTCATATCCTGCTACTAATTTTATTCACTTCTTTTGTTTTTTGGGCCGTAAGATTGCATTTCCCCTTTCGGATCAATGAAGTTTGTCTAAATTGTATGAATGTTAAAGAGGGGGTATTATGCTTTTTTCAATCACATAGCACCAGTCTATAGCATACTACAATGATGACGTAACCTTCTGTTGGTCTGTATATGCAGTAAATTAAAATAACTGCCTTGAATAAAATTGCTCTCTCAAAATGGCTGTACTGAACGTCTTGAAATAGGCCTCTGTCTCTTTAAGAAGCTTTCCGACACGCCCCCTTCAGCACACTGCTGTGGCATCTAAACAACACTACTGTGCGGGGAGGGGGCTCTGCTGAGCTGAGGAGCAGTGGTTGGTGGCTTGGCTGGTGACAAAAGGTCCAGAGGCGTCTCCAGGAGGTGGGGGCGTTCCTAGGAGGACTGAGGCATAGCTACACCTAAAATGGCTGCCGTCTAAGTTTTTACTGATTACTCAAAAATATGTGAATGAGCCAAGGCAACACTCCAGGCATGTGTTTAATGAGGGAATGACATAATAACATGATATAAAGCTTGAAAAAGTCCATTTTACATAATACCCCCCTTTAAGACACTGTAAATGTTAACTATGATACGCCCATTGAAGTATGACGTTTGGCAGAGGAGGGAGACTCAGTTGTTAAGTTTTAAAGGAATAACCAGAATCCAGTCTCTAGGGTTTGTATTTCTCAAAAGGAGTTTAAAAGGTATGACAATAAGGACTTTTTCGAAAACGTCAAAGTCAGCGTTACCGATGGGAGTGCCGACGCCGTAGCCCTTGGAGTCGATGAGCCCTCCGATCTGCGTGAGGTTGCAGTTCCTCTGGCTGATGTACTCGATGCTGGTGGACTCCATGAGCAGAGCGTAGTCCGTGGTCATCACTCGCTGGATGCCCTCGCGGTTGTTCTTCACCAGAGCCGTGTTCTTCCTGCTGCTCATGAACGCCCACATCTTCTCGTACGTGGAGATCTTGGATTTCTGTCACAACAGCATCAGCGTGGGATGTGTTAGCTCGGATGCCGTTATGATATGTTGCATTGATATGATAATGCTGGTGTTAAGAATTATATCCTATAGATACCAGGCAGGTGAGTATGGGGTGATTTGAAGAAAATTACTTAAGACTCAACATCGGAATACACATCTTCACAAGACTGATTAGCCTCTTAATCCCCACCTGAACTGAGCACATTTTCTCCAGCTTGGCCTTACCCAAAACCTACAAAAAAGCATCAAAATAGCGACAAAAACAACGATAAAAATGCAACAAAAAAGCGACAAAACGTGCCAGAAAAGCACCAATAACACGACAAAAACGTGACGGACACAAAACAAAAAAGTGACAAAAAGGTGAGGGGGAAAGCCACAAAGAAGCAACGAAATCGAAGATGAAAACGCAACAAAAAGTGGCAACAATGCGGCAACAAAGATCCTTTAGATCAGTTTTGTGGGTCTTAGCTTTCAAATGAGGCACTGGCCTATAGGCTGTAAGAAGCTTTTAGATTTGGGTAAAGTCGAACTGGAGAAAATGTGACCGGTTAAGGCGGGGATTAAAGGGATAATTCAGGATTTTTGACATAGGGCCTCATTTCCTCGTTATCCAGAGTGTTGTTGATGTCTGGAGATCCTTTTTTTTTTTTAATTCATGCAGTCTTTATATTTGAAGAGTTTAGTGGTGCTAGGCTAGCGCATGTCTATGGTAACTAGTAGCCTGCATTAAAAACCTCTTCAAAATCATGGTGTAGTCCTCCAAACGTTGCCATATCCGATTTGTAGAAAGCTCCTTTGTGAATTCCATGTGTAGTAATGCCGGCTGCAGGTAAACAAACTACTGTAGATCCGGTAACCTAGCAGGTCACTCCGCCGCTGCGTAGCTCACAACCAGGAAGCTGATGCTGCTCAGATATGTTATTTTAAATGCAAAATGGTTATATTTAAAAATAATTCAGTCAACACAGACATTTATATAAGTAGTCTGGTGTTATAAGTGCACTGTGCTTGGGTCAGTTTTTAATGCAGGCTACTAGTTACCATAGACATGCATTAGCCTAGCACTAGCCTAGCACCACTAAACTCTTCAAAGGACTGCATGAATTTAAAAATAATCTCCAGAAATCAACAACACTCTGGATAACTAGGAAATGAGGCCCAATGTCAAAAATCCTGAAATATCCCAATAAGAGGTTAAATCCGGGGAACCTAACTTTTTGTTGTTGTAGCGTAAATGTATTTTTGCCACCTTAGGGGATGTTGTAGACACAGCAATAAAACAGACCTTGTTGCTTGATCTTCATCTAAATGTTTATTGAGCGATGGACGATAGAAGTAGGATCTAAATTAGTGCAATTTTGGGGGGGGGCTGCACACGGGCCTGAAACATGCAAATAATCAATTTGCTTGAACAATTTGGATTTGCAGGAGGAATTGTGAGAGCTAGAAACAATTTTGAGCCAAGACTAAAAATGTCACGGTTTGAACAGGAAAAATCCAGTTTAGCTTTACCCAAATCTAAAACCTTACAGCCTTAGCTTTCAAATGAGGCGTTACTCTGGCCTAGAGGCTGCAAGTTCCAGTCGAGAAGTTTTTAGATTTGGGTTGAACTGGAGAAACTGTGCTCAGTTAAGGTGGGGGTTAAGCGGTTAAAATATTTAACCTTAAAGATATTTAAGGTTTGACAGGATTGATAATTCATGGAGTCCAAGTTCTTGTAGTTTAATTTTGAGCTTTGAATGAAAAACATGTGTAAGACAAACAAAGCACTTTATATTGTCGGCCACATAGTCAAATAGCAATTATCGTTTTTAATAATAATCGCTTTCATTTCCAAATTGTCAAGAGTTGTTTTGTGGCATACTTCTGAATCGGGCACTTTCAACAATAGTTCATTTAGACTGACTTTATACAGAGCACAGGACGTGGTATCGTACCTTGAAAAACGTCATGGTGGAGCCGTCTCGCACGGCGCCGTACTCGATCTTGGTCTGTTTGGCCAAATCGTCCGCCGAGTCGATGGGCGAGTCCATCCTCTCCACGGTGAGGAAAGCGGCCAGGTTAGCCGTGTACGAGGAGATGATGATGAGGGTGAAGAACCACCAGATCCCGCCCACGATCCTGGTGGACAGAGCTTTGGGCATGAGCTCCGATCCTGCGGGTGAGCGGATCCATGTCAGACTCGTATGAGGTGAAAACAGACGTGTTGCTACGGAAACACAAAGCCAGTACCTTGTTGCATCAGAGCTCCCACTCCAAACCACACGCTGTTGATGAGGGTGAAGTTGTTCTCCACCACGTCAGAGTCAGGGTTACACGGGTGAGGGTTGTACCACTCGTACGGAGTGAACCTGCAGGTCAACAAGACGTTTAGTCACAAATATTAAACACTTTTTTGTGTGTGATACAGGCCCTTTAAAGCCAGTTAACACAATGCCTTCTTTTGAAATCAACCTCAAATGTAATGCTTTCTAATACACAATATTAATATTAATACACAAAAGAATCTATGCCTGGGGTAGGCAAGTTTGCTTGGCGGAGGTTTGAGTTTCTTCATTGTAAAAAGACCAAGGGCCGGACCTGCCAAGTAAAGCACTATTTTCTACAAATGCCAGCGTTGTAGGTAACACTTTATTTTACACTACCTTGATACATTGTACCTAACACAATTTAGTCCAATGTCGCTTTGTAACAATCTGTAATGTATGTAGTATATACACAATGGAATAATGTGTATTAGTACTTTGCAGGTACGTGTAATATGTAAATGTAATAAATGTAATAAGACATATGACCTTTAGGGTTAGGGCTTAAGGTTAGGGTAAGGGTTAGAATTAGAGTCTTATCACATTATGTACTAATACACATTATTCCATCGTGTATCTAACCCTTAGGTACAAGTTATTACACATTGTTACAAAGCCCATTACATTGTACTAAATCTGGCAAGTCCAATGTATCAAGTGCAGTGTAAAATAAAGTATTACCGCGTTGTCCATCCATCCATCCATCTTCTCCCACTTTTCCGTTGCTGGGTCGTGGGGGCAGCTGTTGGAGCTGCCCAAATCACATTGCACCAGCCCCTATAGCTCCTCCTGCAGGTGGTGGGTCCACAGAAGGACGGCCTCATGGTTCTAACCGGGCCTGTTGGTCTCTCATAAGGGGCTTCTGACCGTGTTGTATGTACATGATTAGTTCTACCATTAAACGATACCAGTCTGGTATCGGGAAAAAACTGTAGGTTCTACTGGTATCTAAATGTAGTTACCGGCAGAAAATTACAGTTTTGATGTTGTTGGTCATGGGACAGCATTAAAGGAAGTGACTTGGTTGTTTCAGCTCAAATAAAATGATTTGTTTTCCCCCCTTTTTTTTGTTCTCAATTTTTTCAATTTCTTGCCCAATATTTGCCCCATTTTTCCCAATCTTTTTTTCTTTCTAATCTTTGCCCAATTCTTTATTACAATATTTTCTATATTTCGCCAATGTATTCCCCGTTTATTCCCTTTTTTTGCCCCAATTATTCCCAATTTTTCCACACATTTCTTGCCATTGGAGATGAACCCGATATTGTAAATTTGCAAATCTTCCACTCATTATTGTTCCGTTTTCAGGCATTGGTATCGAACAGAAAGTACGGTAGCCAGCCTAATTGGTGTTCTGTTTGAATTTTTTTTTTAAAGAATTGACCGTATTTCACACATTTTTAGAGTATTCATAGGCATTTGATCTCTCATTTGGGTCATAATATCACGATGAGTTTTGAACCATATTATTTGCTGGACTGGCAGACTCCAAGCTCCCATTCCTCCACCACCAGTATCAAAGGCATCTCTAACGCTCATCGAACCTGCTCATGCATATTTATATCAATCCATAACACCTTTGTCTTCTGCGGGGGCTTTGAGCGCCTAAACGTACAGTATACTCAGGCCAGTAAAGCATTTCGATTCGCTGCTTTTGTTTCTGTCTGAGACTCCAGGTTGAATTTCTGATAAACTTTTGACCTGACTGAGATCTAAAATTTATGAGAGAAAAGAAAAAATAAGACACTAATACAAATATTGAAAAAAAAAATATTGCAGACTGGGCATTTCTTCTTTCACCAGCATTAAATGTTTTTGGATTAAGCAGCCCCTTAACATGAAAGTAAACAGAGAATTTTGATGGTTTGAACTTAATCTGACCTTAATTTGAGTATTTTTTGTACTGGCTCAGTAAAAGTTTAAAAAAAGTCAAGTAAATTCATATTTATTATCTAATGTCAAGAGCAATGGGATGTTTTTTCTTAGTACAAGTGTAAAAATACTTACACACCAAGACCTACTCAAGTCAAAGGCAAAAATGTCACCGTTGTAAGCAGTGTGGCTTCACAATGCTTTAGTCGTCCAATTAATCCTTCAACGATTAGGTTTAGAAATCTTATTATTTAGTTTAGCTACAAAATATTCTTGTGTTATGTTGAGAAATGGCGACTAAAGCCATCTCAAAGTTAAAATACAATTAGAGCTGGGCAATTTTCCATCCAAAAAATTATCGATTGATCTACGATTCGATTTTTGATTCCCCTCATTTAAAGCAGTACTAAGTAACTTGTTTACCTTAATACATCTTTTCCGTAGCCCTCTGGGGGTAATACAAGTGTTAATGGGATGATTGGGGGGTCTTTCATCTCCCCCTGCTGTCTCTGGCCAGAAAACCACACTTTGCTTTGTCAGAGGCCCCAATACACACTAATGGAATCTCGAAGAAGAAGCTAAGAGGCTAACAGGCAAAGCTAACTGCGGGCTAGCGCCACTTAAACAGTATTTACAGCCAAGTTTGAGTGAAAAAAAATGATCTCCATTGTGTAATTGGATGTACAATATCCCTCTGTCCCTTTGTCTTTTCTGTCAGCGTAGTATTTACTCTCATGGACAATTAATGAGTAAAATAACGCAACATGCTACGACACCTGCAGTGGCGCTTATGGCCTCTAGGGGCATGAGTTACTTAGTTCTGCTTTAAAACAAAAGAACTGCTGACTGTAAATATATTTTAAAATATATATTTAAAAACTGAAAAGTCACTGTGCAGTTTTTAACAAAGATTAACAAAGATAAATATCAAAAAAAAAATTTAAACAGATTTTCTGAAAATATGAATCGATCTGATTTACCAACTCGATTTTTAATTCAACTCGATTTTTTGCCCAGCCCTAAATACAGTAAATCAAAATGATGATTCTTTAAGCGTCTAACCTGGCGATGACGAAGAGCACACAGCTGACGCCGAGGCAGGCCAGCAGCACGTACATCCAGATATCGGGCGACAGCGGGTTGAGGAAGGAGAAGACGCCCGGGTTGGTGCCGTTGGGTTTGTGGTACAGGATGCTGATGCCCAGGGTCATGAAGGGTTTGGAGAAGTCGATCACCTTCTCCCGCACGTACGTGATGGTGAGCGGAGCCACGGCGAGGTCCGCCACCTGCAGTTACACCAACACATTCATTAAGATAGTACTGTATTGTTTCATATTTTTTTAAAGTTTTAAAGTTTTAAAGTTTTTTAATGTCTAATTTTGCACTGGTTCAATGTTTCACCATCGATATTTATCAATTTATCAAGATGCCTAATTTTCTAATTTTGTACTTAGCCTGATTGGTTTGCAAGCCTGATTTGTTGATCTTAAAATCCTCCAAAATCAAGAAAAAAAAAAAAAAATTTTTTTTTTTTTCCCCCCACTAAAAACTAGCTCTAAAATAAAGCTAATACACCTCTTAACCCCCACCTGAACCGTGCATTTTCTCCAGCTTGGCTTTACCCAAATCTAAAAGTAACGAAGTAGTGACAGAAATTGGACAACATAATGACAAAAACGCAACAAAAAAGCAACCAACGAATAACAGAAAAGTGACAAAAATGTGACAAAAATGTGACGAAAATGTGACGAAAATAGGGCTGAAACAACTAATCGATTAATCGACGACTAATCGATTATTGAATTAGTTGACAACTATTTTAGTAATCGATTAATCGATTTCTGGTTCACACAGACTCAAAAAGAGCAAAAATGACATGAAAATGTAGTATTTTTGATGAAAAGCTACTTTGTTTTTTATAATTACTGTGTATGTAAGGTTTTGCACATTGTAAATTTCATAAATATCTGTCTGTGTCTTGAACATATATAGAAATATTCAACAGTCTCATCCAATCAAAAAGCAGAATTAGCGCTAAGAGCTTCCAACAAACATTTACTTTAAGTTTACTCCATCAACACATCCTCAAGCGGCACCACTTTAGCGTTCTGTGATAATTTTTTGGGAAAAAATAAAATTTTCCTACACCATTCACAGCCAAGCGATTATTCGATTAATCGTAAAAATATTCGATAGATTAATCGATTACAAAATAATCGTTAGTTGCAGCCCTAGACGAAAATGTGACAAAAATGTGACAAAAATGTGATAAATATGTGACAAAAATGTGATAAAAAAGTGACAAAAATGTGACGAAAATGTGACAAAAATGTGACAAAAATGTGATAAAAAGTGACAAAAAAGTGACAAAAAAGTGACAAAAATGTGATAAAAAAGTGACGAAAATGTGACAAAAATGTGACAAAAATGTGATAAAAAGTGACAAAAAGTGACAAAAAAGTGACAAAAAAGTGACAAAAATGTGATAAAAAAGTGACAAAAATGTGATGAAAATGTGACAAAAATGTGACAAAAATGTGATAAATATGTGACAAAAATGTGATAAGAAAGTGACAAAAATGTGACGAAAATGTGACAAAAATGTGACAAAAATGTGATAAAAAGTGACAAAAAAGTGACAAAAAAGTGACAAAAATGTGATAAAAAAGTGACGAAAATGTGACAAAAATGTGACAAAAATGTGATAAAAAGTGACAAAAAAGTGACAAAAAAGTGACAAAAAAGTGACAAAAATGTGATAAAAAAGTGACAAAAATGTGATGAAAATGTGACAAAAATGTGACAAAAATGTGATAAATATGTGACAAAAATGTGATAAAAAAGTGACAAAAATGTGACGAAAATGTGACAAAAATGTGACAAAAATGTGATAAAAAGTGACAAAAAGTGACAAAAAAGTGACGAAAATGTGACGAAAATGTGACGAAAATGTGACAAAAATGTGACAAAAATGTGATAAAAAGTGACAAAAAAGTGACAAAAAGTGACAAAATGTGATAAAAAGTGACAAAAATGTGATAAAAAAGTGACAAAAATGTGACGAAAATGTGACAAAAATGTGACAAAAATGTGATAAAAAGTGACAAAAAAGTGACAAAAATGTGACGAAAATGTGACAAAAATGTGACAAGCAATGAAAAGAAATGTCAAAAAAGTGACTGCAAAAAAAAAAAATAATAATTTAAAAAAAGTGACAGCAATGCAAGGAAATAGAAGTTTAAATGAGTTTTGTGGGTCTTATCTTTCAAATGAGGCGTTACTCTGGCCTATAGGCTGTGACCTTTAAGATTTAAAGCTGAACTGGAGAAAATACACTTGGTTAAGGCGGGGGTTAAGAGGTTAATGAGACTAAATCTATGACTAAAATGTCCAGAGATTTCATTGACTTATGACTAAATAAATAAAAATGAAAAGAAGAGACTAAAAACATGTGACCTTCAGTAACCCAGTTTAAAAGTGCCCCATCAAAATGTTTATTTTCCTAATCACATGCAGTGTCTCGGCCTTTGTTGGCTCGTTTGGGCTTGACACTTTCACGGTTTTTACTCACGTGGTCGATGAGTTCCCGCACCATGCCGTTCCACTCGCCCTTGTCGTTCTGAGCGCCGTATTTCCCATCTGAGACCAGCTTGACCTCGTAGGAGAAGCCCAGGATGTTGGAGAGCTCCTTCAGCAGGTCCAGACAGTAGCCTTCGAACCGGTCGTTCCCGTACAGCGGCTTGTCCGACTTCTTATACATCACGTACGGGTTTTCCTGCAGGCAAAAGGTAAGGTACATATGTGGTACGTATACTTCATTCTTATCCCTGTCCACAAATAGGATGTAAACATATCCCAATCAAATACAATACTATTATGCAACATTTTAGACTTTTTAGAGCTTTTACCATGTTACACTGTTGCTCTCTCATTAAAAACATAGAAGAAGAACAAGAAGAAAAATAACTTTATTTGTATAAGATAGGATAAGATAACCTTTATTGATCTCACAATGGAGAAATTCACTTGTTACATTCAGCTCTTAGAAACACTGAGGAAATGTGCAGTTAAATAGTAAATAGAGGAATCTTGTATACAATGACTATCAAAAAACTTTAAGGGGGCAAAAAGTATTAACAGTGAAAAATAAAATAAACAGACTATAATAAAAAATGTTAGTATAATTAGTGCAGGTTTACAGTCATAGTGCTTTACATGAGACAACTGACCTTTCGCAGGGACCCGCCCCCCTTAGTTACTGTTGCTACGCCCGACAAACAAACAGATTGCCATGCACGTCAGTGACCTTTTTTGGAGCAATACCGCCGTGATATCCTCCAGCTCGAGGAAAAAGGTTGTCACAGTATGCAGTGTAGGGATATATTCAAGATATTAAACTATCCAACGAAGGATAAAGAACAACTATTGTTGGCACTAAAGCTACAGACAGGTCTCCAGAAATATCAGAGAAACCTTCCTTCCTCTTCCTTAAATGCAACAGCACAGCCTTGTGGACCAGTCGTGCTCTTGCACTGCCTGGTAAGCACCCTCTTATTTTTTTAGTATTTCTAAAAATAGGAACATTTCTCCGTGCATTTCTCCAGTGCGCTAAAGTTAGCTAACGCTAGCTAAACCGACAGGTGCCACAATGACAATCAGCTACAGCCAGTTATCAGGACCGAGACAAAATGCACAGTACTTTTATCATAAAGGGAGACAAAAACACGTGAGACTGTAGGATTGTAATAGTTCACCGCAGCAGTTAAAGTTACAGCTCCAGTTTGTGTAACGTTATGTGACTGTCAGTAGCTAGATGTTAGCATGCTAAGGTGTTAGCCTAGCGGCCTTACCTTACAGCAGACGTTTGCTTGTTTATTTTGGAGACATTTAGCTGGGCGTCCATATTGTTTGATCCACTGTAGGCAGCGCTCAGGTTGTGTTTTCACTTTGGGAAGGGAAATAACTGGACTCACTCTTGTGGTTTTGCATTGGAGATCTGCGGCATGACGGACCTGGCTTCATAGTAACGGTTGCTAGGATGTCTGATTGGACAATTACCGTTTTGGGGTGTGGTTTTGCGAAAGGTCAATTGTACATTCACCCCACACTCGCCAAGTGTCCCTCTGACCACCGTCATTCATTCACGCGCACACATAATTCATTCTGAACTATTGTACATGTTTTTAGTGGTAGGGACGACCTACGCAGACACGGGGAGAACGTGCAAACTCCACACAGAGAGGCCCCGTCCAGGTGGGAATCGAATCTGGGACCTTTCAGCTAGTGCATCTTTGAGTACTCGTTGACTATTTTTAGCATCACAGCGGCAGCTCCCACAAAAGCTCCTCCTAAGCGTAATCCTTTCATTGTGGAGTAAAAGCACTCACCATAGCTTCACAACAACAACACTACAAAGTACATCCACTAACCCTAACTCTGTGCTCGCTTCAGTTTCCGCAATAACAATGACACAATCAAAGTGTGTCTAAATGACGTTACCAGGATCGTGGTGACGACGAGCGTCCGGTTGGTCATGGAGTCCGTCACATTTGTGGAGACGTCCTTGTTGCTGTCAGTCAAATTAAGGCCAGTGTTGGAATTCCAAACGGCAATCTACAAAACGACATGTTGAAATGAGCAGAAGCTTGTCTTTAGATCAGAAGAGAAAAGAAAGTGATGATTTTAAAGGGAAGGGAACTGGAAGAAAGCAACACAATGCAAAGGAAAGTCTTTACAGCCTCTATAAAAGAGCAAAGGAGAGAGGGGTATGACAGTGTCGTCGACTGCACCACTGGGGCCTTCATACAAACCTTCTTCCACACTTTGTTCAGGCGGCTGCTTCCCCCGATTGGCTTGCAGAAATAACAAGGAGAAATGTTTTTTTTAAATTACAAAAAAACAAAAAAGAAAGAGAAGAAAGGTAAAGCACAGCAAACAGTCTGATGATCTGAAGAAGGGGCAAAACATCATCAAGAAATATAGTGTTTTTAGAGTTTCTTTCCACTGTGGGTAAATGTGTAAGTGAGAAAAGCTATTTGATATTGAACATTTACAAGTGAAGAATTCTCGAAAATAAATTCATTCATTTCAACTCATGGGGGTCTTAAGCATTACCTTTCGTGTAAATGGCTGCATGTGAAAACAACGAGACATTGAATTATACAAATTAGAAGAATGTAAATGTCTGTATGTACGAAACGTTCAAAACAGAAAGAGTTTTAGAGAAACACATTCAGCAAAGTCGGGACCTCTCTGCAAACAAAGTCAATTGGACACAACGGCCAAAGGTTTGAGCAAAGAACCTGCAGTTCAATGTGTTTTTCACCATTTTGTTTGATCTTCTTTGTTCAGTCATGTTGTTATTGTCAAAGAAATAATTTTTAAAAAGCCCTAAATTTGGCCCAATTCACCTCTTAATCCCCACCTTAACCACTCACTTTCTCCAGTTCGTCTTCACCAAAATCTAAAATCTAAAAGCTTCTCGACAAATGAGTGTGAAGCCTCATTTGAAAGCTAAGACCTACAAAACTCATCTAAACTTCTTCCTCATTATGATTGTCTTTATCAGTTACATTACACAACACCAAAAAAACGAAATGACACCAAAAAAGCAATGAAAGCGTGACAGAAACATGACAAATTCAACAAAAAAAGCAATGAAAACGTGATGACAAAAACAAGGTTGAAGCTTGGATGAGTTTTGCAGGTCTTAGCTTTCAAATGAGGCATCACACTGGCCTATAGGCTGTAAACTCTCCAGTCAAGAAGATTTTAGATTTTGGTAAAACTGGAGAAAATGTGCTCGGTTTATTTTCTCCATTTCGGCATCACTCAAATCTAAAAGTTGTTGAACAAAGCGTCACAATAGCGACAAAAACAAGAAGAAAACGAGGATGAAAACGCAACAAAAAGCGTCAAAAATGTGACGAAAAAATATCTAAAAGTGGTAAAAATGGGACAAAAACACAATAAAAAAGCTCCCAAAGACTGACAAAAAAGTGACAACAACACGGCAACAACGCAAGGAAAAAGATTCTTTTAGATCAGGTTTGTAGGTCTTGGCTTTCAAATGAGGCGGAACACTGTGACCCCAGTCAAGAAGCTTTTAGATTTGGGTAAAGCCGAACTGGAGAAAATGCACTCGGTTAAGGCTAAGAGGTTAAAGGTCCAGTGCCTGAGTTTTGGTTTACTTTGCTTGCTTTCATTGTTTGTAAAGTATAAAGTGTTAGTTGTGTCTAAACTCATCTTTAACTTCCCAAACATATCGCTCAAGCTTTTTTAGTAACTGATTAATAGTTTTCTGGTAAACACAGAGTGAAAAAGAGCAAAAATTACGAATTTTTGATGAAAAACGACTTTGTTTTTAAAGTGAGGGTCTGTAGAGTGTTTGGTACACTGTACATTTCATGAATATCTGTCTGTCGCACGACAATTATCTGATCAGAAAGCAGAATTAACACTAAGAGCGTCTTACAAGCGTTCACTTTAAGTTTAGTCCATCAGCAAGTCCTCGAGCAGCGCCACTTTAGCTTCATGTGGGAAAAAGGGTTGAAAAAATACAGTTTTCATGCTCATTTCACACCCAAGCGAATCATAGTAAAAAGAAATCATCTGCAGATTAATCGATTACCAAAAGATCTTTTGTGTCATCAGAATGTGAATTTTAAATGATTTTTTTGAATATTTTTTGTCCCCGAATTTCTGACACTGAATATTCAACACATAATTCAAAGTGTTTCAAATTCAAAATGAGATATTCACATTGGAAATATGCACTGCATTGTTTTTAAAGATTTCAAATTCAACAGTCTAAATTCACAGTGAAAAATTTGCTGTAGAAAAAAATTCTAATGGAAAAATGTACCCTTCAAATATTCAATGTTTAAAAAATCAAGCTCTTAATTTCAACAGTAGAAATTCAGAGAGTGAAATTCGCAGCGAAAAATTCACACAGAACATCCTGGACACCAAGGCCTGAGCAATCGATCCAGAGTGAGTTGAGCCAAATTCTGGTTCATCAGCAAACGGTGCAAGGGACCAACCAAAACTCTACGAAACCAGTAAATTGGTAAGAGGTCTTACGCCAAACCGGATGTGCGTCAGCATCCCCCATGATAAGAAGTGTCCGAATTGGGCTGTCGTTTAGGAAGGAGTTAGGGAAAGTGGCCTGTATGCTAACTATCATAGCCACTTTAGCATAGAGACCTCTGATGCTAACTCACTGGCGATTAGGAGTCATGTGCCATCCCATAAGCCACTGCGCCAATCTCCCCAAACTTTATAAAAGTGGCAAAATACATGTTGTCGTCCCCACAGCACAGTCACATGGTTTTAAAGAGCCGCCTCAGTAAATGACCTAAATGAAGGCAGTTTGTGCTTTTGCTTTCATTTAGTAGAAACTTAAGCAACATGGCTAATTTGCATACTGTAGCTTTATGAAACAGCTGTTGAGATAAAATAAAGGGAAATGTGAAGGATCATTTGTATGTTTTTTTTTTCACCTTAAATGTCTTTATTTGGACACTATGTTGTTGCATATGCAATACAGTATGTGACGGTATGCGCTTTTGTTTGCCTGCCATCCTTAAAGAAGAAGATGAACAGCTGTTGGTGATGTCACTTCCCCTTCCCCTGGGTAAGGACAGTGGAATTGGGCAAATGCTGCTGAAGCTCTAGTTCACTAACTGCATAGAGATCTAACAGTTGAGCCCATGAAAGGTTAAGGATTAGTTGCTAGTGTTAGTACTTAGAGGCTATCATTTAATGGTTTCGGATGCTGCATAAGATTTGACTCGTCAACTCCTATTTCCTCATATGTAAGTCCCGCCCACTAAACACACAAACCAATAGGAAACATCCTACGTCTCAGCTCAGTCATCCAGGATCGATTGCTTATGCCTTCAAGTCCAGGATGTTCTGTGTGAATTTTTTCACTGCTAATTTCACACTCTGAATTTCTACTCTTGAATTTAAGGGCTTGATTTTTTTAAACATTGAATATTTGAGTCACAGTCACAATAATCCCATCACCAGCTTGCCTGCTCTTTCTTCAGTGAAAAATAATGTGAGAACCGATGTGCACATGTCTATACTTTAAACTGAAAGTGATTCAGTGCCACGTTTCAGTCTAACCAGAGGTCGTGGGCTCACCTTCTCCAGGCCGTCCTCCTTCAGGCTGATCACGTCCAGATCAAACTCCTTCCTCAGGCCGTCCGTCTTGTTGATGATGATTTGTCCCGTGAGCCCGCTCAGCGTCGTCTGCGGCACAGAAACAAAACACGGCCCGTCATGGCGGGCGCCGCTCATGCTAATGAGGAGTGACTAAGTGCATCTTAATGGACACTTTGGCCACGGCCCGGTGCAAACACGGAGTCAGGGGTTATGTAACGGCGGTGGATTTGATGAAGGCTGGCGTTTGGCGAGAGGGCACTGAGCGGATGTTTAAATATGGCTCATTATAATGTTACACGAGAGGCGGAAATAAATACCAAGAGATGGATGAGACTGGTAGAACTGTTAACGACAAGACAAACAGAAAACCAGAGCTTTTGGACATTTTAGAATTGACGATACATATGAGAGTATGGTTTAATTTTAATGAAAAATGATTTATGCCTTAATGTTTACTCAGCTTACATATACAGACATTTTACCAACTAAATAATTAAATGCAAATAATTAAAATGATGCATTACTCTCAAAACTTGCAGTGCTGCTTGGATCAAACGTGTATGTTTAAAGCAGTGGTTCTCAACTGGTATGACGTCGAGACCCACGATCTCCCTGGGAAGACAAGTACGGCTTAGACTTGTGAAATATTTTGTCAAAAATTGGCTCTTCCTCAAAAATGTTGTAGAATAAGCATTAAATAAGCCAAAAAATCTGAAATTATGATTAAAAACAGGCATTTTAACAGACTAGTGACTCTATACTTTTTTTCTACAATATATAAAATATTAAAAGAAATGGTTGTGGGAAAGGCTCGTGACCCATTGGAAACGGTTTTGCGACCCAATTTTGAGTCCCGACCACTAGTTGAGAACCAGTGATTTAAAGTATGTTTAAAACATTGTGCTTTTGGTCTCTTCAGTGCAGGGACCGTTCTGTAACAGATGAACATGGCTGCACATGGCTAATTAAGAAGCATTTCTGCTCACAGGCCTTTCTCAGGGCAAAATCGAGATGGCGTCTGTTTAAAGCCACATGCGCAAAGTGCCAGCCCGCTTTGTGCATGTGGCTTTAAAGAAACTGGCTTTGTGCACATCCAGTCTCCTGGCATCAACTGTGATGCAGAGACGTGTGCATGAGGCCATAGGTTTTAAGGACATGACTCAAGACTCTGTTTGGCCTGAGGAAAGTTCAGTCAAAAAGCGTTGGCTTTTCAATCCATGAACGATCAAGGCTCTTTAACCTCTTTGCTTTTTCACTTTTCATTCAGCTGTTCGGACATCGTGTTTGAATTGTCCATTCAAACATTTGTTTGGACATTGCATTCATTGTTTTAATGTTAGACGCAGCCCTGTGAGGCGACTCCTGCTGTGATATTGGGCTCCAGAAGACAATTGATTGAATTGAATGAGTGTATAGACGTTCACGGCAATGCCCCGGTAAGAGCAGAAGTGTTTATTTACGTATTAATCTATCCTTTACAAACTATGACAGTATGACATTACCCTGGATATGTTCTGATATCTCTGTGCGTTTATGTGTTGTTTGGCGATTCTCTGCTGCTTAAAGATGTCGGATCAGTTGTTTTACTACAGTCCGTTCCTGTAACTGTTTCCTTGTGAGTTTGCTGTGAGTCAGTTTCCGATCTCTGGGTCATAGACTGAAAGTCAATTATTAGCATAATTCTTTTGTTATTTCTTTTTTATACTATGGACCAGGATTCTGTGTCCTTAATGAAGCTTGATTGATTGATTGATCAACGCTGACTCCGAGAGCTTTGGTGATTACGTGGCTAAAACTGGCGTATGTTTACTCTAACATGACAAATGAGTGTTTTTATCTTGCAAATTTGTTCGTAACTCAATAATTACTCTTTCTAGGAACAACTCACTTGCTCTAACTCGGTTACTTTGCAGAGACGTGACGAGTAACTATAACTAATTTTTTAAAGTAACGTTCCTAACACTGGTCATACTGTATCTTGTCTTTAATATTCTTACAAAGAAAGATGTATTTCCGAGGCTAATGCAGTGATCATCCCCGTGCGGCGCAGGCTGCTCTTTGATTAGACGCCTTCGCCTTATGTCATATGTGGGAGGCCTACTCCAGTCCAGATTGTGCCTCTCATTAAGTCTCTTCAAATCCACACAATCTACAGTGTCACAAGTGTCACATTCAGGTCCGGTCGCGCTGATGAGACACTGTGATCACAGGGATCTGAGGGATTTTCACACTGCAAGGACAAAACACACTTCAAGTTGCTTTCAGAGATTCTGTGGGTCGAAGGGTTAATAAAAATAATTGATGTGTAATAGTCAACCAGGAAGACAGTCATTTCTCACTTCTTACAACGAATGTTTCATCAAATCAACACGCAGCTCATTGGGCATATTTTAAACAAGTTTGGAAAAAGAAGAGCTTCACTATCAGTACAATAGCAATGTTGAACTCACAGTGGGATAAAGTTTGTAGTATGTCCTGTGAGAGATTGAATATGAATGACTGAATGAAGTACATGAGGCCGCGCGATGTTAAAGGGATATTTCAGGATTTTTTTGACATAGAGCCTCATTTCCTAGTTATCCAGAGTGTTGTTGATTTCTTTTTAATTCATGCAGTCCTTACATGTGAAGAGTTTAGTGGTGCTAGGCTAGTGCTAGGTTAGTGCATGTCTATGGTAACTAGTAGCCTGCATTAAAAACCTCTCCAAAATCATGGGGTAGTCCTCCAAACGTTACCATATCTGATTTGTAGAAAGCTCCTTTGTGAATTCCACGTGTAGTAAACAAACTACTGTAGATCCGGTAACCTATCAGATCACTCCGCCGCTGTGTAGCTTACAACCAGGAAGCTGATGCTGCTCAAATATAAGTTATTTTAAATGCAAAATTGTTATATGTTGTTATGTATATTAGGGCCGGGACTCGATTAAAAAAATTCATCTAATTAATTAGAGGCTTTGTAATTAATTAATCGAAATTAATCGCATATAAATATTTGACCTGAGAACAGTGAGAAGTACGTTTTTTCATAAGGATTTTTAGTATACCATTGAATAATGACTGCAACAAAATATTGTTTATTTTTGTTCAACCAAGTCCAACAGACCAGTGCAATATTGCCATTAATTGTGCGTCTGCAGGAAAAAAGGAAACTGAAGTGTGGAAAGCAAAGTGTGATTAATTTCGATTAATATTTTTAATCGCACTAAACCTCATGTAATTAATTAATCGCAATTAATCGAAAAAAGTCCCGCCCTAATATATATATATATATATACAGTATATAGTCTGGTGTTATACGTGATTTGCCTCAGGTGCACTGTGCTTGGGTCAGACTGTTTTTAATGCAGGCTACTAGTTACCATAGACATGCACTAGCCTAGCACTAGCCTAGCACCACTAAACTCTTCAAATATAAGGACTGCATGAATAAATAAATAAAATAAATCTCCAGAAATCAACAACACTCTGGATGACTAGGTAATGATGTCAAAAATCCTGAAATATCCCTTTAATGTAAAGACGAGGAGAGAGAAGGAGAAGAAGCAATAAGCGCACGTCACAGCCAGCAGCACACCTTACTCAGTCGACCCTGTCTTTGTAAGCCTAGATTTAATCATTCCTCAATGAAAGGGACTGGTGTGTCTCATCCCTCTACCTAACTACATACCCGTCTCTCTCCCTCCTACTCAGAGCAGCTGCAGCAGACGGGTCAGGAGCAAAGGTAATGTGAACTCACGCACGGAGAGACATGTGTGAACAGAGATAAAAGCATTCTCTGGATCACAGGCTGCAAAACACTGCTTGTGTTTCAGAAAATCCGCCGCCGCATGTGTGAGAGAACTCCAGACTTGTTCCTTCAGCACTGAATTTGAATGATATTGGGCTTTTGAGAAACACACACACAAAAACACCTGTCACCCATCGTTTCCCATAAATAGCCATAGCTAATTGTAGAATGAAAGCAGTTTGTTAGACACGCACCACAAATTCGAGCCGGGTTTTATTTATCTATGGACTGAATGACAAACGTTATTGCAGCAGATGCTAGATATAAATTCGAGAGTGGCGTCCCGATCATATTTACAATGTCACCTCACCATCTCAAACAGAGCTGTCTTTCTAGATGTAGGTGCGCCTTTATCAAATCAAGTTCTTTATGTATTGCCCAATATCAGAACACAAGTACAAGCGTCACATGCTGCATAAATATTACTGATTTGACAAAGAGGAAACGCTTTGAAACCAGACGATAAACAGTGAAACAGACAAACAAACGTAAAGCCAAAGTGAGCAGTAATCAGCAGTGAGATAGTTTCCCTATGCCAAGGAACAACTAAACACTTAGTGGGAGAAAAGAGAAACCTCAAAGGAGAGATCTGTGTCCAATAAACAGGTTATACATGCGTTTCCAATGACATCACGCATAGTTCCGGTGGCCATTTTGAATACCAAAGTAGAATTATGCAGTACTACAACATTTAACAATATCTCTAAGGATGAAAATGAAAGACAACTGAGTGACAGTGGTATTTTTATGTACTCGTAATCATTGCTCAAGAAGATAACAGTAAAAACACGGCCTCAGAGACGCACGTTTATGTGATATAACCAGCAAATGTGGCACAGGCGTAGCAGCTCTGTCTATCGAGCTACAGCAGGATTTACTAAAGATCTGCTTCACTCCTCAGACTAAATTAACTCATCAAAGAGGAAACAGAAAACCTTTCTCTGTGATTTTTACAGTTTGTCATGTCAACAGAGTCTCAGTCTGAGTCAGTGTTTAAGCTGCTCAAGACGTTAGCATGCTACCGGTTAGCAACTGTCTACCATATCGTGTTAAGCTCAACATGATAAACACATGTGGCTCACATCTATGAACATTGAGGAAATACTACAGTAACAGAGCTGAGCTGTTACTATTAGTCTACATGTGTTTATCATGTTGAAGCTAAATGCTAACCAGTAACATGCTAACGTCTTGAGCAGCTTAAACACTGACTCACTGGTTTCTTCACATAAGCGTTTTCTCTCTAGTTCCGTGTTTTTACTGTTATCTTCTTGAGCAATGATTACGAGGACATAAAAATGCCACTGTCAATCAGTTGTCTTTCATTTTCATCCTGAGTAGAGATATTGTTACATGTTGTAGTACTGCATAATTCTACTTTGGTATTCAAAATGGCCGCCATAACAACACAGGTCACATGACTGAACGGCATGTATAGATAGACCCAGAGCTGGTGTTAGTCCCTCTGCAGAGCTTCAATTCCAACTTGGACCAAAAATGTCAAACTATTGTTTCCCCTGAAAACATCTTGAATTGAACTGATTAAAATCTGACTAAAATCTGATTGCGATTAAACTCTTATTCGTACAAGAGTTTTCCATTAAGGCAAAGGCACTGCAGAAAAAAGAAAAAAAATACATTTAGAGACAGAGCATTACTGATATAAATATGAGAGAAATAATGTTTTGCAAGGTTTTTTGCCATTTTATGCATAAAATGGCAAAAAAATGCCTATATTTTCAGCGACGAAATCTAAATAATGGATCGAACCAGGTTTAAATGTATGATTTTATATTGTTGACAAATTAGTAACAAAGATTTCTTCAGAGGGGATTTGGGATATTTTGTTTAGGTTTAAGCTAATCATAAGTGACAAAAATATTTTTTAGGGTTCAAAGCTGAATAAATCAGGCTGGAAATTAGATATTAAAAATCCCTGTGATAAAATGTCAAAATATTGCTACGCCCAAGAGTGGGAAGTTTGGAGTCTGAAATGACATGAAATATGTACAGTGGCTTGCAAAAGTATCCGCCCTCCTTTAACTTTTCGTCATTTTTCCGTGCACTGCAGTGTTGTTTTTGGCAGCCCTTTTAGTTTTAGTTTTAGTCTTAGTCTTTTGGACGAAAATGCTTATAGTTTTAGTCACGTTTTAGTCATTTCTAAATGTGATAGTTTTAGTCACGTTTTAGTCAGACGAAAATTTAAAAGGTTTTAGTCAAGTTTTCGTAAGTTTCATTATAAAAAGTTATAATTAATTTCGATAAGTATTGGAAATCAATCAAGTTTTATTTCTAAAGCGCCTTACAACAACCAAAGTGGACTGAAATTGGAATAAATAATAGTTATCTATTGGCTTTATAGCTTTTGACAAAAAGATTACACCACAATAGGCACTAGTAGAAGTGTCATTGTGAACAGGACTTTCCCCAAAAGCGCCCGCTCGCCTCGTCCTCTGATCACCGCTTCAAGATTTTTTTTATCAACAGCGCTGTCTGCACATATGTAGCTTAGTAGCTTACCTCAACATGCTTTCTCAGTTCATACGCTACGGTATTTAAAACTGTGCTACATCGATGTCAGACGCGCTCCGTGGAGAATGTACGCTAGCAGTGCACTGACTGCACTCCACGAGGAGAGAGGACTAGAGAGTTAGAGAGAGAGAGAGACAGAGGCGCCGCTGCCCGGCTGCACCATGAGAGCTGCGGCGCCGCTCTGTGTCACGTTTACCGGTGTGTTCTCCCGCTCCGCGTACAAACTCTGTTTGTGAACGATCTGACGAACCACTTTCTCCCATTTTAGTCTCGTCTCGTCTCGTCGACGTAAACTCATAAACGTCTCTTCAGGTTTTAGTCCCCAAAGAGCTATTTTTAGCTCGTCATCGTTACGTTATCATCTTTAAAAAAAGGGGCCTCAACGAAATGATATCGTTATCCTCTTCGTTGACGAAAACAACACTGGTGCACTGGACCATAAACATAAATATATTTAATTGAAATTTCTCAAGGCAATTGGTTGCACGAAAAGGAAAGAGGGTAGATACTTATACACATCCCACTTCTCAGTTTTTTATTCATAAAAAAAAAATCTAAATCATGTATGAATTTCATTTCACTTGACGATTGTGTGTCACTTAGTGTGTCTTTAAATCACATTTCAATTAGATATATTTATGTTTATGGTCCATACTATGACAAAATGTCGAAAAGTTAGAGGGCGGATACTTTTGTAAGCCACTGTAAATATTTGTGAATGAATAAGCGTGGGGAACCGGCTTTTGCTTATTTATTTATTTATGTTTTTTTAATTTTACTTCCGGGATATTTCCAGTTCCCTCAGAGGCAAAACCGTACAGGATAAGTTCTGTCTTTTTTTAATAGTCTGACGCTTAGAGACGCTTAGATGTTTAGAGAGAAAACTAGCAAAATATCTCAACACTGACCACGTGAAAAATCGATATTTTCACCTGCCGTGTCTCGCCTTAATAGACAAAGGTTGTCATCTGTACTGAGGTGTTTAAGCCTATATTACAGATTAAAAGCATTTTGTCTGCGATAATAAGACCCGTAGAAGAAAGGAAGTGTTGTAGTTTGCAGAGGACAATGTATTATCGCCTAATTCCAACCTGTGCTGTGATTTTCTAATCTTTCAACCGAACTCCTCTCTCTGCGTGTCCGTGAGGAAGAGCAGGATGCGTGAGTCGTTTGTCCGAGGGCTGAACTCACGTCTTTGAGCATGTTCATGAAGCGGCCCCCGAAGCGCCAGGGCTTGTGTCGGTGGCACTGGAGCGAGCTGACCGTGATCTGCGAGGCGCGCTGCGACGCCGTGGCCACCATGTAGACAGCGTCGTACATCAGAGCCGCCTCGGTCTGGAGGGCAGGGAGCAGAGGGAGACACGGGTCAGGAGGAGTTCAATATCCATCATCCAAATACGAGCCTCAGGACAATTCTGTATGGCCCTCAGGCTTCTTGCTTCTTTTTTGTACAAGCTTATCACATTTTATTAAGAGACAGAGCTGGCATGAAGTTTCCAAGCATAAATAAAGGTTATAAGCTTAATTCACCCAGTTCAATCTGTGAACCCTCCCCACCTTGGGAAGGGTTCACTGGGATTAAGGAATAAAAACTAATTTAAAAAAATAAAACCGGCACAGGCTTGGAATTGTCTTTTTGGGAAGCAAAAATGTTAACCGCTTACCCCCACTTAACCCAAATCTAAAAGCTTCTCGAGTGGAGCTCACAGCCAGAGTAATGCCTCATTTGAAAGTTAAGAACTACAAAACTGATCACGTCTTTTTTGTAATTTTTTTTATACATTTTTTTGGAAGTGTTTTTGTCGTGTTTACGTCAGTTTTTCCATTGCATTTTTGTCCGTTTTTGTCGCTGTTTTAGGGCTGCGACTAACGATTAGTTTGAAATAGATTCATCGATTATTTTTACGATTAATCACTTGGCTGTGAATGGTGTAGGAAAATTGTGTTTTTTCATTTTTTTCAATCACTGTTGATGGAGTAAACTTAAAGAGGGGGTATTATGCTTTTTTCAATCACACAGCACCAGTCTATAGCATACTACAATGATGACGTAACCTTCTGTTGGTCTGTATATGCAGTAAATTAAAATAACTGCCTTGAATAAAATTGCTCTCTCAAAATGGCTGTACTGAACGTCTTGAAATAGGCCTGTCTCTTTAAGAAGCTTTCCGACACGCCCCCCTTCAGCACACTGCTGTGGCATCTAAACAACACTACTGTGCGGGGAGGGGGCTCTGCTGAGCTGAGGAGCAGTGGTTGGTGGCTTGGCTGGTGATGAAAGGTCCAGAGGCGTCTCCAGGAGGTGGGGGCGTTCCTAGGAGGACTGAGGCATAGCTACACCTAAAATGGCTGCCGTCTAAGTTTTTACTGATTACTCAAAAATATGTGAATGAGCCAAGGCAACACTCCAGGCATGTGTTTAATGAGGGAATGACATAACATGATATAAAGCTTGAAAAAGTCGATTTTACATAATACCCCCCCTTTAAAGTAAATGTTTGATGGAGGCTCTTTGCGCTATTTCTGCTTCTGATTAGATGAGACACAGACAGATATTCATGAAATTTACAATGTACAAAACACTACAGACCCCAACTATAAAAAGTATGTTTTCATCAAAAAATACTACATGTTCATGTCATTTTTGCTCTATTTGAGTCTGTGTGAACCAGAAAACGATTAATCGATTACTAAAATAGTTGTCGACTATTTCAATAATCGATTAGTCGTCGATTAATTGTTTCAGCCCTAGTTTTGACGCTTTTTTTCAAGACTCTTTTGGATTTGGGTAAAGCCAATGAACTGGAGAAAATGTGCTCGGTTCAGGTGGGGGTTGAGAGGTTAACTCACTCCTTATAATGAAATCCATGCAACTTTAGTTTTATTACCTGTAAAGAAATAACATTAAAAAAAATACAAAATATATGAACTGTTACTCTATAAAGGGCTGCTTGGGGGACACATTTTCTTACTGGTTCAAATAAAAATTAAAAAAAACACTTCGAAAGAGCAAAAAAAACCTGATTTGATTCATCTAGAAAGTGAAAAATGTATTATTTAATAAATTATTATGATGAATAATTGTAATACTTGATTAATTAACGCACAAGCAAGCCACGCCAGGTCCATTGTCTCACTCTCATTTAACATGGCCCTATAGAGACAACACTATTGTGCTTATTCTTAGTGGCAGAACAAAAATGAGATGAAAAAGTGACAAAAAGTGACAAAAATAGCCACAAAAAGTGACAAAAAAGTGACAAAAATAGCCACAAAAAGTGACAAAAATGTGACAAAAAAGCCCCCAAAAAGTGACAAAAATGCGATGAAAAAGTGACAAAAATAGCTGCAAAAAAATGACAAAAATGAGACCAAAACGTGACAAAAAAGCCCCAAAAAAGTGACAAAAAAAGCGATGGAAAAAAAGTCCGGACAACACGGCAACCACGCGAGGACAAAGACCCTTTCACATCAGTTTTGTCGGTCTTAGCCTTCCGGCGTTACACTGGCCTAAAGACTCGTCCAGAAGCTTTTAGATTTGGGTACTTTGAACTGGTTAAGGCGTGGCGTAAAGAGGTTAATGTGTTCTCACCGTCATCATGCCCTCCATCAGGCCGGTCTCCACCTTTGACGGCGACTGCAGCCGCTCCATGCCCCAGCGCTCCAGCACAGACGCCACCGGAGCGTTGTCGATGTTGAGCAGCCGGAAGCCCGTCATGTTCACGCCGCTGTAACGGTACGGCTCCAGGTCCAGGGCGAACAGGTCCTGAGGGAGACGACAGCTTTTACATCCGTGACACAAAGCAGCTGCTGGCTCTACTATAGAGTTCAGGAAATTCCACAGTTACCATGGAGATGCGCCATCTTCGCAGCTGTTAGCATACCTTTCCATTGACTAACATTAGCTAAAAACAGTATAAAAAGTGGAGGAAAAAGCTGTGGAACGACTCTGTTAGCTGCTGAATTACTGCTGGTAAATACATCTAACTCACTGTGGTGTCCAAGTGTTTTAATGTGAACAATAACTCCAGTATTTTAACTTTTAAAATCTCCATTAGTTTACAATTGCTGCTAATCCCATAATGCTTAGCGATATGACATCACATTCCCGAACTCCATACCACAGATACTACAGGATCAGTATAAAAGAGTCAATATGTGATTACAAACCGCATTTTGTGATATATTTGGTAACTACACACTATTAAGTTAGTAAAGCACTAGTAAATTCTTAATTCATCGTTTATCAAACTTTGACAAGGCGTTTTTAACTTTCCACTTTTTATACTAATGTGGAGAATGTTTTGCTAGCACAAGGATCTCCATGGTAACAGTGACAGAGTTTATACAGGCAGAAGCAAGTCAAATGTAATGCTTTTTAATGGCATTTCAAACTCCCAAATACTGCCACTAACACAGATAAAAATCAGCGCATATTTCATTTCTTAAGATTAGCAAACATTTCATCAAACAGGGGAAAGAGTGTTGGACAAAACGGGAAACATCAGCAAAAAATGTGAAATGTGAAAAAGGGATATTTCAGGATTTTTGACATAGGGCCTCATTTCCTAGTTATCCAGAGTGTTGTTGATGTCTGGAGATATTTGTTTCTTAAATTCATGCAGTTCTTATATTTGAAGAGTCTAGTGGCGCTAGGCTAATGCTAAGCTAACGCATTTCTACGATACCAGCAACCCTGCATTAAAAACAGTCTGACCCACTCCACAGTGCACCTGAGGCAAATCACTTATAACGCCAGACTAACCATATAAATGTCTGTGTTAATAGAATAATTTGAACCATTTTGTATTTAAAATAACTTATATTTGAGCAGCATCAGCTTCGTGGCTGTAAGCTAACGCAGCGGCGGAGTGATCTGCGAGAAAATAGTCCCTCAAAATGCGGTAATTCATGTGATGCAAGGTCAGTTATATATATTTTTTAATCCATTAACACAGACATTTATATCGTTAGTGTGGTGTTATACGTGATTTACCTCAGGTGCACTGTGGAGTGGGTCAGACTGTTTTTAATGCAGGCTAACTGTTACCATAGAAATGCTTTAGCTTTGCCCTAGCCTAGCGCCACTAGACTCTTCAAATATAAGAACTGCATGAATTTAAGAAAAAAATATCTCCAGACATCAACAACACTCTGGATAACTAGGAAATGAGGCCCAATGTCAAAAATCCTGAAATATCCCTTTAAGGCCTTGACAATTGAAACACTGAGTGGAATGTTATAGTGAACAAATAACTTTCCATCCCGAACTCTAGAGGCTGGTCGGCTTGCTAACGTGCACACGCCGCTTCTCCATCTCATTCCTAGGTGCTTAGGCACAAGTCGAACGTTTCCAGACCACAGGGAGGAGTTCAGCTTGGCTCAGTCCCGCCCCTCTGTCAGCGGTACACAGTACTCTAGTGTCAATTCATATTCATAGTCCGAGGAATAGATTTTTTCACTGTTCAGGTGCTTATAAATGATAACAACTTGGGGAAATAATGCACAATTGTGGACAGGTATTGGGACTCTAGCAGTGACTATGATGATTAAACAGCAAACAGCAAACAGTAAAACATAGATGGGGCGTCCAGACCTAAAACAGCCAAACACCTGGAGCTCATCGATTTCCTGAGTAAATCTGACTTGTAAAACAAAACATATAAACATGGACAGCTTTGGCATCACATGAAATGTTTTTGTAATTAGGAATAAATGTTACAAATGATTTCATGTGAACATGTTTATCTTGTATCCATTTTGGGCAGGGAAAACTTTGCAAAGTGATAGTAACTACAAGTAGTCCTCTAATAAGCCCAATGCCCATCTCGGCTCGCCCGTTGCATTATGGGTAATGGAATGTCTTTTGGCTACCAAACAATAATGGTAGTTAGCGTAAAGCAATGAAGAAAGCTCTGATTTGGAGCGTTTTAACCGCTGGAAAGTTGATGATTTAAAGCGTTTTTGTCATCGCCATGGAGGCTGTTACAATATTAGCTTAAAGTCTATTTTTACAACCAGGGCTGCGTATGGAGATAGACAGAAACCAAACTGCCATTCATACGAAGAGATGCTTCAAAAGTGACGACCAGTCCTTGTTCATATAGTTGGAATAACTATGGAATAACTATGTGAGAAAAACATTTGTGACCCTTAAAGGCGACTGTTGGACAAAGTCCAGGCTCTGAAACTGTGGCCTCATGTCGCCGATATTCACAAGATTTAAACTGAAATGAGAAATAAATACATAGAATCCCTCTTTTTTTTGTCAATAAGGAGGTGGACAGTAGACGAAATCTTGTTCTTAATTGTGACCAGAGAGATCCACATACACACATAGGCTCTGCCTCTAAATGTACTTTATTTGTATTTTTTTTACGAGTGATCTGATGGTACAACAGAGCTAATCGGTCGCTAATTTGACAGACAGAAATGTACCCACTGTATTTAACATCAACACCATTTTGGAACTTTTCCCTGTGATTACAAGACGAATTCAAATGATTTAAAAAGTGAGGGTGTCTGTGTCGGGCTGATCCCAGGTCCCGTCGTTCCCCTGTCCGCGATGGTCCGCTCCTGCCTACGGAGCCGCCGCCCTGACTTTTCCCTTTCAAGATATTGACAACTTAAATATTTGCAAGAAATGTCACTTGAGACTTATAGTCTGTAAACCAATGCCCGTAAGCCTTATAGTTCTCGGTTATGGCTCAATATACTTCAGTGTTCACGCTCCACTACCTGAACTCGCTCACACATTTCAATGGCGGAGTGGTTTGTTTGGGCCGAAATTAGGAGCCTGATTGACTCACGCATGCGCAGTCGAGATGGGCATTGGGCTTATTGGACATGCTCAAAGAAACATTCTGAGGCTCCACTGTTTGGAGAGTAAAATGAAGAAGCAAAATCCCAATTTTACAGTAAGCAATTAGTCTGACGATGCATTACCTTTAAAACCGGACAGTAATAATTGTGTTAAAAGTTCCCCCAGACATTTGTAGAGGAAAAAGTGGGATTTTAAAAAAGCCACAATGCAATTTCATTCCTTGCGTCATGCCGGACCATGAGATCTGAATATTCTTACATCACTCTTTATTGCGAACAAATTAGATTTTGGGATATGACCTAGTGACCAGGATAAAGACTCTGTTGATTAAAAAGCGGAGCACAGTGGAGTCGTGCCAGATATTACAAAACACACAATCGGACGATGGGAAAATATACAGCGAGTTAGGACAGTGTAAGATTTCAAGTTATTTTTTCTGCTTTAGCCGACAAAAAATCAAGGTACATTTACCCGACTAAAGCTGAAATAAATGTAGCGAAGTTTATATTATCATATCGTGCTATTTTTAATCCCTTCTTTTCATCTTTGTTTTGACTTTTTTACACAAAATAATATCTGGAAGTTTTCGCCATTTAGTCATCATTAACAACTTTTATCTTAGTTTTAGGCTGATTGTATTAAGCAAAATTGTGAGTAAAATCATAATATGAAATAATAGTCGACAGAATTAACACTGGTTCAGGTTTTAGCGGGTTTTTTTTTTCCTTCAAAATAAGTTTCCTCCGTCTTACGCACCTGTCGCCTTCTTAGGTGTGCAGAGCTTCTATTTATCATTACAATTACAAAAATCATATAATCAAGGCACACTGCGTAACATTTTAGATTCTACAAAATGCTGCTAATGATAATGCTATGTTAGCAGTGGGTGACCAAAGAATGGATTTGGATCTCTCTCTCTCTCTCTCTCTCTCTCTCTCTCTCTCTCTCTCTCTCTCTCTCTCTCTCTGGCCCATAGGCCCTTCAGCTTGTCCTGGGGTCTTCCCTGGGGGCTTCCTCCCAATGGGACACGAATCGGGAATCACGATCAGGAGGCATCCGAAACAGATGCTGAAGCCACCTCAGCTTACCCCTCTCAACGTGAAGGAACAGCGGATCTACTCTGAGCTTCTCCCGGGTGACTATCTATAAGGGTGAAACTCATTTCAGCCAAATCAAGAGCTTTGCCCCGACTCAGCTCCCTCTCTTCACCACTAGCCTGATAAACCACACACACTTCTTTTCTGCATGAAAGAAGGCGGGTCTGGACATACTCGGTAAACAAGTTGCTGATTGGCGGCTAAGGCCGAACCAATCACGACCGTCACAGAGAATTGACAAGTAGTCGAGGATTTTGCCTCCGCGTTCTCGTGAGTTTATATTCAGTTCATATTATGTGAATTGGACTACAGCTGTCGTCACGTCCGCTAATTGCTAATTGTTTTATTTCACTGACAATCTGTGTGCATTAGGCCCGCCCGTTCAAACTGCTCCAATTGCCCCATGACCAGACAAACTTCCCTGTGTGGAATGGACAGGGAATAGTCTGGCAGAGTCAGGCAACTTCACCACAACAGTCCGATACAGCGACCGCATCACTGCTGACGCCGCACCGATCCGTCTATCGATCTCACGCTCCATCCATCCCTCACTCAGAACAAGACCCCGAGATACTTGAACTCCTCCACTTGAGGCAAGGACTTTGCACCGACCTGGAGAGCGGAAGCCACCTTTATCCGGTGGAGAACCTATTGAAATCTCATATTTGGCTTCCATTAATCGACATCTCCATGGAGACGAGCTGGAGACGTCCCACTAAAGTCACAGTCAGGTCTGAGGAGAGGGGAGCCACTCACAGCTTTTTTGCTTTTCAATAATATCTACTATTTTAAATAGTTTTGCGAAATCATACAAAGTAATCATGTCTTTAAAAGTGTCCGTTTGCAAACCCCTGATCGACTCCATTAAGCTGTGCCTGTTTACTCAAGGATGAGACTTACAGACAAGTGCATGAAACAAACTTTTTCTACAATCTCACATACTAATATCCTGAACTACTTGTTGTGTTAAGTACAAAAGCTTTTATATACAAGCTGTTTACTCACCAGCGTCGTGAAGAAGAAGTGGTAATATTCCGTCATCATGCCCATGGACAGGACCTGGACGAGAGATAAGAGCAAACCAGTTAAAAAGTCATGTCTGTTGTGGCGTGAGAAGGAATGGGTTTATTTGCTGAAACCACAAAATCGTGTCTTTAGCGTCACACTGACGAATTCTGCTACATGGATTTCCTTATTGGTCAACACTATAGTTTTGTCTTGGAACAGGAACATAGAGAACAAGTAAACAATGGATGTAGAGCAAAGTTAGTGACTGACTTCCTGTTTCGATGGGACAAACTGAGCTAAGTGTTTAAAATAATCCTGGAGGCAGAATCAAAAGGACACATGGTATTCAATAAAAGGGAACCGACCTATTGCAAAAGCCCCGCCCCCGTAAGAAATGTTAGCTAGCTCCGGCAAGAGGTGGAGTTTAGCACATGTCATAATGTCTCCCATCCAAGAACAAGCCACGCCCTACTCTGCGTAGTTTCTGAGATCTGACGGGATCAGGCAGAGCAAATGGGTATGGCAATACTGTCACAGTGATGTAAACAACGACTCGCCTGTTCATTCTTGATAAATAAACACTAACAATAATTGTTTTTAAGGTTCTTTTAGAAAGACATTAGGTATAACATTTTCTTTCTTTATTTTTAACCAAAAAAATTCTAAAAGAACCTTATAAACAATTGTTTTTACAAGACTAAATGCAAGTCTTAAATCGAGGAACAAAATATGCCAAATTGACTAACTCAGACTTGAAAATATTCTTGCCATTTTAAATCAAATGGCCTGTTAAATCGGTCCACCTTATTCCGGAAATTCATGTGGGCGTCGCCTTTTCTTCTACCAGTTAACATAGGACTGAAGAAGTCCAGATAAAATCAGTTACTACACGAAAAAAAAGCCGATTTTAAGCCGCGCAGAGAAACGGTGCAGTGTTGACTTGTTGGTGTAAATGAACATCGGACATCAATCTACTAAACATCAGATTTTAGCGGCGAACATTTTCCCTCGTTCTCCGCTTAATGAACGGACTTCGCGCTCCACCAGAGGTGTCCATATAAAGGAAGTGCCGATCCGTGGCAAAAAGAGGCAAAAGTGGGCGGAATAAGGTGAATAGATCTATACGGGCGGCACGGTAGCGCAGTGGTTAGCGCTTATTGTGTGGAGTTTGCATGTTCTCCCCGTGTCTGCATAGGTTTCCTCCGGGCACTCCGGTTTCCCTACCACAAAAAATATGTATAATAGGTGAATCCTCCAGCCAGGTGATTCTGACCATCAGCCTGGCTGGGCGCAGCACTGCCGTTGCCCACTGCTCCTTACGGGTTGCCTCAGTGGCATCGAAGGATGGGTCAAATGCAGAGGACAAATTTCCCTACGGGGACAATAAAGTACACGTTAAATGGACTATACAGAGTTTAAAAATGTTAAAACTAAGTATTTTCCTCCCCCTACATGTTCTAAGGTGTAGAATGAGCCCAGACCTGTTCACCACAACTGCCTCTAAAATCCTGCAATGTCACTCAAAAAGGTGTTACTTTGGGTCCGAAGTGCCGTCATGCAGGAGCTTAATATAGAGACTGCAGTTACACATAAGACCTGAAGTGGCAGTAGTGAGCATGAAAATGTTAAAAACAACTTTAAAGCCTGGTTTCTATTTTTTAAACACTTTCTATGGCTACATATTCCTCCTGTGATAACGCTGGGTTAGTCACAATTAAAGAAACCAGGCTGGTTTTCGAAAGACATTTTTTTTAAATCTCGTACTAATGAGGGCCGGACTGTTAGTATTTGAGTTGCACGAGCTACACGTCACGCAAGGGCCGAGTCTACAGTGAAGATCCCGCCCTTATTCCCTTATTAGGAACAGGCTTCGTCAGAGCTGGGGAGGAGGAGTCTGTAAATCCGCCGTGATTTCCCCCTCGAACGTGGTCATTATGGTAAACGGGGAGGAGTGAGGAGGAGTTGTCTATTCTTTTTAACGGTCTATGCTTTAACCTTAAGATATGGCCAGGCCTGCAGCGCCCAAAACCTGGTCACAATTTCCAAGTAATTTACTAGTTTTTTAAAACTGCCGTGACATGGACCTGTCGCCTTCTCCCTCTGTCACTCAGAGCTATGTGAAAATGCAAAGCAAGGTGAACGTGTTTCCCACAATCCATTAAAAACATTATTATCGCTCTGCTGCAAAACCCCATAAATATAATTGTGTATTTGTGGAAACAATGCTTTGCAAACACCATGTATCTTGTGCAACACACAACATGGTTCTCCTTCATCTTCAGAGGTCAGGAATCTCTCACAGAATTATACAGGAAAGGAAGCCAATGTTGAAAACTGAAATTGAAAAAGTAAAATTGCCATATCAGTTGGGGCAGTGAGCATCAACAGCAGATACATCTGAAGAGGGCTGTGAAAAAAACCCATTGTAATATAAGAAGCGCTAAAAAAAAAGTAGTTTGCCAGTGGTTCTTAAATTGTATGGGCTTTGATGTTGTCCTTTTAAAAACTTTTCCTCCTACTCTGTCAGAGAATGGTGCTTATAATACGCCACATTCACAGTGATTCCCCGGGGAAATATCTCCAGCTGAGAACCAACTTTTCACACCAAGAATCTTCTCTCTGAAGGTGTGATCGTAGCACATGAAAATAGATAGAAACGCCGTATATAGTCAGTCAAAAAACACCACATGGCACGTCGGGGCGGGAGATATGACGAAATTTAATTGAATCGTGCTTTTACCCACTCGCTTCTCCGATTAAAGGGTTCACACGGAGAGCAGCAAGTTAAATCATAATTTGAATGCCACAGATGCCAAATAAACGGTGCATATTTCATTTCTTAAAGTGGGGTATTATGCAAGATACATTTTATTTTATTTTTTAGAACATGTCACAATGTTCTCTCATCAAAATCCTACCTGGGGCTGTTTTTAGGCCAAAGCTGAGTGGTTACTGGAGTGCTTCACCAGTCCATTATCAACACTCGCCATGGCTTCTTTACAGCCACACGAGCCACAGGGACTTCCTGCTCAGCAATCAGGAAGTAAAGCTACTGGATATTTTTGATCCATTTTGCATTTTCTAACCAACAAAGTGTGGGACAGTGATAAAGATCTGTTTGGAATCATTAACAAAAAAACAACAAAAATATAAAAGTTTGCTAACATTTCACAACGGGCAACTTTTAAGCATAATATACAGACATTTTCAGCAAAACCTGCATCTAAATGTATTCTGGATCATATCTTTTGTATTTTTGAACATTTGGGTGGACAGGGCAGACTCCCATCCATGGCGATGTTATGCACAGCAGTGGCCCCGTTCCCTAAACTTTACCTGCAGACTGGAATATTTTCTGCTATTGTGGAAAGCGGTGGGTTGTGGTGGTGCTGGTGTTTTGATTACGTATCTGCGGCACGGAGTTTACACCGCGCTCTTTACTAGCGCTAGAGCAGGACCCATCGATACATTCTCTCTCTTGAGACTCGGATAGTGAGTGTAACTCACAGTGGGAGAAATAGTTTGTAGTTTGTCCTTCAAAATCTTAATAACATGGGCCAGGCTGTGCGCGATGTTAATGTGAGAGTGAAGGAAATGCAGCAAGCCCTCGATTAAGCTGGGCGATTAATCGAATTTTAATCTAATCGTAATTTTAATAAAGGTCGATCACGATAATCGTGTGGTGCGTTTTAATTGAGGAGAATTGGCCAGTCCTGTTGCTGCAGCGCCTGCCAGGTCAATCCCAGGGAAACACTCGGCCCGAACAAACAGGAAGCACAGGAGCATGGCACATGCGGCAGCATGAGGAGAGGACCTGGTGATTATACGTTTAAAATCAGCTACAAAGTTGCGTTAACTCATCACTGGGCAAAACGGAAACACACAGGGAGCCTCAGAGGAACAGGACAAGCGCACCAGGATGAAGAGTTTACCTTCGATTAGGCAAACTATTGATCGCTATTTGGACTATGTGGATTATTTTTGAAGCTGCAGTGGTGGATTAGCTGGACTAACAGTGAATTGTAAGTTTGATCGTCTTTTTTACTAATATGCGCAGTTTATTAATTTCTTTATGTACATATTAAGTTGTTAGCGCTTTACTCCGTGAAGTCTTGGCCTTTTGAGGCTCCGCACACAAACATGCGCTCCTTGTCTGCTTCTGACATTCTTCACACATTCCACTTTTTTGCGTCTCCTTTGCAGATTTTTGTGTGTTGTTGTGAGGGGGGTTTTACTGTGAGGCTAGAAGTGTGGAGTTTGTTTTTGCTGCTGAGTTAGCTGGAGTTTTCATTTCGGACGCAGCATCTGTTTACATGCTAGTCCAGGAAAGACCACATTTATTGTTTTTTTTCTTTTAAACAAAAAAATCAAATCGAAAACCGAGGTCAATCAATAATAATAATAATAATAATAATAATCGCCCAGCCCTCCACACGCATCAGCCGACCCACTTTTTTTCCTAAGCGACGCCCTCAGGCTAAAGGCGAAAGCTCTGCCGCACAGTTATGTGTGTTCGCAAGATAGCAGCCTCGCCTCGACCAACGCTGTCCTTGTGCCAGACGGAAGATCGGGCCCTATGACCTTCAATGCTTTCATTGCCCCGCAGAAACCCTGAAAGACGCTGACCTGTTTGAGCACATCTGCGGAGGTCTGGTAGGAGCAGTCGAAGATGACGTAGAACTCCTTGCCCTTCTTCATCTCTTTGAGCAGCGGCCGCGCGTCTTTACTTCCCGTCGGCAGCTGGCGGATTTTGATCTTGATGCTGTACCTCGAAGGCGCTTTGATCAGCTCCTGCAAACGGATCAGTCCTGCAGGAGAAGAACAAAAGCTCCATCAATGTGACTAAGTGACAAACACTACATCATATCATATTGGAACAGCGCGACTAACCCGTGGCGTCCTCGTACACCACGGTCACCGCCTTCCACTTGTAAAACTGCACGATGTCCAGCACGGCGCGGCTGATGGACGCGTACTCGGGGAACAGGTTGATGTAGAAGCTGTCCTTGTTGTCCACAGACGGGTGTTTCCAGCGCGTCTGGATGTGCGGCACCTCCAGGGCGTTGCAGATGGACTGGACCGCACTCACCGAGGAGCTGTGAGAGGGGCCGAAGACGGCGCCGACGCCCAACGCCAACTGGTCACAGGCTGAGGAGACGAGAGGTCACCATGACAACATACTCTCATTTAGTTTTAGTCAAGAGTTAGTCTAGTTTAAGTCAACGGACATTCTAAGTATATATTAACATATTTAAAATGATTCAAAGAGCTTCTCTAACATGAACAAAGTATGGGCTAAGTAAATTCATTGAGCGTTGAATTTAAACCCTTATCATTTTCATTTAGTCTTCATTAACTGAGAAACTATCTGGACATTCAATTTAGTTTTTTTCTTAGCCGTTTGTTTTTTGTCAAGATTTAGACTTTTATTCTAGTTTCTGTCGACAAAAATTCCATGTAAATATAGTCGACTTCATCTGATATGAATCTAATCAACTTTACATTAATATTATTGCTTCCAAAATTATTATTAACGATATTGCAGCTGCTTCCACATGAACAAAGCATAGACTTGGTCCTTTGGCGGTGAATTTAAATGTTATGAGGCTCTTTCAAATTGTGTCACTGGAAGTTCAGATGTTTTTAGTTCTTTCTTTTGATTTTTGTTTTGTCTTCATAAGTTAACGAAAACATCTGGAGATGATAGTTTTAGTCATCAGTAACCTCCACTTAAATATTATGTTGGTGAAATAAAATGTGTGTCTTTCAAACAGGGAAGCTTATGATATTGTTCTTTGTCATGGACCTGCATTAACCTGTACCAGCATTATACCCTACATTTTAGGACTTACTTAGACTTTTGACTCATAGTTAAAATCAAAGTATCTAATGTAAAATCTAATATTTAGGGGAAATGCAGTATTCCTACATCTGCGACTAAACCAAGTCCAAACAGACGCTACAACACCGTCGGTAACAAGATTTACGTGGACTGAGCAAAGAAACCCTGGGAATAAATTAGAACTACTGTAAACCAGGTCCAAGCTAGTACTAAACACAGAAACCAGGTCCGCATTAGTGCTAACTCTGAGCTGTTGTGCTTGTGTCATGATGTAGCTGTATGTGGCTAATAGCAGTTAAGAAGCTAACGCACAGAAACATGTTTTACTCTCCACAGAAGTCTCTTATCCCACAAGTGCTTTCTTTATAAAGCTTTGTAAAACAAGTCATGTCTTTGTCATGTTTGGCCTCAACAGCTTCAGTTTTCCTCTTGCAGTTTCACAGTGACAGCAGCTAATGCTAATGCTAATGCTGCTCTCACAGACACAGAGCATCAGGAACAGGAGCCGTCAGTCAGAGCTTTTTTTCCACCTTTTGCGGAGGCAACCAATCAGCATTCAGCATGGCCCCCTGCTTTGAAGTCGAGCTTCACAACAATCAAGAGTTACCCAATCTAAGGCTGCGTTCCAAAAAGAGAGCTTCAATGAGATTTCCCATAGAGCTTCAGCAGGGAAGACCACACTAAAACACCAGATCAAACACTTGGCATTGTCACACAATTAACACACTATAGTTGATATATCATGACATTTGATACCTAAATTTGTCAAATGAAATGTATTGCAATTGGCAATTTTTTTTCGTAGTCTTGAGTCAAATGATGTGGATGAAAAGGAGACTTTATCACCAAGCTGTGACTCCTCTTTAACTGAACAAAATCAGTGCAATATTCATGCCTTGACATCCACCCATAGGCCTGTCACAGTAAATGTGAAAGATGAACAGAAATTTGAGTGATTTTCATTTTTTGTTCTCTTCAAGTCCTCACCTCTCCTGGACGCCTCGAAGCTGTCGAACAGGTTGATGCGCTGAATGTCGTAGGTCAGCGTGGTGTTTGGCATCAGCGTCCGGTTGCGGTTGATGTTGGTGACGGCAAACTTGAAGGCCATCTCCTCCACGCCGATCGGGTCATTCTCCAGCGTCTCGAAGATGCCCCCTGCGGACGCACGAGGCAAGTATCACAGAGTTAATCCCCAAATCTCGCCCGCTTGTCCATTCCTAATTCCAGATTTGAAGGTTACGGCGGCAGTTGCTGACAATTACATAACCTGTTTTTCTTGTGGCACAGAAATGAAACCTGGAAGAGAGGATTTAATCTGCCTCTATTTGACCTTCCCTCCCTCTGGTCCACATGTATGACCTAATTTCTCCGGGCAGACTCGGCGGCTTTCATGAGAGGTATGATGATGATATTACTCCAGTTGTGGATGGTCTCCCGCTGTCTCTGAAAAAGCAGCTGAAGTTTCATTTTGACAAGCTTTTAGCAGTTCGTCATTGTTGATTATAAATAGTTTTAACACAGTAAAAATATGGGTGGCCTCGTGTGGCGGTTGTGAAGCTATGACGAGTGCTTTTACATAGCCATGAAAGAATTGAAGCTTAGCAAGAGATGGAGAGGTGAGGAAAGAATTTCATGGAGGAGTAGGATCTCAGGAGGAGCTTTTTGGGCGTGGTGCTAAGAACAGCCACAGGAGAAGATCCAAAGAATACTCAAAGCCCGAGTGGGTCAAAACACATCTCCAGGTCTGTTTTTGATGAGAGAACAACATACAGTAGTAACATGGTGAAAAGCTCTAGAAAAAAAGACAACATTTTGCATAATACAATCAATACAAACAATAGGAGCTTTCAGTATCAGACTGAGGTATTGATCCTTCATCCACGCCGCTGTCAGACTGTACCTCTTGGAAGGGAAGCTTTCTTGTATTGCACTTTTCACATGACGCAAGTTTCAAGATTCAAAAGATTTTATTGTCAATTCATATGAATCGAAATGTTCGTTTCTCTCAAGTCCTTGGTTTGTGGTGGGGGATGGTGAGGGGTGGAAGCACAGGCAAGGAAGCCCAAAGTGCTTCATTCACTCCACAAGCTACATAGCCACAGTTTCCCCTGGGGTAGACTAACAGAAGCGTAACTGCAGACATTTGTGCCAGCGGCCCCTCTGACCACCATTCATTCATGCACACACTTCATCCTGGCCCATTCGACATGTTTTAGTGGTAGCAGAAACCGGAGTGCACAGATGAAACCTACGCAGACACGAGAACATGCAAACTCTATTGAACCTTCTTGCTGTGAAGCACGAGCGCTAACCACTGGCGGCACAGTAGTACAGCGGTTAGCGCTCGTGCTTCACAGCTAGAAGGTCCGAGGTCGATTCCCACCTGGACGGGCCTTTCTGTGTGGAATTTGCATGTTCTCCCCGTGTCTGCGTAGGTTTCCTCCGGGTACCCTACCACTAAAACATGTACAACAGGCCAGGATGAATGAGAGTGTGCTTGAGAGTGCGCATGGGGACGATGAATGCAAATTAGCCCAAGTCTACAATCCGGTGTGGCTTGTTTACATGCATGAGACCCATGTATGTTCATTAACATGCACTGTCCCGACCAAATAAATAAATACCTATAATCTATGAGCAATGACCTCTATATTTGCAAAACTTGCCATTATTGTCACTTTATCAAACACCTCCCACTGCAATTGTAAATATGTAAATATATATATGTATGTTATACCAAAGCATCATCCAGCCTGTGTTACTGTACTGCTCTCCCTGTTTCATGGCCAAGCTTACACTCAAGAACCAGAACATGTTCACCAAATAACCACCATAGCAGCCAAAATCATCGGTCTACCCACTCCCAACCTCACACAGTTAAACACTAAGGCCACAACACGCATTACATGTGCAATAACACAGGACGACACCCATCCACTGCACCACTGTTTCACTCTATTACCCTCCGGTCAAAGATACAGGTCACTCAGATACAACGCTTTAAAAACAGTCCCCACGGCCATCAACACACTTAAAGAGGGGGTATTATGCTTTTTCAATCACATAGCACCAGTCTATAGCATACTACAATGATGACGTAACCTTCTGTTGGTCTGTATATGCAGTAAATTAAAATAACTGCCTTGAATAAAATTGCTCTCTCAAAATGGCTGTACTGATCGTCTTGAAATAGGCCTCTGTCTCTTTAAGAAGCTTTCCGACACGCCCCCTTCAGCACACTGCTGTGGCATCTAAACAACACTACTGTGCGGGAGGGGCTCTGCTGAGCTGAGGAGCAGTGGTTGGTGGCTTGGCTGGTGACGAAAGGTCCAGAGGCGTCTCCAGGAGGTGGGGGCGTTCCTAGGAGGACTGAGGCATAGCTACACCTAAAATGGCTGCCGTCTAAGTTTTTACTGATTACTCAAAAATATGTGAATGAGCCAAGGCAACACTCCAGGCATGTGTTTAATGAGGGAATGACATAATAACATGATATAAAGCTTGAAAAAGTCGATTTTACATAATACCCCCCTTTAACAAGTAGTCATTAACGCTCCCACAGTGACATCTGTATTGTTGTCATCAACTGCTGTCATAATGTCCTGTATATGTTGTAATGTATATTTGTGTGTGTCCTGGTGCTTTCCTGCTTGTACTACTGTGAAGATGAATTTCCCCTTGGGGACAATAAACCAGACTAACTAACTAAATAGTTTGTCAGTCTTATTTGATTTGTACTTTTTCTTTCTTCCTGAAGTTATATATAACTCTTATCTTTTCTTATTTCGTACACAGGCTTTTCATGACTCTCCAGCTTAGTGTAAACCTGCGGTCACTCGGCCTCCGCTCGGGGACTAAAGATGAAAATGAGCTCATGTATTTGTTGTGCAATGTCCCTGTCGAGTAATTTCACACACTCTCCGTGCATTTGTCTGTCGGGGGACTGAAGTGTCAGCGAATGAACATGACAGCGTGCGCCATAGAACACATTATTCAGCTAAATATTGAATCAACCAAACATCTACCAAGCGTCTGATATGACTAACCCACGTAAGTCAATTTTCCATATGACCGGCTTCCACATTTAGCGATAGGTCAGCACTCTAGCGTCTGAAACTGGCTGTGAAATTGTGATTGATTTGCACAGGCCTTTAGAAACCCAATGAGACTTGAATGACCTTTTTCTTCGCTTTAGGCCTGAACTGAGGGCGCCTTGTCTGGGCCGCGCCGCTCACTGGACGCACGCTGCCAAGTGCCACTCCTCGGCGAGACGCGAACATTTCACACTGGACGGAGGATACAGTAGCAGTGTTTTTTCCGGTTTACACACAGGTTAGTTTCAGACCCAGGTTTAATCCTCGTTTGATCCTGATCTAGGCTCGGCGATACGTGGAAGGTCAAATCATATTTCTGAGGCGCTTTTCAATCTTTTCACACCGAGGTTGAGAAATAAATGAGGACAAAAATAGCAACTGAAGGCTCATTTGCATTTGTGTTTGACCTCTAATAAAATGCAAATCATGTGAAACTACAGTATGATGCTCAAATGCCGTAGCGCCAAAGAGGGAGGGAGCGCGGGGTTTTGACTTAATTTAAAATGACTTAAAGAGTACCTAAACGGGCGTGCCAAAGCCTTTCCCCACCCACAAACAAAAGTCAAAATTGCATTGCCACAATCACAGCAGACAGATTACGTGGTAGGGACTTGGTTATATACCACAGGTACAGGGTTAGGACAATGGGCAGGACAATGGGCAGGACAATGGGCAGCACCTGATGACGATGTGTGCAGCTGGTGCGGCTTATGACGTTCTGTGGAGGCCGTGGACACGTCTCCAGCCAATCAGGAAATTCTAATTTAGTAGCAGAGTTTACCCTGAAGGGGCGCAACCCATTCGTTTTCAGGCCAAAGTTAGGATTTGACACATGTTTGCGCTATAATGTCAGAATAATGTGAGGACCAGTAGACAACACTATGAGACACCCATTGAGACAGTTTATCAGTAAAAAAAACTTGATTTGGTGTTTAGTTGCTCTTTAAAATATTCTAACGGCTTACACTTGTATTTCTCAAGGCGCCACACTGTAGTCATTCTTCAATCTGGGACTGGGACTGAAAAACGGCCCTGGACTCTGACCAGCCTTGCCCAAATTACGGTAGTATCAATGCGCACTTCCACCAAGATATATTTCAACCTCATAACCCCATTAGCTCCAGTTCGGCTTTACCCACATCTAAAAGCTTCTCGACTGGAGAGCAACAGTATAACGCCTCATTTGAAAGCTAAGGCCTACAAAAGTGTAACTTTTTGTCACGTTGTTTTGCGCATTTTTGCCACATTTGTGTTGTTTTTTGTGGCTTTTTGGCATGTTTTCGTCAAATTTTTGGTCACTTTTTGTGGCTTTTTATTTCATTGCTTTGTCGTCGTGTTTTCATCTCTTTTTGGCCGCCATTGCTCCGCCATTGCTGTAGTACCTCCATATAGCCGCTAGTCTCCCATTGAAAAGCATTGGACTTTAGACACGTTAAAAACAACTTTAACGCCTGGTTTCTATTTTTTAAACACTTTCTACGGCTACATATTCCTCCTGAGATAACGCTGGGTTACTCACAATTAAAGAAACCAGGCTGGCTTTCGAATTTTTTTATTTTTTTTAATCTCGTACTAATGAGGGTCGGACTGTTAGCATTGGAGCTGTGCGAGCTACACGTCACGCAAGGGCGGAGTCTACAGTGAAGATCCCGCCCTTATGCCCTTATTAGGAACATGCTTCATCAGAGCTGGGGAGGAGGAGTCTGTAAATCCGCCATGATTTCCCCCTCGAACGTGGTCATTATGGTAAACGGGGGAGTGAGCATTAACGGTCTATTAATAATATGTCTATGGTCTTTTGTCACATTTTGTTGATTTCTTCATTGCTTTTTTTCGTTGCTTTTTCTTCACGTTTTGTCACTTTTTGTTGTGTTATTGTTGCGTTTTCATCCTCGTTTTCGTGCACATTTTGATGCTTTTCTCTTAAACCAGAACTAAGTAACTCATGCCCCTAGAGGTCATAAGTGCCACTGCAGGTGTCGTAGCAAGTTGCGTTTTTTTACTCATTAATTGTCCGTGAGAGTAAATACTACACTGACAGAAAAGACAAAGGGACAGAGGGATATTGTACATCCAATTACACAATGGAGAGCATTTTTTTCACTCAAACTTGGCTGTAAATACTGTTTAAGTGGCGCTAGCCCACGGTTAGCTTTGCCCGTTAGCCTGTTAGCTTCTTCTTCATGATTCCATTAGTGTGTATTGGTGACTCCGACCCAGGCAAGTTGCAATTGTGATTTTCTGGCCAGAGACACCAGGGGGAGATAAAAGACCCCCAATCATCCCATTAACACTTGTATTACCCCCAGAGGGACTACGAAAAGGATTTATTAAGGTAAACAAGTTACTTAGTACTGCTATAAGCTTTTAGATTTGGGTAATGCTCGGTTGAGGCGGGCGGTAACAGGTTAAGGAGAAAATGGAGAGGCCAGACCGGTGGCCCTTCTGTGCTCTTCCAGAATGAACATAATGGCCAGTCCGTCCCTGGATCTGACCACCGACCACTCTCACACACGGGCCTATTGTACATGTTTAGTGATACCGGGGACTTTCTAGCTGTGAAGCACGAGCGCTAACCACTGTGCCACCGTGCTGTAATTACAATTAACATTATAAACTAACAAGGGAAAAAGTTACACAAGCAAATGTTACTTGTTACTGACATACATGATCTTCTCAATTAATTATCTGAAGCAACATATCTCCTCCTTTGCCTTTTCATATTTGACAAAGTAACAAAGTAAATAACATTCATTTCAATTTTCGAAGGGTTCTGTTTCATCCAAAGGGGGCACTATAACCTTAGATGTTGCTCCCTTCTTTCTGCAAAATTAGATTATTCACTGACATTAGCGCTGGGAAACCACTTGAATGTTATATTTAGCAATACCAAGGCAAATCACCTTCCAAAAACAAGCCTTGAAACAAATCATAGGCTAAAACTCATGGACTAAACAGAAGTCTCTGATGCCGTTTGAGTCATTTTACATTTTACTCGCTCAAATATTAATTTCCTCCTGTGCGATGTGCCTCTTCTTTCATTTCCACCCGAGATAAAAATCATATACTTTTACATGTCATCGTAGTTTGTTGATTTCCTGAAAGAGGTGCATTCTGGGTAGCGAGGGAGAGGGGATTTCTTTGTCCTTTATAGACTGGTGGTTCTCAACCTTTGTAAATTACAATTACATTTTTAAAACTCAAAGAGAAAATCAAATTGTAATAAAATACTACAGTCAAAGCAGGATGAGTCTGAGTAGCATTTGGGAATACAAGGAGCTTGGGAGAGTGTTGGTGATTAGGGCTGAAACAACTAAGCGATTATTGAAATAGGTGACAACTATTTTAGTAAGAATTCATCGTTTTCTGGTTTACACAGACTCAAAGAGCAAAAATTACACGAAAATGTAGTAGTTTTGATTTTTTTAAATGTCTCTGCTTTTAAAGTGAGGGTCTGTAGAGTGTTTTGTCTCAGGACAATTATCCAATCAGAAACAGAATGAGCTCCTCTTATTGTTGCCAGATCCTATTATATAATTTAAACCTGTTTGGTCCCCGATTAAGTTTCAGCCAGTGCAGCCTTCAGTCATCAAAGCTCAGTGGCTGCACTCTGGAGGTTCTTAGCTTTTAAATGTTCACACAAACTTGTGCAGCTCTGAGCAAACTTAGTTAAGGTGTAGTGACCTTTTCGCTAAGAGTTTGCCATGTCACCTTAGCTTTATGTGGGGAAAAGTCTGAAAAAAGAACCTTTTTAAAGCGATTAATTGTAAATATAATGTGCAGATTAATCCACTACCAATATAATCGTGAGCTGCAGCCCTATTGGTGGTAGTCGGAGGAGCTCTTTTCTGACAGTCTACTCCAGGGCAGCTGTGGCCTCATTTAGGCAAGGCAAAGGCAAATTTATTTATACAGCACATTTCATGCACAAGGCAACTCAACGTGCCTCACAGGAACACCAAATACACAATAAAACACAGTAACACAAATCAATCAAAACAGTCATGAAAATATACTAAATAATAATTAAAAATATATATTAAAAATGGTTAAAATACCATCAATTACCATAGGCAGCAGTAAATAGGCATGTTTTCAGCCTGGACTTAAACATTGTCAGAGTTGAGGCCTGTCTCACATCCTCATGAAGACTGTTCCAGATTTTAGCTGCATGAAACTGAAACACAGCCTCACCGTGTTTATTATTGACTCTGGGAACCACCAGGAGACCCCTCCCTGAAGTTCTCAGGGCCCGAGATGGTTCATACGGCTCTAACATGTCAGAGATGTACTTTGGTGCTAAACCATGAAAAGACTTGTACACAAGCAGAGCTGTTTTAAACTCTATTCTCTGAGTGACAGGAAGCCAGTGCAGAGACCGGAGCACTGGACTAATATGGTCGTATTTCCTGGTTCTTGTCAGGACTCGAGCAGCAGCGTTCTGGATGTTCTGCAGCTCTAACAGCTCGTTTAGAAAGGCCAGTGAGCAGCCGTTACAGTAGTCTAACCTGCTGGAGACAAATGCATGGATTAATCTCTCCAAATCTGCTTTAGACACTATGTTTTTATTTTATTTATGTTTTTAGGTGGTAATAAGCCGCTGATGTAATGGACTTAATATGACTGTTAAAATTCAAGTCTGAGTCCATGATTACCCCTAGATTTCTAACTTGATTTTTAGGTTCTACTGAAAGAGCCTCAAGATGACCAATGACAACTTCTCTGTGTTTTTGTGGGCCAAAGACAATGATCTCAGTTTTAACACCAGTGGGTGTGGAGTAAAGATGAACATTGTCCCTCTATCCCACCAATTTAGATAATGTGCCACAATTGTACTGTATAAAGTTACATTTACTTAGAAAATGATAAATCACCAACACATAAAATGAACAATATCGCTTGTCCTAACCTTTTGAGTGGGATATTTTGTGACATATTGCTATCCTTTTTGGCAGAAATAAATGAAACACTATGGTGCTGGTCTTTGTGTTGCTAGAAAAACAAAACAATACGTTAAATAAAGTAAAGCAAAGTACACTCCCTGACCAAAAACTGTTCTGATCTGTGGTTGCTGCTGTTGGTCAGGTCTAGGCTCAACAACACTATGAGCCCAAAGAATGAGATCATTTGACGACCTGAACATCTTGAATGACCAGGTTATTCCATCAATGGATTTCTTCCTCCCTGACTGCACGGGCGTATCCAAAGATGACAAGCACATTGTGAAAGAGTGATTCAGGGAGAATGAGATGGATCGGCCGCCACAGTGTCCAGATCTTAACCCCATTGAGAATCTTTGGGATGTGCTGGAGAAGGCTTTGCGCAGTGGTCACACTTCCCCATCATCAATACAAGAACTAGAGGAAATATTAAAGGGGGGTATTATGTAAAATCGACTTTTTCAAGCTTTATATCATGTTATTATGTCATTCCCTCATTAAACAAATGCCTGGAGTGTTGCCTTGGCTCATTCACATATTTTTGAGTAATCAGTAAATCTTAGACGGCAGCCATTTTAGGTGTAGCTATGCCTCAGTCCTCCTAGGAACACCCCCACCTCCTGGAGACGCCTCTGGACCTTTCGTCACCAGCCAAGCCACCAACCACTGCTCCTCAGCTCAGCAGAGCCCCCTCCCCGCACAGTAGTGTTGTTTAGATGCCACAGCAGTGTGCTGAAGGGGGAGTGTCGGAAAGCTTCTTAAAGAGACAGAGGCCTATTTCAAGACGTTCAGTACAGCCATTTTGAGAGAGCAATTTTATTCAAGGCAGTTATTTTAATTTACTGCATATACAGACCAACAGAAGGTTACGTCATCATTGTAGTATGCTATAGACTGGTGCTATGTGATTGAAAAAAGCATAATACCCCCTCTTTAATGTCACGCTGGATCTTTTGACACTGAAAAGGTTTTGAAACAATGACCTTTTTGTAGTACTTCACAGTATTTTGGTCATGCAGTGATTTACTCTGTTTACTGTAAAACACATGAAGGCGTTCAAATAAAACAATGTCCTTTTGTTGCACCGCTCTGAAAGAAACACTTCTTGGTTAAGGCTGAATTAAAAACAAGTCAATAGGTTCAATAAACATAAACGATTCCCATACTAATTAATAAAACATTTCCAGGCCCGCTCTGCCACGTGCAGCCTGAACACGGGGGGGGGGGGGGGGGGGGTCTCTGCGCCCCGGCCCGGGAAACACTTATACAGCATAATTATGAGCCTTTAGCTGTAATGAAGTGCCACGGTGATACCAGCAGGGGGTCATCTGTTCGCAGCACGTCCAATTAAGAGTCAACAATCCAAAACAACACTCACGTTGGCCAACAGTGTGGTCTCACTCTCTGCACACTGCAAGATTATTACTGTGGAAATGAGCAGGGCTAAAGTCTCACAGCAAGATGGTCCCGGGAGAGTGGATTTGCATATTCTGCCCATAGTAGGTTTTTCAAAGTGTCGTGGGTGTCCCTCAATAGTCTAAAACCATGCACAACAGGCTCCAGGTAGGTTCTCCCGACCAAAGATCAAGGTTTGGAGATAGGTCTGTGCGCTTCTGAAAGGTTCCCCCAACTGCACGGGACGTTTCTGCATCTATAGTTAGATCAGACAGAGGTAACATATTATGTTGCTACAGGCTTTATGGGCAAAATGAAATATAAACAGGTCGAAGTGCTTCAGCGGTAGCATGAAAATGACCACAGGATCAATAGGATTACTCAAAACTGTGTGAATGACCCGCAAAAAAAATCTCCAGGTCAATTTTTGACAAAGGACCAACTAGGGCTGTCACGATAATTACTATATCGACTTATCGTTCAATAAATGACAGATAAAAAAACATTTTTGGGCTTAATATTTATCAATACTTTTGATTTTTAAAAATATAATCCGAAGTAAGTTGTGACTCATTGTATTTCATGTTCATTGTGGGATATCTTAAAGCAGTACTAAGGAACTTGTTTACCTTAATAAATCCTTTCCGTAGAACCTCTGGGGTAATACAGGTGTTAATGGGATGATTGGAGGGTCACTCATCTCCCCCTGGTGTCTCTGGCCAGAAAACCACAATTGCAACTTTCCTGCCACCGGACCGGAGCCACCAATACACACTAATGGAATCACGAAGAAGAAGCTAACAGGCTAATGAGCGACGCTAACTGAGGCTAGCTCCACTTTAAACAGTATTTACAGCCAAGTTTGAGTGACAAAAATGATCTCCATTGTGTAATTGGATGTACAATATCCCTCTCTCCCTTTGCCTTTTCTATCAGAGTAGTATTTACTCTCACGGACAATTAATAAGTAAAAAAAAAAAACGCTACGACACCTGCAGATGTGCTTATGGCCTCTAGGGGCAAGAGTTACTTAGTATTGCTTTAAAGGGACTATACAGAGTTTAAAAATGTTAAAACTAAGTATTTTCCTCCCCCTACATGTTCCAGCCATGTCCTAATGTGTAGAATGAGCCCAGACCTGTTCACCACAACTGCCTCTAAAAAGGTGTTAATTCGGGTCTGAAGTGCCGTCATGCACGAGCTTAACATAGAGACTGCAGTTACGCGTAAGACCTGAGGTGGCAGTAGTGAGTATAAAAAGACCAACTTGCATCTAGTCCCATTAAGAGAAAATACTTTTCGAACAGATCTCAACTGTCATTTGTAAGCTTTAGCTTTAGCTTTAGCTGCCGGCTACTATGGTTTGAAGTTAAGCCAATTTAAGCGCTGAAATGATCCAAATGTGTTCAGTGAAGCTGTCTGGTCATTAACACAGAGGAGCATCGACCACTTTATGACATCAGCAGGTTCAACAAAGCGTATTGAGATGGCCTTTTCATGTATGAAGCACAAAAATTCTGTTCAAAAGTTTACAAATGCTATTACAATAAATCTGCTTATTCTTAGGCAGATTGCGTGATTCATTGAGTAACATTTGTTGTTGGAAATGTTGGTTAAGTGTTTAGCCCAGAAACAAAACTACAGGATGTGCATAATTAAGCTAACCCCTACAGTAGGGTAGCCTGTATAGTACACGGAACTTGTACCACTCCTTTTAAATCAAAGAAAAAGTACAAAAAATCTGCAACATGTAAGTCTCTCAGGACAGTTTCCAGTTTCCCATGTCATGACGGTTCCAGCTTTTAGTTTAAAGCGATCAGTCTCTCTAGTAAAAAGTGGCAGCCCCTCTCAGCGCAGCATGTGTTGTTAGTCCACAGATCTGGGTCACCGCCTTCCTGCCAGTCCCTGCTGCCTCATTGTGCCGCGCCGTGAGTCTGCGAGATTCTACAACAGCGTCTATGATCAACGTGTCCATTCATTACACAAATGGACCCCTAAAAAAAACATCACAGACACTTACGACTGCCCATGATCGCGTTTAACCGGGTTTGCCCTGTGCCGCCATGCTATTGTTAACGCACAAAGAGTACTTTCATATCATTAAAAAAACATTAAAAGCCATATCATTATATCAGCGTGTTAATTAGCCAGACAATGCGGAGTGCTAATGCATGCTGGGAGGTCAAAAAAACACAAAAAGGAAGACTGGAGCGGCTGCAGGCAAACGCTGATACTGCCCTGGGGCGTGCGGCTTTTTATAGACCTCTGCGTCTCTCCGAAAGGGATGTGTTCACGTTAGAGCGACTTTTTCAGCGTTTAATCATGAAATTATGATGTAATGTGTGAGTGTGAGTTTGAGTTACTGCAAGAGCTCGAAATACTGCACCTTCACTTGATCATGTCAGCGCTCAAAGTCCTTCACTACCAGACGTGTCCTGTTATTTGCTCGCAGCTGTTTCCCTCCAGGCCTAACGCCCTCTGCTGGCAATAATAGATTTTCAATGCGCAGAAATGAACTACTTTTACTGAACAATATATATGCAAAGATATGTTGTTAGTGAAAAAATACACACTTTACATACACGTACGTTATGTGTAAAGGCAGTGTATGTACCAGGCGCTTTTATTTACAGATGGCATTGCGTCATAAAGGGGGCGTGGCCTCGCCGAGGGGGAAGGATGTATGTTTTGGACACATTAGGCTCGTTCGAGATGCAGTGAAGCTCGCCTGGAGGATCGGTGAGAGTAGCCGACGCAACGGGGGCGGTGAAAAAAAGTCTGAAGTCCAGCCGACTGCTCCACATCCAGAGAACAGCGAGAGCGGCCTCAGATCACGCAGTGTCTCGTTCAGATATCGCGTTCATTTCAAGTTTTTACTAAATAAAAGTCACTGACCCCCTGCTCTGTTTCCTTTACTCGAGTGACATCATTCCGCATCAGAGAAAACTCTCCCATTTGTTTGTTTGTTCAAGTTTGTGAAATAAAATATTTCCTTTTAAATCATAAGTTTGTTCTGAAAAGCATCAAACATGAGCTCTATTTTAGGGGGCGATACATAACTTTAATAGTTTCAGTCATAGTTTATTTGTTCAGATCTAAAGTGGAGAGAGGAGGGGGGGTCATATGTTTCTGATCACAGCAGACTCGTATCCAATCACCTGAGCGTGAGCCTCTGACAGGTGGGCGTTTTCCCATCATGCACGGGGCCATGGAGCCGCTGCAGTCGCCTTTGGAGAGATACAGCGGCTGATAAAGACGGCTGGTCTCGTTGGGGTCTCACGATCTTTCCGTGCCCCACGTGCCCGTGACATCAGAGCCTGTCTGGAGCAAGTCGGACAGAAAGCTAACCAGCACCGTGTGTCTGCAGACGGCTGTCAAAACTGCGTCCGCCTGGCTCATCTCCAACGAGCCTATTTTTTTCACTCTTTTTAGTAATTTATTTATCACACACAAATATTTTATTTATTTATTTATTTATTTATTAGTTTATTTAACAGGGACAGTACACATTAATGAACATTTATGTAAATGTGTCAGTATTAGCTGCAAGCTAGTTTTCAACTGTTGTCCCTGGGCAAGGTGTATAATGCCAACAACAATTATAAAACATAAAACAATTTAAAAGTTGAGGCTACATACTTACATAACAAATGTTGATACAATTCATACATTAATAACATCTGAATGTTCGTTCTGTGACTTGCACAATAGAATGGAGATTTTAGTGCAAGGGCAGGTCATACAGTTCAAACAAACATAAGGATAAATATGTACAAATATTATTTACAAAGCAACATCTGTGCAGAGGATCCTGACACTTGGCTCAGTCCTGCAGGAGATCTGTATAGGGTCTAATGAGCACATCGTCGATTGGATTTCAACCAATTTTTTAATTGAGTCCTAAATGTGTGAAACGTGGGGCATTCTCTTATAGTGAGAGGGCTGCTGTTCCAGATGTTACAGCCCCTGACTGAAAGAACAGTCTGGCCAAAGGTGGTTCGTCTGAAGGCCCTTCACAGTCTCCTCGAACCATAGACTGAGTGGCTCTGCCAGAAGAGGATTTAAATTTTACAAATTCCCTTAATGGCGGTGGTGCAAGTCCATTGAGTATTTTGTAGACCATACAAGCAAATTTAAAGTATTTAAAATTTTCGAAGTTTAGAAGGTTGTACGTCTCAAGAATGCGGCAGTGGTTACGAAACAGGTTTTCTAGCAAAAACTTTTAAAGCTTTTTTATATAAGGATTCTATTTGTCTAAAAGTGGTTTCGTTTGTAAGAGACCAGTTTGTAAAACAATATTCAATGTGCGAGAAAACCATAGCATGCAGAAACATCGTAGCTGCCTGAAGTGTCATTGATGAGCGAATATATCTGAAGTTATGAAGACTGAATTTAATAGTTTTACAAATTTTTGTGACGTGACTTTTGAACGTGAGAGTAGAGTCAAGAACTACTCCAAGGTATTTAAACTCTTGTACCAGTTCAAGCTCCACATCTCTGAGAAATACATGTGAATTAGTAGTTTTTTTGTTTTGTTTGGAAAACATCATACATACAGTCTTTTTAGTGTTTAAAAGGAGACACGATTTTGAGAGCCAATTTTGGACTTGGGCCATTTCAGAAGTAAGAATACGACCAGCTTCCTGTATATTTTTTGCTGGAGTGTATATTACAGCATCGTCTGCATACATTTGTATCTGGGTGTTTCTGCATGCGTCTGGAAGATCATTTATATATAGAGAAAAAAGAACCGGTCCTAGAATGGAGCCCTGTGGTACTCCCACTGTGCACTCTCGATAGGGCGATTTGACACCGTTGACCACAACACACTGCATTCTATTGGTAAGATATGATTACCAAAGATATGATTACCAAAATAAAGTCAAGTCTAAATCGTGCTCATATGGATGTTTTTTCACAACAGATTGTTGAGTAGAAGCAAAAAAAAAAAACAGCAGTCGTGGCCACTGTTAATTTTGACAACATATTTTAATTTAGTTTTAGTCTTTGGAAGAAAATGTTTTAGTCGAGATTTTATTTTAAAAATTCACTTCAATTTTAGTCTAGTTTTATTTGACTAAAATTGCATGTATATTTAGTCAACTAAATTTAAGACAAATGTAGTCGACTTTACATTTATAATATTTATTGTTATTAGGGCTGGGCGATATGGACCAAAAGTCATTTCCCAATATATTTAGGTTGAATATCGACATACGATATATATCCCGATATTTTTTCCGCAAAGCTTCTCCCACATGAACAAAGCTCAGAGCTGTTCCTTTGGCAGAGAATTGAAATGATTTGAGACTCTTTCAAACAGTCATTGGACGTTTGGATGATTTCTGTCTCTTCTTTTCATTTTTATTTTGCCTTATTAGTTTTAGTCTCATGAAAAACGTTTTAATTTAGTTTTAGTCTGAAAATATTACTTTGACTAAAATTATGACTAAATATTTTTGTCGACAAAATTAACACTGATCGTAGCTAGCGTTAGCATGTAGCATGATGCTAACCTGAAGCGTCATGTTAGCATTCTCCGTTATTTATGTAATTATGGGCTGTTGAACTACTTTGCTCCTCTCCATGTCTTTGTATCTTTATTGAGTAGAAAACTATATTCATATACTTCAGCATTTGTTAAAGTAGTTTTGGTGTAATTATAGAAAGATTTTTCTCGTCTTTGCTTATATATGGGTGATTCCAGAGATGCCGTCTCATTCTATGGCGGTAAGTAGGCTTGCCACGAAAACAAAATCTAAAGCTTGATATATCTTCCTCGTATTGATCAATCTCAATTTTCGATTCTATTTCACCTTGTAATCCCACAGAAACTCTAAAGCTCTGTTCGAAAAGTACTTAATCTTAAAATATCCCACGATGAACATAAAATACAATGAGACACAACTTGCCTGGGCCCCCTCCTCCTTCTCTGTGGAGCGCTCTGCCTGGGCCCCTCCTCCTTCTCTGTGGAGCGCTCCGCCTGGCCCCCCTCCTCCTCCTCTGTGGAGCGCTCCGCCTGGGCCCCTGCCAGCTCCAGGCTCAAATGCCCGGCCACTATCGGCGTTTGATGTGCCGCACTGAGCCTCCTCTGTTCCCTCAGTGACTCGCCAAAACATTCAGCCCAGAAGACCAGACCATCATGATAGAGTCACAACATCGATCATTCACGCAGGAAATACTTATTTATATTCATTTTAATCAATAAACGTCGACATATTTTGGCTTCTCTGTTTTAATATGCGTTTCCAATGACATCACGCGTAGTTCCAGCGGCCATCTTGAATACCGAAGTAGCATTATGCAGTACTACAACATGTAACAATATCTCTACACAGGATGAAAATGAATGAACTGATTGACAGTGGCATTTTTATGTCCTTGTTATCATTGCTCAAGCAGATAACAGTAAACACACGGCCCCAGAGACGCATGTTTATGTGATATAACCAGCAAATGTGGCACAGACGTAGCAGCTCTGTCTGTCGAGCTACAGCAGGATTTACTAAAGATCTGCTTCACTCCTCAGACTAAATTAACTCATCAAAGAGGAAACAGAAAACCTTTCTCTGGGATTTTTACAGTTTGTCAATAGAGTCTCAGTCTGAGTCAGTGTTTAAGCTGCTCAAGACGTTAGCATGCTACCGGTTAGCAACTGTCAATGGCTTCAACATGATAAACACATGTGTGGCTCACATCTATGAACACTGAGGAAATACTACAGTAACAGCTCAGCTCTGACCTCTGTCACATGTTGTATCCAAGGCTAGATGTCTGTGGTTCAGGGCTTTCTCTTGGAGAGGTCAGATCTGAGCTGTTGAAGCTAAATGCTAACAGGTAGCATGCTAACATCTTAAACAATGACTCACTGGTTTCTTCACATAAACGTGCGTCTCTGAGGCCATGTTTTTACTGTTATCTTCTTGATTAACAATGATTACGAGTACATAAAAATGCCACTGTCGATCTGTTGTCTTTCTTATATATACAGAGTAGAGATATTGTTATATGTTGTAGTACTGCATAATTCTACTTCGGTATTCAAAATGGCCGCCATAACGACAAAAGTCACATGACTGAAAAGCATGTTTTGATCATTTGAAACATATGGATGAAAGTAACGAATGAGAAAGTGGGGCAGATCAGGATTTCAAAGTTGCCTTTTGTGTGCCCTCTGCAGGCAGCAGCAGGAATGACACATCTTAGAACAAGCTTTCACTTTCAGCTAATGGCATGCTAGCAAATTTATGGCGCCATGATGAAATCACGTTGAGCACGAATCTGCTCAGAACTGATCCGGCGATGGATTCTTAAAATTGTGAAGGAGAGTTTCATGTTTATGAAGACAACAATGAAACAAAGATCAGTGTGACCACCTTATAAGCTTCCAAAAAGTTGATTTTGCATGATATATTCCTTTTAGATATATTTATTCATTCATTTTATTTGTTTGATTAGGACAGTGCATGATAATGAACATACACAGGACTCATGCATGTAAACACGCCACTCCGGATTGTTTCCCAGGGCTAACTTCTATCCGCCATCCCCCTATTCGCTCTCTCAAACACACTCTCACTCAGCCTATTGTACATGTTTTTAGTGGTAGGGGAAACCAGAGCACCCAAAGGAAACCTACGCAGACACGGCCTGGGGATCGAACCCGGGACCTTCCAGCTGTGAAAACTCTAAGTGTTGCACTAAATTATATGATATGAAAATTCTCTGCCACTGAAATTGTAACTCTAAACTCAAGCATAAAAACATGAACAAAATAAATAAATGCTCGAAAGATAAATATTCAGCCCTAAGATATTGTGTTTATCGGTCATTTACTGAAAGATAAGTCGATATAGTACAGTAATTATTAACGACTCTAACAAATCATGCCAATGCTCTGTCGATAATTTAGGGCTGGACGATATATCAATATTTAAGATATATCGATATATATTTTTAATAAGGTATGGAATTAGACCATATCGCGTATATCGGGATATTTCAAATTCAGATAAGCTTAAGTTTTGTTAATATAAGATTAAGTCAACAAAAAGAAACAGGTAATCTCAAACTGATTATTAAAAAAACGTTTATCTTAAACTGAGCACTTTATTTTGTTATCTCTTTATATATAAATGCTGCCCTGAAACAAGATTGACCTATTCTATTTGATAGGCTATTTTTATCCAAGACTTTTTATTTTATTTAAATGTGCACCTTACGGAGCTTTGTTATACAGTCTTTATGTTTACATTTTATAGTGAGTTTTCAATAAAACTACTCGTATTTGGCTTTGACTTTGACTTAACATTTTATTTCACAGCTCTCACTTTGCAGAAAAAATATCGGGATATATATCGTATATCGATATTCAACCAAAATATATCGGGATATCGCCCAGCCCTACGATAATTATATTAAAACTATCGTCAAAATCAACATACAGGTGAGAGTCTTGCCCGAGTGCCTGGGTTCAATTATGTAACAATGAGGGATTAGAGTTTGCATGCTCTCCCTGTGTCTTGATCAGCCTAAAACATGCACAATAGGCAGACTTTTTTCTTTGTGTTCAAGTTGTTCCTTCATGAAATTGAAAGTCAAACACGTCTAAAGGCTCAAAACATTTGTCCAACCACCTGATGATGTCATGACGAGGTCGCACAGCTGTGTTTGAATCATTTTAAGCGTCATTTAAACTACTTCAGTGACCGGTTACCATAAATATTCTGCTCTGTAAAGAACTTTGGTATTACATGGTTTATATACATTCAGCAAGTTCAATGTATGCTTTTAGATGCGATTTTAAAGCCCAAATAAATAATTGAATGCCAGAAATAGCCAAAAAAGAAAACAATGAGGTAAACTATTGATTATTTTGATATTCCGAGGCAAATTGGACACTTTGAGCAGCGAATCGTGTATAATTTTAGCCATAACTGCAGCTGAATGTATAATTTTGACAAACTAATGTCATTCCATCCCCCATAGAAGTTTAGATTTAATGCTAGATGTATTCTATAAATCGTAAGGTCCTTTACAGCGACCGTATCTGGGCATGTGCGACTTAGTGTGTGCATAAAGAAGCTTATGGCCGTGCTGTTGGTTGCGGAGGGAGAGTTTGCATCGTTTTCTGAGCGCAGTGAGAGCGCAGACAATGTTAATGAAGCTCACCATATGGCCCAGATTATGGAGTCAGAATATCGCAGGGATTAGGAGGTCGCTCACAGATCATTTACACAGATTAACAATAGAAAGGGGAGAGAGGGAAGGTCAGTGTAAGCGTGAACCCTGCAACCACAAAGACGTCAGGTTCAAGAGACACGAGACAGACAGCGGGACAAACGGTCTGAGCCTAAAAGCTAAAACAGGGATAAAATATCAAGACATATCAAGTTTAAGTACCTCTGGGGACAGGCACGTGACTAAAAAGAGTCCGGGATGGAATCACATAGCGTCTATCTAAACACTTTAGAATCAGCTTCATGGAAACTTAGACAAACTTTTATCTGTTGCAGCTGAACCTGAGATTCGGGTAATATGGTGAAATGCGGTTCTTCTTTTGAACAGAAAGTGTCTGGCAATGGCAGCCCTAGATAGGGATTTGCGGAGACTAACGCGAGTATTAGGGATGAACGATATGGACAAAATTTCATATCTCGATATTCATGCCAGATATCTCGATATTGATACGATACGATATAACTATGGGTTAGGTGAAAACGAAGCATTTTTCAGAAAAATAAAATCATATTACAAAAGAGTGCAGTTTTATTGATGAAAATCTATATCGTTTATATCTTGCTTTTTCAATTTTAATATTTTTAATGTTCATATCTCGATATGAATACGATAACGATATATCTTTCAGCCCTAGCGAGTATCACCAGGCCTAGATCAAGATCATATTAAGTAAGTAAGTGCTTTATTTGTCATTGTACAAGCGTAAAACAAAATAGTGTTCAGGTGTTAGTCCTGAGCCGCGCTGCCATTGTGGGTCAACCTGTAAGACTAACCTGAGCCTAAAAGAGACCTAAATTGGACTACGTTAAGCCTAAATTTGGTGCAAATCATCTACTCAATCATACAAATCATACTAGGGCTCGACCGACATGGATTTTTGGGGTCCAATACCGATATGAAGGGGGTTGGCCGATAGCCAATATATAGGCCGATGTTTTAACCTCTTAACCCCGCCTTAACCGAGCACATCTGAGCCCAAATCTGAACGCTTCTTGAGAAAAACGTCAAAATACCATCAAAAACGAGACGTAAATGAGGATGAAAATGCAACAAAAAAAGTCAAAAAATTGTCAAAAAATCAACCAAAAATTGACAAAAACAATGAAAAAGCAAAAAAAATATTTTTTTAATGACAAAAACGCAACAAAAAAGTGACAAAAACGAGACGTGAGGATGAAAACGTAGCAAAAAAAAAAAGCAAAAATGCAACAAAAACGTGACCAATGAAGCACCAAAAATATGACAAAAAAGTGACGTCAGTGCAAGGAAAAATCTTAGATCAGTTTTGCAGGTCTTAGCTTTCAAATGATGTGTTACATTATAAGCTGTGACCTTATGGATTCGGGTAAAACTGAACTGGAGAAAACGCGCTCGGTTCGGTGGAAGTTAAGAGGTTAAGTAATTTAATTTGATGTCATGTTTTTTTTATCTCTCAAATAGTCTATGGTTAACCTCTTACCTTAACCGAACGCATTTTCTCCAGTTCGTCTTTACCCAAATCTAAAAGCCTTTCCACTGGAGAGCAACAGTGTAACGCCGCATTTGAAAGCTAAGACCTTCAAAAGTGATCGTAAATTTTTTGTCGCGTTGTCGCCACGTTATAGTCATGTTTCTGAAGCGTTTTTGTCAGTTTTCCGGCACGGTTTTTGACGCACATTTGTCGCTTTTTGTCACGTTTTTGTCGCGTTTTCATCCTCGTTTTTGTTGCTATTTTTACCATTCATTTCAAGAAGATTTTGGGTAAAGCCAAACTGGAGTAAATGTGCTTGTTCAGGTGGGGATTAAGGGCTTAAACATTTATTATTATAGTAAAGGTTTCAATCACAGAAATATAGAAATATATCTAATAGAGGTCGACCAATGTGGGTTTTTCTAAGGCCGATGCCGATGTGCACTGCTGATATTTTAGGCCAAATTTTTAAAAATGTCTTATATATAATCCTGTGTATGAAGCATCTAAACGTGTCAGTGTTGAGCTGTGACAGCAGGGGGCGCTGTATGAGGGGCATAGCTTTCACTTTCGGTTCCTGAGATATTGGCCTTTTTTTTAGCTCTAATTAAACAAAGACATTTAAATTGCAGATGACCCGGAGTATCACCAGAAGAAGGCCAAGTATCATAGTTTGAACCATGAGCCACTGTTACCCGCTCACTTTAGCAACAATGATAGTCCAGACTAGACAGAACTAAACCAGGATTAAATCTGAACCTTTGTTACCTTGTGAGCTACTCTTTATACTTCACAATACATCCAAACATGATCCGGACAAAAAGAAAAAGCAACTATACTTTGTCTCATCAAGCATAATATATGTAGAAAGAAAGTGACCTGAATAAAAAATTAACCACAGTGAAAATTAAAGTTAAACTGTCTTCACCAAACTCCAAAAGAGCGCAGTGCCACCAGAAGCAGCCTGGCCCGTGCACCGCATTGTAAGAGGCACTGCCCTGGGGACGAGTACCACGGGTGCCGCCTCGGGCACAGTCTAGACCAGAGACTAATTATGTATTTCCAGTTTGTGACGCAACCCAGTGAGACGCACATCATTAATTTGCGACAAAACTCCACACGCCGGCCTTTGTTACATCAGAAATCAAAGCGAGGATAAAAAGTTTTGGAGAAAGTTTGGCTTTTGCAGCGATGGCTTTGGTCTCATTATCCATCACGATATGGGGTAATTACAAGCGTATGGGGAGCACAGCCCTCCATAAAAACGTTCGTCAAATTAGTAGCCAATTGCACATCTCAGAGGCAGCTTGCATGTTGTAATGCACATTGAAATCACCACAAAGGAGTATTGTAACCGTGATGCTTTTGATTTTTGATATATTTATGAGTTGGTTTGACTGAAAATATCAATAATAGTCCTAACTCAAACCTTAACCATATCCCGGAAAAAATAAGTTTAAAGAGGGGGTATTATGCTTTTTTCAATCACATAGCACCAGTCTATAGCATACTACAATGATGACGTAACCTTCTGTTGGTCTGTATATGCAGTAAATTAAAATAACTGCCTTGAATAAAATTGCTCTCTCAAAATGGCTGTACTGAACGTCTTGAAATAGGCCTCTGTCTCTTTAAGAAGCTTTCCGACACGCCCCCTTCAGCACACTGCTGTGGCATCTAAACAACACTACTGTGCGGGGAGGGGGCTCTGCTGAGCTGAGGAGCAGTGGTTGGTGGCTTGGCTGGTGACGAAAGGTCCAGAGGCGTCTCCAGGAGGTGGGGGCGTTCCTAGGAGGACTGAGGCATAGCTACACCTAAAATGGCTGCCGTCTAAGTTTTTACTGATTACTCAAAAATATGTGAATGAGCCAAGGCAACACTCCAGGCATGTGTTTAATGAGGGAATGACATAATAACATGATATAAAGCTTGAAAAAGTCGATTTTACATAATACCCCCTCTTTAAGGTTCTTTATTTGTCATTATACATCAACTGTACAACGAAATGTGTCCTCTGCATTTAACCCAACCTTCAAGCACCCGGGGACCCGTCTCGGCTGATGGTCAGAATCACCTGGCTGGAGGACTCACCTATTGCACATGACTTTAGTGGTAGGGGAAACCGGAGTACAAGACACGGGGAGAACATGCACACAGAAAGGCCCCATCTAGCTGGGAATCGAACCCGGGACCTTCTAGCTGTGAAGCACAAGCGCTGATCTTAGACAAAAATGACTTTAAAGTGCCTGAATTATTGACATTTGTAAATGGACTCAACTTATAAAGCGCTTTTCTACCTTTATCAGGCCCAAAGCGCTTTACAGTAAGGAACCAGTCACCCATTCATACACCAGTGTACGCAGACACTGGAGGGAAGGTGGGTGAAGTGTCTTGCCCAAGGACACAACGACATCACGAGACAACCCGCTCTGACCGTCGCCGTGCTGATTTTGAGTTAGTTTGGACTTTATTTTCTCCAATGGAACAAGGATGATTTTCTTGTCTCATTTCAAGTGTTTTGTTTATTTAAGCAAATGAACGCTTGTTCCATTGGCAATCTTATTTCAGTCCGTCTGAACCTACTCAAAATCAGCATGTCTTAACAACTCAAGCACATTTCAATCCATTTAACTAAGATAAGATGGAGTTGTTTCCAGTGTGACCATAATTTGTGCCGTGAAAGGTTTTCCGAGAGAACAGTCGCTTCTAAACCGATTACCCTGTCACATTTGAGAGAGGACACGTGGATGTCAGTTTTCGAGATTTAGGGGTGACCACACTTTCATTGAAGCATTGGGCCAATCTGTGACGTATTTAAGTTGATTTTAAGATCAATTTGACAGCTTCCTTTGTACTCTCAATCCTTTATGCCAGGGGCCAAATCCGACCCTTCAGCAAATCTAGTCTAACACACCTGTTAAAGTACTCTAAAAATGTTGTAAATAGAGCAATTTCCTTTCAAATGTTACCCCAAAACTACCTTTTAGATATATACTGTATGATGAACATAATGTAATGCTTTATTTTGAGCCACTGAGTTTTACAGAGGAAGAAAATCGGCCACCAAGAAGACTCTCCCACCACTGCTTTAATTTGGCAGGTTTTATTGTGTGTCCTTCTGCCACTGCACCCAATTTCTATGGCATTTTTAGGCCAATTTAGCAAGACACCTCTGCATTTCTAGTCATTGTGCAATTTAAAGACGATTTTCCTCATGATTTTTGGACCTCCTTGGGTGAGTCGTTGTTTTGAACTGCTTTAGTCAGGGTTAAGTCCCACTACTACCAATATAGTTCAGTTTACATCTGGTGGTACTCACATGCAGCCATTTTTATTTTTCTTCAGGTGGAAATGAATGTGAAAAGTTTGAGAAACAGTGGACAAGATCAAACTGTGGTACTTGATTCAGGTGAAACTATGGACTTTATTCATTTTAATTAATTGATATTTTCTTCTGGTTTAGACATGGTTCACATCCAGTTTAGACATTTATTAGACAGATTTATGTATATTTAGACCATTTAAGTCACAGTTTTGATCTTAATCGAGAACTGGTGGCACTTGGAAGTGGTTCTTTGACTGAAAGTTAGTTTAAGAACCACTGGAATAGATCATTAGAGCAGTGGTTCTCAACCTGGGGGTCAGGACCCCCAATTTCGCCAGCTCATGCAGATAAAACATATACATTTTGATGACTATTATTTTATTGTAGCAGCATTGTAGTGTGAACTATTTTACCAGGGTGTCATTATTTGTTCTTAATCTGATTTCTTTTATTTAGCCATTTGTTTTTGTTTTTCTTTTGTTTTTGAGAATTTTAGAGGCTAATGTCCCCGTTTCCCACAATGTGACCCGACAGTGGGAATAAATAAGACACATAGAGATGGACAGGGGGTCACAAACCTCGTGCTTGGCTGTGTGCTGAGCCCCCTCCTGTTCACTCTGCTGACCCATGACTGCGCTCCAAAGTACGACTCAAACCTCTTCATCAAATTTGCAGACGACACAACAGTGGTGGGTTTCATCAGCAACAGAGACGAGTCAAACTACAGGAGCGAGGTGAGCAGTCTGGCCATGTGGTGCACACAGAACAATCTCTCTCTAAATGTGGAGAAGACAAAAGAGATGTCCCCTCCTGGAACCACCACCTTAACGTGGTGGAGGGGTTTGAGCAACCCGAATGATCCTGGAGCTCTGTTGTCAGAGGCTTGGTGCCCCTGGTAGGGTCTCCCATGGCAAACAGGTCCTAGGTGACGGGTCAGACAAAGAGCGGTTCAGAAGCCCCTTATGAGAGACCAACAGGCCCGGTTAGAACCATGAGGCCGTCCTTCTGTGGACCCACCACCTGCAGGAGGAGCCATAGGGGCTGGTGCAATGTGATTTGGGCAGCTCCAATGGCTGCCCCCACGACCCGGCAACGAACAAGTGGAAGAAAATGGATAGATGGATGGATGGATGGATGGATGGATGGACAAAAGAGATTGTTGTGGACTTTCGAAGAGCGCGGGTCCAGCATGCTCCTCTAACAATCAACGGTGCTGCAGTGGAGAGGGTGACCAACACTAAGTTCCTGGGTGTGCACATCACAGAGAACCTTTCCTGGACCAAGCACACTACATCACTGGTCAAGAAAAGTAATCATCGTCTCTACTTTCTCTGCATGTTAAGAAGAGCTATAGAGTCCCAGCCTCCGTTATGTGCAGCTTCTACAGAGGGACTATAGAGAGCATCCTGACCAGCTCCATCACTGTGAGGTTCTTCTACAGAGGGACTATAGAGAGCATCCTGACCAGCTCCATCACTGTGTGGCTCTTCTACAGAGGGACTATAGAGAGCATCCTGACCAGCTCCATCACTGTGTGGCACGGCGCCAGCACTGCCTCCTGCCGAAGGAGCCTCCAGCGCATCATGAGAACAACGGAGAAGATCTGTGGAGCCTCTCCCCCTCCATTAAGGACATGTACTCCACCCGTCTCACCCGCAAAGCCGTCAGAATCACCAGGGGCCCTACGCACCCATCACACAGCCTCTTTAAAGTAATGCCTTCAGGGAGGAGACAGCGGAATCTACAGGCCAGTTCCAGTCGACTTAAGAACAGTTTCATACACTAGGCCATCGGGAAGCTGAACTCCCTGTCCTCCCTCCCACCCCTCTTACCCCGCCCCCCCGCTCCACAATCAAGGATGAGAGAAATATAATTTCAAATCATTCACATGGTTTGACAAATAAAAAATCTTGAATCTTGAATCTTGTTGTAATGGGGGTCCCGGCTCCAAAAGGTTGAGAACCACTGCATTAGAGGAACAATAGTGTTCCAAATGACAACTTTAAAGTATTTTATATTACACTGGCCTCTTTCAATCCCTTGAATGTTTCAGAAAAGACCAAATCACTATATTGCTGGAAGGTGGATGTAGTAGCAGTGAGATAACATTACATTGAGCGGACTTAAGCACATATACTCTTTAAAGTTGTAGGAGAGGCTGTTCTTGAGGCCTGATGAGGCATTAGCCTGCATTATTTTGACTTTCTCCAATGTTTTTTTAAAGTTAATATGTTGTGTGTAATACAAGAACTATGGTGCCACATGATGATGTTTTGGATGTTGATGTGTTTTTATGTGTTTAAGGTGAAACCAAAGACACATTTCCTTCTTGATGGACAATAAAGTTTTCGTATTCGTATAGTAACCAATTAGGCCAGTGTTTCTCAAACTGGGGCATGGTACTCACAGTTCTTTGCAGTTACAGACATTAGGCTATTTATTTTCGTTAGATACCATTTCAGTAATGCTTTTTTTACTGGATAAGAATGTGGCCTTTCCTTTTTACACCCAGTTCCGTCATGGTTCAGGTCATTTTAGGCCAGTTTTAGACATGGTGTAATCCGGATTTGGTCTTGATGTGGTCCTACTGGCGTTTGAGATTTAAGACAAGTGTTTCATGAGGTGGCAGTCGCAATGAAACGTCTGAGACCCAGTGTATATAGTTAGTTAGCAGTCATATAGTCATAGTTACAACGTATAATAAAATGATAAAGATAATTGTAACTTTTTTTGCACTGCACTTGCGCATCACTTTCATACAAACCTCGTGTTCCTCTCGTGTGAGCGAACGAGCAGCCTAACGTAGTTTCCCCACATATTTCATGCGTTTTTGAGTCGTTTCAATCGCGGCACTCACTCACCAATTCTGAGGACTTGCGCCGAGCCGAGGCAGAAGTGTGTCACCAATAAGTGAAGCAGCGGAGATAACAGTCCCTTGTGCGGCGCCATGGTCCTCCCTCCGATGTCCAGTTCCACATTCACACGCGCTTCACAGCTCCGAACCACTCATACTGGGGGACTTCACCGTGCACATATCCAAAACGAGAAAGGCACCAGACCCGCATCCTCCTCTCACACATGGTTAAATGCAAAAAAAAAAAAAAAAAAAAGAAGACACTAAGAGTCAAAAAACGATGTCCGGTAACGTGTCAAAAAAGTGAACATAACTCCATTCTACGCGCGTAATTTGTGCGTAAAAGTTACAATGAGCGCGCTGGCATCACTGTAAATACGGCTTTCCCTGCGCACAGTTCAATTGGAGGCAATAACTAAGATGGCCCTGTGATTGATGTCAAGTGACGTGCTTTATGCCAGAGTACTTCCTGCGGGTTCTTTCACAATAAGAGCGGCTTCATTTCAACGGCTTTGCGAGGCTTTGTATGCCATTTTAATAATGGTGGTAAGGCTCTGCACATTTCAGACGCAATGGAATCGTCTTTATTTAATCTATGGTCAGTTCCATAGACAAAGGTTCTCAAGCTGTCCTCTGTACTCTGTGGTTTAAATGTTAGTTATTTCACCTGTCATCCAAGAAGCTTCATCATCAGCATTTACAAAGAAAAACTCCTGTACGACTAAAAGAGCTTACTTACAATTTCATTATTATATCCAAACCTATGTGCAGGCCTGGTCTTGGTGGTAATTGGAATGACAAATCTTCAGTTTTAGTTTCCTTTATTTAACTGTTTATAGATGATATTATTGAGATATCTTGGTCAGTCTGGCCTATTTTGGAGTGGTTGCAGTGTAGTGGTAAGCTCCATGAGACATTAAAGTAGACAGATTTTAAAACTTAATGTTGGTGCCTCAGCGTTGATATTTTACGTTATGATAGTTTGAAATTATGTCTCTGAAATTAAATAGTAACAATGAAATACAGGCGCTAAAGCTGGTGAAGACTTTGCCTGGGGCTCCTCCTGCTGGCAGCTGTAGGAATAACCTCTTTAAAAAACAGCTTTCTGTTTTGATTTACGATGTGGTTAGCCGCTTCAGCTCGGCCTGATTACAGTTTTTGCCCGTTGCTTGAGCACATTTTGCTAAACTCTACACACAAGTAAACATGACACAACACTGGGAAATATATCATTCACATCTGTGTCAAACTGAAACTCCACTATCAAAACCTAACATTCCTTTGTCAAAATGTAACTCTGATGACAAAATGACACATACTTGTATCACATGCATACACTTTCAGATCAGGAGGGAACATAGTCTACTTTATATAAAACACTGCACTCTTTGATTTTCACTGTTTATTCAGAAGGCATATTTTCAGGAGGCACATTTTCAAACAACCAAAAGAGCAAATAGGCTTACTCAATATTGTACATTTCAGTACTGTTCAATGCAGTAACAAGAACTCAGATAAAGCAAAAAAATAATAATATAATAGAAAAACACTATACTGTAAACACAGAAAATCATGGCAATTGTGCATATGTGGGCTCATGGATCCCGCCGTCTGTTGGGATCTGGCCACAGGACCTCATCGACATCGCAAGCAATGTCTTCTCCCCCTAAGCAGGAAAATATCCCCTTGCATGTTGAAACCATCCATGCTTGCAAAGTTGTTGAAATGGTTAAACTGTGCCTTTTTGTAGCTGGCTGATTGGTGTTCAGTTTTGCAAGTCAGTGCCTTCAGGTGTGTATTTGAGTGGTTGCATTTACCCGATGTGTTATGGATTTTGGATACATGTGTTTTCCAAATGGCACCCTGCTGAGATTTCATTTTTGAACGAAGTGTCTTATGTATGCAATAGAGTGTAGTATGCAGGACCAAGTGTGTTGCATAAAGGAGTATGTGTGTTACAGAATTGCAACTAGAGTGCCAAGCAGTGCTTTTGTTTAAGGTATGGGTACATGTGTTTGAGGTATGGTAACAAAAGCTTTAGTCTAAGCACGGGTCTATACAGTGTTCAAGCAACGGGCAAAAACTGTAATTTTTGAGCAGAATGGACCAGAACTGATATAATGTCGGATTATTATGGCTATTAAAAATCTAGAGGACAATTTTGCGTTTTGAAGGAACAGGCCACTGTTTAGATGAGTTGATACGTACCTGTCTGGTCTTTGTGCCCGTGGAAGAGCGTGCTCGCTTCTAACTTCACCCCTCGTTTGAAGCTATAGGAATAATATGCTGGGAGAGGCCAAATGCTAACAACATCTTTGGTCGTTTTGCGTGACTGAGGGCGTGACTAGTGCCCAGGTGAAGGATATAGGCCCTTCTCTTTTTTTTAGGAGGAAAAACACACACAGCCACAGCTCTCAGTGTGCTGGATCAAAAACATACAGTGAAGAAATGAAAATAGATCCGCACAACTGTATGTTTTTATTGCTCTATTGATCACGATTGAAACGTCACTGCTGCCGGTGAGCGCAATAAACAATTGGTGAGCATACAGTATAGCTGTGCACATCTATCTTCATTTCTTCTCTTTTCCCCCCACTGTTTCTTTATTGTAGTTTTTCCTCGCTGAGTTGAGATTCTAAAGACAGGAGTTTGCAAATGTGCTGAGCCATACTGAGCTTTATTGTGAAATCCCTCACTCCCCCTCTGTCCCCTTGTGTGACCCCGATTGACGCTGCCTTGGCGCGGCTGAGCAGTGGTCCCGTGCGGCAGGCGCTCGATTGAGGGCACGGCCAACCCGCTGATCCGCAAACATGGATACGTCCTGAAGATTAACATCAAATCTGGCGACGCACGACCTCGACAACGTCTTTGCCGCTCGTACACCGAGGAATGATTAAATCTTTGCTCGGGTCCTGATGGAAACGCAAATCTAATCCACAAACGGCTCTGCCTGTGTGCGCGCGCGAGATTACCCCACACACACACGGTCTCGTGCACAACAAGTCCCTGCTCTGTCTTCGCCTTCACCCACTTGACTTCTTCACCCAGAAAAATGCATCTAGAAACACGCACGGGGGGGAGCAGCGGAGGTCACGCGCGCTCAGTCTAAACAGGAAGCAAGAGACGATATTTGTAGATTCAACAAAAACAAGAACTGTCCGTCTTGGTAAATAATATTATCAGTCATCGTAAAGTAACTATTTAACACAAACACCCGGATTCTAATGTTTTTAATACGTTAATTACCATTTGAAATTCTTTGCAAAAAAAAATAATCATTGAATAAAATTATTTGGGCTCTATGTAAAAAGAAAAAGCCCTAGGAACCCATTTTACGCATATTTCTTATCGATGTGTTGATGAACTGTATGTTTGTCAAATTATCCTAATGATTGAATTGAAAGAGCTGTCAAATTGTCATCATTTTATCTTGATAACTGTGAAGGATACTCTTTGATAAGTACACCGCACTGGAAGCACACTGTCTTATTTCTTGCATACTTTGAGCATCTTTGGATAGTCTTATTGGCAAGAGACAAAGAGAAGGAAACCCACCCACATCATGTTCCCTTCTCTCCACAAACAACTTTTTAAAGTGAGCTGACGCTGACGGCAACACTTCTGCGCTAAGTCATGAATGAATGCGACTGAGGCTGCTCAAATCTGAAATCAATTTCAAGTGTTCTTTTCTCGTGTTCTCTGCTGCCATCTAGTGCAGGGTAAGGACGATGACTCAAATCTGCACCTCCAGCTGTTCATATCTATATTATCTTTTTTTATTTATTTATGTTTTTATAGAAAAGATGGTCTTAAATGGACCATAAAGCAGCATGTGTGCCTGGGACCATGTTGCTTTTACTGACTTTGATTATTTTTCCGTCTGCTTTGGAATAAACACAAACACACAGGCTACTTTTATTGATTTTATTAGCTATACTTGTAACACTCAATGCGATACATATTATTTTATTTAGAGCTAAATATTATACAGTACCTATTAACAATTAAGCAAAGCAGCTAAAAAAAATGCCTCCAATGGTTCCATAGACAGTCACTTACTGAATATTCAAACATATTTATTAAAATACAACTTGATTCTTTCCTTTCTGCATTTGGTAATTATTACGGCTTCACAAACTACTACCACCACAGACTGTTATCATTATCATCAAGACTATGACCCTCTACAGTAGTCTTTCAAATAGATAAGCATTAACTTGATATATGAATGCAGTCTATCAAAAATATTCTTCCATTCAGAAATAGGGCTTACTCTGACCTTGGAAACTGCTGTAAAGCCATAGTCCTAGATGTTCTCGTCTTGGAATTTGTTTCTCTGCATGTGAGTGAAACCAGAGTATAGTCACGCACTCTCCACACAGTCCAGGAATCGAACCAGAGACTTCTTGCTGTGAATTGACGACACGATAGTTCCAATCTGCTGTATGAATAATGTCCAGCCACGATGACTACTTTTCTAAAACTCATATTTTTATTTAATTTATTTATTTATTTTTGTTTTGTTTTATTTTACACAAAAAACATACAAAACCAAACGAGCTAACGACTCTGTTAAACAGGGTAAAACAAGACGACAGTTAAAGGAAGGGGACATGCATACATTAATGGGTGGGGAGACCAAGACAACAAGAATGGACACGAATTTGCTTTAGATATTTGTCTTGTGTTTTTCCATTAGGGTAGGCGACAGAGAGGGTAGATGAGGGTGAGTGTGTGTGTGTGTGTGTGTGTGTGTGTGTGTGTGTGTGTGTGTGTGTGTGTGTGTGTGTGTGTGTGTGTGTGTGTGTGTGTGTGTGTGTGTGTGTGTGTGTGTGTGCGCGCGCGCGCGCATTTCAATAATATTGGTTATGGGAATTGCCATGGTGGGTGACAGAGGCTGGCGTTTAAGGAAAGGAAAATAAGCAAAAAATAAATACAAATAAAAATAGTAAACAAAACAGAAGGCAAACAAAACAAAAACAAAAAATAATAATAATAATAATAATCCACCCAACAATAATAATATTAATGATAATAATTTTAAATAGATAAGATCCAAGAGATGGGGGACAAATAATTGGATGATTTGAAGAGCAGAAGAAGAGGAAAGGAAGAAAAAAACAAACGAGAAATAGACAAACATACATACATATACATATAAACACATACATAAACACATACATATAAACATATTCCGGTCTCTTAGCCATTCCTCTTTCTCTTTCCCCCTTTTTTATATATATATTTTTTTAACTCATATAAACTTAATGTACAGCCTAATAAGGTGAGACACTGATGGTGAATAGAGGAAAAAGTTAATTTTCAAGATATGAATTTGCAACTTTTGTTGTAAATTACCGACAAATATGAGGGGGGAGTTTTCCTTCATTTAATGTTTTCATACCAAAATAATTCATTTTTTGTGATTAAAGCTTGACTCATGGTTTATGCGTTAAAGATGCAAAGTATGTTTTCATAGAGTTTTTGGATATCTTGTTTAGTTTATCTTTTTTGGGAGGAGTTAAACTAGGAATTAGATATTGAAAAATCCCTCTGGAAAACCTTCAAACCTCCTGCCTTTTGAGAAAATGGGCTGCAAAGTTACTATGTCTCATGTAAATCTATGGAGAAAATGCAATGCAGTGCAATAATTAAACATTATTGTGAAAATGAGGAAATAATGTATTTCCAGGTGAAAGTTTATGTTAAAGAGGGGGTATTATGTAAAATCGACTTTTTCAAGCTTTATATCATGTTATTATGTCATTCCCTCATTAAACACATGCCTGGAGTGTTGCCTTGGCTCATTCACATATTTTTGAGTAATCAGTAAAAACTTAGACGGCAGCCATTTTAGGTGTAGCTATGCCTCAGTCCTCCTAGGAACGCCCCCACCTCCTGGAGACGCCTCTGGACCTTTTGTCACTAGCCAAGCCACCAACCACTGCTCCTCAGCTCAGCAGAGCCCCCTCCCCGCACAGTAGTGTTGTTTAGATGCCACAGCAGTGTGCTGAAGGGGGCGTGTCGTGTCTCTTCTTAAAGAGACAGAGGCCTATTTCAAGACGTTCAGTACAGCCATTTTGAGAGAGCAATTTTATTCAAGGCAGTTATTTTAATTTACTGCATATACAGACCAACAGAAGGTTACGTCATCATTGTAGTATGCTATAGACTGGTGCTATGTGATTGAAAAAAGCATAATACCCCCTCTTTAAAGGAACAAAAAGGTTGAGTTTTGGATGCAGTGTCTCCCATTAATAGTGTTGAATATACTGTATAAAATAGAAGTAAACAATGAAAAGAAGAGAAATATATTCATAATCCTTCATATTTTTAGCCTCCTATTCCCTTAGATGTACATCGCTGAACTACTCGCACTCGGATGACGCACAATCGACCTATTGTAGGCAACAAAAACAGGAGTTTGTGGAACTGGGTAGAAGCTGGAACCATAAGACATGGAAGGGTCGCCCGTCTGTGTCGTGTCCGTCATTGGCATTGAACTTTGGCTTTTGTAGAAAGAATTCCCTGACGTGTACATGGTCTGCGGATGGCTCGAACTCCTCATGGAAGACTGGTGCGCCAAGTGATACTGCATCGGCACGCTTACCGGCAGACGCTGGTTATAAACCTGCGCGGGGTTGAATTGCGATCCGTAGAAGGGGAGAGTTTGCTGGCTGCCATTTGAGACACTATTTGGAGGCGGTGACAGGCCGGAGCTCGTCGAACTCGGATGGTACATCATCATTGGCACTTGGTTAGGTTGTTGCTTGTAACGGAGCAAGTTGACCGGCGGTTGGTAGACATCGAACAAACCCTTTTCCGATGGCATTTTGCGGCACAGGAACAGCATTGCGGACGCGAAAAGGACTGCGCCGGTCACCCATCCGATGTAGAGCGCCTCGCCGAGTTCCCTCCGTTGCGCGTCGATCAGCAAAGGGTTGTAGAAGTCGCGGATGATGGCGTGGCCGGTCCAAGACACGGGTATGAAGACGCAAATGCTGGCCATGAACTGCATCGCGCCCGCCACTATCAGAAGGATCCTCTTGGCGCGAGCGTTCTGGAAGCAAGAGATGCACTTCATCCCGGCCAAGGCAACGAGGAGGCCCAGTCCTGACAGAGCAAGGGAGCAGCACATGAGTCCCCGGGAGGCTTGCAACTCCGGCGGCAAGAACAGCAACGAGTCGTACACTTTGCACTGCATCCGGACGTCGGCGTGACGATAGCAGTTCATCCAGAGGCCCTCCCAGCGGGTTTCCATCACGATTATGTTCTCGCCGATGAACGCGGTCACCTTCCACATGGGCAAGCCGGTGGTGGTCGCCGCTCCGATCAGTCCGACGAGCCCCACGGACACGGCAACGATGTCGATCAAGCCTTTGGGCATTTTGAGTGAGAATACAATCCTCAAAAAATGCTAAGAAAAAGCTAACTGTCCATTTTGTCACGAGGAGGAGATGCAAGGCAGAGAGTCTTTCTGGGACTGACTTGTGGGATGTGAGAGTTGGGAGAGTTTAGTTGTTATGAGTAAAAACAACGCTCTCGCCTGGTTGGTTAAAGGGATAAGGGTGAAGCTGACCTCTCATGTTTACTGTTTATAGTATCAATGAGCATAAGGGTAGTCGGCAACACAATGTCTGTATGTTAGAAATAGTTAAAGGTCCCGTAATGTCCCGCTCCACTCTTTTTTTAATTTATTTTATTTTTTAATTTTTTAATTTATTTAGTAAAGCAGATACACATAACACTTACAGACTCACAAGACAATACATTGACATGAGACAGTACAGTAAAGGAAGTGGAATGCGTACAAAGGCAACATAAAAACAAACAAAAAAAGTGTAGTGTGTGTGTGTGTGTGTGTGTGTAGTTAGATACGTTTTCCTTTTGTTCTAAACATATTGGACATAATCTATAAACGTATGGTTCAATGTAGTAAAATATGAGGACAAAAACAAGACATGTGTTGGTTTTGAGATGTCATCTTGGCTTTAAAAATTCCAAGTGCTGCTTCGATCGTCACTACTGCTGTTGTTGACTGGTTCTTGTTGGGATTCGTGAGAATTGTACACACTACAACTGAGTTTTGTGTTATTATTATCACTACCACTATTATTATTACCACCATTATTACCATTATTATTATCATCATTATACTTATTTTATTGTAAAAATTTGTGTTATTGTTGTTATTATGATTCTTGTTGGGATTTGTGAGAATTATGCAGACTACTACTGATTTTTGTGTTATTATTATTATTATTATTATTATTATTATTATTATCATCATCATCATCACTACCACTATTGTCATTACCACCATCATTATTATTATCATCATCACTATCACCCTCACTACTATTATTATTTTCCATTACCATTATCATTATAGTAAAATTAGTTAAAGGTCCCGTAATGTCCCGCTCCACTCTTAAAGTACCGGAAAAGGACAGGCGTTGAGACAAGTTCTCATTTTGCTACATTAATTTGTAGAAATGTCAACAGGTAATGCATTCTGCAGTCACGGCCGTGCTGCCCCATGTGTAGTGTGTACAGAAAATGACTTCTTGCAATCTAAATACAAAGTAGAATGGGCTCAATAGGGAAAAATGTTTATCATTAGCTCATAATCATGTGTTACAAAGAGGAATGTGTGAAGACTGTTGTGAAGCGCTGATGGAGCACTTCGTGTTCTGACCATGGCCTGATTAGAGCACCGTTCGGATACAACCGAAACAATGCCACTGTGTTTTCTGGAAGCGGCCTGTTACGTTACACTATCCCAGGCGCTTCATTTTCATACATATTTAAACTACGTGAAAGTGACCCTTACAAAATGTTTGTGTTATTTTGTTCTCCACAGTTTCTAAATTGAATAATAACATTTTACTTAGTGTTTACGAGATGCTGGCACTGAAAGTTAACAGCTAAAATAAAGGGAACCAGAGAATGAGTGCAGCCAAAAACAATTTCTTTGATAAGAAAATAACTGATCTCAAGTATGGACCCAACGGAGACCAGGACTATTTGTCAACACTTTTATTTCTAGCGTTCACTGCTCATCAACAGAAAACACCACAAGAGTCAGACGTGCTTTAAATGAAAAGCTTGAACCCTTGACTTGAAGTAGACTTTGCTTCTTTTTTCTATCATATTGAGATAAATATGATTAACCGTCAAACATAAGAAGATTGACTGTGATGATGTGCCACATGTGCTTGGGCTTGGGTGTCATTATTGTTTTTAAAGGAGTTTTTGATGTTAACATGAAATTTGATAAACCTTTGTAACTGTTTTGCTTTTTGAGATAAAAGGACAAAATTAGTTTTAATAGTTGCAATGTAGATTGTTCATAACACTAATTTGGACTAACTGTCTATAATGAGGTGTGACCCAAACATACGGCCTCTATTAAAGCTAATGCTAAAATAAAATGATTATAAAAACAAATCAGACACAAAAAAATCCCACCATTTATACCCCATGTGACAACCAACCCCTCAGTCTGTGTGACAACTAACCCCGAGTGTCCACTTTACGAACAATGTAAGCTAGGTAACAAATGGCTTAAGCATGTTAGCTCTAAAATGGCTCAAAGCTAACATCCCTGTCTTTCAGATTGGTGTCTTTTGTTTGTGGCACTAACAAAAGGAAAGCTCTCACTACAAAAAGTTGGGAAACGGGCATAACAACTATTCAAATGTTTCCTCTTTGTGTCTCCAGTGAAAAAATGAATATTGTATTGGAAGAGAAGAAGAGTGTCAGCATACAGCACCCCAGAATATGAGGGGGTGTGGTGCAATACTTGACCAGTTCATTAATACTTTTGCATCGAGTTCAGTCCACGTTCAGCAAAACGAGTTTTCATTTCTCTTAGTTCCCTGCTCATTGTATCCAAGGGGCACCAACCTGAGCCCCAGTCTGTAATATAATCATATTTATGTGACAAAAATAAGGAACAAATTAAATCCAAAATTGACTTAATAGGGGACATGGAGTTGCACAGCCAAATATGTGACCGTTCCATATTGGAAGGGACAAATTTACCCCATGTCTAACTATAGAAAGCTACACCATAGCCACTTATTACACTATGTCCATTAGCATTTATCTCAGATGCTACTGTTATACGCTAATGCTTATCCAAAGTTAAATCTCAAAAGCTCTGTATATTCAGTAATGATTTCTAAACAAACTCTGACATCACCTAAATCTGGTCAATGGCATGACAACAGCTGAAAACATCTGCATCTTTCATAATTTGCCATGTTTGCTGGCTAAATGCTAACGGCTATAGGAAAAATACATTAAACAGGCTAAAGTGTTCTGAAAAGATTCCAGAAGCAGCCGACTTGTTTACCGTCCTCATACGTTAGGACTGAACATTATTTCTCCTTTTTATTTCTGTAGAGGTTTTATCTCAGACTTTTGGCTGTCGAGAAACAATTAAGTTACCACGGCAACACCACACTCTGCTCTTTCCCAAAGTCTGCTGCTGTCGTGTGAAGCTAACAACTGTGATTTTAATCATTTTAGACACGGAACAGGTGAGTAAATGTGTTCAATTTGTGTTAATAATGTTTTATAAAGATGTTTTTCATAATATTTCTGTTCATTTCTGTTGGCCTTAATCATGACGAAGTTGAAGTTAAAATCTCTCAGGAGCTAAAGGCTAATCAGCAGTTAGCTGAACAGGAGAGTAACACCCACAGAAAATATGTGTTAACGTTACTTTTATGTGGCCACTTTATGGTCAGATTACGCACAAATATTTCAAAAAAGGTAAATTTATTCTTACCCATCATTTATTTTGGTGAAAGTCTAAAAGTCTAGGCCCAGCTTTAGCTCCGTTTGACATTAGAGTAACATGTAAATTATCAGCTGAAACCTCATTGTTTTCTCTGTTGTCTCTGTTTAGGGCTGAAGCGGTCACTGCCTGTTTGTAAAAATGTGTGAAGGCCAAACGTTCAGAGGTTTTGTGAACGAGCGTCTGGCTGCGGCGGCTGGAGAGATACGTGCGCTGTTTGAAAGGACGACAGCGGAGTGTGAGGAGGAGCTGTGCCGGTCCAATGAGGAGAACCAGAAGAAACAGCGGCTCCTGGACCGGGTTCTGAGTCCGAGGGTCGTACTGGTCAGAGTGGACACTGGTCCAAGTTTGAAACGAGAAATCACCGAGACATCACGAATCAAAGAGGAGCCAGAAGAGCAGAGCGTCACACGGGAGGAAGAGCAGCTGCCAGCGTAGGCTCACACACTTTCAAACACGTCTGATATTTCACATACAATAACTGAGATTTAATGTTTATTTATTTTTTATTTCAAAACATTTACAGGTCTGTCCCAGGGTCTAATTCTGAGCCACATTTAATCCCAGAGACTGAGGGACACACAGAGCACTCTCCTGGAACCGACAATGTTCAAACCCGGGATCCTCCATTCAGAAGTTCAGCAAGACAGATGGAGACAGAGGCTGATGGAGATAACCTCAGCCAACTCCAGATTAGAGACAGAAACACCAAGCGATCCTCTCGTAACAAGTCTGCGCCAGAGACGAGCGGCGCTGTCGGCAATGTAGACATGACTGGAACTGCCGACGTAGCTGAAGGGAAGCACCAGTGCTCTATTTGTAAGAAAAGCTTTGGACATAGACACAATTTACAAACACATAATTATGTGCACACAGGAGAAAAACCTTATAGCTGCTCTATCTGTGACAAAACGTTTGCATACCTCTCTAACCTCAATCAACATAGAAGAACACACAGAGGAGAGAAACCATATAGCTGTACCGTCTGTGACAAAACCTTTGCACAACTCTCTACCCTCAAGCGACATAGAACAACACACACAGGTGAAAACCTTATAGCTGTACCGTCTGTGACAAAACCTTTGCACAACTCTCTACCCTCAAGCAACATAGAACAACACACACAGGAGAGAAACCATATAGCTGTACCGTCTGTGACAAAACCTTTGCACAGCTCATTACCCTCAAGCGACACAGAAGAACACACACAGGTGAAAAACCATAGAATTGTTCCATCTGTAAGATTTCATTTGCCCACAAGTTCAATCTAAATCCTCTTAGCAGAACACATCGAAGAGGAAACATCACAGCTTTAGTATCTGTGAGAAAACATTGCACAAAAATGTCATCTCAAAAGCCACATGAGAGCCCATAGCATATGAATTTTATTTTTAATGTCAATCATTTTAAATAACTTGACTTTATTTCTGAAGCTCTCTGCTAATTTTCATCTCATCAAACTTGTCACGTGCTGTAAGGCACACTTGTGTTTCTTTTTTTGTTCATTTTCATTTCACCTGTGTGTGAACAGGGCAATTTTCTGGTTATTTTTAACTCTATGTTACACAGAGGTCCTTTGATCCTTTTAATTGTACGTTCTGCTTTTGTAAATGACCCTTTAAAAAAAGTTAGTTTCCTCTTATTGAAAATTTACTGTAAATAAGTTGTACCGATTAAATATTTAGACACACTGGGTTTTATCTTTAATTGTCATGCAAATTGTTTTTTATTGGTTATTGTTTTGTTTATAAAAATGTAAATGAAATGGTCAAAAATAAAACTTATGTCTGCAGTTCAGTTTGTGTCAAAGTCAGCTTGGGTTTTCATCTTTTCACAAAATTTCTATAACAAAAGCCAGACCTTTACATGTGCTAATGGTGTTGTGCGAATGAGGCAAAGCAGCGGGTCTTTTTGGGGGACAGGTATGGACCGTGTTCTCATTTACTGAACAGTGTTGAAGTCCAGTCAAAGTGTGAACCCCAGAATATGAGGGGGTGTGGCGCATGAGCTCCGGTTTTGTATTACATACCTCCCCACTCACTATAAAAAAAGTCCTTATTTCTTAAATAGAGTGTGGTAGAGTGAGAATACATAGCAAGTGTTTTATTTCACCCGCCAGCTAGGGACGCTATTTAAAAAGAAAAATAGCGCTATCACTTTCTGTGGTAGTGGAAAATAGTAATGATGTCATCAATTAAAGCATTACGTTAAAATTGTATAAATAGTAGAAGTGCTTTATTGTCAGAGGGGACCCTCATCTTTGAAATATTGTAGAAATCCCTTATATACAGTATTAACCATATTTTGGTGGGTTTCACATTAGGCTCTAAAAGAAATGAAATCCATTGTTTAAAATAATCTGGTTAAAACACGTTATTTATTTGGTCACAACATTCATATAGATCAGTGGGCTTCATGTGATCAGTACTTTATTTATCTGCTCCCAGTATCCAAGGGGCACCAACCTGAGCCCCAGTCTTTAATATAATCATATTTCTGTGACGAAAATAAGGAACAAATTGAAACCCATATTGACTTAATAGGGGACGTGGAGTCTACAGCCAAATATGGGACCGCTCCATATTTGAAGGGACAAATTTCCCCCACGTCAAACTATAGAAAGCTACACCATGTCCATTTATTACACTATGTCCATTAGCATTTAGCTCAGATGCTACTGTTATATGCTAATGCTTATCCAAAGTTAAATCTCAAAAGCTTTGTATGTTCAGTAATGATTTCTAACCAGGCTCTGACATCACCTAAATCTGGTCGATGGGTTGACAACAGTTGAAAACATCTGCATCTTTCATAATTTGCCATGTTTGCTGGCTAAATGCTAACGGCTATAGGAAAAATACATTAAACAAGCTAAAGTGTAATGAAAAGATTCCAGGAGCAGCCGACTTGTTTACCGTCCTCATACGTTAGAACTGAACATTATTTCTCCTTTTTATTTCTGTAGAGGTTTTATCTCAGACTTTTAGCTGTGGAGGAACAATTAAGTTACCACGGCAACACCACACTCTGCTCTTTCCCAAAGTCTGCTGCTGTCGTGTGAAGCTAACAACTGTGATTTTAATCATTTTAGACGCGGAACAGGTGAGCAAATGTTTTCAATTTGTGTTAATGTTTTATAAAGATGTTTTTCATAATATTTCTGTTCATTTCTGTTGGCCTTAATCATGACGAAGTTGAAGTTAAAATCTCTCAGGAGCTAAAGGCTAATCAGCAGTTAGCTCAACAGGAGAGTAACAGCCACAGAAAATATGTGTTAATGTTACTTTTATGTGGCCACTTTATGGTCAGATTACGCACAAATGTTTCAAAAAAGGTTAATTTATTCTTTCACATCATTTATTTTGGTGAAAGTCTAAAAGTCTAGGCCCAGCTTTAGCTCCGTTTGACATTAGAGTAACCTGTAAATTATCAGCTGAAACCTCATTGTTTTCTCTGTTGTCTCTGTTTAGGGCTGAAGCGGTCATTGCCTGTTTGTAAAAATGTGTGAAGGCCAAACGTTCAGAGGTTTTGTGAACGAGCGTCTGGCTGCGGCGGCTGGAGAGATACGTGCGCTGTTTGAAAGGACGACAGCGGAGTGTGAGGAGGAGCTGTGCCGGTCCAATGAGGAGAACCAGAAGAAACAGCGGCTCCTGGACCGGGTTCTGAGTCCGAGGGTCGTACTGGTCAGAGTGGACACTGGTCCAAGTTTGAAACGAGAAATCACCGAGACATCACGAATCAAAGAGGAGCCAGAAGAGCAGAGCGTCACACGGGAGGAAGAGCAGCTGCCAGCGTAGGCTCACACACTTTCAAACACGTCTGATATTTCACATACAATAACTGAGATTTAATGTTTATTTATTTTTTATTTCAAAACACTTACAGGTCTGTCCCAGGGTCTAATTCTGAGCCACATATAATCCCAGAGACTGAGGGACACACAGAGCACTCTCCTGGAACCGACAATGTTCAAACCCAGGAACCTCCATTCAGACGTTCAGCAAGACAGATGGAGACAGGTGCTGATGGAGATAACCTCAGCCAACTCCAGATTAGAGACAGAAACACCAAGCGATCCTCTCATAACAAGTCTGTGCCAGAGACGAGCGGCGCTGTCAACAATGTAGACATGACTGGAACTGCCGACGTAGCTGAAGGGAAGCACCAGTGCTCTATTTGTAAGAAAAGCTTTGGACATAGATATACTTTACAAAGACATAATTATGTGCACACAGGAGAAAAACCTTATAGCTGCTCCAGCTGTGACAAAACGTTTGCACATCTCACTTCCCTCAAGCGACATAAAAGAACACACACAGGAGAGAAACCATATAGCTGTCCCGTCTGTGACAAAACCTTTGCACGACTCACTACCCTCAATCAACATAGAAGAACACACACAGGTGAAAACTCATAGAATTGTTCCATCTGTAAGATTTCATTTGCCCACAAGTTCAATCTAAATCCTCTTAACAGAACACATTGAAGAGGAAACATCACAGCTTTAGTATCTGTGAGAAAACATTGCACAAAAATGTCATCTCAAAAGCCACATGAGAGCCCATAGCATATGAATTTTATTTTTAATGTCAATCATTTTAAATAACTTGACTTTATTTCTGAAGCTCTCTGGTAATTTTCATCTCATCAAACTTGTCACGTCCTGTAAGGCACACTTGTGCTTCTTTTTTGTTCATTTTCATTTCACCTGTTTGTGAACAGGGCAATTTCCTGGTTATTTTTAACTCTATGTTACACAAAGGTCCTTTGATCTTTTTAATTGTACGTTCTGCTTTTGTAAATGACCCTTTAAAAAAAAAGTTAGTTTCCTCTTATTGAAAATTTACTGTAAATAAGTTGTACCGATTAAATATTTAGACACACTGGGTTTTATCTTTAATTGTCATGCAAATTGTTTTTATTGGTTATTGTTTTGTTTATAAAAATGTAAATGAAATGGTCAAAAATAAAACTTATGTCTGCAGTTCAGTTTGTGTCAAAGTCAGCTTGGGTTTTCATCTTTTCACAAAATTTCTATAACAAAAGCCAGACCTTTACATGTGCTAATGGTGTTTTGCGAATGAGGCAAAGCAGCGGGTCTTTTTGGGGGGACAGGTATGGACCGTGTTCTTATTTGCTGAACAGTGTTGAAGCCCAGTCAAAGTGTGAACCCCAGAATATGAGGGGGTGTGGCGCATGAGCTCCGGTTTTGTATTACATACCTCCCCACTCACTATAAAAAAAAAGTCCTTATTTCTTAAATAGAGTGTGGTAGAGTGAGAATACATAGCAAGTGTTTTATTTCACCCGCCCGCTAGGGACGCTATTTAAAAAGAAAAATATCGCTATCACTTTCTGTGGTAGTGGAAAATAGTAATGATGTCATCAATTAAAGCATTAGGTTAAAATTGTATAAATAGTAGAAGTGCTTTATTGTCAGAGGGGATCCTCGTCTTTGAAATATTGTAGAAATCCCTTATATACAGTATTAACCATATTTTGGTGGGTTTCACATTAGGCTCTAAAAGAAATGAAATCCATTGTTTAAAATAATCTGGTTAAAACACGTTATTTATTTGGTCACAACATTCATATAGATCAGTGGGCTTCATGTGATCAGTACTTTATTTATCTGCTCCCAGTATCCAAGGGGCACCAACCTGAGCCCCAGTCTGTAATATAATCATATTTCTGTGACAAAAATAAGGAGTAAAGTGAATCCCATATTGACTTAATAGGGGACGTGGAGTCTACAGCCAAATATGGGACCGTTCCATATTTGAAGGGACAAATTTCCCCCACGTCAAACTATAGAAAGCTACACCATGTCCATTTATTACACTATGTCCATTAGCATTTAGCTCAGATGCTACTGTTATACGCTAATGCTTATCCAAAGTTAAATCTCAAAAGCTCTGTATGTTCAGTAATGATTTCTAACCAAACTCTGACATCACCTAAATCTGGTCGATGGGGTGACAACAGTTGAAAACATCTGCATCTTTCATAATTTGCCATGTTTGCTGGCTAAATGCTAACGGCTATAGGAAAAATACATTAAACAAGCTAAAGTGTTCTGAAAAGATTCCAGGAGCAGCCGACTTGTTTACCGTCCTCATACGTTAGGACTGAACATTATTTCTCCTTTTTATTTCTGTAGAGGTTTTATCTCAGACTTTTGGCTGTGGAGAAACAATTAAGTTACCACGGCAACACCACACTCTGCTCTTTCCCAAAGTCTGCTGCTGTCGTGTGAAGCTAACAACTGTGATTTTAATCATTTTAGACACGGAACAGGTGAGTAAATGTGTTCAGTTTGTGTTAATAATGTTTTATAAAGATGTTTTTCATAATATTTCTGTTCATTTCTGTTGGCCTTAATCATGACGAAGTTGAAGTTAAAATCTCTCAGGTGCTAAAGGCTAATCAGCAGTTAGCTCAACAGGAGAGTAACAGCCACAGAAAATATGTGTTAACGTTACTATTATGTGGCCACTTTATGGTCAGATTACGCACAAATGTTTCAAAAAAGGTTAATTTATTCTTTCCCATCATTTATTTTGGTGAAAGTCTAAAAGTCTAGGCCCAGCTTTAGCTCCGTTTGACATTAGAGTAACATGTAAATTATCAGCTGAAACCTCATTGTTTTCTCTGTTGTCTCTGTTTAGGGCTGAAGCGGTCACTGCCTGTTTGTAAAAATGTGTGAAGGCCAAACGTTCAGAGGTTTTGTGAACGAGCGTCTGGCTGCGGCAGCTGGAGAGATACGTGCGCTGTTTGAAAGGACGACAGCGGAGTGTGAGGAGGAGCTGTGCCGGTCCAATGAGGAGAACCAGAAGAAACAGCGGCTCCTGGACCGGGTTCTGAGTCCGAGGGTCGTACTGGTCAGAGTGGACACTGGTCCAAGTTTGAAACGAGAAATCACCGAGACATCACGAATCAAAGAGGAGCCAGAAGAGCAGAGCGTCACACGGGAGGAAGAGCAGCTGCCAGCGTAGGCTCACACACTTTCAAACACGTCTGATATTTCACATACAATAACTGAGATTTAATGTTTATTTATTTTTTATTTCAAAACATTTACAGGTCTGTCCCAGGGTCTAATTCTGAGCCACATTTAATCCCAGAGACTGAGGGACACACAGAGCACTCTCTGGAACCGACAATGTTCAAACCCGGGATCCTCCATTCAGAAGTTCAGCAAGACAGATGGAGACAGAGGCTGATGGAGATAACCTCAGCCAACTCCAGATTAGAGACAGAAACACCAAGCGATCCTCTCGTAACAAGTCTGCGCCAGAGACGAGCGGCGCTGTCGGCAATGTAGACATGACTGGAACTGCCGACGTAGCTGAAGGGAAGCACCAGTGCTCTATTTGTAAGAAAGCTTTGGACATAGACACAATTTACAAACACATAATTATGTGCACACAGGAGAAAAACCTTATAGCTGCTCTATCTGTGACAAAACGTTTACATACCTCTCTAACCTCAATCAACATAGAAGAACACACAGAGGAGAGAAACCATATAGCTGTACCGTCTGTGACAAAACCTTTGCACAACTCTCTACCCTCAAGCGACATAGAACAACACACACAGGTGAAAAACCTTATAGCTGTCCCATCTGTAACAAAACCTTTGCACGACTCTCTAACCTCAAGCGACATAGAACAACACACACAGGAGAGAAACCACATAGCTGTACCGTCTGTGACAAAACGTTTGCACAGCTCATTACCCTCAAGCGACACAGAAGAACACACACAGGAGAGAAACCATATAGCTGTACCGTCTGTGACAAAACCTTTGCACAACTCTCTACCCTCAAGCAACATAGAACAACACACACAGGAGAGAAACCATATAGCTGTACCGTCTGTGACAAAACGTTTGCACAGCTCATTACCCTCAAGCGACACAGAAGAACACACACAGGTGAAAAACCATAGAATTGTTCCATCTGTAAGATTTCATTTGCCCACAAGTTCAATCTAAATCCTCTTAGCAGAACACATCGAAGAGGAAACATCACAGCTTTAGTATCTGTGAGAAAACATTGCACAAAAATGTCATCTCAAAAGCCACATGAGAGCCCATAGCATATGAATTTTATTTTTAATGTCAATCATTTTAAATAACTTGACTTTATTTCTGAAGCTCTCTGGTAATTTTCATCTCATCAAACTTGTCACGTGCTGTAAGGCACACTTGTATTTCTTTATTTGTTCATTTTCATTTCACCTGTTTGTGAACAGGACAATTTTCTGGTTATTTTTAACTCTATGTTACACAGAGGTCCTTTGATCTTTTTATTTGTACGTTCTGCTTTTGTAAATGACCCTTTAAAAATGTGTTTATTTTACTCTTATTGAAAATTTACTGTAAATATGTTGTACCGATTAAATCTTTAGACACACTCGGTTTTGTCTTTAAATGTCATGAAAAATGTTTTTATTTTTGTTTTGATTGGTTATTGTTTGTTTATAAAAATGTAAATGAAATGGTCAAAAATAAAACTTATGTCTGCAGTTCAGTTTGTGTCAAAGTCAGCTTTTCATCTTTGCACAAAATTTCTATAACAAAAGCCAGACCTTTACATGTGCTAATGAAGTTGTGCGAATGAGGCAAAGCAGAGCGTGTTTTTGGGGGACAGGTATGGACCGTGTTCTCACCGTCAACACTTCCCTTCAAGGCCAAGCCACGGAGCTAAACGTTATAAGGACTGAGCTCTCTGGGTCATATTTTGCATAACACCTACTTTCAGACTGTAAATAACCGCACACACATAACCCCTCCCTAACCACGCCCCCGTCGTTCTGCGTCTGCCCCAACACGTTTCTTCAGCCCCTCCCCCTGGTCAATAGCCGGTCATCGTGTATTTCCCATGTCTTGATGTTTCTATACATGTCCTTTGCCTTAACTTAACCTGATTGTAATTTTGCATATCTTTTGTAAGGCGCATTGAGTTGCCTTGTGTATGAAATGCGCGGTATAAAGTTGCCTTGCCTCGCCTTACAGCTGCTCAGTTTGTCAGATTACATTCACCCAGAGATGTTCTCTAAAAAAAAAGACACATGAACACTCAGTGTTTAAAGCACATTTCAACATTCAACATTTTTTTCTGAAGAAATCAATTCATATGTCGCTTAACACAAATTTTAAGATTATTTTTTAATATGTACCTAATTTACGTACACGTTATTTATTTTGTTTGGAATTTACATTTTTAAGACTGTTCTGGAAATACCTTTTAAACTAGCTTTAAATGTGTTCATTTCGTTCTTAAAAAATATTAGTTGGTTGATGAAATACTGTAAATATGTTGAACGAGTTATAATCAAAAATGTTTGCATTGATTGGAGCTATTGTTCAATGTTTATAAACTCTTGACAAATCTACATGTTTATGACTATAGTTTTAGCTTTTGATTCTTAGTTTTTAAATTGTAAATAAAACTGTTTAAAATCCTCATCTCTGCAGCCTGTTATGCTATGGAAATATTCTTGTGATAAGTAGTTTTCATAGTTTTACATCATTAAGTTTATATTTTACAAAGACATGTATCCATAAGTGACATGGGTAAAGGGAGAATGCCACACTTTAGAACAGAACTGGTACTCGCTCATTGCCCTTATGTACAGTATGGTTGTGCAGTATAACAGAAGGAGGAAGAATCTACAATACCATCCCAGACCACCAGGGGACCTATGACCACAGTTTGGGGGTTTAACGTGTAATGTTTTTAAAAATTCCCACAAGTTTCCTTTAGAACAAACAACACACACTATTAATTTAGCATTTTTATTTTCTCAATTCAATGCATTTAATATAAAAAAGCAGTTCAATGCACAGTGCATTTCACACACATGCAATACGTCAGCTGTCCACAGGGGGGCACACACGAGCCTACTGGTCATAAAGTGATATGGCTTACATCACACAGTGGGAAATCTATTTTACATTTCACAACAGTTGCTTTCAATGAAAAAAAAAAGTCAGGTCATACATATTTTAATATTTATAGTAAGTATATTATATCAGTATCAAATATTTGTAATTTTAGTAATTTTACCATATCAAGATTCAATTTGTTGCAGTGTGCCGTAGATTCAGGGCAAGCAGAACTCAATTTTACATGTGGTTTATGGCCTTAAAACTATATTGTATCACAGATAAAGAAACTGGTCATCATCATTGCAGAATAATGTACCTGTTCTTTTAAATTCAACTCATGAATTTCCATTTCGGCTAAAGGTTTGACCTTGACATTTGCCTAGACATGTTCCAGTCTATCACATTGTTTTAGCCAAAGGCGCGGCTCATCTTCATTCAAAACACTTTGCAAATCATGATCATGTGACCGTCGTGTTGCTGCTCCCGCTTCATAAACATGGCTCCTGTTTCCTGAGTAAATTCTTCAAACCTGTTGTGTGTTTACCTTAAACAGCTGCCAGGAGCTCAGCCCACTTTTGTAAACACCGGCTCTACAATGATGTCACCAGGAGTTTCATAACAACAAAAGGAAAGATTCCAGTTCCTAAATATGACAAAACATCATTGTAACATTGTTGTGTGTGTGTGCTGAATGCACTTGATTTAATGAGTTAGGAAAACTTATTTCATTTTCATGTATAATTTATTTGAATGGGACGGTGCATATTTATGAGGTAAAAACTATTTTTGACAAGTTTGACAGAGGCTTGTTAATTAAAAAGAAAAGCAAGTTGTGGTTACTTTGACAATAGGAATCTCATAACAACCAATAATTTGTTTGTGTGTTTTTGAGTTGAATTAACTTAAAAATCTGGAAACAAATAATCAAGACTTTCTGTTGCCACTTTTTTTTATGAACAAAAGGGCCATTTTAAATGCCAGGATGGAACTAAGAGAAATGAAAACTTGTTTTGCTGAACATGGACTGAATTTGATGCAAAAGTATAAATGAATTGGTCAAGTATTTTGTTCAGTGTTACACAGAAAATAAGATGCATGGATAGAGCATAACAGTAACCAGCGTGTAAAATGAGAGATACTCATTGGGGAAAGGGTTTTAAACATACTATGAATCAACGTGTAAAACAAGTTCTATTGCAACATTAGTTTAGTTTTAGTTTAGTTTAGTTTATTTATTTGTTTGAGCAGTTAACCTGCTCAAAGGGAGTGGGCCGAAGCCAAAGGCTTATAAGCGCCCACCCCAAAAATAAAAACAATAGCATATACATTTAAAAGGTAGCAAATCATAAACAAATCATAAACAAGGAACAAAGGGCAAAGTAACAACAATATAATGAGGAACAATAAACAAAAAAACCCCCCAAAAAACATGAAAACATTATATAACTGTTCTGTAAAGTCCTGATTATATTCTGATATTTATTAACACAATGCGGGTATTTGAAATGTAAATCAGTTTAGTAATGTCTACCATAAACACCCATCAGTGTTTCTCTAAAGAGCAGGAAATTCTAACATGTGTTTATTCTTTCACTTGTGAAACATTAGGACATTTGAAATTGATGTTACTGTGATTATCATTGATTGTTTTTACATAGGTCAAAAGGAACAGATCATACAAAACTGACTCTGTTATAATGTTCCCTTGCCAAACACAAACCTGGAGTAGTATTTTGCTTCATTCGGTTGTTTCATTTTTGAATACAGAAGGTGTATATCCTGGATTTTGGTGCAAAAAAGACAATATCCAGAAGCGTCCTTCATTTTTTCCAACACCCATAAACCATCACTTTATCGCGGTGCAGTCGATATGTTACCCCGTCTTTGACTAAAAACAGTGTCTTTTATTTTGTGTTTACAAGTCTTAATCCCACCCGTTGCCAGTGGCCCCCCAAAAAAAGCATGACGTGAAATGTATGTTGTAAGTTTTGGTCAAATAAACTAACCCCCAATGACACTGTGTCACATTTTTTCCTAGTCTAGAGGTAGGCCACCCCGCTCCTCACCGAGGGGTACCTGGTGACGGGCTGGGGCTGGCTGTACTGACTCTGCAAACTGTAGTGGCTGTAGTTGGCCGAGGGGTGCCGGGACAGCATGGGCTGGGGGCGCGGCTGGAACTGGGGTTGAGGCTGTGGCAGGAAAACCAGCTGCTGCGGCTGCAACTGCTGTGGCGGCGGGTAAGCGACGTAGTCCGAGTTCCTGGAGTACAGGTACCTCTCCGACCCCTCCTTCTCCGACTTGATGTTGCAGCAGGTGAAAAAGCAGCCCCCCGCGAACAGGAACGCCGACGACACCCAGCCGATGTAGAGCGCCTCGCCCAGCTCCCTCCTCTGGGCGTCGATGAGGAGCGGGTTGTAGAAATCCCGGATGATGACGTGCCCCGTCCAGGATACGGGGATGATGGTGCAGATGCAGGCGCCGAGGATCATGCTCCCCGCGATGATGAGCACCAACCGCTTGGCGCGATCGTTGTTCCGGATGCAAGACGTGCACTGGAGCCCCACCAGGCTGATGAGCAACCCGAGGCCGCCCAAGGCCAAGGCGCAACACATCAAACCTCTGGCTGCTTGCAGATCCGGCGGGAGGGCCAGCAAGGAGTCGTACACCTTGCACTGCATTCTGATATCGGCTTGTCTGTAGCAGTTCATCCACAGGCCCTCGTATCTCGTTTCAAAGACGATGATGTTCTCGCCGATGAAGGCAGTGACCCGCCACTGGGGCATCCCGGTGGAGGCGGCAGCACCGATCAGGCCGATCAAGGTCAGCAACAGGCCGACGATCTCCAAAGCCGAGTTTGCCATATCCCTGCTCCCTACTCCACCATGAAGCGAACAATGTGTGTCGGGCTCTTCCAGGAAGCAGAGAGACTGTCCACGGAGGGAGTTTGCATCCCATAGGAGGAGCGCTGGGGGCAGGTAGCAGGGAAATGGGAGGAGTGGGAAATGTTACCTGTCTCTAAGTAACCGAATCCCCAGGCTATTTCTTTTACACCTGCTCTACTGTGAGCTGTGGCTTTGTTTGTTCTCTAGGCTCAGCTTACATCCTCGACACTGTATGGATTGTGAGTTTTGAGCTATTGTCAAGCCAAAAAATCTGGTTAAACGGTGTTAAGATTTGCCCTTATAGGTTTAACTTATGTGTGACAAGCTCCTAATGACTCAAATACAAACTTAGAAGGGCGTAAACATGGAGAGAGTCGGCCTGTTTCTGACAAAGTTGCAAAAATGTTCATGTTTTTGTTTCTGAACCAGTTATACAATATGATCTGGGAGATTCCTGTTCCACCCAGTCACTTTACTGTCATTAAACGTAAGAGCCCAGAGCATTTTGGGCACATTTTGACCTATCTGCTCTAGTTGCTGGGCAAGGCAGTCTGAAAGTAAGTAATTCAAGAAATACTACAATAAAGTATCAAGACCTTTTATGTTTAAGGGCCAGTTGAGATCATACAGATTTGTAGACTAAACAATAATATTCTAAATGAAAATATCTTTTACACACAATATGTAAAATTAAATTTAAGTAAAACTAAATGAATGATATTTGGTAGGCGCAGTAAGAAATTAAAGGTACAATTACAAATAAATGGATCAGTTATTGAAATTGTGAAAAAAATTAAATTTCTTGGAATTGATGATGAAATTTGATGGAAAGGTCATATAGAACATATTGGGAATAAAATATTAAGAAACATTTCTATAATGCAGAAGTCAAAGTACCTTTTAGATCATAAATCACTTCATATTTTGTATTGTTCACTGGTATTACCTTATCTAAGCTATTGAGCTGAAATTTGGGGAAATAATTACGAAAGTTCACTGATTTCATTAACTCGTCTTCAAAAAAGAGCCATGAGAATTATCAACAAATTCGATTATTTAGATCATACCAACATACTGTTCCTGGAATCAAAAGTCATTACATTTGCTGACCTTGTAGATTATCAAACAGCCCAAATAATGTTTAGACTACAGCAGAATACTTTACCAAACAATATACAAAAACTTTTTCTCACACAACAAAATGTGTACAGCCTCAGGAGCGCTGATGACCGTAAATTTACAATACAACAATTCAAATCAACTATGAAAAGTGTGTGTGTTTCCATTACCGGTGCCAAATTATGGAATGATTTAAGCTTAGATCTAAAACAATGCTCAAGTCTGAATCGGTTTAAGAAGAAATATAGGGAAAATATTTTTTTGAAATATGAGACAAAATAATTTAAAGATTCTAAGTGATTCGTCTCATGTGTGTGCCTTCTTTTTCATTTTCAAAAAATAGATTATCTTGTTATTATTACTATTTAATTATTCTCTTTTGAGTTTGAGAAACTCTATATAGGAACAGGAAATGTATGTTATTAATTGTGTTTGGAATAGGGGGTGGGGTTAAATAAGTTTAACTTCGCCTCACTCCTTTTTGGACATGTGCATTTGAATATTTGGCTTTTTTTCAAGAGAACTGACAAGTTTGCTTTTGTCTTTTTGATTTGTAACAGCCTTTATGTCTAAAATCTTGTAAAGGTGTGTTGTGTTGCTCACATGTTCAAAATAAAGAAGAAAGAATAGAAATAGAAATGCAGCACTTTTGTTTTTGCTCCCATTTTTCATGCGCTGAACTCAATATATAAATACATGCACAATAGACAATGGGATTTAATATTGTTTACCTGACCGGAGATCGGATATTGTGTAAGTCTAGTTGCATCATGTAAAGACCACAACATACTTTCTGGGAGTCTATGATTTAAAGAAGAACCTGATATCACAGTAAATGACAAGTGCATTGTCACTCCTGATGTAGTGTTTCGCGTGTTTGACTCAGAGAGAGGATCTGAACAGCGCTTTGCTGTGGGCGCGTCTGCCCGGACGACCGGCTCGACAGGTTAAGGAGCATTTACTCTGACAACAATAGTTTCTGTGGGACCCAAACAGATAGCTGTGTTTGCTCACAACACAAATGCACCACAGTGAATCATCAATTTACATCAAGAATACAACTTTTTGCACAGAAATGTTTATTTAAATAGGAATAAGTCAAGCTACAGCTCTCACATATTGCCTCAGATTAGATCAATACAAAACGTACACATAACAGTCTTATTAAGGCTTCAATACAGTCTTATGTATTGAAGCCTTAAATGTTGATTGTATTATTATGTGGAAAATTGATCCATTCAGTGCATTCACAAAGTGTTCAGAACTCTTTGAATCATTTTCATTATGTAAGTCTGATTCGAAAATCATACTTTTTTCAAATTATTGGTGAAAAATAAAATGTTAAAAAATAAAACATGCTACATACAGGCCCCAAAATAAGTATGGTATGCCCATCCAAGGATAAAGCAAGTCATTTGACAGACTTCAGCTTAACAATAAGGGAAGTAAAGGAGAATACTTTCTGATCCATATGCGCCCAAACTAGTTAAGCAGGTAATTAGACATTCCTGTCTGACGAAAATAAACTTCTAAGACAGATATTGAGACACATTTAATACCGTGTGCGTCCACTTTTCATCAACTTTATTTCCATATTTCAAAAGTATGACAAGAAAAATGTCAATAAAAAAAGTACACTTATTTAGAGTCTGAAAAGTGCATTAATAACTCTCAAAGCCAGTCTTATACAGTCAACTTACTTTAACAGCACTTAAACATTGAAATAACATTTTAAAATCGTGGCAGTCACACAGTGAAACATGGCCCCCTTTTGAGAAAAAAAAAGGCCATTTCAGCATGCATGTTTTTGTTTTTTTTAGTCTTTTCACACACATTTCAAACAAAGAGTCCATTATAGTCCCTGGAATGGTTTGACCCGAGTTAGTACCGGGTCGGGGTGTAGGCCACAGTTCCTGGCGGTGGTGCGGAGTAGGCGGGTTGGTAGGTATAACTCGGCGCGTACCCAGGCTGGTACCCCGGTTGGTAGGTGTACGGCTGGTATGTATATTCAGGAGGTTGCCCCTGCGCGTACTTGAGCGCCTCCGCCTCCTGTGTGCGTGGTGCGTGCCGACAGAGCAGGATGACCCCGGCGCTGAAGAGCAAAGCCCCGGTCACCCACCCGATGTAGAGCGCCTCGCCCAGCTCCCTGCGCTGCGCGTCGATCAGCAGAGGGTTGTAGAAATCCCGAATGATGACGTGGCCGGTCCAGGAAACGGGGATCAAGGTCGTGACGGAGCCCAGCAGGAACAGGCAGCCTCCGGCCACCAGGACGATGTGCTTGGTGCGCGCGCGGTGGTCCACGGCCGTGGTGCACTTCATCCCGACGGCGGAGGTGATCAACGCGAAGGTGGTCAACGCTACCGAGGCGCACATGAGGCCTCTGGCGGCCTGCAGATCCGGAGGGAGAAACAGCAGAGAATCGTACACCTTGCATTGCATTCTGATGTTCGCCTGACGGTAGCAGTTCATCCACAGGCCCTCCCATCGCGTTTCCATGACGATGATGTTTTCCTCGATAAACGCGGTGACCTTCCACATGGGCAGCCCGGTAACAGCCGCGACGCCGATGAGGCCGATGAAGCCGATGACCAAGGCGACCACCTCACAGCAGACGGCCGAGCGGTGGTTTCTCTTTTCCTTCAGTCTCTTCTGTTCGTCAATTGAATCCTGGTAGTATTCTCCATAGTCCGTCCGGGGCGGTTGCTTGTCGTAGTACGTCCCCACATAGGTCTGCGGCGGCTTGGTGTAGCCGCTGTAGCCACTGTAAGCCGTGTAGGCAGAGGCCATGGCAGAAAAGGTAAAAAAAGGGACAAACACAGGGAGCGAGACGAGGCAGCCCTGACACGTCCCGAGAAAAGAATGAATCTGAGCAGCAGTCAAGCCAGTCAGGGAACTTATACACCGAAGAAATATGTTAATGTGAAGCAATGCCGCCTGACTGGTCCAGCAGCCCGAGAGTCGTCAGGTCAAAAGGGATGCGCCACAGAGAAAGGCATTGCTTCTACATGCTAATGGAGCTAACAACATGTGCTGCTGTGATTCTAGAGCAAAACAGATCCAATTGTAGATTCAATCAAAAATAATCAAGAAGCTAAAATACATGATACTTTACAAAGATAGGATTTAGAGTAGAGTTAGAACTTGTGATCCTTTTTTAAATAATGTATTAAAGGGATATTTCAGGATTTTTGACATAGGGCCTCATTTCCTAGTTATCCAGAGTGTTGTTGATGTCTGGAGATATTTTTTTCTTAAATTCATGCAGTTCTTATATTTGAAGAGCTTAGTGGCGCTAGGCTAGGGCAAGGCTAAAGCATTTCTATGGTATCAGTTAGCCTGCATTAAAAACAGTCTGACCCACTCCACAGTGCACCTGAGGTAAATCACTTATAACGCCAGACTAACCATATAAATGTCTGTGTCGATAGAATAATTTTTGAAATATAACTGACCTTGTATCACATGAATTACCGCATCTTGAGGGACTATTTTCTCGCGGATCACTCCGCCGCTGCGTTAGCTTACAGCCATGAAGCTGATGCTGCTCAAATATAAGTTATTTTAAATGCAAAATAGTTAAAATTATTCTATCGACACATTTATATGGTTAGTCTGGTGTTATAAGTGATTTACCTCATGTGCACTGTGGAGTGGGTCAGACTGTTTTTAATGCAGGCTAACTGATACCATAGAAATGCTTTAGCCTTGCCCTAGCCTAGCGCCACTAGACTCTTCAAATATAAGAACTGCATGAATTTAAGAAAAAAATATCTCCAGACATCAACAACACTCTGGATAACTAGGAAATGAGACCCAATGTCAAAAATCCCGAAATATCCCTTTAAGAATGTAAGACCAAAAGATTAAAGCAAAGTAACTACTAAACATCAGATTAAAATACCTTACGCCCAGTGTTATCAAAAGCAGTTTTATCATCAAAACCTTTTTGTATCGCTATACACAATGAATGAGCACATCAACGATTAATATTTGTTGACATACTATTTACTATTAACATGCGACCATTTTATAACATCTGATTGCCCAGAATTTTACATTTAGCAAAGATTTCCTCACGCAATGCTTTGTAGAACCCCCCCCCCATCTAATAATGTAGGCCGATTGAAAATATAGATATAGAAATACACATATTTATTTATTGTATTTCTCTTTCTTTATAGAGGAAAAGCACAATGAGAGGACGAGACTCTTTTTCATAATCGATCTGCTGTGATACCAGAGCATAACAATAAAACATTTACAAGAAACTGCTTTTACAATTCAGTCTAACCCCCACCGTAACCGAATGCATTTTCCACAGTTTGGCTTTACCCAAAACTAAAAGCTTCTTCCAGCCTACAGGCCAGTGTCATTTGAAAGCTAAGGCCTACAAAACTGATCTAAATGGATATTTTATTTTTCTCGTGTTGTTGATGCATTTTTCATCCTCCTTTATGTCTTGTTTTTGGTGCTATTTTGACACTCTTTCAAGAAGCTTTTAGATTTGTAGAAAATGCACTCTGTTGAGGTGTTTAAAACATTTTCTTTGCTTCATATTGACTTGTAAAGTATTTGATCATATAATGTTTGTATACAAGTTTATGGTCTTGTTTTCTGTTTTTAATTGCACGGGATTTCTACGTTTTTCAAGTACTGTCTATGAAAGCGGAAGATCCAGGAAGACTAGTTTCCATATTTGGTCTAACGCAAACAGTCCTGTGAGATACTGCTCCGCTTGACTTCCTGTTTCCGTATTACGCCTCGGGCAGTGGCCATGTTGTTTCTGGGAGGCGTTGTTAAAGCGACAGAGTGAAACAGGTCAGTGATACAAACCAGGAAATATAAAGAGTGTCCTGACAGTGGGCCCTGCGATCCTCTTCTTTTTTTTGTGGGAGCGTAACATCCTGAATGTATAGAATACGGTAGACTTTTTTGATACATTGAACAATAGGCTGTGTAATTTAATGTTCAATTCAAAGCCATTACGAAAAGTACATTCAAAACTATATAAATATTTATTCAAGTCAATTGGATCACCTTTGATTTGTAAATGTATCTTATAATAGAAACACTGCTGTCATTATATTATATTATATCACAAACAGCTAAATTCACTGAAATGCCATTTGCTCCATGTTGTTTTCGTTTTATGTGCTGCGTAACTCATTACAATTATTGCTGATGCACAATAAGATCAATATTTTACTTGATACAAGAGAAATGTATTTAAAAGAAGAATATGTAAAAAAAAAAAACTTGAACAAATAAACAGTTAGCAGGACCTAAGTGAGGCGACATTAGTAACTACATTAAGAAGATTATAGTTAAAACCAAAGCCTCTTGCAGCTTTTCACTATATACATTGAATAAATATGTCAAAATTAGGATGCAGTCAGTAAATTTAATCCCGTTTGCAATTCCATTTGGGATACGTAAATGATGAATGCGTAAAAGACAACAATAACACAATTATTAATTCATTCAAAACAAAATGAACAAGACATCTTTCACAGCCAGCCAACGCGGTCCATTACACGACTTGTGACTTTTGTCGTGCCTGAGCAGTCGTCCTGTCTGCTGTATGAAAGGCAAGTGGGGCAGAGGTGTGGAGGAGAAACCGGAGAGGCTTTGGTTTCACAGTAAGTTAGAGCCGCTCTGTGCTGCTGTGTGCCAGTCGTTCACACCTCCAGCTCCTCTGGCCTCACAGCGACCTGTACCGGCCACAATCCTCAGAATCAATAATGGAGGAGAGCTGTTGGTGGTTTGGGGTTTACATATATCCATACCTGGGTCAAAGATATAGCCAATATTACAGGGAATGGGGCCAGTTTGCTCCCCAAATACATAAACTTACATCTAAAAACAAAGAAATTGAATCTCTCTGTTTAGGTTTGCAGTCAGTGGCTTTGTCAGAATGCATTACAGATTGTTTTCCAATTCATTGACAGTATTGACAGTATCCCTTAAAGGGGGGGTATTATGTAAAATCGACTTTTTCAAGCTTTATATCATGTTATTATGTCATTCCCTCATTAAACACATGCCTGGAGTGTTGCCTTGGCTCATTCACATATTTTTGAGTAATCAGTAAAAACTTAGACGGCAGCCATTTTAGGTGTAGCTATGCCTCAGTCCTCCTAGGAACGCCCCCACCTCCTGGAGACGCCTCTGGACCTTTTGTCCCCAGCCAAGCCACCAACCACTGCTCCTCAGCTCAGCAGAGCCCCCTCCCCGCACAGTAGTGTTGTTTAGATGCCACAGCAGTGTGCTGAAGGGGGCGTGTCGGAAAGCTTCTTAAAGAGACAGAGGCCTATTTCAAGACGTTCAGTACAGCCATTTTGAGAGAGCAATTTTATTCAAGGCAGTTATTTTAATTTACTGCATATACAGACCAACAGAAGGTTACGTCATCATTGTAGTATGCTATAGACTGGTGCTATGTGATTGAAAAAAGCATAATACCCCCTCTTTAAATGATTGTGCATTCAAAATTTAATGTTAGACAATTTGTTTTATTGATTATGAAGCAATACATTTACAAAATCACATCAGTGCATATTTGTTTTTACAGTCAGTGGTATAAAAAAAAATCAGGTTTAAGGTACTTTTAATTACATTCTTCAAACACATTACAATGAAGCAGACATTTTAGGAGAAACTTTAACAAAACAAAATATTGATTTAAAAAGTGCTTCTAGCCCCTTTGAGAAGAGTGGCCGATACTTTGAAAAGAAAAAAAAAATCGGGTTCTGAGGAAAATAGTTGGTGACCATTGCCATGAACACAAAAGTACAGCAACAGACAAAACCAAAAATTAATTATTTTCAAATCACAATGCCAAAGAAAGCGGCTGTTGCGCATTGATTAAAGTATATACCATTCAAATATAGGGAGTACTTCAACTTGTTGTTAAGTAATTGCTTTGAAACCGGATGGAAATGGCAAAATAGCTAAACATGTAATAACTTGGTAATAAAGGCAATAAAACAGGACACTAAATTATTAAGTGGACAATGATTAATCCGATCCCTAATCCAGCCAACAGTCAGAGCACATTGTCAGCATTGTCTTGGTAATAATATGGAAACAGGCAGAGGTGTGTGTAGCCAAAATATTTACTTAAGTAAGAGTAATGTTACTTGTAATGTTAAATGTTGGGACCCATATAGTAAATAGTAAAGGTAAAAAGTACTTGGAGAAAATGTTACTTGAGTACTGTGAGTGACATGAAGTCTGATTTATGTTTCAATTGTGACAAAAATATGAGAAACAAAACTTGTACTGATGTTAAATTCCTCAATACCATAATAAAAATGTATTATAAATATATTTCTGAAGAAAAGGGCCACGAAACATGAACTTCATACATGAAGCTTTTGCAACTTTAAAATGTACTCACAGTGGCACATCTAACATATTTCTACTAAGATTAAAGATACTTCATGACAATATTAGTAGTAGTAGTAAAATGTACTGAATGACATAACTACAGTGTCTTCAAAAAGTTAATCAAGTACTAACGTCACTTTATTGGTTCAGAGCTTTCATTATTTCTTTATCAATTATTAACATGTTATTACCATATTAATACTGTGCTTTTAAGTAATGTACAACCAAGTCCACCATCAACTATAGATACTCACGGCAATGAGTCATACAGGGGGCGTGGCCTAGCTGAGGGGAAAGGAAGTTTGTTATGGGAGTCACCATTTTTATTTTATTTTTCTGCCGGAAATTCCACAGTTACCATGGAGATCCGCCATCTTTGCAGCTGTTAGCCTACATTTCCATAGACTAACATTAGCTAAAAGCAGCATAAAAAGTGGAGAAAAAAGACGTGGAAAAACTCCGTTAGCTGCTGAGTCACTGCTAAGTAAATACACTGTGGTGTCTAAGTGTTTTAATGTGAACAATAACTCCAGTATTTTGACTTTTGAAATCTCCATTAGTTTACAATTGCTGCTAATCCCATAATGCTTAGCGATATGACATCACATTCCCAAACGCATATTTAGCACACACAAATAAAGTCAAGTCTAAATAAGCTCCATGTGAATGTCTTGTCTCATTCTGGTATCAAAAAATGAAGCCGATGTGAAAAACTTGAAGCTAGAGCTGGGCGATTTCCCCCCCCCCAAAAAATCTGCGATTTTTTAATTAAAAAAAACTCGATTTACGATTCGATTTGTTTCCCCCCATTTAAAACATAATAACTGCGAACTATAAATATATTTAAAAAAATATATATTTATTGTATTTAATTAAAGTGAACCAACATAAACAAAATTGCAAAGGCAAACCATTTCTCTAACTAAAAAGTCACTATGCAGTGTGCAACGAAGATTGTTAAACATCCAAATTATTTATACTGTATATGGATTAAGCTAATTAAACAACAAAAATCCTGAGGTAACTGAGGCACATTTGTGCAGCAGGACCTTATTCCTCTAAGCAGAGGGCTAAAAATAAAATAAATATCTAACAAAAAATAAAAAATAAATCTAAAAAAAATAAAATAAAATAAAATGATTTTTTGTGTGGAAAATATGAAATCAAATCGATTTTTCTCCCCAGCCCTACTTGAAGCTAACGTTAGCATCACGGTTATTCTATTTATGTATTTACGAGCTGTAATTAGCATTTGTTAGTAGTTTTGGAGTAATGGGTGAAAGAGTTATTTTCTCTCTCTCTCTCTCTCTCTCTCTCTCTCTCCCCTCGCCGCTTGTAACTCCGGGGGTAAGCTCAGCAAAGAGTCGTAAACTTTGCACTGCATCAGGTCGATCTGTTTGATGCAGTTCATCCACAGCCCCTCCCACTGGTTCTCCATCACGATGAGGTTGGCGCCGATGAACGCAGAGACCCGCCACAGTGGGATCACGGTGATGGCGATGGTGCCGATGATGCCCAGGCCGCCCAGGGCCAGAGCCAGGATCTCCAGCTTGGCTCTCATGGCTGCAGAGGGAGAGAGGAGTGTGGTCGATTTGAAGGAGCGTCGTGTTCGCTCAGGCCACTCGTCAAAGATTATATCGTCGATGCTCTGCCGCCGTACTGGTTTCAGGCGCCTTTCTATGTGGAGTTTGCATGTTCTCCCCGTGTCTGTGTAGGTTTCCTCTGGGTACTCCGGTTTCCCCTACCACTAAAAACATGTACAATAGGCCAGGATGAATGATGTGTGTGAGTGAATGGTGGTGGTCAGAGGGACCATTGGCACAGTCGTGACAGCGCTTCTGTCGGTCTCCCCCGACTCCCCCAGGGGAAACTGAAGTGTAGATTACCATCACCGAGTATGGAGGGAATGTACAATTGTCTCATGTAAAGCGCTTTGTGACTATGTCTGTGAAAGGCGTTATATAAATAAAGATCTTCTTCTTCTCTGTTTGTTTTGTCCTCCTTCAGTGCATTGAATATGCAGTGGTTTGTGAAGACAGACTGTAATTATGAAGCATTTTTATCAATTGTGAGCTTGCAGGTTAGTTTTGTAAGCATTACTGCATTACTGTTACACCTTCACTGCTCGGGACCAAACCAAAAGTGGTTTGGCCAAATAGATACTAATTAACAATGCAATGACAACAAAAAAGCTTGAGCTCTGCTGCTACACATAACACAAACACACATAAAATTTTTCATAACTAAATATTCAATGGGTTTTCAGTATTCTTGATCAAAGCAGCTTTTGGAGCAGCTCCCCGAACGACTCAAGCCGGAGCGATCCCAGACATATGGCATATTTATATCAATCTGGCTCTTGCCTGGTTAGTAACTACATTGTGATAAAATAGTCTGCTCCATAATGATAAAAAAAGAAAGAAAGAAAGAAAATCCCCACCTCAGTGTCCCACGACCCACCAGGGGGTCCTCATTGATCAGGGGTAAGCAAGTTTCATTGGTGGAGGGACAATTTACAACATCGTCGAAATGCCAAGCGTCAAACCTCCCAATTGTGGCCGAAGTATCCACGTTCCACAACTGCCTGCATAGTACATCACAAATGGTGTTTGACATTTAAAAGAAATTGACAGTATTTTTCACATGTTTAGCATATGTTAGCAGGTATTTGGTTGCTGATTTTAGCAATAATACTTCTCATAATCATCCAGGGGACCAGTGGCTTTATGCTGGAGGGCCGGATTTGACCCATGGGCCTGACGTTGCCTACCCCTATCATAGGGGGTCCTATAGGTTGAACTTCTCTGAAACCAGACTTCATTAGTATTAATGCTAAGGTGTAAAATATGCACAACGGTTAACGATGGTGTAGGAGGACTAGATCTGTTTAGATAGTTCCATGTTAGCAGCACTTGATTCTTCTTACCTTTTTATTAAGACATTTGTGTTGTCATTCACTGCAGCTGTGAAACTGTTGCTCAGGGTGGCGTGATGGGCCCCTGTTTGACAAGTTTGAAACCTTTAGGTGTCCCTTTTTCACTATGTAGCATGACATGATGGTTTATAAAGTGAATCCCAGATGTATGTGTGAAATTGTGAAATGAAATAACTAAACCACTTTACTTGTACTTGTTTAAAAGGGGCAGATTTGCACATCTAACTGCACTGATAGTTGAGTTCACTGAGGTGTAATCGGAGCTCGTGTGCCACTAACTTCACAGCACGTGCTTCAGCTTTAGAAACAGCTTTTCACTTTAAATGCACCAGCAATCGACGAGTTCACTTGAACAAGTTTACAGAGTATTGTGTAAATGTCAATCAGGTCCTACAGCAGCGGGTATAGTAGCCTTGGGGGTTTGTTTCCTCTTTGCCTAAGCCACTCCTGTATTCAAAGTCTCCTGATGCGTGAAGTGAGAGACAGTCGGTGATAGGCCACGGAGCAGGAACAGAAACTGAAAAACCAGTCAGACCGGATCGAGCATGATACTGTCGTCACATCCTCGCTGCTTCAAATGTAAACACACTTCCATTCCCCCATCAGAGACAATCACCTGCCTCACTCGACCACAAGCTTAACCTATTGAAGGAAACAGCTTGGTCACAGCACCTCAGTAATGCAATCATTTAACAGAATAATGATGAATATGATTGCAAAACAGCTATAAAGATACTGTATGAACACAAAATAGATGTAGATAAAGATTAATAAGGTACTTTTTTATATGTATTTTTGTTCGTAGGTAAATGTTGTTTGGTTGTAGCTGGCATCACAAAGCAGCAGAAAAGACACATTTCTAGTGATTAAATAATTGCCATACTAGAACATGAGGATTGTTTCTACATTGAAAAGTAATGTCCATTTGTCCAATAGTTAAAAATGTGGGATTTTGGCCTGATCTTTCAATACATGTCCGTGTGTTAAACAGTATTCAGGCAGAGAGTTGTTTTGATGGAGCACAACAGGACTATCCACTCCCCCTGCTGGATGGGATTGCAACTGCAAGCTGAGGGTTGGGTGAGAAGTTGACATTTTATTATATGCTACAAAAGGTTAAGCTCTGGGCTATTCAGACACAAGTCAATAAAATATTACCATTATAAGCAAGATTGATTATACATTTATATAATTCTTTCAATATATCTTTTATAGGGTGACCTCCTCCTCTAAGTCGTGGGACAGACTTGAGAAAACTTAGACCAGGGTTGTCCAAACTTCTCTCATCGAGGGTTGAGGGGGGTAGATCGGTGGTGAGTGCAGTCAAATATTCAACCGGGTTTGTTTAAGAGAGGTTTAATTGTTTGGAAGGTCTTCACTGCTGACGGACCCTTTCATCAGAAAACCTACAAAACAATTGATCCTGGAGCGTTGTAGAGACCACATGATGGAAAGTAAAGGCGTCAGGCTGACCACTCACACGGCCACTGGGTCACTATGAGGTCAAATAGGCACAAATATCAACTTTTTCCCCCCACATACAAAGTTATTATTATTATTAGTTTATTTGATATGATGGCTCTGGTGGAGGGTCTGCAGGAGTCCTGACGCCGAATAATGAGAGCGGAAAACAGCGGCGACACATGACTGTTCAAACATTTAAAGACCAATTTCAGAATACTAAAATGTATAAAGTTTTCGAAAGTAAAAAGATTATGTCTATGGATGATGTCACAGTGATGCCATCTCATAGGTTTTCTGTCAAATACCTTGACTGCCTGTTTGTACAATGAAACAACCGGCTTGAGTGTGGACGGGGAGGTTTGTGACCAGGATGTGACGCAGTAGGACAGATGTGAAAAAATCATGGCATGCATGTATAACAGGGCGGCCTGATAGGACAGATCCCTCCTGATAAAACGTAATTCAAGTTGGATTTGACCTTCTTACACACATTTTTGACTTGACTTTGAAATTTAAGGTTGTTGTCAAGAATAATTCCAAGATATTTGGTCTCTTTTGCTTCTTGTATAATTTCATTGTTTATGCTTACTTCAAAGGTGCTGTTAGAAGGTCTTGTTTTAATTGAGAAACAGACAGAGACGGTTTTCTTAACGTTTAAGGTTAGGTGAGACAACTCGAGCCATTTAGAGATGTGTACTAGGGCAAGTGTCAACTGCTGCGCTGCCAGAGCTGCAGTTTTAGCAGACAGATGAATTACTGTATCATCTGCGTACAGCTGGCAGTTGACACCTTGGCAGCTATCAGGGAGGTCATTGATGTACATTGTGAACAACAATGGCCCCAGTACTGATCCTTGAGGAACTCCCATGTTGTTAGGGAAGAGAGCTGACATCACCCCACATACAAAGTTGCATAATGCACCTTTAAAGCAGCACTAAGTAACGTGTTTACCTTAATAAATCCTTTCCGTAGTCCCTCTGAGGGTAATCCAAGTGTTAATGGGATGATTGGAGGGTCTTTCATCTCCCCCTGGTGTCTCTGGCCAGAAAACCATGCTTGCAACTTTCTGCCACCGGCGCGGAGCAACCAATACACACTAATAGAATCACGAAGAAGAAGCTAACAGGCTAACAGGCAAAGCTAACTGCGGGCTAACGCCACTTTAAACAGTATTTACAGCCAAGTTTGAGTGAAAAAATTATTTCCATTGTATAACTGGATGTACAACACCCCTCTCTCCCTTCACCTTTTCTGTCAGAGTAGTATTTACTCTCCAAGACATTTAATAAGTGAAACAATCGTAACTTGCTATGACACCTGCAGTTGCGCTTATGGCCTTTAGGGGCAAGAGTTACTTAGTACTGCTTTAATGCAAAAAGCGTGGGTATAATGCAGTATTAAGGGGGTCATTTATCAAGCATTTTCTCATGTGCAAAATGAATAGCATGTGCAAAAGTGGATCAGCAACAGAGTAATTTACGCATTTTTGGAGCCCCAATACTGTAATACACAGCATTTCAAATTATGAATTAGGTGCAATATGCCCACAAATCGCTATAAGCTATTTTCCAGTTTGCACTCGCTATTTAGCACCAGTCACAATACATGACCCCCAAAGTCATTATCTGTTAATTCACCTTTATAGTACAAGTTACTGCAGCATTGAAGGTCTAAATGGCTGTGCAGCACAACCACCCTAATCTTCAGTCGTGGAATTTTCTTTCAGTAAAAAGTTTGCTTTTTTGGCCTTTCTTGTGAAGTAGCAGAAATGAAACTACAGCCTCAGACAGAAGGCACTAAAGCAGAGTCTATCACATACTCATTTGTCACGGCAGACCTGTCTTACACTTAAAAATGAAGTGTCAGCAAAACAAAGAGTCATGGAGAAAGAACAAGCTCAACTCTTTCCCGCTGCAGCTCAGTAAACAGTCTGTGCACTGTAGCTGAGACACTGACGGCAGAGTTGACAACACTCACACATGAGACAATTATTTTCTATTTCACCTTTTTTGAGGCTTAGGGAAAGTTAAAGGGATATTTCAGGATTTTTGACATAGGGCCTCATTTCCTAGTTATCCAGAGTGTTGTTGATGTCTGGAGATATTTTTTTCTTAAATTCATGCAGTTCTTATATTTGAAGAGCTTAGTGGCGCTAGGCTAGGGCAAGGCTAAAGCATTTCTATGGTAACAGTTAGCCTGCATTAAAAACAGTCTGACCCACTCCACAGTGCACCTGAGGTAAATCACTTATAACGCCAGACTAACCATATAAATGTCTGTGTTAACAGAATAATTTTGAAATATAACGATAACATTGTATCACATGAATTACCGCATTTTGAGGGACTATTTTCTCGCAGATCACTCCGCCGCTGCGTTAGCTTACAGCCACGAAGCTGATGCTGCTCAAATATAAGTTATTTTAAATGCAAAATTCTATCGACACAGACATTTAAATGGTTAGTCTGACGTTATAAGTGATTTACCTCAGGTGCACTGTGGAGTGGGTCAGACTGTTTTTAATGCAGGCTAACTGATACCATACCATGCTTTAGCCTTGCCCTAGCCTAGCACCACTAGACTCTTCAAATATAAGAACTGCATGAATTTAAGAAAAAAATATCTCCTGACATCAACAACACTCTGGATAACTAGGAAATACTGTAAGGCCCTATGTCAAAAATCCTGAAATATCCCTTTAAAGTAAAGGGACTACTGGTATTGCATTGTTTGTTTTGTTTCAACCTGTTACTTTCCATAGATAAAAAATTACAGCAGTGCATCTGATTACATAAATCAATGGATGTAGACCACAGGTGGAACAGAAGAACCTGGTGGAGCTGCATCCATCCTAACATGTAAACAACATGGTCACAGTTTTTACCTCTTTTATTGACAAAAAGAGGAGGATGTTTAAAAATGGAGGAGATTTCAGGGTCTGATTTTAGAATATGCCAGTGTTGCAAAAACACTTTTTTAATGGCAGGTGTGTGAGCAGAATATTGAGTTATACATGTTACAGAAAAATGTTTTTGCCTCTTTATGCTCTTTTTTAATACTTCAGAACGGGTCTTGTTAAGTGCCCGTAAATATGCATCATCTATCCAGTTTTTGGGATGCCCTCGTTGCTCAAACCTCATTTTCATGTCTGTTGCTTGATTAATAAAATCTTCCGTTGAGTTGCAAACTCTCCTTAACCGCTCTTCTTTAGTAAGATTGGGTGACGTGAATCTGGGCTTGTCAGCCAACTGCATAATGTCATTTTCAACAATTCTGCAAAAAGTGTTTATTGATGCATTCAATGAGATCGGACAGAAAGTACTTTTGGACCTGAAAGGTGTAGCGATAGGCCTTGGTTCATGTTTTGAGAAAAAATGACGTAATTTGATCTGCCTAAAACATTTGAACAGGTCTACTTTCAAACCAAAAACATTTACATTGTTCTGAGGAACGAATGACAGACCTTTTTTTAGGAGAGACTTCTGGTTGTCCGAAAGTTCTTTTGAGGAAATATTAATTACCGTGTCCTCGATTTGCTGCGTGTCCACGGTCGTTGCGCGCCGCTTTGCTGAGCGCTTCCCTCTCCGGCATTTCTTCTTCCTTTTTGTGGTCTCAAAAAGGAAGAAGAAATGCCGGAGAGTAATTAATATTTCCTCAAAAGTAGAGATGTTTTGGTCCGTGCCAACTTCCATTCTAAACCTAAATCAGCCTCACAAACATTGTTACGCCCTTTGCCCAATGGCAACTATCGTTGTGGTAACTGTGCCCAATGTAACAATACAGTCAAAATAAATCATTTTGTACATCCTCACACCGGAAAAAAATATTCAATTAAAAGTGTGATCACATGTTCATCAACCCATGTCATTTACATGCTATGATGCCCTTGTGGTTTAGCTTATGTAGGCAAAACCACAAGAAAACTTAAACAACGCATTAGCGAGCACACGAGCTCCATCAGGAGGAATGATCGGGATTACCCAGTTGCTATACATTTTAATGATAACAATCATGATGTCTGTTCCCTGAGATTCTATGGCATTGAACATGTCCCCCTCCACTCAGAGGGGGAGATCATGATAAACTCCTCAAGCAAAGAGAGTCTTATTGGATCCACACTTTACAAACGTTGGCTCCTAAAGGCCTCAACGATGAATTTAACTTGAGCATTTTTTTGTAACCTGACTATACTGGTCTTGTATTGTGTACTGTGACCATGTTGTTTACATGTTAGGATGGATGCAGCTCCACCAGGTTCTTCTGTTCCACCTGTGGTCTACATCCATTGATTTATGTAATCAGATGCACTGCTGTGTATAATGTATATATTTTATCTACATTTTCTAATGCCTGTTTGTTATGTATTAAGGGGTTGATCTTTTTTGGCACAGTGTCCCTTTAAGAGGGGCACCCTTGGGTGCCAGTCACACCCTACTTAAGACTGGTCACCTGGAGCTCTTCAGCAATTTGCCTGATGAAGGTCTCAGGACCGAAACGTTGACCATATCCTAATAAACTATATTTGCAAGGTTGGCAGTGTGCGGGAAGTCATTTTTTATCTATGTACACTGGGATTTTCCCTCATCTCCAACGCACTTGCCTCAAGTAATTGATGTGCGAAGTTTCTCTTCTAACCTGTTACTTTCCGCCGTCCCCGATCAGGGATTAGGATTATGATTAGGGTTAGGAACAAACTCACACAAATCTAACACATTTTTAAGAAACAAGAAAATCTTGGCTTTCAAATGAGGCATCACCGTGGCATATAGGCTGTGAGCTCTGCAGTCAATATGCTTTGAGATTTGGATATGCATAATTGCTAATCGGGCAATACAAAACAATACAAGTCGAACCCATTTACAATTGATTGATCGAGTGAATTCATTCATGTATTCTCATTTTCCTTTGCACGATGCTAAACACTCCGCCGATTATGTAACCATGCCCGAGTTTGGACGTTGCAGAAAGTTGGTGTGTTAGTTACAGTGAGAGGTGCACACAGACAGGCACAGTGTGGTGATCTCTGGTGGCACAGATGGCACACACTACACACACACTACACTCCCACTCACTGGAGGATCACAGGTTCACTCCCGCTGCCGAGTGCTCTGTGCCAACCAGCCTTTGTACGAGACGATTCACATACTCTGTACAAAACCGACCAACCTTTCATTCATTTAGCTCCGCATGGAAAGTAAAGACTAAGACGATTCAACTTTCAAATGTACTTAAAGAGAAAACGTAAAAGTATTTGACAGATGCAGGTCTTAGATGTCCCTATTTAAAATGTAACTGAGTAAAAAGCCCACACACCTGCTCTGAAATGAAGGGAAGTAAGGTGTTCTTTTTAACCCTAGAAAACTATCGCTTAAATTCACAACACCATCATTAACGCCGGGTGATTTTTACCCGAGATAATAAACCCGATAAAAAGTACTCGTCATCAAAATCTATCAAAACATGACAATACATTTGAGTAGTGTTCTTTTAAAACTGTATCATGTCTAATAAAATGAAAGAAAAGCATCATGAGAGGACCATATAAGAAGCCCCTTATGAGAGACAAACAGGTCTGATTCATCGTGAGGCCGTCCTTCCATGGACCCACCATCTGCAGGAGGAGCCATAGGGGCTGGTGCTGGTGTGATTTGGGCAGATCCAACAGCTGCTCCCACGACCTGGCAACGGACAAGTGGAAGAAGATGGATGGATGGATGGATGGATGGATGGATGGAGGGGACCATATAAAAATGCTCCAAAATTACTGGAAAATTAGGAATTTGGGAACAAAAAATTCCTAAAAATTAAATTATGAAGATCGAAACTTTTTGGTCCACCCATTCCTGGGATATGTGAGACTTCTCTGGTGAAGGCTCAGTGTCCTTGCCACACAAACAGCCGCAGGAGAGAGAAACAAAATATGTCATATTTTGAATGGGTAAAAATGACCAGCTGACTAAAATAACTATGTGTTACTCACTTGCTGGGACGCTAGAGACACCAACTCTGCGACAGGAGCAAAGCTGTAGTTGAAGTAGGCAAAGTAAATGTCACATTCCTGAATGTCAACCTTGAAAGGGAACAAGATTGCCTGATTAAATACACTAACCCTCACCTACCTTCTATCACTATTGCAAACATGTGCCTGTAGGAAAAACTGTGTTTTGGATTAGGAAAACACCCATGCCATCAAAGATGTCAAAGACAATGCTCCACAGAGCCCCATGACACTCAGATAAACGCAGCATCATGAACATCACATAAATGTATTTGCAACAGTGTTCTAGGGTTAAAATCTACGTTGTAAAATTGATGCAACAACAATGTAGTTTGGTTTTGAGGAATGCCATGTTACGCAATGGCTCTTTCTGCTAAACTTTTCCCGCATGTCACTCTGCCGTGGACACAGTCTGTCGCTCTCACTTTCTCATAACCGTCGTGGTGTGGCACGTTTCAAGATGTGTGCCAGGACCCTTACACAAGACTGCAAGAATGAGGGGAGCTACGGCATTTCTATTAACCAAAACTTAATAGAGATGCCATTGTTTCTGCAGTCAGTCTCAGTACGGTGTAATGGACAGGTCTGCACCATCCGAAGGGAAAAACAGGTCATTGTCTTTAGTTTGGACTTGTGTGACTATTTTGTGTGACTTATTACTGGAGTAGAAGTATTAATTTGCTTTAAGCCGAGGTTTAGTTCCAAATGTATTTTGAACCACATTAGTAAAAGCCTTATTTGTTTATTTCAACAGGGACAATGTGCAAAAACATTAAAGATCCTTTGCACCAGATTTAGCTTATGCTAGTTTCCATCTGCAGTCCTTGAGCAGACGGGTTAACTAAAATGTACAATATAAAATGTATTTAACCATTTAAAATACAATCATCTCTGTATCAATATCACTTTATCAACCACCTGCACTATGACTTTAAACTTGATATTTGTATGATTTTCCTTTTATTATTCATTTGTGTAGATTTGCCCTTTAAAAGGTGCCTTATGCAACTTTTTATGAAGAAAAAAGTTATTTGTGCGCATTGTAGTGACCCAGTGGCTGTATGAGTGGTCAGCATGGCGCCTTTACTTTCCATCACGGTGGTCTCTACAACGCTCCACGATCAATGGTTGTGTAGGTTTTCTGGTGAGAGGGTCCATCAGCAGTTAAAACCTACATAACAATTGATCCTGGAGCGTTGTAGAGTTCACCGTGATGGAAAGTAAAGGCACCATGCTGACCACTCATACAGCCACTGGGTCACTACAAGGTCAAATACGCACACATATCAACTTTTTTCTTCATAAAAAGTTTCATAATGCACCTTTAAAGCTTTCTATTCATTGTATACAAGATACCACTTGTTACTATTACTTGACAGCACATTTTCCTGTCCATTTTGCACCTCCTGAGTGTTTAAGAGCTGATGTAACAAGTGAATTTCTCCATTGTGAGATCAAGTCTTATCTTATTTATTCTTTCAACCATTTGCCCGTTACAACCAATCAGTCCACACAGAATCAATAATCAACAGTTCTTAAAATTAACCCCCTATAATCAACACAAGATCTTAGAAATTATGTGATGAATATATAGTTATGTGTAATTTATGTGATATGTAAAGGCCTGGACCGTTAAACGATACCAGTATAGTATCGGGAAAAAAATGTTTAGGTACTTTTATTTTTAGTATCGAAAAAATTTGAAAGCAGGTACCGAAAAAAAAATCTCTCTTTATATCCAGCTTTTGATGCTGTTGGTCCAGGGACAGCATTAAAGGGATACTTCGGGATTTTTGACATAGGGCCTCATTTCCTAGTTATCCAGAGTGTTGTTGATGTCTGGAGATATTTTTTTCTTAAATTCATGCAGTTCTTATATTTGAAGAGTCTAGTGGTGCTAGGGCAAGGCTAAAGCAGTTCTATGGTAAACGCTAGCCCGCATTAAAAACAGTCTGACTCACTCCACAGTGCACCTGAGGTAAATCACATATAACACCACATTAACCATATAAATGTCTGTGTTAATAGAATAATTTTTTAAATAAAACTGACCTTGTATCACATGAATTACCGCATTTTGAGGGACTATTTTCTCGCAGATCACTCCGCCGCTGCCTTAGCTTACAGCCACGAAGCTGATGCCGCTCAAATATAAGTTATTTTAAACGCAAAATGGTTAAAATTAACCTATCGACACAGACATTTATATGGTTAGTCTGGCGTTATAAGTGATTTACCTCAGGTGCACTGTGGAGTGCGCCAGACTGTTTTTTAATGCGGGCTAGCGTTTACCATAGAAATGCTTTAGCCTTGCTCTAGGCTAGCGCCACTAGACTCTTCAAATATAAGAACTGCATGAATTTAAGAAAAAAATATCTCCAGACATCAACAACACTCTGGATAACTAGGAAATGAGGCCCTATGTCAAAAAGTATCCCTTTAAAAGGAAGTGACTTGGTTGTTTCAGTTCAAATAAATGATTATTTCCCAATTTATTCCCCACATTTTCTTCATTTTTAAAATTTTAATTAATTGAATTTAATTTTCCCCCCTCAATTTTTTAAAATAATATTTTTCCTTCCCCCCCCCCCCATTTATCCCATATTTTTCCTTTTTTTGCCACAATTTCTCCAAATTTCCCACAAATTATGCCCCATTTTTCCACACATTTCTTGACGTTGGAGATGAACCCGATATTGTAAATCTGCAGATCTTCCACACATTATTGTTCTCTTTTCTGGTTCTAGATGACAAATATTTTAGTTATCTGAAAAAGTATCATTCATGTATTGGTATCGAAAAAAATGTAACGGTACCCAGCCCAACTAGTAGTGTGACAATATATCGATTTTCTGATATATCGCGATATTTTGCAGGACGATTCGATACCGATACTTTTTATTCTGATATCGATACTTTTGATGCACTTTAATGAGTAACGTCATTAATAAGGCAGCAGTGCTCCACTGTTTTCACAGTCACTAGAGGCCAATAATGATCAAGAATTCAGTCAGGACAGCAGGGGGCAGCACTACAGTTTTAAGCACTTGGACCAAACACTGTCACACAAATAAATTACCTTTGATGATAGTTTTTATAATTATAAAGAAGATTCATCTGGCGTTGATTTATTACATTTAAATAGGACTGTGGTTTCTTGTTTATTTAAATGTAAATTAAGTCACTGACAGATCTATAGACCCATTTTCAGTGTGTAAGTCAGGGATCATTTATAAAAGTGGTACAAAGCACATGAAAAGAAATGCAAATGATGATTATGTAGTATGTTAAAATAAAGGTTAAAAGTAGCATGTAAATCGTGATGTATCGTAGATTATTTTAGTGCAATATATCGATTATCGCAGTATCGGCGTATCGTGAGATAATCGTTATCGTGAGCCATGTATCGCGTATAGTATCGAAACGTGAGGTACTCAGAGGTTCCCACCCCTATGTACAACACTGGCAAATGTTGGCAGTGGTGATTATGATACTGCCAGTTTACCTGTATATTCTTAATAAAAGACAACTGCTCCGAAGGATACATAAGAAAACCACTGTATTTATTATGATATCAATACATCTTCTATGTACACAGTCATAAAAATGCAGATTTAGTCGCACGAGAAGCTGTTTACAAGTTCTTTCGCTCTTTCAGGCAAGTCAAAATATCCCTTGATTGCTTAAGCAAATTCCATAGACCATAAAGGCAAATTAATTATACATACAGTGTGAATAAATAAAAAAAAAAAATTGATTTCCAGTGACCATTATTAAGACACAGTATAGCCAATGTGCAAATTCTCTATAAATGTCGAATGCGCACGTGTTAAAGAGTGTCACAATATTTATTTCACAGTAAACAAAAGTCGAAACAGCCAATTCAAGTAAAACAGGATTAAGAATAAAACATATCGAAACCCCATGGTCCGCAATGGCTATGACATGATTCAGCTATTTAACAAAAGGAACGATATATTTTCCGAGATAAAAACATAAAATCCATTTACATAACAGGGAAGTGACCCAAAATAGTGTTAGAATTTACAATTAAAAAACAATTATTCGTGATTTTTTTAATCTTTTTTTTTTTTTTTTACAGCCCTTGACTATAATATATCCGAGTAACACAGACACGAAATAAAATGTTGACAAAATATGTTGAAATTTGGTAACAGCAGGCAGGACTGTACAACGCTGCCTAAATATGTGCAAACCATGCCAATCGAAGCGACGGATTTCTCGGTGATTGTTCCACTACTATTTTTTTTACGTCTTTTCAGGCAAAGGAATTGATATATTGCTCCCGTTTGTGGCGCCGACACCGAAAGTAAAAAGGAGTGGACTGAAAATCGCTGCTAGCACGGTAAGACGACACGGTATGCTAGGCTAGCGCTAATTTTCATGCTCAGTCGTAAACTTGCAGTGCGTACGTTAAAGCTAGGGATTTTGATGTTTGTACAGAGCAATGTTAAGCCAAAGTTAGGCTACAGGATAGTCCTTAACGGAGAATTTTGCTGATGCTAATGGTCCAAAGACAGTAGGCTAAAGCTAACAACTGCCGAATACAATGTGCTAGCATGATATTTCGGACTGGGTGCTGATATTTTTCCTTATATACCACGTTTTGATGCCTGATATGTCCTCAGACAGCACTCAAGAAAGTATTTTAGTAGTAACACAAAAATAAATTAGAAAAACAATGTCTTTTATCGAATGAATGGCTTTCAACTTTCCGTTTTATGGTTCTAGATCATGAGTAATGTAGCATAGGTACAAAAAAAGTATCAGGTACCGGTGCTCAGAGGTGGGAGTAAGTCTCAAGTCAAGTCCAAATCGTGAAGGTCTAAGTCAATTGGTCATGGGGTTGATTTTTGCTCGATTCTGCACAGTCTTCGGTCCAGCTGTAACAGGGCTCTCTAAACAAAGACACAAACTTGTATGAACGCCTTCACGTGTGTTTGTGCTCAGCTAAGAGAGAAAATAGATTTGCATTGCGCATTCTTGTCACCTATGAACGTTTTTCTGTCCTCAATAAACTTCTCTGAAGTCTATAAATCGTCACCTCTTCAATCACTGTTGAAAGCGTAGTAATTAGGGATGTAACGATTCACTCAAGCCCCGATTCGAGTTCCGATTTTAAGTTCCCGATTTCGATTCCCCCCCCTCCCCCCGATTTTTTTAAAACCTTTGTTTAAGAAAAGAATATGACTCATTCATACCAATGTTTCTTTTGTTTTAACATCTGCATTTTTGTCCTTGTAACAAACTGCAACTGTCTCAGTAAGAGAACTTTACAAGACGTGAAAATGAACTATAATCATTTTGACATGAGTGCTTGTAAATTTACATGTTTTCAGCATAAATAAGATGTGTAGACAAGGAAACATTTTGAGATTATATTTAGTTTACCAAACTCTTTTTTTTTTGCAGTTTGAACATAATACTACTATTTTGCAAACTAATTTTGCAGTGCAGTTTTTTTCACCCTTGAACGCCTCACAGCCTCCCGGTGCAGCCTTTGTAAACATAAGGAGGAAAAAGACATGACCGCTCCTGTAGGTATTGGATTATTTGACAAACGGACATTTGATGAGGATTTCAGCAGAATCAGAGCAGGTCGGTCAGAGGTTTATCAGTTTACGATTTTTGGTAAACTTCTGTCAAAATGCTAAACTCTGCGTTAGCCGCTAACGCTAATCTCGTAGCCGCCAACTTTAGCTGCGTCTGCTGCTTCGATGCCTACACGTGTGTGTGTTTACATGGTGTTGGGGGTGAGGCGGGGGAGGTGTGGAGCTTGTCTTGAGAAAAAGTTAACGTCGTTAGAAACAACGAGCTATGTTCCGGTCTATTTCGGTCGCGCAAAATGGAGTAGCTGAGGGTGGCTTTAAAATCGATTCTTTTATTTTTTACATCGATTCACATTTTACGCATATTAAATCGATTTTAAATCCATTTTCGATGAATCGTTACATCCCTAGTAGTAATGCATCTAATGAAATGCACATTTTCTCTTGCCTTTTCTCGGTGTATTGATTAGAGGCGCTGTGTCGGGAAGCCGAAAGAGCATGTGGCTAATTACATACGTAAACATAAACGCTGGTTTTACGCAATGAATCCTGTTCTTTCATCAGTTAAATTTGAAGCCAAGTCATTGCAAGTTATTGACCTCAAGTCACAAAAGACAAGTCCTAAGTCAAGTCAAGTCTTTCTGGAGCATTGGTCAAGTAAGTCTCAAGTCATGTGACTGGAGTCTCCCACCTCTGCTGGTGCTGTATTGGTACCAAAATAAATCCAAAAAGGTACCTAGCCCTTGTGAAATATTTTAGCTAACATGGCTTTTTTTTGCTAATAGTGTTGACCGCACGAGATATGCAGCGTTCTGGTGCACAGTAAGATTAGCAACGTATCTGGGGAAAAGCTGAGCATCGTTAGCAATAGCATTTACATCACTGTGCTCTTTGCCCGCAGACAGAAAATTCACATTATAGTAACACTGACCGAGCATGTTTTTGCAGCTTTGCCGTGACAACGTAGCTTTGACACAACCTGAGAAAACTTGAGCCACACCGACCTTTTAAAAATAGCTTCACAATGAACGACATTTTGCGCAAAGCGTCTTTAGCTAGCCGCTGCTAACCAAGTCCACTCCCATTTACTGCCGTCGTCTCCAACCTGTACACAAAGCACTTAGCATAAGGTTAAATATAGTTCTACTAGCTGTATGTCAATGCCCATGCACTGGTGGTGAGGATGGGTTATAGTGGAGCTTATTTTATATTATGTTGTCCACAGGTGGGGCTGCACAGAATCAAAATCACTGAGGTCTTCCGCGTGATTGAGAGATCTCCATGTTAAACCTATGCAAAAGTTCAATTTTACGCTTGATTTTCTGAAATTCCTCCAGAATTTTCCTATTTTATTTCAATTTCAGTTTTGATTTGGTCCCGACTTGATATTTTCAAGGTTTGTTTTGACATTACAAACTGCTTACCATCAATTGAATGGGATCTACTGTACTGTTATGGTTTAGTAAAATATCGCACTAATCCTATTCAGATTTTTCGGACAGTGATCACATTTTGCAGTCTGTTCCCCTTCGTATCGTGCAGCCCTCTCCACAACAGCTCTACGTTTCACAGTCTGGGGACTCCCTCCTCACCCACACGTCATCGTCCGCCTGCTGCCCCTCGTCTGCGCCGACGCTAATCTGCTTCAAGTCCTCCATCGGGGACATGAGATCTTCGCTTTCCGTTTCCTCGCTCTCCAACGACATGGCGGACATCGGCCCGTCGATGGAGGCGTGTCTCAGCTTCCGGCAGAATTCTTCGTCCTCGTCGCTCAAAATGTCCGTCTCCTTCATCTCCCCGCGGTCCTCGTACTCGTCCAGGTCGAACTGCTCCTCCACCCAGCGGTCCGTGTCCGACTTGTGCTGCTGCTGGGGGTCGCTGTTGCCCCGTTGCAGGCGGTCGGGGGGCGTGTCGTCGGCGGGGGAGGGGGAGGAGTCCGGCGGCAGGGTGAGGTCCGGGTCGCTGTCGAAAACAATGTCCGTGTCGATGGTGAAGCGGTTTCGCACCAGCTTCCTCCGGCCCAGCGTCCTGGTGGGCGCAGACACTGTGGGAAGAAAAACTGTTACTCTACAAGCAGGGGCTGGTACTACTCTGCACTAAAGACAAATAAAGCACTTTTCAGCCAAGTCATTGTTTCCTGCATAAAATATATTATCATTACTATTAGTTTGCCATAGGTACACATTTGTAGTGCATATTATATTTATCCAAATGTGAAAACCAAAACAAAATCTCTGATTCCCACTTTGTTCTACCTGGTTTAGAATTGACAATGCTCCGGGGGGTCTCAAGGCTCAGAGAAAAGATGTTTTTGTGAATTTATAAAACAAAAATATTACCAGGTTGTCAGGAGGCTGAACCATAGACCGTTAAAAAGAATAGACAGCTCCTCCTGACTCCTCCCCGTTTACCATAATGACCACATTCGAGGGGGAAATCATGGCGGATTTACAGACTCCTCCTCCCCAGCTCTGACAAAGCATGTTCCTAATAAGGGCATAAGGGCGGGATCTTCACTGTAGACTCGGCCCTTGCGTGACGTGTAGCTCGTGCTGCTCCAATGCTAACAGTCCGACCCTCGTTAGTACGAGATTTCAACAATTTTTCTTTCTTTTCAACCAGCCTGGTTTCTTTTTTTGTGACTAACCCAGCGTTATCTCAGAAGGAATATGTAGAAAGAAAGTAGAAAGTGTTCAAAAAATAGAAACCAGGCGTTAAAGTTGTTTTTAACGTGTCTAAAGTCCAATGCTTTTCAATGGGAGACTAGCGGCTATATGGAGGTACTACAGCAATGGCGGCCTCCAGTGTTGCGGTCATAAAGCAGAGCAGCCAGCGGCCATTGGGCTGAACTCTCCTCTGCTGCCCCATTTTGTTTACGTATTTTGTGACATTGCTCTGCTTATGGTGTTAACTCTTGTTTTTTTTTAAACTCACAATTCATTGTATTTATTTGTTTTATTTATTCTTTATTTAACCAGGAAAGTCCCACTGAGATTAGGAATCTCATTTCCAGGGGAGCCCTGGCTCCAGAGGAGAACCTATTGTATATGTTTTTAGTGGTAGAGGAAACATACGCAGACACGGGGAGAACATGCAAACTCCACACAGAAAGGCCCTGTCCTGGCGAGAATCGAACCTGGGATCTTCTTGCTGTGAAGCACAAGCTCTGCGCCATCTTTTGGAACAGAAGTCCTATTCTCTGCATGTATTTTACAATTGACAAAGCAAAGGGAACTGAACTAAAGTACATTTTACAGATTGTTATTTTGAGGGTCACCGGCCTGAAAAGTTTGGGAGCCCCTTGTTTTAAACATACTGTATCAAACACCAGCTCAGCTTATCATTTTGACATTTTCAGGTTGTGCTCAAGAAATGAGCCGTTAATTCGGCCTAGTTCTAATTAGAGGTCATGGTCAAGTGCAGGTAGCCAGTTACGCCATTACGCTTCATTCTGTAATACTTTTGGACGTCTTAACAATGGCTTTTAGCTTTTTTAAACCTAAATAAGGCAGATGACAGTGCACGTGACACTGTTATAACATGAGGGCAATTGGAGTTCAGGTTTGAACCTTTAAGGAATGAGTGTAGCCGTGCGTGTTCAGGTAAGTCAGGAGAAGCGCAGAGCGAATGAGGCCAGTGGGCGCTGCAGGGCGTAGGGGACAGGAGGGAGCGCTGCATTTACCTGCTCTATTTATGACGGGCCGCGCTCCCTTCAGGGCGCACAGCCGCTTCCCTCCGAAGGGCACGTACTGCTGGCTCAGGGGCAGGCTCTCGGTCTTCAGCAGCTGCCTCCGGTGCTTCTCTCGCAGGATGGAGTGCACCGTCTTCACAAAGTCTTTCCTGCTCTCCGGGGAACTGAGGGCAGACAGAGAAATGGATGAACAGGCCTGCGTGACACGGCAGATTATAGTTATTGAAAGGTAATGTGTGTAGGATGCACTCTCAATAGTTTAATTTGTTTTCTGTATTGTGCCAAAATCAACATTACTTGATGCTGTATCTGGGGTCACAGCAAGATTATGTTCATGAAATATTTACATCTTCAGACAACATTGTGAGTTACAGGCAGTTCCTCACCTACAACAGAGCTGAAAGACCCTCTCGGGACGGCCCTCCGACTCGGACTTATTGTGGACGATTTCACACACAGCGGAGCCCTCGCCATCTGGAAAACAGCATTGTTTTAATATTACTCAGAGAGAGACAAAAAAAATCCAGCTATTGTTGTATATGTAAACCTTGTCATAACCCTTTAAATCTATAAACTCTTATAAAGAATTACATTATGTACAAGCAGCTAAATTAATGGTGTATGTGTTGTTGTGGTGCACCCTCTGTGTCTGGCTAAGGTTAGGCAAAGTGAGGAATGGTTCAGGCTAAGAAAAAGGTTTAACTAGTTCTCTTTTAGCAGTGGTTCTTAACTGGTAGATCGGGACTCAAAAACCAGGAGAATATGACTCGAGCCGGTTAAAAAAGACTTGTTTTGAGCATGTTTTCACATTTATAGGCGTTATTATACATGATTTAATGCTTAAATCAGTACTAAGTAACTCTTGCCCCTAGAGGCCATAAGCGTCACTGCAGGTGTCGTAGCAAGTTACGATTTTTTAACTTATTAAATGTCTTGGAGAGTAAATACTACGCTGACAGAAAAGGTGAAGGGAGAGAGGGATATTGTACATCCAATTACACAATGGAAATAATTTTTTTCACTCAAACTTGGCTGTAAATACTGTTTAAAGTGGCGCTAGCCCGCAGTTAGCTTTGCCCGTTAGCCTGTTAGCTTCTTCTTCGTGATTCTATTAGTGTGTATTGGTGACTCCGACCCGGTGGCAGTCAAGTTGCAAGCATGGTTTTCTGGCCAGAGACACCAGGGGGAGATGAAAGACCCTCCAATCATCCCATTAACACTTGTATTACCCCAGAGGGACTACGGAAAGGATTTATTTAGGTAAACACGTTACTTAGTACTGCTTTAAATTAAAAAGAAAAGTTGATGGGTCCCCATGCATAGACATATTATTAATAGACCGTCAATACTCACTCCTCCCCGTTTACCATAATGACCACGTTCGAGGGGGAAATCATTTACAGACTCCTCCTCCCCAGCTCTGACGAAGCATGTTCCTAATAAGGGCATAAGGGCGGGATCTTCACTGTAGACTCGGCCCTTGTGTGACGTGTAGCTCGCGCAGCTCCAACGCTAACAGTCAGACCCCCGTTAAGTAGGAGATTTCTAAAATGTATCCTACCATAACCAGCCCGGTGCCTCTAGTTGTGTCTAACCCAGCGTAATCACAGGAGGAATATCTAGCTGTAGACAGTTCCAAAACATTAGGCACCGGGCATTAAAGTTGTTTTTAACGTGTCTAAAGTGCAATGCATTCCAATGGGGGCCTAGTGGGTATATGGCGGTACTACAGCAATGGCGGAGCAATGGCGGCCTCCAGTATCGTCGTAGTCAGCACCCATTGTCCCCATGCCATATAAAAGGGGAGAACTAATGGTCTAAACTAAACTAGTGGTGTAATTATGGCCTTTGTAGTTAATCAATTGCATTCAAGCATTATGTATTTAGGGACTGTATTTATCTTTTAGAGGTCGATGCTTCTTTGTATTTTCCTACATTTGAACCTTTTTTTCGTGGAGATGTGAGGCCTGTTAGATCATTTCAAACATATCAAAGACAATAACAGTTTGATTTATTTTGGAGTATGACCTTTTTAAATAAGTTAATATGGCTGAACTGTGTGAATAAACAAGTCTGACAGTGAAATTGTTTTTGGCTTCATCCCCTAAGCAACGTCTGCAGGAAAAAGGAAAATGAAGTAGTGTCTGTGCCGCCAAAGTAATGTGTGATTAATTTAGATTCATTTTTTAATCGCATTAAACCTTATGTAATTAATTAATCAGAATTAATTGAAAAAAGTCCCGGCCCTTATCTAAACATACAGTATTTATGGTTTAAGCAATAACAATATTAATCCTTTTTGAGCTTATAAATGGTAATTAATAGATTATGGAATTATCCCACTGATTTATGACACCATGGCAACACAGAGTATTTAGAAATCAAGGGCTACGACATGGTTGTCACTGATGTCCAGAGCAAACGCTTCACCCACCTGCGTTGGCCACGGCGCGGACTTGCAGGGCATTGGTGGGAATCATGTGGCGATAACGGAAAGGGTCTTTGTCCTCAGAAGACATGGACACTCTGTGCGTGCCGCCCTGAAGTCACACAAAAACAAAACAAGTCACTATACAGTATTATTACAGGTTTACAGGACAAACCCTGAATGGGGGACAACATAATACGAGCTGGGTGCGACGACATACCATTTTCTTTTTCTGTTTGGAGCCGTCCTTACAGATGAACACCACTGCTGTTTTGAACACTGTAGAGAGTAAGTTAAATGTTAGCAAAAATATTCAGACTTGTTATTTAGTGTGGAGAATTCTTATGTACCAAACGTCGCCATCTGTGGTTCCTTCTTCCACTTTCCCAAAGAGGGGGGAGGGTTGAGCCAGGTCACAGTGGTGTGAAGCAGCAGATCCCCCATGGACAGGTCAGCAACCTAACAAACAATATATTCATGTCCACTTCTTACAAATACATGTTTTAAGCGACTTGATTTAAATAAAAAATAAAGTTTGTTTTCTTATACTTTACCCTGAGATTTAATATTTTGTTCTTATTTGTAAAAGCAATACTAAGTAACTCATGCCCCTAGAGGCCATAAGCGCCACTGCAGGTGTCGTAGCATGTCGCGTTTTTTTACTTATTATACCATGGTCTGGGTGAATACTCGATTCTGATTGGCTGGAAGGTGTCCATTAAAAAGTGATAATGTACACCAGTTAAAAAAACAGTTAAATAACAGATAAATCACGTTCTATATCACTCCACTGCAGCTGTTTCCATAGTAACGATAAACAATTGAGATGGAACTAGTTTCAGGTAAAACTGATTAAAAAGTGAAATAACTCCTGCCCAGGACTTAAAAAAATAAGTAAACAGGTCCCAATGAACAGTTTCAGTTTGCCGGACCATGGTATAAGCGGGATAATGCTTACTTAATTGTCAGTGAGAGTAAATACTACGCTGACAGAAAAGACAAAGGGAGAGAGGGATATTGTACATCCAATTACACAATGGAGATCATTTTTTTCACTCAAACTTGGCTGTAAATACTGTTTAAGTGGCGCTAGCCTGCAGTTAGCTTTGCCCGTTAGCCTGTTAGCTTCTTCTTCTTGATTCCATTAGTGTGTATTGGTGGCTCCGGGTCAGGGACAGGCAAGTTGCTATTGTGGTTTTCTGGCCAGAGACACCGAGGGAGATGAAAGACCCTCCAATGATTCCATTAACACTTGTATTACCCCCAGAGGGACTACGGAAAGGATTTATTAAGGTAAACACGTTACTTAGTTCTTCTTTAAAGTTTAGTGAGCCAGCCAGTCCTCCTTTGTATTCAAAAGCAGAAGTGTCTGAGCCTCCAAATCTATAGTTTAATCTGCTTATAAATCATACCCATCGGATAAGACAGGGTTTTGTACAGAATAAGAATGTGGTCCCAGGGTAGAAGTTTTAGTAAAGTTAACAAACACTGACCTCTTTCTTTTCGCCGATCTGCTCCGTGATGAGCTGGTCAAACACGGCCCCGAACTCCTCGTGGATCTTCTGCATTTCATTGATGTGACTCGCGACCTTGTTCATAGCTTTCATGGCGACTGCAGAGACAGATTCAGCCACACGGTTAGAGTTCAGAAGCGTCCACGCGAGGTCAGTCGTTCTGTCGTCCTTATCGTACCGTCGAGGTGGTAGTGCTCCTCGCTGTCGGGGTCGGTCAGAGAGTAGAGCTCGCGCAGCAGCAGCGGGTACTTGAGCACCCTCTGGATGGGCTTGATCAGGTAGGACTCCAGGGTGGACGAGTGCTGCTGCTTCGGGTTACGCTCGTCCAGGAACGCCTTGAAATCCGGGTCGGACTTGGCTGCACGACAGAGACCATCGATTACAACCCATTACACGTTTTACTTATGCACAACCTACATGTTCAGTCTCGAGCCTAAAAGTTCCTACTGTCAGGACTGTCACGATAATTACGATATCGACTTAAATAAATGACAGAAACAACACAATTTTGGGCTCAATATTTATTGTCAGTATATTTATTTGCATTCCCCCCCCATTTTTCTACTACAATACTTATTTTAAAGAGGGGGTATTATGCTTTTTTCAATCACATAGCACCAGTCTATAGCATACTACAATGATGACGTAACCTTCTGTTGGTCTGTATATGCAGTAAATTAAAATAACTGCCTTGAATAAAATTGCTCTCTCAAAATGGCTGTACTGAACGTCTTGAAATAGGCCTCTGTCTCTTTAAGAAGCTTTCCGACACGCCCCCTTCAGCACACTGCTGTGGCATCTAAACAACACTACTGTGCGGGGAGGGGGCTCTGCTGAGCTGAGGAGCAGTGGTTGGTGGCTTGGCTGGTGACGAAAGGTCCAGAGGCGTCTCCAGGAGGTGGGGGCGTTCCTAGGAGGACTGAGGCATAGCTACACCTAAAATGGCTGCCGTCTAAAGTTTTTACTGATTACTCAAAAATATGTGAATGAGCCAAGGCAACACTCCAGGCATGTGTTTAATGAGGGAATGACATAATAACATGATATAAAGCTTGAAAAAGTTGATTTTACATAATACCCCCCTTTAAGTCAGTCAAGTTGTGTCTCATTGTATTTCATGCTCAGTGTGGGATATTTTAAGCACTTTTCCATTCATTTTTAAGCTTTAGAGTTATCCGCCTCAATATTTCAGATTTTGTTATCGTGACAGGCTTACCTACTGTACGGTTAATTATCCATCTATGGCGAGAGAAACAAGAGAAATGTCCTACAGATGTGCCACAGTCAAAGTGTGACCAAAACTAAACCAGGACTAAGACAATGGATTAATAAACAACTCTTTTTTTCAAATGTATACACTGCCGGTCAAAGGTTTGGGCCCACGTGACCAGATTTTCTGACTAAAACAACTGGGACATTATTTGGGATTTAGTTGCATGGTTAACCAGGGAGCCATTTATTGATTATTGTTTTCCCCCCACGCTAAATGGTAAATGTGCTTGTTAATGTCTTACACCGTGCACCAATCAGCATTAACATGATAGACTTTAAATGTTTTATTGGTTTCTACTTGGTAATGGACATTTGCATGGCCCAAAGACATGAATTTTCAAGCGAAGTTTGTTACTTTGTGGAGCATATTGGCCAAAAACTGGGACAGATTCTGTGTAAAACTGGGACAAATGAATTGGTTTGGAGGAATGTGTGGTGACATGGGACAGAGGATTCAAAACTGGGACTGTCTCAGGTAAAATGAGACGTCTGGTCACCCTACCCGGGCCAGTTCTATAGCTCAACACAACAGTTTTCATCAGGTAGGAATAGGCATTCACAACATGAACAATGTCTAGACTGTTTTTCTGATTAATTTAATGCTATCCTCATTGAAAAAAGCAGTCAAAAATAAGGACATTTTATTTGACAGGTAGTGTATACAGGTACTGCAAGTTTTCATTCATTTATTAATGTCTTCATATGTGTCAAAATTCCCAGTATTTTCTGCAACATCTAAATAACAGATAGAGCCAGGTTTGAAAAAATATGTATTTTCTTATATACAGTTGTGCCAATAAGTTTACTCACCCTGGTGGATTTTTTTTGACCATTTCTCAAAGAATATGAATGAAAACACAAAAACATATATTGTTTTCACTCATGGTCAGTGATGTTATGAAGCCATTTATTGTGAAAAAAAAGGCTTTTTACCAAGAAGAATGAGCCGCTATACCATTAGATTGTATACAGAACCTTCTCCACCACTACCACAAAAGACTCCAGGCTGGCATTGATGCTAAAGGGGGCCATACACGGAACCAGGAACAGGGTCATTTTGGTATTTTATTATGTTATGGTGATTTGAAATTAGTTCACACATTTTTTTCACAATAAATGGTTTCACAACATCACTGACCATGAGTGAAAAAAAGTGTGTGTGTTTTCATTCATATTCTTTGAGAAATGGCCAAAAAATATATGTATATAAATATCCACCAGGGTATGTAAACTTATTAGCACAACTGTATATTCAAAAGTCAATAAATGCTGATATAAATGAGATATCTGAAAAAAATATCAAGACAGGGAAGTTGGTGTGTGTAGGGGCTAATTTGTCGAGATATCATTTCAACAATGTGACAAAAATCCATAGAGAAAATGGCAATTACAATTTCTCATACAAGTTGATGGAAAAATCAACTTGTATGAGAAATTGACATGTGAAAAGACATGTGAAAGTTTATATGTTTACAGGGTAAACTTTGGCTAAAACCTGAACATTGAGAAAACATTGTAGATACTGGAGTTCTAGCTTCCTCTGAACACACTGATGTTTAAACACACAAAGGTCGTGCGGACGTCTCATCAAAGCGGTACATTCATGCTGCCCAGATAAACCCACATCCTTTTGCTTTGAGCCCGGGAAGGAAATCACAGCGAGATCAAAGTGCTCACCCTTCGCCAGGACCTTGGGGACTTTGGTGTGGCTGGCGCAGAAGGCACTGTAGATCTTAAAGCGGTCGGCGTAGTACAGGAAAGAGCCGCCCAGCGAGAACAGGATTTTCTGTGAGGACGACAAGACGAGGTTAATGCAGGTTTAGGATGGTTTCAACAAATCGTGGTTAAATCTATCGTCAGTTATTATCGGCATAGTGCTTTGTTATCAATAGGTCAGTTCTTTTTCTGTAGAATCTAAACAAAAACAAGTTGCATAAGACCATTACATTTATTACATAATCCCGGTCGATTGTTCTTCCACTGGTGCAACACAGCCATTATACGTTCTGTGATTTCAAATGTCAAGTGTGGAAAAGGTTATGATAAAGGTATGGAAAGCAGCAAATGTCAAGAAGGCTGGCATGTAGAATGGTTTAAGAAGATATACAATATATCAATAGTAATCAAAATTGCAATGTTAGTGTTCAATATTGAGCCAGCAGTTACTTCTATTGTAAAACATTAATTGCAAACAGTAGCCTAGGTATCTACAAATAATCAAGAATCACATTTGATACTTGGTTTTAAGAGGAATTAGTTTCCTCTTGAATGTCAGAGCTCCTGTAAGCAGCTTCATATGTGCACTGTGAACTACATTCTTCAAACATGAATTGCAATTCTAATCAGAACTGCAATATCCCACAGAAAAAGTTAAATCTTTCCTAAATATGGCAGTAGCTTTCCAGTCCTTTCTAAATAACCTGCCTGGCCACCTGGTTTAAAGAGGGGGTATTATGCTTTTTTCAATCACATAGCACCAGTCTATAGCATACTACAATGATGACGTAACCTTCTGTTGGTCTGTATATGCAGTAAATTAAAATAACTGCCTTGAATAAAATTGCTCTCTCAAAATGGCTGTACTGAACGTCTTGAAATAGGCCTCTGTCTCTTTAAGAAGCTTTCCGACACGCCCCCTTCAGAACACTGCTGTGGCATCTAAACAACACTACTGTGCGGGGAGGGGGCTCTGCTGAGCTGAGGAGCAGTGGTTGGTGGCTTGGCTGGTGACGAAAGGTCCAGAGGCGTCTCCAGGAGGTGGGGGCGTTCCTAGGAGGACTGAGGCATAGCTACACCTAAAATGGCTGCCGTCTAAGTTTTTACTGATTACTCAAAAATATGTGAATGAGCCAAGGCAACACTCCAGGCATGTGTTTAATGAGGGAATGACATAATAGCATGATATAAAGCTTGAAAAAGTCGATTTTACATAATACCCCCTTTAACTAAATGATCTGATCTGGGGTTGCTGGAGGTTGGTCAGGTCTATGTTCAGCAACACTATGAGCCCAAAGAATGAGATCAGGTTATTCCATTGGATTTCTTCTTCCCTGACGGCACGGGCATATTCCAAGATGACAATGCAAGGATTCATCGGGCTCACATTGTGAAAGAGTGGATCAGGGAACATGAGATGGATTGTCCGTCACAGGAGTCCACACTCTCCCATCATCAATACAAGATCTTGGTGAAAAATTAATGCAACGCTGGATCTTCTGACTTTGCAGAAGCTAAAGTCGCTACAGCGTAATATTAGACCTTTTTTTGGGTCAAGCCGTCAACTGTATTGGGGGAAAAAAACACTTCCCATGGTTCAAAAACCCAATTTATAAACCCCCTTTTTCAACCATTTGGACTCAATGCAAAAATGTAAGCCCATACGGTAATGTATCAAGTTGTTTTTTGTGTTGGAATACTGTATCATCTGGTCTATTAGAGGCCATACCGGCTTTGCTATACCCCAGTGGTTCTCAACCTTTTGGAGCCGCGACCCCCATTATAACAGTTAAAGGAGTTTGTGACCCCCGCCTGGGTCACACCGTGAGAAATAGGAACATTAGCCAACATAATTCTTAAAAAACAAAGGATAAAAACAAATGGCTAAAATAAAAATAATCAAATTACGAGCAAATAATGGCACCCTGATAAAAGAGCACACATGCTACAATAAAGTATTATTAGGTCTGACGGGGCGACGGTGGCGCAGATGGTAGAGCGGGTCGTCTCATGATCGGAAGGTTGGGGGTTCGAATCCCGCCTCCTGAAGGTGCACATTGTCGTTGTGTCCTTGGGCAAGACACTTCACCCCCCTTGCCTCCAGTGTCTGCGTACACTGGTGTATGAATCAGAGAGTGAATGGGGTGTGAATTGAGTGACCAATGAAGGTGAAAAAGCGCTATATAAGTTGAGACAATTTACCATTATGCTATATGTTAATAAAAATATGTATATTTTATCTACATGATCTGGCGACCCCCAGGTTGAGAACCACTGCTATAGCCCACCCCATAAGACCTCAGACGCTAAGCAGGAAGGGCCCGGTTGGTACTGAGATGGGAGACCGTTTGGGAACATCAGGAAGCCTAGGTGAGTATAGTGAGTGAGTGTGGGGTTGGTGGTCCGAGGGGCCGATGGCGCAGACTGGCAGCCTCACTTCTGTCAGTCTTCCCTAGGGCAGCTGTGGCTACAATAGTAGCTTAACACCACAAAGTATGGAGTGAATGAATAATGTAATGTAAAGCGTCTTTGAGTGTCCAGAAAAGCTCTATATAAAACCAATGCATTCTTATTGTTATTACTAACGTGTACTCCGCCTAAGCCCTATAGTTCCCTCAAACCATAGGAAGCTCTTCTTGTTTTGTAAAAGTAGCTTAGGTAAGAAACAAGTTTGGAAACCCTGCACCTTCTTAGCGTGAGGCGAAAGCGCCAAACAAGAGCTGTATGATCGCTGCAAACTTTCAGAAACTTTCAGACAATCCAGTAATTATTGCCAGCTAACCTCTCTTACAGTGTCACAACATGTCACCGAGTACGACATACAACCACCAATTTGAAGCCGCGCTGTGCAGTCTGGGCGTGACTAACGACTCAAGTGACTCGGCCACTGTGACTGAAGATTTTGTTCTGCTACTTCCATATTTAACAAAGATCTGTGCCCGGGAAACCAACAATTACGCATTTAAAAATCGTATCAAAACCTGGTGGCACGGCCGTGAGAGCTGGAAAGGGCTTTTGGCAGCTATTCATTTCACAAAGACGTGGCATTGTAGTCTTGAAGCGATTATGAGACGAGAGAAAAAATATGAAAAAATAGCAACCTTTGTCTCCAGAATTTGACACACTCGGAGTCTGCCTATTACAACACGACTGCCTGGTACTGCTTCATAGAGATTACATTTGGAAGAAACCCATCACAGGGCACTGCATATATATTATTTGCACAAAAAATATTTAAAGAGGGGGTATTATGCTTTTTTCAATCACATAGCACCAGTCTATAGCATACTACAATGATGACGTAACCTTCTGTTGGTCTGTATATGCAGTAAATTAAAGAACATATCAGAGTATGGAAAACGGTGGCCTGTTCCTTTAAGCTGCTCAGAGATATAATTTTTTTTTTTTAAAGAAAATACATACGTAATGCAGCGTTTGGTAAAGTGGTGTAGTAATGGGTAATGGGTGTCGTTTTCCCCTCTGGCAGCTGCGAACGTGACCATTTGTGGGCGTTCACAGAGATGCCATCTGTGTTTGTGGATCCTTTTTTTTTCACTGTGCTTTTGTTTTGAAAGGAAAAGGAAACAGGCTGCTTTTCTTCATAGCTTTGCCATCTTATTGGATTAGGAACACCCTTATAACCCCCTTTTACTCAGTTACCGACTTTGCAAAGACCTTGGCGTGATGTTGGCCAGTGTAGTCTCTTTAAACAACATACAGTATCCATCAAACAAACTATTCTGGAGGCAAACCCAGTGTGTTCTTAGTTTTCTTACCTTAAACTGCTCCACTCTCTCCAGCTTCTCCAAGTCCGGCACCAGCCTGGTCCCATCCTCCAGGGTTTTGAGGAATTCCACTTGAAACTCCACCATCTCCGGCAAATTCCCAAACAGAACGTCCAGCTGGAGGAAAACAAGTGACGTCTTAATATCACTTTTTAAAGAACCGGTTAAGACTCAAATGTACCTTTTTGAGCTTTCAACCCTCATCAACAAACTTACTGGGAATTGTGATAGTTTTCATATAATCCTGCATATTTACATCTAATTCAAGATTCCAGTTCATTCTTTTGAACAATAAAAAAATCCTCAAACCCTTGAAACCCATTAACTGGGAAATTAGGGCTCAAAGTGGCATGCTTTTGAGAAAATGACTCATTTAGATGGATAACATCTGTTGCAAGTCATAATTGTCATTTTATTTCAGTGAAACAGCAAATTAATGACGAAATGTTGGGCAGAAAAGTTATTTTTATTTGAATCTTTAAACTACTGACAGGAAGTGACATAGATAAAGATAAAGTTTCACAGCAGTTTGACTCATTTCCCACTGACATAACATAGTCGGCACGGCAAACATTTTTGTGATGTTTAAAGTTTCACTTCCTTATTGGACACTGACATAGATAGGGGCAAACTAAAGAAGGCTTTAATGCACTTTAATTTCCTTTTCTATAAAGTCACATTATCTCCAGGAAGTTGAATACAAAAAATAAGAGATATCAGTTTGATTTTTTTGCAGCAAATTACGGACATAAGAAAATGTGAGAGGTTATTAAAAAATGCCCAATAAACATTTTAATTTGCAAATATTAGGTGTAAACATGACCAAAACTGCTTATTTTCTGCAACCAAATCTGAATAAAAGGATAGAACCAGGTAAAAAGTTTATTTTTCTCCCGGATATAATTTTGGATATCTTATACATGCATTTCCAATGACATCACGCATAGTTCCGGCGGCCATTTTGAATACCAAAGTAGAATTATGCAGTACTACAACATGTAACAATATCTCAACTCAGGATGAAAATGAAAGACAACTGATTGACAGTGGTATTTTTATGTCCTCGTAATCATTGCTCAAGAAGATAACAGTAAAAACACGGCCCCAGAGACGCACGTTTATGTGATATAACCAGCAAATGTGACACAGACGTAGCAGCTCTGTCTGTCGAGCTACAGCAGGATTTACTAAAGATCTGCTTCACTCCTCAGACTAAATTAACTCATCAAAGAGGAAACAGAAAACCTTTCTCTGGGATTTTTACAGTTTGTCATGTCAATAGAGTCTCAGTCTGAGTCAGTGTTTAAGCTGCTTAAGATGTTAGCATACCGGTTAGCAACTGTCAACCAACCGTCAATGGTTTCAACATGATAAACACATGTGTGGCTCACGTCTATGAACACTGAGGAAATACTACAGTAACAGCTCAGCTCTGACCTCTGTCACATGTTGTATCCAAGGCTAGATGTTTGTGGTTCAGGGCTTTCCCTTGGAGAGGTCAGAGCTGAGCTGTTAAAGCTAAATGCTAACCGGTAGCATGTTAACATCTTAAACACTGACTTACTGGTTTCTTCACATAAACGTGCGTCTCTGGTTCCGTGTTTTAACTGTTATCTTCATGAGCAAAGATTACGAGAACATAAAAATGCCACTGTCGATCAGTTGTCTTTCATTTTCATCCTGAGTAGAGATATTGTTACATGTTGTAGTACTGCATAATTCTACTTCGGTAATCAAAATGGCCGCCATAACAACAAAAGTCACATGACTGAAAAGCATGTATAGAGTTCGGGAATGTGATGTCATATCGCTAAGCATTATGGGATTAGCAGCAATTGTAAACTAATGGAGATTTCAAAAGTGAAAATACTGGAGTTATTCTTCACATTAAAACACTTGGACACCACAGTGTGTTAGATGTATTTACCAGCAGTAACTCAGCAGCTAACGGAGTTGTTTCACAGCTTTTTTCTCCACTTTTTATACTGTTTTTAGCTAATGTTAGTCAAATGTATGCTGACAGCTGCAAAGATGGCGGATCTTCATGGTAACTGTGGAATTTCCCAAACTCTATTTAGCCTTGATTTAGTAAACTATATCATGCTATAAAAAAATAGGTAAAAATTAAAATGTCCTTGTGGAAAATCTGGAGAACACAACAGGAGAACTGAGATGTTGGTCCCTTGAGTGTGACGAAAAACAAATTTTCCTTTAGATTTTTGCATAAATCTACAGAGAAATGTTGGTTCTGCCTGTAGTGTCTCTCCTAAAGCTATAAACTGTGAATTTCAATGCTTAAAATGCCATAAAATGAGCTCACCATCACTGTTATTCTGTCCACACTTGTAGCCATTACGCAACCTCATATTGGTTAATGTGAAACCGATACAAAAACATGCCTGTAAAAACCTGAGCCCGCGCCTTCCCTCTTATCACCTGCTCTTGTCCCTGCAAACTCGCCACACGGCCGTTATGTAAGCCACTTGATTCTTTCCACAGCGCTGGCATTTGAATAGAGAGAAACAGACCAGATGTACGTACCTCCTCCTGCGTCAGGAAGGACTCTTTCTGCAGCGGCGTCAGGTATCGGCTGATGAGGCAGTTGAGATCCTGGAGGCAAACAGAGCAGAGGATAAAAGCGCTTAATTCAGGGTCAGGCCGGAGAGTGATCAGGGTATAAGACTAAATCAACACGAGGCTTATCAACTCCAAGCACTGATGGGAGAGACAGGCTTAGCGTCGCAGTAGGTGAAGAGGTGGATACGGGCCGTGGCATGAATTAAAATGGAAAAGACAATACAAGACATAAGATAAACTGTAAAATATTCCCAGACCCAATGAGCGAGAGCGCTACTCAATCAACTCAGCCAATATTATCGTTAACAGGGCCGTCAAAATGTAAAGGAAATAGTCTTTTATGGAACACATTCACATTATTGTTCTGTTTTCTGGTTCTATATGAAATATTTTAGCATAGGTATTGGAAAAAATATTGTTCAGGTATCGGTATCGAAAACCAAGTATCGTTAAAGTACCGGTATCGAAAGAAATGTAGCGGTACCCTAGCCTCACTGAAAAAAAGTTAGCTAAAACTGTCTTGCTCTTCCTAGATGAAGGTCCTTTTACATATTTGTGCAGCACTTTGGAATGTTTTGTTTGTAAAATGTGGATTTTACAAAAGACATGTATCACTACAAGTCATTGTTTTTTAAGATGACAATCAAAGGATCTAATTTGCACATTTAACACAGCAGCTAATAGTTTATTTCATGCCACTAAAGCTAATTAGAATCATGTAAAAATTGCTTAGTCTGTCTATAAGCAGACTAAGAAACTGCTTAGGGCCCCGAGACATCCAGGGACCCACACCCCAAGAGTGCCACATTTTTATTGTAGAAAATATTCTAAATAATGTAGTGAAAACTGTGGTACAACCAGTGTTGTTTTTGGCAGCCCTTTTAGTTTTAGTCTTTTGGACGAAAATGTTTTTAGTTCTAGTCAAGTTTTAGAGATATATTTTTTTAAATTCATGAAAGTCCTTTTATTTGAAGAGTTTAGTGGCGCTAGGCTAGTGCTAGGCTAGCGCATTTCTACGGTAACAGTGAGCCTGCATTAAAAACAGTCTGACCCACTCCACAGTGCACCTGAGGCAACTCACTTATAACACCAGACTAACCATATAAATGTCTGTGTCGATAGAATAACCATTTTGCATTTAAAATAACTTATATTTGAGCAGCATCAGCTTCGTGGTTGTAAGCTACGCAGTGGCGGAGTGATCTGCGAGAAAATAGTCCCTCAAAATTCGGTAATTCATGTGATACAAGGTCATCAAAACTGTTACCGTAGAAATGTGCTAGCCTTGCACTAGTCTAAATTAAATTTAAAAAAATAAAATGAATTAAAAAAAAAAAAAAATCTCCAGAAATCAACAACACTCTGGATTAACTAGGAAATGAGGCCCTATGTCAAAAATCCTGAAATATCCTTTTGAGTATTGGTATTTAATTTTTTTTTTTGACAAGTACTGGAAATAACTATTGGAAATTGGGATGAAGGTTGCCAGGCTGTATATAACCCTTTAATAATAAATTATGATAATCGCTTTTGACAAACAGATTACACCACAATAGGCACTGGCAGAAGTGTCATTGTGAACATGATTCGTCCTCTAATCATCGCTTTGAGATTTTTATCATCAGCACATTCCTTCAGCAACATGCTTTCCGGCTTTATACGCTACGATATTTAAAACTGTCCTGAGTAAAGTTAAAGTCCTTATGACATCGCTGTCAGACGCTCCATGGAGGACGGCCTGGCGCAGATTGTAGCGCGCGAGGGGGAGAGAGGGGGCGCAGCCTGCTGCATGCGAGTCCACGTGACGTGCAGCGGTGTGTGTGTTCTCCCGCTCAGCACACAAGCTCTGTTTGCAAACGGTCTGACGAACCACTGTCTCCCATTTTTGTCTCGTCAACGTAAACCCATAAACGTCTAGTCATGTTTTAGTCGCCAAAGAGCTAGTTTTAGACCGGCATCGTCAGTAAAAAAAGGTGCGTCAACAAAATGAAAACATTGGGTACAACACTGAATACAGTGAACAAAATAATCAAATTCTGTTTGTAAACATTCCGGGCTTAGCTGGAGGCAGGAAGTTAGAGTCCCATCTATTTCCATTGTAGCTGTTGTCATAGTAACGATAAACAAATGTCTAACTGTTTTGGGAAATGTCAGATAAACCTTATTTCATCGTCTCAAATGTAATTCCTCTTGTTCTGGCACCTTAAGCCACAACAGGACCACATTTTTCAGTTGTAGTTTTACTCTTAAAATCGCTAGTTTTAGTTTAATCTTATTCCTCTTGATCACTTCCTGCCTCCAGCTGATGTCACTGATGATGTCAGCAGTTAAAGGGTCTATATATTAAGCCTATCCTACCTACATTTATGTTGCCAATATTTATTTTTGAACAGTTCATGTGCTTAGTTGTTAACACAGTCTCAAAGGACCCTTCCCTTCAAGAAGAGAGGTTTATTAAAAAATATAATGTGATGTAAGCACTTAAGCACTGAGAGCACAATCCTCAATATTGAGCCAGATCAGCACAAGTTTTATGAGGGGCCCCAAGTCAAATTATGCTTGGGGTCCCATGGAGGCCTGGCCCTATTCAAACAGTGCCCAATGCTCCTTAAATGTAATCCTATTTGTTTTTGTCTGCGCCTTAATTACAGAGAGGTCATTAAGCTGTAAAACCTTATGCTCAAACTGAAGAAGAATTTAGATCGACGGGCCACAAACTGTCATGTTAAGTCGGATTAACGGTCAAGCTGCACCGAGCCACGGCTTCATACCTGCTCTAAAATGGTTATAGCGCGCTCGATCAGACTCTACCCAGACGAGGACACAGCTGCTCCCCCTGCATCGCCCTCGTTCTTAGTGAGGCTAACGCTGATGGATGGAAACGCGGAAACATGGATAATGATTATCTAGGGCTGCAAAACAGACTATCGAGACAGAACTGTAATCGTTTCATAATGGCCCCGTTTGTGGTTTAGTTAATTCACTGTGTGCACCATTGTTATTTTTCTTCACATTTCCAAACTCCAACACTGATGATTATGGCGTCCCGGGAGATGGCCACCTGTGTAATGAGTAGAGGTCGAGCAATATGTGTTTTTCTAAGGCAGATGCCGATTTTTGAAAAGGTCTCGTCTATAATCCTGTGTATGATGCTTCTAATCTGTAAAACGTGTCGAACTGTGACAGCAGGGGGCGCTTTATTAGTTCAGTTCAGCTTTACTGTTGTGCAACGAAATGTACAGTGCAGCCGTGGTGAAAGCGCATATAATCAGAGGTGTAGGACTGATTTACTCTGGACGGTCATGTTTAAAGAGGGGGTATTATGTAAAATCGACTTTTTCAAGCTTTATATCATGTTATTATGTCATTCCCTCATTAAACACATGCCTGGAGTGTTGCCTTGGCTCATTCACATATTTTTGAGTAATCAGTAAAAACTTAGACGGCAGCCATTTTAGGTGTAGCTATGCCTCAGTCCTCCTAGGAACGCCCCCATCTCCTGGAGACGCCTCTGGGCCTTTCGTCACCAGCCAAGCCACCAACCACTGCTCCTCAGCTCAGCAGAGCCCCCTCCCCACACAGTAGTGTTGTTTAGATGCCACAGCAGTGTGCTGAAGGGGGCGTGTCGGAAAGCTTCTTAAAGAGACAGGCCTATTTCAAGACGTTCAGTACAGCCATTTTGAGAGAGCAATTTTATTCAAGGCAGTTATTTTAATTTACTGCATATACAGACCAACAGAAGGTTACGTCATCATTGTAGTATGCTATAGACTGGTGCTATGTGATTGAAAAAAGCATAATACCCCCTCTTTAATGGGCCCCTCAGAGGGAGCTTGTTCAAACGACAAAAATCAGCAGATTCCAAATGTTTCTATCTCTTATGGTTTCAAAATCATGAGCAAAAGTCTGCAACATAAAATGAATAAATATGATCCAAAGTGTACAAACTTGAGGCTGATTTTCATGGCGATGTTTCTCAGCTCCACTGATTTCTTATGAAGTTGGTGGCTCACTTTAAGGCTGTGACTCTTTCCAATGTTTCCAATGCAAAAAAAAGTTGCCATCACTTTCCGTTCCGCAGATATCGGTCTTTAATCAGCATGATATCTGCCCGAAACACCGATATAGTGACACAGTAACGGGTGGTGTTGGGGGTGCGGCCAAAGCAGGTCCCACGCTCCACGAGACGGTTTGCAGAGTCATTATGCTGCTATTTTCTCTCACGCAAAATGGGACGGAAAAGAGGTCTGGCTTGGACTTGACTTGGATACAAACTGTGGAAAACTCCAAAAATATGAGATGATCAGATGAGACCATAGAAGCATCATGTTGTCGCCAGTAGCCAGATGGGTCATGAGAAGCGAGTTGACGGGAAAAGACTCAAACTGTGAAAGACTCAAGAAAAATCAAGCAGCCCTAACATACATTCCCGTCGCTATGGGCGGGCCATAAGGGGCCGTGCCCGTCCCCCAAGATGCTTGTGCCCCCCCCAGACGGTGTAGTCTACGTGATACGCAGGTATATGCCGTATAACCACTATAAAGGCCTGCAGAATTACCGTATAACCACCACAAATTGGGCAATACGTATCACTAATTTGCACAGTGTTATTTTTGTGCTTTCTGCCCGATTAGAGACCAGCCCGAACTCCACAACAAGTAGCTATTTCCTCCCCTGAAACCGAGAGGGGACATTTCATCCCTCTCTGTCTCTTTCTCAGTCTCTACAGAAACAGTTCCCTGCTCACAAAATAAACCGGAGAATAGCTGATACTGATAGAGGCTTATTAACAGTCACGTATGTCTCATGCTCAGCTCAGCGTCTCCCTGTTCATCCCCCGCTCTAAGAGTCCACCGTCCCTTTCTCCGTCCCTCAACGGCTCGTGAGCATCTTTGGGCAAAGGCAGTGACAGGTGCGGCTGGTAACAAGCAATCTGTATTATACTACAAAGCACTGAAGTCCGCGGAAAAGACCTCGCGTATTTGTTCGAAGTGTGCGTTTTACTGCTGAAGGCTTGAAAAAGACTGAAAAGTGGATGCGCCCACAGCACTGACCGAGCCACGCGCTCTCCTGTTTATTCAAAACATGGTCCCCTCGTGGATTTCATATTCCCCCCTTAACACTGACGTCAGGGACTGCTAACATACCTGAAGTGTCCAGAAATACATGGTGTCCAGTGCTGAGAAACATCAGCAATGTGGGTAAAGTAGAAACCCCACCACTATTGATCTAGATGAAACAGCTAAACAAAAAACTAAAGGTTTCATGGACTGATGAGATGAGAGTGACAGTGGATGGACAACTGGAATCCTCTTAAAACTGCCAGTAGGTTTGGCAGACGAGTTTCAGTCCATTTTCAACTCGAAATGGTCCTGTTAATGATCCATCTTGGTGGCGCCTGAGTTGGAGTGAAGCTTTATGCTTTATTTGAGCAATAATTTGTGACACAAAATTGATGCATTTCAGCAAAACCTGCAACTGAAGGAAAAACGTTGAGCAATGTCGTTATTTCCAATGACGTTTAGATGCAATGAATCAAACTTAGTCCTTTTTAAAACAACATTTACGACCTTCATTTTATCACAGTCCATTCAGTTACTTTAGGCGCTACTTTGATAAGTGATAAAAAGCATTAGAAAAGCTATTCAAGTGACAAGTTCCCATATAAATCTGAATATTTCAATGGAATAATAAAGCTCGACGGATTTCATCATCTTCACTCACTTTGACATAGGTGCGCTCCGTCTCCACCAGTTCCCCGATGACTTTGCGGAGCTTGTCGACGTCGGAGAGCTGCCGGGGCGGGGTGGGCGGCGGGTAGGGGGAGTCCGGGCTGGGAGACGACGACAGGCACTCCGACGGATTCATCTCATGGAGGCTGCGGCAGAAAGCGGCCACTTGCTCCGTGCTCTGGGGAAAGTGGAGATTGGAGAAATTAGAGTTGCCAAAATAAGTGAAAATAAATAAATAAAAAAGTCCCACTCGGAATTGGAAAAGCGTTTGAGCGACACCTGAGGGTGATGTTCACTGAATCATGGCGGAGGAGGGAGTGAGAGCGGAAAGCAGCAGCAGCGGCGGCAGAGGTAGCTCCGCGTGTGCTAATTCAGTCTATTTTGAGGCTGACATAACATTGCCCCCCCTTCCTCTTAATGACGCGACGTTCAGGAACAAATCAGATCTTTTTATTTGCTCCTTAAACCTTCATCATCTCTCTTGTGTAGAGACAGATCTTTTTCTGTCGTCTTTGTACTTTTCAAACACATTTCTGCTGCACAGATGTGACTGAATGAACACAAGAAACAGCAGACACAGGCAACATACGTGAAAGTGTTTGCTCTGAGAATCATTTCAAACAACAGTTGTTCCTTTTGGGCACCTCAGCGCTGACTGTATTTTGCTTTTTTTTTTACAGTAGTTTAAAACACACATCTTTATCCTTACACTTTCTTGGTTAGGAAATGCTACAAAATATTGGCAACAAAATATTGATCTTCATTCAAAGGGTGATAGGCTGGGCGATATGGCCAAAAAATAAATCATTTTTTTACTCAGTTTGGACAATTATGATTTTACGATTTTATTGGAAATAAACTTAAAAAGGTCTCCTGATCTTTCATATGAAGAAAACTGCTCAGAGTCCTGCTCATTAATATTTAGATTTATAATACAGCCAACAATTAGGCCCATTAAAAATTGTTATCTTAAACATTCCTTGTCTGCTCTCAAACGTAAAACTATCATCCTCATGCCTCGAGCTCTGCTGCGATTGACAATCGTTTCCATGGAGACTCAAAAGGGAAAGGGGCGGAGTTAAAGTGCATATGACAGATTTTAATGCTCTTGAAAATATGACTTATTTAGATGGATTACATCAGTTGCATAGTTATAAATTTTTTTCAGTTAAGCAGAAATTTTAATGAAGAAATGTTGGGCAGAAAAGTTATTTTTATTTGAATTTTTAAGCTGCTGACAGGAAGTGACATACATGTAAAAGAAGGAAACATTCCATAGCAGTTTGACTCATTCATTTCCCATTGACTTAACATGGTTGGCACGGCAACAGTTTCAATTGTTTACTTTCTTCGATGTCACTTCCTGTCGGTGTCCAATAAGGAAGTGAAAACATAAACATCACAAAAATGGGTAAACTGGGTATAATCTTTAGCAAAATGTTAATATGTTAACTGTGTTTTAGCAAAACATTGTGTCTAATGTGTCATATGTGCTTTAAACGGTGCCGCTGCTCAGAGCATGGCACTGTGAGAGAACAGGAGAGAAGAAGACCGGGGGGAAGAAACTCCATCGAGCACTATGAAAACACAACGCGCGGCCTTTGTGAAGCAGCAGAGATCGATAGAAAGTCGCTGGATTCCACAGGTGTCATTTTCGAAAACAGTCATTACTGAGCGTCTAAAACGCCTCTAAATCGGCAGCACGGCGCTCGTCAGGCGGACGTGGAGCGGCGGACGCCATTTTACGATTTAGCCATTTTCCACATCGTCTGTTTTTAAAAGCATCAACTAATTAAATTAATTTGATTTATCGCCCAGCCCTAATTCAAAGTCTTCGTTAGATATTCTTCCTGGTTTAACAAGAGCACTGCCTCCAAGCCCCGCCCCTCCCTTTACAACACCTCTGCACAGTACTTTCGGAATATTTTAATGATAGTGAAGCTTTGGCGGATGTTTTTGTCAGTGCTCTGCAAGGGAGGGATACGCTTTGACAGTGATTGGAAGGTAAGAAACGTGCTCGTGGGGGGAGCTTGAGGTAAATCTAGGAACGGGAATTTGATCCAGTTCTTTAAACGATTCCAATGAATTAAAAAATAGACTTTATTTATAATATGTGCATGACTCTTGTAGCTTTTATTTAAACAGGGCTAATACATTTGACAAACTTCCTCACACAAAGCATTAAAAAAGCGATTAAAGCCGAAATGTATAAGACACTTGTTTCTCTATTCAACTTCTGACAGCCAGCGTTGACAATGACACAGAGGAGTGATTCTCTTACCTATCTCTCAGTTTTTATGAATGAGGGTTGAATGATTTTCTTGTAGTTTCTGAATGGTGCCAAGCGCATGTTTCAGCACGTGCTCATTGTTTTGGTTCTTCAGTCGCACGTTCATAAGCGTTTATCGAGAGGACAGATTCAGACGGACTTGTCACGACGTGCAGCGCGGATCCAAAAACAGCAGAGATTTCAGTTTGAAAGGAAGTGAAAGTGGTGCGTGATCTGCAGGCGTGGATCTGCGGCGGCTCCGTCCTGAAGGTTCATACGGCATCAATAAGAGGCATTGTTAATGGAGGAGACATACGATTCTGATGGATTGCAGAAGTAGAACCGGTTCTATTGGTTCCCATCCCAACGAACAACAGTCATCCGGAAAGATTAAAGTTACTCAAACATGACTTCAAACCCGTTTCTGATGAGAGAACAATGTAACATGCTTAAATGCTCTAAAAAAGGGTGCGTTTACTGCACACCGGTGCGGGGGTAGCAGAATTTTATGTACTCGTAATCATTGCTCAAGATGATAACAGTTAAAACACGGCTCCAGAGACGCACGTTTATGTGATATAACCAGCAAATGTGGCACAGACGTAGCAGCTCTGTCTGTCGAGCTACAGCAGGATTTACTAAAGATCTGCTTCACTCCTCAGACTAAATTAACTCAAACAGGAAACCTTTCTCTGTGATCTTTACAGTTTGTCATGTCAACAGAGTCTCAGTCTGAGTCCATGTTTAAGCTGCGCAAGATATTAGCATGCTACCGGTTAGCAACTGTCATCAATTAACTGTCAATGGCTTCAAAAATACTACAGTAACAGCTCAGCTCTGACCTCTGTCACATGTTGTATCCAAGGCTAGATGTCTGTGGTTCAGGGCTTTCTCTTGGAGAGGTCAGAGCTGAGCTGTTAAAGCTAAATGCTAGCTGGTAGCATGCTAACATCTTGAGCAGCTTAAACACTGACTCACTGGTTTCTTCACATAAACGTGAGTCTCTGGGGCCGTGTTTAACTGTTATCCTTCATGAGCAATGATCACGAGGACATAAAAATGCCACTGTCAATCAGTTGTCTTTCATTTTCATCCTGAGTTGAGATATTGTTACATGTTGTAGTACTGCATAATTCTACTTTGGTGCTCAAAATGGCCTCCATAACAACAAAAGTCACATGACTGAAAAGCATGTATTAATGTTGTAGTGTGGTACATGTTTATTGTTCACACATGTCCCTATCAAATAAATAAATGAATGGTAAATTTGACGGTGCACAAAGAGAAAAGTCCTCTATTTACAGTGCCCATGCGGCTTATAGACCAGTGCGGCCTATATATGTTTTAAAAAAAGATCTCTACATTTTGATGGTGTTGCTTATATTCAGGTGCGCTCAATAGTCCGCAATTTACGGTATATGGTATTCACTAGTAAATGGCACAAGAAGAAGGTTCTATCTGATTTTTTGTCGAAATTGAGTTATCCGCGTACTCTTGTTCCTGGACCCATTCTGTACACTATATCAATTTATAGCAAAAACATATTACCCATTTCCATTTTGTTCTATGAGTGGTCAAAACTTTTAACCCAAAAATCTCAGAAATACTCAGAATGCAGATTGGTCATTTCTTCTTCTACTGAGTGCTCCAAAGTGAAGGATTTCCTAGTTCGTTTTTTTAATGAGGGAACAATGTAATAACATGTAAAACAGAAAAAGTGCCTCGGTAATATGGTTTATCAGCCCGACTGCTTAAAAAGACGAGCTCTTTGAAATGAATACATCCAGGAGATTCGGCTCCCTTAAAAGAGCAATAAATCCCAGTCCTCCCCCTCTCCCTTGTTGATCCTCCCCCACTAATGGCCGACCTGCGCAATGATTCATCAAATTCACAGCAGCAACAAAACAAAACACGCAGCAGGAGACGTCCGCACGGCAAACAGAGCAGCTCTGGAAAAGGTGACAATGTGAATACATGTATAAATTACGCAGATGAATCATTATTATAAAAGGACACAATATTGTAAGTCTGAATGAACGAGAAGGGAACAACAAAGCACGGCCCTGGATTATAATAAACAGCTCACACAGTACTTAAAAAGGGCCTGCGGTAAATTGCCTTTTTTGACCTGGTTTGTTCTAAAGAAAATCCCTCTTAAAGGCCCTGCACTTTGTTTTCATTTGGTGGAAAGATACATCTTAAGTGTATTGTAAAAACAGACAATTGTGAATGAATAAGCTATCAGTTGTGAACACGGAGGCTAGTAGTTTATAAACTTGTAACGTTAACAATGTATTAGGGAAGTTAGGAAAGAGTTTGGGCCACGACTAAAGGGACAGGCCACCGTTTTTCCATATTGAGATATGTTCTTACCTGAGCTTAGACGAGTTGATGCGTACCTGTCTGGTCTTTGTGCGTGCGCTCAGTCACGCAAAACGGCCAAAGATGTTGTTAGCATTTGGCCTCTCCCAGCATATTCCTATAGCTCCAAACGGGGTGAAGTTAGAAGTGACCACGCTCTTCCACGGACACAAAGACCAGACAGGTGCGCATCAACTCATCTAAGCTCAGGTAAGAACATACAGTATCTCAGTATGGAAAAGCGCTGGCCTGTTCCTTTAAGGATATCATGCATTTGACTTGGATATGGAGGACATTCACAGAAGACACACTGGCACAGGCAATCAGGTTGGCTGATGACAGTAAACAACATGGCTGCCACCATAGACATCAGACTGAAGCTGTTCATGGCAAGAATCTTTGTTTGGAAGATACGCGGGACAAGGAAACATGTGCGCAAAAGCAGTTTTGTATTCAGAGGGAGCTACTTTTTGTACTTGTTCTTTTGCCACGCTGTAACTCTGCCCCCGGAGGGCTAGAGGTACGAGCAAAATGAAGAGCGGAAAGTGTAATGAGTTTCTATCTCATTTAGTTCCGAAGTTATTGTCGATTGAAATACACAACCTTGAATCAATATCAGCCTATTCAAAGGAAAATCTATTCAAATTGATTAATCCATTAATCTAACTCAGCCCTATCCGAAATACAGCTTCTTCACTCACTGGTATGTCGGTAGCCTTTGTGATTGCACTTTGTACACACACACACACACAAAAATACTATATTTTAAAGAGGGGTATTATGCTTTTTTCAATCACATAGCACCAGTCTATAGCATACTACAATGATGACGTAACCTTCTGTTGGTCTGTATATGCAGTAAATTAAAATAACTGCCTTGAATAAAATTGCTCTCTCAAAATGGTTGTACTGAACGTCTTGAAATAGGCCCCTGTCTCTTTAAGAAGCTTTCCGACACGCCCCCTTCAGCACACTGCTGTGGCATCTAAACACTACTGTGCGGGGAGGGGGCTCTGCTGAGCTGAGGAGCAGTGGTTGGTGGCTTGGCTGGTGACGAAAGGTCCAGAGGCGTCTCCAGGAGGTGGGGGCGTTCCTAGGAGGACTGAGGCATAGCTACACCTAAAATGGCTGCCGTCTAAGTTTTTACTGATTACTCAAAAATATGTGAATGAGCCAAGGCAACACTCCAGGCATGTGTTTAATGAGGGAATGACATAATAACATGATATAAAGCTTGAAAAAGTCTTATTTTACATAATACCCCCCCTTTAATGCCACAAGCGAAGACAAGATTGGTGCATATTCAATTTCTGAAAATGTGCAAACATTTCATCAGACAGAGTCAGTGTGTTTGACCAAATGTTGTTATTGTCGATGAACTTGTACGATAAAACTTGTTGAGAAACGTCACAATTTTCCAAGAAATGTATATTTGTTTGAATTTGGATCCAATTAAATGCTTTTTAATGACATATAGGCATTGATTTTGGCATAATTCACCCTTAACTCAATGCTTTTTAATGCCCCACGGAAACCCTGTTTATGCACCTTTAAAACTACTACATGTAGTCTGTTATTTTGTTTTCGAATGGCAGCAGTGCAATATAAACCACAGCATAAGAAATTCACACTGCTACAATAGAATAAATGGTCACCCTAGCTTTAAAACGTACACTTGATTCTGTACACCATGTCTTGTTCACGAGCAAGTCTCGAACCCAAAAGCAGGTTTAGCCAAATCAAACTTGCGCGGTCACAGAGTCTTATTAATTTCATTTTTTGTCATGACTAAATGCTGAAATGCGAAGGGGCAAACGGCTGCGGTGCCCGAGAAAAGTGCATGTCACGTACGGGACTGTTGTGGATTTGACGGGGCAGACAGAGGCCATTCTCTCTCCCCGTCAGCGCTACAAGCTCCTCCGGGAGAGAAAACGTACATCGATAAATCTCAGAGCGCCAGAAATGCTTTTTCCGAGATGGAATCATTGCATGAAGGAATTGGGCTTTTGTGTATTGTGAGTGCAAAAGTGCATCAAGCCCCAGCAGGAGTTATAAAAAGATGAATGGCTGCGCTACGAAAACAGAGCGAGACGTTATTCAAGCTGCAAAGATCGCAAATGCGGGAAAGACAATGCGCCTCATGTTGACATTTGAAGGGTAAATATCGATACAATGTGACATTAAGAGGCTTGACTTTAGCTCACTTAGAAGTATTATATTTGACAGCAGTAATAACCATAGTCCTGCCAAGACGCCAACAAAAGATTAGTGAAGAATTGACCTTTGATGAACCAGGAAAGATGCACAGAGATTTCAGAATCTCTTTCAGGGAAGTTTTGGACCAAGAGGGGATCCTATATTAGATTTTTTCTAGCGGTAGGGGAAACAGGAGCACCCAGAGGATATGCAGACACGAGGAGAAGGTGCAAACTCCAAACTTCTGAAGCGACTGGGCGAACAGAGTAAAGCATCGTCACTGTGAAAGTATCGTGAGACAACAATCGAACAAATCTAAACAATTTTTGAACATTTATTATGCCAAAGTACTGATGTGGGTATTATGCAAAGTCTACTTTTTAGAGCTTTTTACCACATTACAATATTGATCTCTCACCAAAAACAAACCTGGAGCTGTGTTTTGAACATAGATATAATATACAAGAGATAGTCGGTCATCCATTCAGCCCCATTCATAGTAATGATTCCGTGTGCCCTGTGATATTAACATGGCTGCTAATCTCCTCCTACGAAGCCTGTTCTATAAAAGGGCAAAAAGGCAGGAAGCCTGTGGACCGGCTACGAGCCTTCACAGAGCTCCAGAGCCTGTCAATCATAGATTTAGGCTTCAACTTTTTAATTCTGATGTACAAAAACCAGCGTGGTTAAAAATATGACACCCAGCCAGCATTGTCACATGGGTCATAGCAATAAAAAAATAAAATAAAAAAACATTTTTGGAGCCAGGCTTTTAAGCAGTGCAAACAAGGTGCAAAGTCTTCATAGGAACTGTTGGATAAATGTTGCTATTCTCTATATTTTGCTTATCTTACACGTCATAATCTGCTGACTGGAAAGATATTTTAATGCTTCTGCTTTGAGTTACAGTTTTCCCGTCTGCAGGTCAATAGGTCAAGAAGTATTGTGCAACCTTGGAGTTTCCAAAAACAGCTAAGAGGAAGCTCATGTGATTGAGCAACCGAGACCGAGATGTGGATGGAAAAAGGGAAACATGTTATGGATGTACTATATTTACATATATTGTCTGCTGCTCTGCCGTGAAACCCTCCACCCCTTAGGGCAGAAGCAGCCCATTGTAACTTAGGGGCGTGAAAACTGAATAAAAACGCAAGGTGGGACACCAGGGAGCTCAGAGCGGACACAGGAGGCACTGGCTCCATCACCGTTGTGACTGAGTCTTTATCTCTGTCTGTCTCTCCTTGCAAGTAAAAAGGTAATCTGTCTTGTCTCGCTTTCCTTGATTAATTATTGTTTTTTGTTGGTTCACCAGCCCCAACAGGAACGCCGTTTACAAAGTGGCTTTTGGAGTCGCCCGTGGCAACCAGGGGGTGGTATTACAGTAATGTCAGCTTCCTGCCATGAGGACCAAAGAGAAGCGATTTCCTTGCCCATTGGTTTGGACGCACTTGTACATATTTGAGTGACCTTTGAATCTTCTACATCTTCGACAGCTTGTCTTACGTATCCAGGAAATGCTTTCCTCACTTCTCGATCTCTTGCGAAGATGAATCCTTTCATCGTGAAGTAAATCACTCGCCCCAGCTTCACTACAGTCACACGAGCAACACGGACTATTTTTCCTTTATTGAAACAGTGAAGAGAAGGAAGAGGAGGGTGGGGTGGAAGGTGAGAATGCTTAAAAATCAGGAAGTGAAACTACTGGGTATTTTGTTTTAGTTGTTTTAGATCAATATTGCATTTTCGAACCAACAAAGTTAAATGATGTGTTAGATAGTGATAAAGATGTGTTTGAGATTATTACCAAATTACTAGCAAAAAGTAATGTTATTCTCTCACTAACCCAATTGCATAACTTCAAATCCTAACGCCGGCCAAGAAGTGACTTCCTGTTTTAATCCAGCACACCAAAATAAAAGCACACAGCTCGTCTCATTGATTTAGTTCAGCAGGTACTTGCAACATTACAAAAATATAATTAAATACACACATTTCAAGTGTTTTGTCTGTTAATAGTTCGGCAGAAAGAAAGTTGAACTAATCAATAAGATGGTGCTTTTATTTTGGTGTGCTGGATTAAAACAGGAAGTCACTTCTTGGGTGCGTTATGATTTTAAAGGGGGGTATTATGTAAAATCGACTTTTTCAAGCTTTATATCATGTTATGTCATTCCCTCATAAAACACATGCCTGGAGTGTTGCCTTGGCTCATTCACATATTTTTGAGTAATCAGTAAAAACTTAGACGGCAGCCATTTTAGGTGTAGCTATGACTCAGTCCTCCTAGGAACGCCCCCACCTCCTGGAGACGCCTCTGGACCTTTTGTCACCAGCCAAGCCACCAACCACTGCTCCTCAGCTCAGCAGAGCCCCCTCCCCGCACAGTGTTGTTGTTTAAATGCCACAGCAGTGTGCTGAAGGGGGCGTGTCGGAAAGCTTCTTAAAGAGACAGAGGCCTATTTCAAGATGTTCAGTACAGCCATTTTGAGAGAGCAATTTTATTCAAGGCAGTTATTTTAATTTACTGCATTTACAGACCAACAGAAGGTTACGTCATCATTGTAGTATGCTATAGACTGGTGCTATGTGATTGAAAAAAAGCATAATACCCCCTCTTTAAGTTATGCACAGAGTCAATTGTTCTGTTATTCTGTCCTTGGCCAAAAAACACTTTGCTTAAAATATGAGTCGCCCGATTGGTGTCTGTAAGAGCGGCTGGAGGCAGAGATTGGATTTAGTCATACTGCATGAAATGAATAATGTACCAGACAGGAAAACACCTTTGAGGTTCTAAAAATGTGTGATATTTGCTACTTCGTTCAAGGACAACAGTATGTAACTACAGTGTCCGACGTTCACGGACAGCTCTTAGTTTTGCACTGCAGTTTCTTTGCAGCAGCAGCAAAGCAGATCCGTATTCCAAAAACACAAACACCATTTGTAGATCTCGTTATCCAATTTCTCCCTCCCCATGTCCGCCACCGGCACCATTTGTTCACTTGACAATGTTCCAACACAGAGCTGTCAGATGTGATGACAATTTCTGACAAGAGCCAATAGAAGTGTCGGGCTGAGACTAGTTTGAGGGAAATTGTGTTTTTTACGTGGATGTATCTTTTGCCGGCTTTCTTCCCAAACATTTAAAAGTCTCTTGAACATATACACTGGCAGACCAAATAGAAGTGTCCACCTGGATGTAACAAACTGTTCTGATTACTGTTCACTGCAGTTGGTCAGGTCTAGGTTCAGGAACACTATGTGCCCAAAGAATAAGAATGAGCTGAACCTCCAGGTTATTCCATCAGTGGGTTTCCCCGATTGCACCGGCGTATTCCAAGATAACACCACCAGGATTCATGGGGCACACAATGTGAAAGAGTGGGTCAGGGAGACATCCTTTTAACACATGGATCAGCCGCCACACAAACCTAATTGAGAATCTTTGGGACGGGCAGGAGAAGGCTTTGCACAGTGGTCTCCCATCAGAGACAGAGCAGTGCGTCAGATTGAAGTTCATTCCAGGAAAAGGGAACGATGAAGATGAATGCCCTTTTCCCTGCTCAGTTCAAACTCTTTGCAGAGACTATTTATTTATTTAATCTTTATTTTACCAGGTAAGTCAATTGAGAACCAATTCTCATTCACAATGACGACCTGGCCGAGGTGTATTAGAAAGCAATACAACGCATAAAACACATTTAACAAAACAAACAAAAAACATTCAAGGTCCTATATCATGTAAAATCAACTTTCTGGAGCTTGTAACCATGTTGTAATGCTATTTCCTTCATTCCCGCATTTCTCAGCACTCCTCCTGAGTCAGATTGTCCAACCAGGAAGTGCCCGACGTCTGTAATGTAATGCCTTACGGACCGATTTTAATGTGTAAAACAGCTTTTTCAATATTTCAGTTGTAAGAAAGAAAGAAAAAAAAAGGAAGTGCCCAACGTGTCTGCGCTGCCCTTGCACTTCCCCTGAGCGTCTTGTTTCAAAACTCGTGTTAGCCTGTGTGTTAGACGTTTATGAAGCTGTGTTGCACATGTCTCCTTATAACTGCATTGTAAAGTAACTTCACTTATTGCTGCGATATCTATATTTCTACTACTGCTAATGTTGCATGAGCGGAGAGAGGGGGCGGAGTTAACTGAATACAAGCGTCTTCCAGATTGGAAAAATACGTCCAGAAAATACTGATATTTCTCAAAAAAATTGAGTACTCCATAGTGGAAGAGGTACAATATCATAAATGCCTATAGTTTACTTTGGAATGGCCAAAATAGCACGACACAGATCATTTAAAAACATGGGCACTGATCCTGGAATATTGTAGAAATTGAGTTTGTGAAAGATGCAATTGACACAAATGAGGTGAGTTTTAGAACATGGAGGGAAGGCCATTTCACCAGGGAGTGTAGGTCACAGTGATGGGTGCGGTTTGGGACACCTGTGACAAACCGGACTGCAGAATGGTATATGACATCAAGTTTATGAAGCAATTTGAGAAAACTCTGACATCTCAGATTAAAGACACTCTCGAACAGATACTGAAGGAGGTGGATTTGTAAAATGAAGAGGAGCCAGAGTCTGCGCACAGACCAAGAGGACATACCCACACTATAATGAAAGGCTTTTAGGTTTGAACCTCAAGGCTGCAGGTCGTACAGTATCAACAACATGGAAAGCCTGTAAAGCCTATAAAACATCCAAAAGAAAGGCAAGATATGATTAAAAAATATCTTGATTGGCTTTGCTGTTTTTATTTTAATGGAGAGACAGCTTGTTACATGAACCATTGTTTCTGCAGTGCTGTATGAATAAAGAGGACCGTGAGGCGTCTGAAGCATCAGCTGACGTTAATTTGACTGCCCTCCGTGTAAGCCTGAGCCGGAGCCGCTGACAGTTCCCTGACGGGGCCTGATCACTGGTCACAGTCTGACAGAGCCCGACTTCACAGAGCGGGATAATTAACACCGGGGAAGCGCCGGGGACGGACCGCACTGACACAACCAGGAGACGCGACGAGAAAAACCACCACAAAGCCTGGAGATCCGGCCGTGTGGAGGCGGCGAGGCTGTCCAACAGGTGGAGGGGGAGAGGACAATACTGCGCAAATGGATTATTGCTGTAGATGCGCAAGTAGCCATTTTTTACTTTGTCTTAACACACAGAGAGGAGAACAAGGTTGGCAACCTCTTATACATGACCAGTAAGGGCAAATTATCATCAAGAATGTGTGGAGGAGATGAGGCTGGACGGAAAATCGTATTGATGAATTCCTGCTTTTAAAAACAGGCAATGACACTCTGCTGCTTTAGGCCGCGTGTTGTGTTTTCGGATTGCGTGATTGAGTTTTCTTCCGCTAAATCAGTTTGGTTTCCCCCGGTCTGATCCTCTGCTCTTCTCTCACTGAGCGGAGACACGCTTAACTCCGCCCCCTTTCAGCCGTCTCCATAGAGACAGCTGTCAATCACAGCAGCGCTCGAGGCATGAGGAGGATAAAAGTAAAATGCTTTTGAAAACTTAATAAGTGCTCAATGTTTCCTTGCCATCGTTGGTTTAATTTGTTCCTTACCATTATTGGTATTGTTAAATTTTCTTTACATTGTTGGTATACATTTTTGTTGCGATGTGATAATTGTTATCGCATGTGGTAATGCCACCATGATATAATTTGTTTTTAAACAAGTGACAGTGAAGCTGAGTCTGTTGAGCTCTGAGTGGGGAACTGGGGGTGGGATTAAATAAGTTTTCTTCTTCCCACTCCCTTTCAGGTGGAAGTGGATTGTTTTTTTGTTTTCTGCTGTATATTCTTCTTTTGTTGCCCTCTGCCTGAAATAAATAAATAAATGGGAAAAAATGACAACATTTTCTCCAGTTTGGCTTTACCCAAATCTAAAAGCTTCTCGACTAGAGTTTACAGCCTATTGGCCAGTGTAACGCCTCATTTGAAAGCTAAGACCTACAAAACTCATCACCTTTCTATGTCACATTTTTTGAAGCGTTTTCGTAAGTGTTTTTTGTCATGTTTTTGATGTTTTTTGCTGACTTTTCATCACTTTTTTCGTCACATTTTTGTCACGCTTTGGTTGCTCTTCTGTGATTTTTTTTATGGTAAATGGTCTCAGCACTTTTCCACCTACATTAGGCACTCAAAGCACTTTTGGTGAAGTGTCTTGCCCAAGGACACGACGACAGTGTGCACCTTCAGGAGGCGGGATTTGAACCCCTGACCCCCTTGACCCGCTCTACCAACTGCGCCACTGTCGCCCCCATCACATTTGACGTTTTTTTCAAGAAGCTTTTAGATTTGTGTAAAGCCAAACTGGAGAAAAATGTGCTCAGTTCAGGTGAGGGGTAAGAGGTTAAAACCGAACTAATATTTGAATTGTATATTATGAGTTTTCTTCATATGAAAGATCACGAGACCCCTTCAAGCTTAATTCCAATAAAATTTATTAAAATTGTAAATCGTCCAAACAGAGTAAAAAGATTTTATTTATTGGCTAAATCACCCAGCCCTAGGAGGAGACCATATTTTCATTGAAAATAATTCAAAACTTTGCATCAAATTACATGAATGAGAACATTCCATGCTATATTGATCTAAAACGGCTTATTAAAAAAGTGTATTTATTATTTATTGAAAATTGCCTCAGTATCTTAAAGACAAGCCGCTGCATGTAGTCCTGTCACGATAACAAATTTGAAGTTTGATATATTGAGGCAGGAAAGTATCGCGATAAACAATATTATTGCCTCCAACGATACTGGATACCGTCAAATCTCAGGCATAAAGACAGTAAACCTTTGTCCTGAAAGTGCATCATCATATCCTAACATACCACACAAGCTGCAATGAACATGAAATATAATGTAACTCAAGTTTTACAAAAGAAAAAATAGGGGGAATCGCTAATAAATGTACAGACGATAAATATCGAGCCCAAAAAATATCGTTCAATAAATAACAAACAATATAAGAGTCGAGAATGTGACAACACAAATCCAGGTCTGCATTACGAGAGGGAACATTGGAGGAACATGGTAGAAATCAGAAAAGGCTGATTTTACATAATCCCCCCCCTCCCTTTCCTTGTAGAGTGGTGAACATCGAACTGATGCTAGTGCGGAAACCAAACCAACACCAGCATCGATTCAGATTCAAACATGTTATTGCTCCTCAAAGTGAAATCCTCTTCGCTACAGCCACTTACCTCGACCAAAAGAGGAGAAAACTAAAATCTATAATAAATATCCAAGCAAATGAATATGACGACTTCAGACTTTATGAAGCTGATTTCTGCTTAATAGTGAACTCAAACCCGACCGAAACAGATGGGAAAAGTACAATGTAGAGCGAGATACAAGTCAAATCTCTGAACTCAAAAGTTGTTGGGTTGACCAATCACTACAATACTATAGAATAGCTCTGGAAAGAAAAAGGAAAACTACAGACGATGAAGGCAAGAAAGCAACACCACAATAACTTAAATACACCTCCCATATGTCGAAAGATCAAACTCCCATAAACAGCGGTGATTCCAGTGCAGAGCTTTCCCCAACATCTCTGAACCGAGAGGAAACCCCCCCCACTATCTTTCCCTGCACTCTACAATCTTCACACTTATTATATTTCAGAGCACACTGGCACACGCGGGCTGCGACAGAGCGGTGACTCACTGCCTTGTCTGTCTGTGGCATCGAGCGCGAGAGATGCATCTTCACAACCTGTGTTAGTTTACCCGGGCCGGCACAACTGGAGATTTGGCGCCAACGAGAAGCAGCCAGTGGGGAAGGAGGGTGGGGGAAGGCTCTTACCAGATGCAGCATGTCGTAAATGGAGTCGGCGGAACGCTTGCGATCTTTGCCCCAACTCAGGATGGACATGGCTGGCAGGAAAAGTTGTCAAAGAAAACCCACACAAATCTTCAGCGCATCAGTGATAAAAGTAGAGGCTTTATTCTCCTCTCGGCGCGACCTACAGACTTGGAACTAAAAATCTATCTTGCTTCTTCAGAGCGAGTGCATCAGGAGCTCAAAAGCGTGCGCGCCGTAGATGACCAAAGAAGTGGTGGAAAAGATGGGTTTGTTGCTCTGAAGTGAGGAGCAGAAAGAGAGGGGAAGGGAGAGAGAGGGAGAGAGGCAGGGGGTGGGAGGTAGAGCGGGATTGGCTGGATGAGCGGGGCGCTGTACTCTGATGGATGGACTGGCCTTTAAAACGGGAGGAATTCCTTTTGGACATCAAGGACAACGAGACGACGTGACCGCAGCTCAGAGAACACATTTCCCACTCCGCACAATCCATCCCACACAACGAAATGGTTAAATCTTAAAAATGTGTCAGGTTGAAACTGTAATTTTATAAAGACTTTGCAAGACTTCTGATGGATGGAGTATGTAAGGACCTCATCGTGCGATACAATTCTCTGGTCTCTTTAAAAGTGCATATGACAGGTTTAAATGCTGTTGAAAATATGACTTATTTAGATTGATAACATCTGTTTTAACCCCTCCTGGAGCCGCCACCTTTACCTTAATGATAATGGAGCTCTGTTGTCGGGGGCTTGGTGTCCCTGGTAGGGTCTCCCATGACTAACAGGTCCTATGTGACGGGTCAGACAAAGAGCGGTTCAGAAGCCCCTTATGAGAGACCAACAGGCCCGGTTAGAACCATGAGGCCGTCCTTCTGTGGACCCACCACCTGCAGGAGGAGCCATAGGGGCTGGTGCAATGTGATTTGGGCTCCAACTGCCCCCACGACCCGGCAACAGACAGGTGGAAGAAAATGGATGGATGGATGGATGGATGGACATCTGTTTTAAGTAATAATTATCATTTTATTTCAGTGAAGCAGCAATTTAATGAAGAATTGTTGAGCACAAAAGTTATTTTAATTTGAATGTTTAAGATAAAGGTAAAGTTTCACAGCAGTTTGACTCATTTCACATCGACATCACATGGTCGACATGGCAACAGTTTAAAATGGTTAGCCTCTATGTCACTTCACGTCAGTGTCCAATAAGGAAGTGAAACTAGAAACATCACAAAAATGGTCAAGCTAAAGAAAACCACGTACAATTTTTAGCAAAATCCTAAATATAATTGTGTTAACGTTTTAGCAAAAAATGTGCCTAATGTGTTATACGCACTTTTATAAAATAAAGAAAAAGCATCTGTAATTAACGTGAGGCTTAGTTAACATATTTAAAGATAATTAAACTGTTATAACTAAATTCAATTATATCTTCAATCCATTGTCAAAATACAAGATTAACATTACTTTGAAATAATTGTACTCAATTACAAGTAAAAAGTCCAAATAAATTATCAAGTAAAAGTTTTTTTTTTTAAAGGATCTGGAGAAAACATTACTTGAGTAAAAGTCTTATGTTTCAGTTGTGACATGAATTAGGATAAACGAAACTTGTAATAATGTGAAAATCCTAATCGGTATTTCCAAAGAAATGCCATAAAAATATGTATTTCTGGAGAAAAAACGGGCACGAAACACTAACTACATATATTTTTGGTCGACTTGAAACATTTTTATAACATTTACTCACAGTAGCACAAGTAACCCTACTTCATTACAATATTACTCAAGTAGAAGTAAAAAACATCATCTACAAAATCAGCTGTTAGGGCAGCTGGGTGGGGGTTTGTTGAGGGGAGTTACTGCCCTCTTCAACTGGCCCGTTCTACACCCTGGATTTTTAATGCACCACACTATGCAGGGCTTACATCATACTTCACATATAACTCAATTAAACAAATATAATAATAATGATAATTAAACCCAAATTAAATTATATTGAGGATAGTAATGACAACTGGGAAGTAGCAAGATCTCAGAGTATAATATGTATTAATGCACCTTTATAACATAAAAGTAGCACATTCTTTTGTTCTTTATTTTGCTGTTGTTTTTATTTTATTCTTCTTCATTATTTATTGTTACTTTGCCCTATGTTCCTTTGTTTATGATTTGCTACCTTGTAAATATCAAATGTAATGTTATTTTTATTTTGGGGTGGGCGCTTATAAGCCTTTGGCTTCAGCCCACTCCCTTTGAGCAGGTTAACTGCTCAAACAAATAAATAAACTAAACTAATATAACTACAGTTTCTTCAAAAGGTTACTCAAGTACTTGGTTCAAACTACACTACGTCCTTAAAACTATCACTTCTTGCAATACTGTTTCCATTGTTGAATGTCAATCTGTAAACTCCCCCACCTGAAGCGAGCACACTTTGGCATTACCCAAATCTAAACAGCGAGACGGAGGATGAAAAGGTGTCAACAAAGTGTCAACAACACAGCAAGGAAAAAGATCGGTTGTAGGTCCTACTGTAGCTTTCAAATGAGGCGTTACTCTGGCCTATAGGCTGTAAGCTCCAGTCACAAAGCTTTTAGAACGGGAGAAAATGCAAAATACTGCACTTTACACATTTGTGCCACAGAATAAGCAGATTGCATCGTCTGCAAATGGCCTTAAGCGCTTTGCCCCGAGCCCCACAAATAACTAAAACAATAATTACACTCCTCCATGACTGACCTTTAAGAGCAGTTAATATCATCACAAGGCCTTGGAGGTGCAGTTAACATTACCTCCCCTTGTTTATAGCACTTTTTTCAGATATGGCCAGAGGAGACACAGAGGAAGAGTAGGAAGCCATTTTTGCTAAGATTTCATTTGGCAAAATAGAAATCAAAGACATTTCTGCAGCAAACGAAAACTATGACAATATGAGTGTGAGGTCATAAGAAAGCACAAAAATATCCAATCAATTCTTGACCCTGTTCCTCTAAATCAGTGCCCTCTTAGGCCCAGTGAAGTCCACACACACACACCAGCTTTTCCATCATCTTTTAAAGTCTATTAACCAGAATCGTTGCATGAAATAACAAGGCCAATGTGTATAATTGGATGAATTGAGCAGATGATTTTTCCAAGGTCGATCTGTTGACAATTGCCTAATTGCGTTGCACACACAGGCCTCATCGCACCAGCGCTGACCTTGCCACTGGACAAACACAACTTCTGCATAATTACCCGTGAAAAGCTCTGCGTTGGAAATGCGACGAAAGGGACAGAACGATTAGCATTTCTGATGTCTTTTTCTCCACATTTATTGCATTGCAGAATTGTCAAGTCTAATCTCATCAAAATCACAGTTAGAAAGGTTACAATGGCAGAGGTTGGAGGTGTTTAGGAGGAGTCTTTTCCACAGAGAACTCCCTGAAATTAGACCCCAACAAACAAGCTTTGAAAATTCATGCTTTTCTTATTTTAGTTAAGCAGATGCTCCGTCATCTCTCATATAAATGAATGAATGTGTTAAAATATTCACCAAGTAAAAATGTTGCAAATTCCAACGGAAAAAAAAAATGTATGAAAGATTTGCAGTTTTGCCTTTTTCTTAATCCAACAATCAGACAAAAGCCGAGTAAGGATTACTGCAATGCCCTCCTCGTCGGGATCCCTGGTAAGAGCCTGCTGAAGCTCCAGCACATCCAGAACTGTACAGCCTCCTGACGAGGAGGCGCAAGTATGACCACATCACCCCTGTCCTCCGCTCCCTTCATTGGCTGCCCATCCATTACAGAATCCACTATAAAATCTGCCTCCTCACATACCAGTGTGTCCATGGAACAGCCCCGGCATACCTCACTGAGCTAGTTACCCCACACACCACCACAAGGCGCTTACGGTCCACTTCCACCCACACTCTTCACCAGCCCGTGACCAAGCTCTCCACAATGGGAGATAGCTTTCTCCAACAGTGACGTACGCTGTTGCTGAGCCACCGTTGGTCCGGGGCAGATCCTCTGCCGGCCCGCAGATGTAAACAAGTCATGGAGGATTATCCTGTTGTGAACCGAAGCTACAGCAGCTCTGGGACTTTACAAAGACACGCATCAGTGTTTCATTTACCTAAACACCCAGGATTAAAAGCGGCAATAAGAAAACATATTTGAGTGGCTGGATCTGCGCTGGGAATGTGTTTGGGCCTTGATGATGCACAGAGCATTCCCAAAGCTAATGCTACAAGCTAATCGACTAATAACGTCAATAAAGCCCTTAAAGGGATATTTCAGGATTTTTGACATAGGGCCTCATTTCCTAGTTATCCAGAGTGTGGTTGATGTCTGGAGATATTTTTGTCTTAAATTCATGCAGTTCTTATATTTGAAGAGTCTAGTGGCGCTAGGCTAGGGCAAGGCTAAAGCATTTCTATGGTATCAGTTAGCCTGCATTAAAAACAGTCTGACCCACTCCACAGTGCACCTGAGGTAAATCACTTATAACACCAGACTAACCATATAAATGTCTGTGTCGATAGAATGTTTGAAATATAACTGACCTTGTATCACATGAATTACCGCATTGTGAGGGACTATTTTCTCGCAGATCACTCCGCCACTGCGTTAGCTTACAGCCACGAAGCTGATGCTGCTCAAATATAAGTTATTTTAAACGCAAAATGGTTCAAATTATTCTAATAACACAGACATTTATATGGTTAGTCTGGTGTTATAAGTGATTTACCTCAGGTGCACTGTGGAGTGGGTCAGACTGTTTTTAATGCAGGCTAACTGATACCATAGAAATGCTTTAGCCTTGCCCTAGCCTAGCGCCACTAGACTCTTCAAATATAAGAACTGCATGAATTTAAGAAAAAAATATCTCCAGACATCAACAACACTCTGGATAACTAGGAAATGAGGCCCTATGTCAAAAATCCTGAAATATCCCTTTAACTACACAGAACAGCCTTTATGATGGTCACACACTGAGCTGGGCATGACACATTTGTGGTTTATGGCACACTTTTTTTTTTGCCAGTGCCTCATTTGAAAGCTAAGACCCGCAAAACTGCTTTTGGTGCGTTTTCATCCTCGTTTTCATCGCTTTTTGTTGCGTTTCCATCTTGTTTTTGACGCCACTTTGATGCTTTTTTCAACTTTTTATTAGGGTAAAGCCAAACTGGAGAAAATCTGCTCCGTTTAGGCGGGGGTTAAGAGGTTAAGGCTTTCATTTTGCGATGGGAGAATGTACTAAATGAGCAATCCGCCTGGGTTTAAAGTCACTGTAAACAGATTAGAAAATTTCTCATCAAACACGTTGAATGGCCGTTTCCCGCCTCCGAGCGCTTCAACCTTGACCTGATTTCTTCCCACATGAAGCTCCCTCATATTGACTGAACCCTCGCATCAACATCAGACGCCCCTTTGATTGTGGGCGTCTGTGCGGAGCCTCAGATGCCCGAGCCGACGCGTGTAAACAGCAGCGAGGCCCGGCGTTATGTAAAACAGGTACAGTGCGGCGCTTTCCTTAAACAACACCTCGGTGGCAGATGGCGCGCGACGCAAACTGTTTTTGAGCGCTTGCCTGCGGGGGAGACGTGAAGGACAACCAATCGAGCGCTCCCAAATGCCACCGCGGACAGCCTGGGACATTACATCACAACAAGAACATCGGCCGTGCAGGATGCAAACAGCAAACAGCGGATGGACTGACAGAGCAAACACAATGAGTCTGACGCTGTGCCAGTGATCGCTCCTCCTGTTCTTCCAGCTTCATACAGGATCCAGAGAATACGTTTGATATCTTGTGTTTAGTAACAGGTATGAACAGGCTCAACACGATAACACAATTCGAAGTTCGATATATTGAGATAAACAACATTATTAAAGAGCTTTTAATGCCATAGAAACAAGCACTAAAGCTAAAGAATGACAGTAAAGCTTTGTCTGAAAAGTACTTCATCTTGAAATATCCCACGATAAACATAAAATAAAACCTACTGAAAAAAATAGATGAGAAAAATGTGACATAAAATGCAAATAAATGTACGGATACATTTTGTGAGTTAAATCCCTTTTCTCGCATGTTTTCAATCACTGAGTGAAATGTGTTTCAGTTTTCTTACTGTATGTCGTTTGCACTACTGGGTTTGTCTTTGTCTTTTATTGTTGTTTGATGTATTTACCGTATTTTTGCATCATTTATTAAGACCGTTATTAATCCTTCCATTGTTTAAAGACGTCACTTTGGCAACTGTGAAGTTTTTAAAGTGCGTTATTTTTGTGTGATTTGTAATAGGACATATAGAAAAAGAAAAAAAACATACATAGAATAGACATTAGTATAAATTAAGATTAACAGTTAAAAAATGTAATCATATATCCCCTCCTGGAACTGCCACCTTAACGTGGTGGAGGGGTTTGAGCACTCGAATGATCCTAGGAGCTAAATTGTCGGGGGCTTCATGCCCCTGGTAGGGTCTCCCATGGCAAACAGGTCCTAGGTGACGGGTCAGACAAAGAGCGGTTCAGAAGCCCCTTATGAGAGACCAACAGGCCCGGTTAGAACCATGAGGCCGTCCTTCTGTGGACCCACCACCTGCAGGAGGAGCCATAGGGGCTGGTGCAGCTCCAACAGCTGCCCCCACGACCCGGTAACGGACAAGTGGAAGAAGATGGATAGATATATATATATATATATAAATAATACAAGCGTTATAAATAAAGTTGTTATGGTATGTTATTTTGAGTCAAAAAATGTATTTTTTCTATCTGTCATATATTGAATGATAAGTTCCATCCATCCATTTTCTTCCACTTGTCCGTTGCCGGGTCGTGGGGGCAGCTGTTGGAGCTGCACCAGCCCCTATGGCTCCTCCTGCAGGTGGTGGGTCCACAGAAGGACGGCCTCATGGTTCTAACCGGGCCTGTTGGTCTCTCATAAGGGGCTTCTGAACCGCTCTTTGTCTGACCCGTCACCTAGGACCTGTTTGCCATGGGAGACCCTACCAGGGGCACGAAGCCCCCGACAACAGAGCTCCAGGATCATTCGGGCGCTCAAACCCCTCCACCACGTTAAGGTGGCGGTTCCAGGAGGGGTGAATAATAAGTTGATATAATTATCCTGACAGTCCAAGGTATGAAAACATTCTTATTCACAGTTGGCCTGAACTGGGCACGATTTCTCCAGTTTGGCTTCACCCAAAACCTAAATGTGCGTAACAAAAATGTGACAAATAAGCAACGAAAATGTGCCAGAAAAGCAACAATAACACAAAAAAGTGACTAAAGAACGACAAGGCGACTAATGTGTCTAAACGGCAACAAAAAAAATCTATGAAAAAGCAACAAAAAACAAAACGACAAAAACGCATTAAAAAAAAGCAGCGAAAAACACGACAAAAATGCTTCAAGAATGTGACAAAAATAAGTTGACAATGCAAATAAAAAAAGTTTACATCAGTTTTGTCGGTCTTAGCTTTCAATGAGTCGAGAAGCTTTTAGATTTGGGTAAAGCTGAACTGGAGAAAATGCGCTCGGTTAAGGCGGGGGTTAGGAGGTTAAAAAGCTACAGGCAGCACAATATAAACTGGCAAATGATCACAATTCTAGGTGATGCAAAATCTATATAATATAATACACACTTTAAATTGTACAAGAGTTCAGCCTTGTTGACGTTTCTTTCATTTATTTGCTTACAGTTACATTTTAATGTAATGGATCGAATTGTGTTGAAATGGTAAAATAGCACTTCTAGCTTTTAAATTATGTCATGAAGCCCTATTTCAAAATTCCAAAAAGCAGCATCGCACTCTCAGGTGGCCGATGTCCAAGATATATTTATTCCAAATCGATGACGTTTTGGCAGAGCCTTTTGCAGATCTTTTTTGAACAGTGCACAATACGCTGTGGTTCAAAAAAGAAAAAACATAAAAATGACGACCTCTGATATAACTTTTGGAGTGCGTTGCTTCTGTTTCTCACATGAAGCCCTATTTTTTAAAATGATCTTACTCAAGTAAAAGTCAATAGTAGTGTCGAAACACACACATTTGATTTAATCACTAGACTGAATGTAATCTGTAATACTGTCATTTTAAAAGGTGACATTGTCTCAGCCTTTACCTCTGTGATCTCATGTCTTTCTTGTGGATTTGTCAAAGCTCACCTCAGAGTTCAGACCCTCCAGGTTTACGTCCCTGAGCTGAACCTGCACTGGTGCTCATTAGGACCGGATTGGGGACAGGTGGTGCTGGGATCTGGGAGTGGCTTTAAAGGAACAGGCCACCGTTTTTTCCATACTGAGATATGTTCTTACCTGAGCTTAGACGAGTTGATACGTACCTGTCTGGTCTTTGTGCGAGCGCTCAGTCACACAAAAAGACCAAAGATGTTGTTAGCATTTGGCCTCTCCTGCTCTCCTTTATGGGGCCAAACGGGGGTGAAGTTAGAAGCGACCAAGCTCTTCCACGTATCCTCATTTAAAGCGGTCAAAAAGGGGAACTATATTGTAAGGCGTAATAACACCATTGACGTCCACGCAGTAAAGTGAATGAGTGCTCCTAAGGTGTTACTACGCCTTAAAATATAGTTCCCCTTTTTATCCACTTAGAAAATCAACATGTTTAATTTTGTGTAACTAGACTTGGATCGTAACTCTTCGCTAACGCCAGACTAAAATCACAAGTTGTATTTAGTCTGGGGACACCAATTCATTTTCTCGTAGGAGAGGTGTGGTTTACGATTGTCCATATCCGTTTATTGGGTGCTACGAATGTCTATCATGCGACTGCACGTAGCCATAGCCAATCGTATCACCATATCTGATGACGTATGATGTACCAGCTGTAAATTTTAGAGCTAAACTATTTAGAACCATCGAAGTAAATATAACACGGACTAAAGCTTGATCAAGAGATGGCGTCGTGTCTGCTGCTGTCATGTTGGATCCGTAAGTAAACTTTTATTTTTTATCCCTAAACAAACTATAAGCTTCCGTGTGTCGAATGGCGCGTCATCGTCTTACCGTCCCTCCTCGTTCTGTGATTGGTCCCAAATCTGTGCGAACATTTCGGCCATGGTCCCCAGGCTTCTGTGAAGTTCGAAATGATTCGAGCGCACACAGCAGTCTGGCGTTAGCCAGGCTAGTAACCGTCTTTAAATATGGAAACGTGGAAGAGCTCGGTCGCTTCGAACTTCACCCCCGTTTGGCCCCATAGAGGAGAGGAGGAGAGGCTAAATGCTAACAACATCTGTGCTCTATTTGCATGACTGAGCGCACGCACAAAGACCAGACAGGTAACACATCCACTCGTCTAAGCTCAGGTAAGAACATAAATATCTGTTTCTCAGGACAATTATCCAAACAGAAAGCAGATTGTCGCCAGATCCTGAAGTTTAGACCAATTTGGAAATAAACGTCCTCAATCCCAGTGTATTATTATGATATGTGTTTTAACTATGTATTGTTTAATTTTTATGTAAAGGCCCAACTAGGGACGGACATTGAGAATTAGCTTTGGCTAAAATGTTGTAGTATGTAACATTAGCTTATGTGACATACTTGTCCCTATTCAAATAAACTTAAAAGTAAAAGTAAAAAAAAGTAAGTAATCCCAGCTCCGGGTCCCTGATAAAGTCCCAGTCGTTACAGCTCAGTGGCTGAACTCTGGAGGTTCTCCAGATTTGACAATTTGACAGAAACTTGAGTTCATGAGCAGCTTTGTACAAAACAAGTTCAGCTGTAGTGACTAAAAAGCACTAAGAGCCCCCTACAAATATTCACTTTAAATCTACTCCATCAACATTAAGTGTAGGCCTCATTCTCATTTCTGATTAGATCATCGTCTCAGGTTCCAAAACCAAAAGTGTCGACGTTTTTGTAAATGGATAAATCAACATTACAACTCGTCAGTAAAACCTATATTTGATTTGAACATGTTTACCTCAGATCTACATACAAGAGAGTAATCACATCTTTCACTCAAGTCAGAGAACGTGGAAACATTACTCAAGAACAAGTCCAAAAGTCACTAAAGTAAAAGGAACAAATGCAACGTATTTACCACTTCCCAGAGTTTCAATTCAACTACAACCACCAGCAAATAATTCAGAAACTGACACATCTTTAGGCCTCGCAAGAGTGAAGCGCTTTTGCGGATTACGTCAACATTTTTGAATACATTTTAATTGATTTGAAAAGACTCACCTTTCTGCATTCCTCAAAATTGTTGAAAAGCTCGGAGTCGTCGTCCAAACTGTCGCCGGAGCTCTCCAAGAACAGGCCCACGCCATCGTCCAAGATCTCCTCTGAAATCCAGGAAGGAAATATGATTTAAATGAGATTCAACACAAACCACTGGTCATTTAGGGGTTCCCCAGGGATGTACATTAGGACCATTCATATTTTAAGACCACACACAAGTTTGTATAGTCTGCAAATGCTTACAAAGCTCGCCAAATAAGGAAAGTATTGTTGAAGAAGTACGGATTTAAAACCATTTACGTATAAAATATGCAGAACTTGGGACGTGGCAGGATGATATTAACATGCTCCGAGTGTCTGCGCTAATTGGAGCCAACGCCACAAAAGCCGTCGACTTTGTGAAGAGGAAAAAGTCACTTTCCGAGTTCCTCCAACACTTTGACATTTAAATGTTCCGTATTATGCTAAAGAGGTCATTATCCTGCTCACTCCTTGAACGTAAGCCAGATGGAGATGGAGTTTCATAAGATCAAGTCAGGCCTGAAGAATCGTCGCCGTCACAATAACAGAAACAGCGCAACGTTTGGATCAGACTGAGAACAATTCACATCACGCACGAGAAAGAACTTTGATTTTTTTTTCATTGACAAAATCCTTTCCATTGTGCGAACCAGGAGAAATGAGCAAATGCGGGTAATGGGTTTCTCAAACAGGGGAAGTGACTTTTCAAATAAACTACAAAAGCCCTGAAATGTCGCTTTCATTCCCGTTGCAAGTATTTTGCCTCTTTATTTTTCAGTAAAAGTTCTTTGCAGCTAAACTCCGCCCCTTTCCCCTTGAGTCTCAAACACTTTTGGAAACTCCATGGCTTATTATGAAGTGCTACTTTTGAGAGCAGACAAGGCATATTTAAAACAATTACAAGTTTAATTGCAGGCTATATTATGGGTATTAATATAAATGAGCAGATGTTTTTGTCTTAATTTAAGCACAAAATACTTTCTTCTTTTCTCAATTGAAATATCCAGATTTCAGCCAATATACTGCTTATTTGTATTTGAGACCAAAGTGCCACTTTTATTTGTAATTATTTGTGTTAAGGCGAGACACTGCAGGTGAATAGAGATATCGATTTGAAACTTTTGCTGAACATCACTGATTTTATGTTTTCATATCAAAATAAGGCATTTTGTGCATGAAAATGGCCAAAATTGCCGATATTTTGGGCAACGAAATCTAAATAATGGATGGATAATGTTTAATTTTATTGACATATTAGTAACTGAGATTTTTTCAGAGGGGATTTTGGATATATCGTTTTGTTTATCCATAAAGTAATCATAAGTGAAAAAATCTATAAAAACTCAAATTCCGCCTTGTTTTTTTGGGTTCAAAGCTGAATAAATCTGAATTAGATATTAAAAAATCCCTCTAAAAAACCTTCAAAATATTGTTAAGTCCAAGACTGAAAAGTTTGAAGTCTGTATGAGCGACTATAAGGGCTCAGGCGCTGCCCGAGTGGGGCCTTATGCTCAAGCCCTGAGCGTCTTGTACCGAGTACCGAGTAGGGCTGGGCGATATATCGATATTTAAGGTATATCGATATATTTTTAAATGAGATATGGAATTAGACCATATCGTGTATATCGGGATGTTTCAAATTCAGATAAGCTATTAAGTTAACAAAAAGAAGTGTATCTTATTCTTAAACTGAGCACTTTATTTTGTTATCTCTTTATATATAAATGCTGCCCTATTTTATTTTCTAGGCTATTTTTATTTAAATGTGCACCTCACGGAGCTTTGTTATACAGTGTTTACATTTATAGTGAGTTTTCAATAAAACTACTCGTATTTGGCTTTGACTTTGAGTTAACATTGTCTCTGCACTCACTTTGCGGAAAAAAATATTGGGATATATATCGTATATCGACTTTTGGTCCATATCGCCCAGCCCTTTTAGTGTGCATGCTTCCGCCGCTCTTCCGTATTTTGCGGCTCCCAGAAGGAAAAATACCATATTTGGATCATAGCGTCATCAAGGGGACCCTTCGCAGGACACGTGGATGTAAAATCTGTCAATATTTATGAATGAATACCCGTGTGAAAGACGGCTTTTCATAGCACCGCAAAAACATCATAAAATAAACATCATACAGGGTAAGTTTTGTCATTTTTATACTCTGACATGACAACTAAGATGTAAAGGGAGGAAACTAGATAAAAATCTCCACTTCGACCACTGCGTGAACAATCAGTGCTTTTACCTGCCGTGTCTCGCCTTAAATCAATCAGGCTTTTGCCAAGTTAAAACATCGAGCCTACACTTCCATTACACATTGACATTAGGCCTCTGGATAATCGTCCTCACCTTGGCTCTGGGAGAAGATGTCCGTGTACAGATCGTCCTCGGCTCCGGAGCGACGCGGCGGCAGGAAGCAGAGCTGCCTCCGGTCCATAGGGGGCAGCGTGCTCACGGTCAGAGACAGCAAGGCCTGGGAGAAGGCGGCTTTCATGTCGGCGAAGTTCAGACAAGGGGCGTCCTTCCCGTTCAGCTGCAGGATCTCATCGCCAGCGTTCAGACCTGAGAGGGAAACCATGAGGGAAACAAGTTTAACACCTTTTCGAATCCCAAAAACGATTCCATCAATCAGCATAACGAAGGGAAAGTTACAGCAAGCTTAATATGAGGCAGATTTTCACACAAGATCCAGAAAATGCTTTTATCGAGCCCGGTATCCAATATGGCCATGACCTGTCCCGCTGTGCGTTTGCATCACCTCTGCTTTCTGCCCTGACGGTCTGCTCCCTGTGCTCTAAAGCAGAAGCAGAAAGAGAGTGCGAGAGGACAGACACTCGGCAGAATGATTCAAACCATTTCTGTTCCTGACAACTCCAATATTGCCGCCTCTTGAAGATCTGTATTGCTAGTTTTAGGCTTAACTTTCAAGCACCTTTTCAGACGGAACAATGCGGAATTTTTAATGGTTGGCGGGCGGGTTGTAAAAACAGAAGCAGTTTTGCGGGTGGTGCTGGGTACCGTTACATTTTTTTATACCGGTACTTTTAACAATACCGATACCTCAATGATACTTTTTTCAATACCTGTACTCAATTATTTGTCATATAGAACCATAAAACAAATTAATAATGTTAATTTATTCCTTTTCCTTTCATTTAATTTCTTTTGCATTTGTCATTTGTTTGAGATGAAACAACCAAGAAACTTCCTTTAAGTACGGCCGAAAAAACACTCAACTTTTTTCACTTTTTCCCCCCCTAAATTTCCCCCCAATATTTTTTTCTTTTAAATTTTTTCCCTAATTTTACCCCAAATGTTCCCAGTTTTTTCCCAAAGGTTTGAATTTTTTCCCAAATTTTGCCCCAAATTTACCCCAATTGTTTTCCCCATTAACCCCCTGCACTTTTTTCAATTTTTTTTCAACTTGTGTTTCACTTTTGTTTCTTCTTTTACATTTTTGATGAACAACATCAAAACTTGAATATAAAAGATTTGATATTTCTTTTCGTTGCCTGCTTTCGATTACTTGTCGATACCAGTAGTACCTAAACCTTTTTTTCCATACCAGTACCCAGCCCTAGTAGCGGGGCCAGCAGGGGTGTGTGGGACGCTGACACCTAACGCAGCTTAAAGGAATAGGCCACCGTTTTTACGTACTGAGATATGTTCTTACCTGAGCTTAGACGAGTTCATTTGTACCTGTCTGGTCTCCACGTGTGCCTTCTGTAACGTAAACACAGCACAGACGGCGTTAGCATTTAGCCTCTCTCTTCTCCTCTATAGCTTCTAAGATAGAAGCTACCAAACTCTTCCACGTTTTCCCTATTTAAATATGGTTATGTGAAGTGTTACACTATAAAGTATAATTACACAAAATTAAACAATGTGGATTTTCTAAGCGGATAAAAAGGGGAACTATATTGTAAGGCGTAATAATACCAGGAGTAATTCGGCATCCGCACAGTAAAGTGAAGATATCATGCCAAATTACTCCTGGTATTATTACGCCTTACAATATAGTTCCCCTTTTTATCTGCTTAGAAAATCCACATTGTTTAATATTGTGTAATTATACTTTGTAGTGTAACACTTCACGTAACCATATTTAAATAGGGAAAACGTGGAAGAGTTTGGTAGCTTCTATCTTCACCTCGTTTGGAGCTATAGAGGAGAAGAGAGAGGCTAAATACTAACGCCGTCTGTGCTGTGTTTACGTTACAGAAGGCACACGTGAGACCTGACAGGTACAGATGAACTCGTCTAAGCTCAGGTAAGAACATATCTCAGTATGTAAAAACGGTGGTCTATTCCTTTAAGGCAGTTTTTTAGAAACCACTAAAGGTGGATGCTTCGTAAAATACCTTTAACATTTGCTCTGTCAGAGACTGTGCCTTTAACTTGTAGCATTATTGACTGTCAGCAGAAGTCACTTGACACTTTCTTCAACTTTCATTAAAATGATCAAACAAGGAAGTTCACAGTTTGATTTCCTCCCACTCTCAGCGGAATAAAACCCACTTCTTTTGTAGACACGGTGCACTTTGCCAAATACATCTCTAAAAAGTGATGTGTCATCCCCCACAAGAATCACAGCTCCGCGCGGCTTTATGTAACCGCATCCCACTACGGTTTTCATCTGCACCGGTGGAACAACTTTTCCTTTGACTGACACTTGTAATGTTGATTAACTATTGCCTCCGTATATACAGTTTAATTACATGTAATGCGCCTGTGGAGTAATGACAGTAATAACTAGTGACATGCGCCGAGTATCATATGAAGTTTGGACCGAAGCGTTTTACTGTGGATAATTGCGAGGGAAACGGCAGTAAAGTCCGGGACCTTTGGCGAAGGCGAGTCCTCCAGCCTTGACGTCGGTGATGTAGAGCTGCTGCACTCCGTCCTCCTCCACCACGGAGATGGAGAAACCTGGAGGAGGAGAGTTACATAAGGATCAGCAAACAAACAAGAGTGCAGCTGCGCGTCAAGTGCAGAGAGACGTTCTGCAGCGTGTTACGATTGTACGATGTTTCTGCTGTTCTGGCAGAGTCTCACTCAAATGGTTTTTTTTTTTCACATGGCAGGATTCAGCCTGGTTCAATCCAAAGGGTGATGTTTGCATAAGCCGACTTTTTACGCAACAACAGAGCATTCTGGAACATGGAACACCATGAAGAAACTTGTAACACACACAGCAGTTTTAAAGTCTATTCTCTGAGTCATAGAGCGAGTGCATGAAATCAAATTCCTTGGTGTTATTATAGATGACAGAATTACTTGGAAAGCTCATATTAAATATATATCTACGAAAATTTCTAGAAGCATTTCAGTAATAGCAAAAGCAAAGCACATTTTAAACATCAAAGCTCTACATATCTTATACTGTTCTCTGATTTTGCCATATTTATATTATTGTACTGTGGTTTAGGGTAGTACTTATAAAAACACATTAAAACCAATAGTATTGTTGCAAAAAAGAGCTATCCGAGTAATTCATAAAGTTGGGTTTTTGGACCACACAAACTCATTATTTTTAAAATCAAAGATCATGAAGTTTTGTGACATTGTTGAGTTCCAAACTGTACAGATGTTATACAAAGCAAGATACAAACTGTTACCAGGCCAAATACAAAGAAGGTTCCAAGAACGTACTGGTTGTTATGAATTACGTGACGAATTAAACTTTAGGACTCAGAAACATAGCTCAACTTTGAAAGGTTTTAACCCAACAGTTAATGGTGTACAATTGTGGAATAAACTGGAAATGGAGTTGAAATGAAGTCCAAATATCAACCTGTTCAAATATAAATACAAACAAAAGACTTTTGAAATATACAGAGAAGAAGAAATGTGTTGCCACTACGAGGCGCAGTAGGATCAATTATCTATAATCAAGGAAGAGTGTTGCTGCTTGGAACGGTTGTCATTCTATTGCTCAAATTTACAATTTGAGAATTAGGGTAGGCAAGTTATGGATCTGTTGAGAGGGACCCTCCCAACGGGCTCAAAACCTTGTCTTTTAATGCACCACTCAGCATAGGAACATCATCTACAAAATCAGCTGTTAGGGCAGCTGGGTGGGGGTTTGTTGAGGGGGAGTTACTGCCCTCTTCAACTGGCCCGCTCTACACCCTGGCTTTTTAATGCACCTCACTATGCAGGGCTTACATCACACTTCACAAATAACTCAATTAAACAAATATAATAATAATGATAATTAAACCCAAATTAAATTATATTGAGGATGGTAATGACAACTGGGAAGTAGCAAGATCTCAGAGTATAATATGTATTAATGCACCTTTATAACATAAAAGTAGCACATTCTTTTGTTGTTCTTTATTTTGCTGTTCTTTTTATTTTATTCTCCTTCATTATTTATTGTTACTTTGCCCTATGTTCCTTTGTTTATGATTTGCTACCTTGTTAATATTAAATGTAATGTTATTATTTTTATTTGGGGTGGGCGCTTATAAGCCTTTGGCTTCAGCCCACTCCCTTTGAGCAGGTTAACTGCTCAAACAAATAAATAAACTAAACTAAAAACTAAACTGAGTGATTTCCCAGTGATTCGGAAGCTAAAGGAGTCGTCCCAAAGCTCTTTTCTCTACAATCTATATCGTTTTTTTGCCAATATTAGACCTAGGCCTGTCACGATAACGAAAGGTGGGTTATATCTTGGCAAGGTCTGGAGAGACGTCTCAGCAGATCTCGGAACAATGGAAGGTCTGAGAAGGGAACGACCTGCTCCGATTGTCTGAAATAATGCTGAAGACCAGGGGAACAGCATATTAATCTGGAAATTACAAAAACTGGAATATTTATTTCCTCCTGGGAGAACAGAAGAAGCAGCTAGAGCCGTTATCTTTCCTGCGCAATGTCAATATACCCCCTTCAAGGCCAAGCCACGGGACTGAAAGAACTGACGCCGTGACTAGATATAAGTAACATAAACATTACTCAAGGTCTCTGTGAAGAGCCTCCTACTGCAAAACATGACCTATAAGTCCTATAGGAAGTCCTTTTTCTACGGATAATGTTTGCAAGTTCCCCACAAATGGTGTGTTTCTATGACAACACATATAACAGTTGATTCTAAACTCTATTCCACATTGGTTATATTCAGAAGTATTGCAGCTTAAAAATAATGACTTCTGAAACGTAATAATTGCGTCTTCTTACCGTATCCGATCATGCAGGACTCGTCTCTGTCAAACTGGATGACTTTAGTTATTTTGGAGCAGATCTCGATTTCTTTGTAAAGCTGCGGACGACAAAGGGAAGCTCATTATATAAAGCGCTCGATAATAGTCGGCTCCGCTCAACAAAGCGGTGGGCGGCGGACGACAGCCAGGAGGCACACCATTCAATTTCACTATTTTTAAGACCGTGAATAGATGATAAAAATACGCCGGATTGTGATTATTCCAACGCTGCAGGAATCAATCACAGGAAACAGAATCATTATTACAGCTAAAAATACGGACAGAGAAGAGTTTTGAAACAGGATAAAAGCTTTTTTTCCTCATAAAAAACAAAGGCTGATTCCGAAACCGTTAAATTGGTAAGAGCTCTTACGCCAAACCCGATGTGCGTCAGCGTCCACCATGACAAGAAGCGTCCGAATTGGGCTGTCAATTAGGAAGGAGTTAGGGAAAGTGGCCTGTATGCTAACTATCATAGCCACTTTAGCATAGGGACCTCTGATGCTAACTCACTGGCGATTAGGAGCCATGTGCCATCCCATAAGCCACCGCGCCGCATGCCCGTCCCCCTCGACCCCACCCTCGAGTGATTCTTCTTGCGCAACCACTGTTGATTGACAGGTGCACAATTAATTAAAAATATATAAATAAGAGATTCCACACAAGCCAAACTTTATAAAAGTGACAAAATACATGTTAGAGTCACCACAGCTCAGTCACATGTCATTGTTTTAAAGAGCCTCCTGCTTTTGCTTCATTTAGTAGAAACTTAAGCCACATGGCTAATTTGCATACTGTAGCTTATGAAACAGCTGTTGAGATAAAATAAAGGGAAATGTGAAGGATCATTTTGGATTTTTCTTTTTTTTTTCCTCCTTAAATGTCTTTATTTGGACACTATGTTGTTGCATATGCAATATGCATATGGTGGCGGCATGCGCTTTTGTTTGCCTGCCAATATCCTTAAAGAAGAAGAACAGCTGTTGGTGATGTCACTTCCCCTTCCCCTGGGTAAGGACGGTGGAATTGGGCAAATGCTGCTGAAGCTCTAGTTCACTAACTGCATAGAGATCTAACAGTTGACCCCATGAAAGGTTAAGGATTAGTTGCTAGTGTTAGTACTTAGAGGCTTCAATTTAATGGTTTCGGAATCAGCCATACTCGTTTTTAGCTTGTTCCGGCTGACACTAGCGCCCTCTGTTGGCATTTTGAATACTGACATTTTATGCTGGTTTGCAACAATTTGTCAAGACGCGCAGTGGTTAAAGTGGACTTTGGGAGGTGGTGAAACTCTAAAACTCTAAGAAGACACAGAATGCTACATTAGGTTGATGTACCTGCATAAACGGCTGTGCATAAGACTGCATGTAACAGAAGGACTTTTAATTGTTTTACTGTATTTTAAAAATAAGCTTTAAAACATTTCACAGAATAACTGTTCTTTTTATGTGCTTTTGTTTGAGATACTCTCAGAAAGTTAGAGCAACAGCCAGTCCTCCCCAGGAAATGTTTGAATAACCTGATCAAATTTAGTGCAGTCTGGTGTATCTTAGGCAAGAATACGCTGTTTAAATCAGCCTTATACAGTGATGAAATATCTACATTATGATTACTTTCCTAAAAGAAAAGAAAAGCAACACTACTGATTTGTGAAACTGCAATTAGACTACTTTTATTATTTAATCTATTTATTTATTGTTTTTTATGTACTGTCATAATCCTGTGTGTTTCCCTGTGGGGCCCCAGTTCCTCTGCTGCCTGTGTCAGCTCTGCCCCTGTATTTCACCCCCGTCTGTAGATGCTCATCGCGCTATGAGCTGAAGAGGAGGAGACACAGGCTCCAGACGACTCTAAAGACTAATTCTGGATGTTTTTGTTGCCGGACAGATTGAGAGGATCAGATCAGAGGAACGATTTTTTGCATTTTTTGCATTTTTCTCTTCATTACGCTTCCTAAATTATTCTGTAAAACCGAAAATATAAGGCCGATTGTTGTTAAATAAAAACTGGGCAAAAGCTTGGGAAGAGTAGACTTCGTTTATGGATTAGTATGTCTGTAAAGTTGATGATTTCATGATGAATGCTGTTATATTGCGCATTAAACCCATGATTATTCTTTCTCCCTTAAGGGAAAGCAAGTTAACAATAATCTCCATGTGTCTTCTTCTTATTTGTTTATTTGTCTATTTGATGATCAGACGTGATTTTTTCTTTTTCTTTTTCCGTTCCGTTTCCTCTGCCCCGGATCATTAAATTCCACATATTTTTCTAGTGTTAAAAGTTGGAAGGAAACATTGCATCCACACACTCCAATCAGAATGTTATTTTAAGTTTCACTGGCGCTTTTGGAGAATGTTTATGCACTCACCAGGTCGCACACGTCCTCCTCCGGTTTGGGGATGTAAAATTGCACTTGACTTTCAATGAGGAACTTGAACCGTAGGTAGTGCTTTGTGGGATCGAGGCTGTGGGCCTGTGTGGACAGAGTTAGAAATGTAAGAACAGCCGTTACATAACTATCTAAAAGTCGTGAATAGGTGGAATATTCAGTGACTCCAGTGATGGTTTATGTTTCGGCCTGTAATAATAATAATAATGCCTTACACTTGTATTGCGCTTTACAAGCCTGTATTACCAAGTTTCTCAAAGCGCTACACTGTCGTCATTATTCATTCACTCCATACTCGGTGGTAGTAAGCTACTGTTGTAGCCACAGCTGGCCTGGGGTAGACTGACAGAAGCGAGGCAACCAGTCTGCGCCATCGGCCCCTCCGACCACCACCTACCACTCACTCACTCACTACATTCGCTAGGCTTCCTGGTGTTACCAAACGGTCTCCCATCCAAGTACTAACCAGGCCCTTCCCTGCTTAGCTTCCAAGATCTGACGGGATTGGGCAGAGCAAAGGCGGTATGACCACCTGTAGTGTTTCTGTACCTTGCAGATGTTCTCCAGGACGCACAGCGCGGACTCCCCCGGCTGGATGATGGTCAGCACCGGCTGGTCGTTGGGCAGACACACCCAGGACGGCGTGAGGTGGTCGGGCACCCACATGTCGCTCTCCGTGGGCGACCGCGGGAGACCCTTCAGCGTGCCCTCCTCACTCTTCTGAAACGTGACAAAAACAAGTTAAGATTTCATGATAAAACAATGAAACGTGTTGCACCACAAGTCGATCTTACTGAGTGTTCCTTGGCGTGGTCGATGTACAGACTTTCCCCGGGAGTTTTGGTCGTTTCTTCACCGTCAGCAAAGACCTGAAGAGAGACATGAGAGAAGAGGTTTATAAAGCAGTTTGTGTAGGAAACTCAATACAAAGATCAAAGAAGAGAATCTTTTCTCACTGAACAACGTTTTCACACTTTAAAAAAGGGAACGGACTGTACTGCACAACAGGAGAATGCATCTAATATGCAATCATTTAAGAACACTTTAGTGCAGAGGTCACTAAACGGCGGACCTCGGTCCGGATCCGGACCCATGCGCCAGCCCATCCGGACCCGAACCTTGGATCCGAACTTTGGACCCGACCCAAATCCCCTCAGACGAGCGGCTGCGTGTGCGCTCCCTCTCCTTCTCTCTCTCCCTCTCGCTCTCCCTCCCTCTGACTGCACCAGAGCGGTAAACTACAGCCCAGATGAACAGACAGAGAAAGTCCTTCATCTTAGCTCCATGATACTTTTTACATTTTTAGAAATGGTTTTGGAATGACCGAAATACGGCTCGCTAAAAAAAAAAACAACAACAACAGAGGACGCCCTAATTAAATATGCACGCGCGATCGTAATGCGCAAATAGCGCGGCTGTTTCTCGATCGGCAGCGAGCAGGTCTGAACCTGGTCTGAACCTGGACTAAACCAGGTCTGAACCAGGTCTGAACCAGGACTAAACCTGGACTAAGCCAGGACTAAACTTGGTCTGAACCAGGACTAAACCTGGACTAAATCAGAACTAAACCTGGACTAAACCTGGACTAAATCAGAACTAAACCTGGACTAAACCTGGACTAAGCCAGGACTAAACCTGGACTAAACCTGGACTAAGCAGGGCTCAGTGTGTCATATATTATGTGCACAGTGTGTATAACAGAGGCTACAGTAGCCTATGCATTCTGCTATTTAGGAGCCACAACTTATTTTTAGAGCAAAAAAACAATAACAGGATTCAATTGATTACATTATTTTCAAATGACAGTAATAGATTTAATAAAGGCTTAAAAATCCCAATATAACTGTGAATTAACCCCGTATGTTCCGGACCTTTGCTCGACAATTTTTTTTCATTTCGGACCTTGGTGAAATTTAATTCATGACCCCTGCTTTAGTGCATCAGCAAGACGCGTCAGGCCCTGGGGACAAATCCAGTCCTTGAATATACAGTGGTCCCTCGCTATAACACGGTTCACCTTTCGCGGCCTCGCTGTTTCACTGATTTATTTTTAGTACACTTCTGCATGCTTCTTTACAGTGTATGAACGCGCACTGTGTTCTGCGGCCGGGTGACACTGTACGATGAGCGATCACTTGTCGTGGGGAAAATCTTAGGATGGAGTCGTACAGTCGTAGGTCGTACAGTGAGACGTGAACAAAGACTTAAAATAGAACCAGCTACGACCAACATCAAGCAGTGTCTGATATTTTGGAACACTAATCGTAGAGTGAGCCATCCTCTCGCTGCAGACAGGATCTATGTCAGTGTCCCGTTGTTGAATATTTCTATATATGTTTTGATCATAATAGGCTTTAATGATTATATGAAACTGTGTTGATTGTAATCTGTGCTTTTGGGGTTGATTTGAATTAGGTGGACATTTTATTGTTGTCCTTACTCTTGGAATCCACTGGGGGGCAGTGTGTTATAATGCGGAGTCAGATCGCGCAGCAGAAGCATTCCAAGGATATTGATTGGTTCTTCAACAAGTAGCCGCCTACTTCCTGTGCTTATAAAAGGCCATAGCACGGTGCCGCTCCCTCTCTCTCTCTCTCGCCCTCTCCTTGCTGGACCACCGACATGTAGTGCTCTGCATAGACTTTTGTCTAGATTGTAATGTTAGGGAATAAATATTGATTTTGATTTTAAAGAACGAGTCTCCATCTTCTCTCCACATTAAAGAACACAACACCGTCAAAACATCAATGCATGAGTCACAAGCAGCATTTTACAGGACTTTCCCTGCACTTTTCCGCGAACATAAACCCTGCTAGCATGTGGCACCTGCCTCAGCTAAACACACGCCTCTGGAGCCGGAAACTGCCACGACAAAACTTTGGTCATAGTGGAGACGAGTGCAGCTCACGATTTTACAATCCCTAATGTGACATCTAAAAATCTTATAAGACAAAAAAAAAAAAAAAAGGCACAGTGTATGTGTGAACTAGTGAGAAATGTAGGAAAATGTTCATGCCTGTCTGAGAAAAGTGTATAAAGTGTGTGGTGAGGGGTTTTACAGCCTTAAAACATATATAATAATTGTAAAAAACAAAGATGACTACTTTGCGGATTTCACCTACTGTGAGTTATTTTCAGAACGTAACCCCCCGCGATAAACGAGGCACCGCTGTCACTTCTCTGGCCAGAAGTGTGTAGTACTCAGTTACATTTACTCAAGTACATGCACTTAAAATTTTATAAGTAGTTTTTTCATACACTGTACATTTTACTTCTACTTGAGTAATATTAAAAATGAAGTATCTTTCGTATGACACTGAGTAAATCTTTAAGTGACCGATTTGACGTTCCATTAAGAAAAGAGAACAGCAGACCCCTCCTCTAGGTCTTTATGATGTGCAACGCTATTATTGGTCAAATGTGGGCCTTGAATTTACTCGGCCTCCTCTCTCTCAATAATCCCAGGACTGAGAAAACCTCCCCTGCCTCAGAGCGCACCTGGTTGATGGTTGGATGAGCCTTCGTCTTCTTCTTTGAGGTAGTGTCCAGGCCCCACAGCGAGGAGAAGCGGCTCTTGCGTTTGCTACACGAGCGGGACATGGCCTGGGTCCGGCGCCGCACTCCGCTCTCCGTGCGCGCAGCCACCTAGGGGACAAAAACGATTATATTTATATATGCAAACGGGAATATGCAAACAAAACCACCTTAGATCGCTTCAAAATGCATCTGTAATTGCAATCACAGTGAGGAAAATGACAAATTGACATGATTAATTCAGTTTATAAATGTAATGCAGCGATGTCGTATTGAGATTTGTGATTAGTTTGTGCGCGGCTCCGGTCTGCCCTCCTGAAGAGCCGACTGATTGGCCTGGATCGCTGTGTTACAGAGTGCGGCTGTTATGCCTCCCCCTCACAGACACTGTTGTTTTGAACAAGCTGTGGAAATCTCCGCTGAGATTACCAACGCGCTGTGTTTATGTGCATTAGTTGCCCATTCAAAACAATAACACAGGAAGATCATTTTTATATCTGCTTTAAAGCAGCCATTCCCAAAGACACAGTAGGGCTGCACAATAGGAGTGTTTTGAATGACAATAGTGTTTGACTTTGGTTAGGTTACTTTATTTGTACCCGTAGGTAAATCCGTCTTGCAATTGTGAGAAAACTAGTCAACATTAAAACACATTATACAAAGATAAATATCACATATTTAAATATAAAGCTTGTACGTGCTCCATATATTAAAAGGATGTGCCTTTGCTAAGAGGCAAAGGCTAAAGATACAAAAGAAATGTAAGCCACTGGCCAGTAGGTTGTCAAAAAAAGTCAATTCCTCGATACTAAATCGATACTAAAAGTAGTATCGAAGCTAGATATTAATTTGAGCAGTATCGATACTTTCTGTGTTTCCTCCATAGACATATTATTAATAGACCGTCAATACTCACTCCTCCCCGTTTACCATAATGACCACGTTCGAGGGGGAATTCATGGCGGATTTACAGACTCCTCCTCCCCAGCTCTGACGAAGCATGTTCCTAATAAGGGCATAAGGGCGGGATCTCACTGTAGACTCCGCCCTTGCGTGACGTGTAGCTCGCGCAGCTCCAATGCTAACAGTCAGACCCCCGTTAAGTAGGAGATTTAAAAAAAAATTATTTCGAAAACCAGCCTGGTTTCTTTTTTTGTGACTAACCCAGCGTTATCTCAGGAGGAATATGTAGCCGTAGAAAGTGTTAAAAAATAGAAACCAGGCATTAAAGTTGTTTTTAAGGTGTCTAAAGTCCAATGCTTTTCAACGGGGGCCTAGCGGTGATATGGAGGTACTACAGCAATGGCGGAGCAACGGCGGCCTCCAGTGTTGCGGTCATAAAGCAGAGCAGCCAGCGGCCATTGGTTTCCTCCGGGCTGCGCACAGAGCAGCCCCTCCCCCTCCTGCTCGTTCCCAGAGTGCCGGAAAGAACCTGCTGCGCTACGATCAAAACTTACATTAGAGCTAAAAATTACTCACTTAAACCCTAAATAAAATTATAAAACTAAATACATCCATTGTCGAAGTGTAGACTGATTACTGGTGCAGTACCAGGTTGAAAGGAGCAGGCGTTTTTATAGAAGCTGTAGAATTTGCGATTGTGGCTAATGTTAGCTTAGCGGGGGGTCAGCCCTATGTTCCCCGGTACCTATGTTCCCCCACTTCTATTGATTAAGATTAGGCACCAGCCCACTATCCTTAAGGTCAGTGGCTAGGGCAGGGTCAGGGTTAAGCTGCTTGATGTATGACATTTCACTCTCATGACTTGTGATTGGTTGAAGTACCAACTCACCAAAAAATCGCACCCGGGCAACATAGGTATCCACCCCTTAGCGGCGTCCCTTGGTTTACAAGTATCAGTTAGCATTGGCTATTAAGCCGTTTTTTCTCGTAATAAATCTCAACAAAATTAAATTTTACCAATGTCAGCTGTATAGTTACATGTTATACTATCTCTACTTAACTCATGAATATATTTAGAGGAATTTTAAAGTCCAGTTTTAACATTGTGCTTTGAATGAATGCACTGTTCTGCTCCTAAATGTGACTGCAGTGCCTGTTACTGTTCATGAAGGTGTTTAACCTGATGGTCATGGGCCAAATCCAGTCAATAAACACTTTATATTGTAGGTTAAATCGCCAAAAGTATTAGCATTTGACTATGTGCAAAAACAGTTAATCAGAGATAACAAATTAGACCCTTTATTACTGTCCTAAGAACATGGTCAATCTGAATAAACTAATATAATGTTGCGTATTCTGCAATGTAGACAATACAGTGCAGAAGGAAAGAGACAAGAGTTTCCTACAGCAAATATGATATTTAAAAGGGGATCTTTTTGTTTTTTACTGTGGTATTGAAATCAGTATCGAGAATCGAGTTTTATTTTCAGAAATCGAGTTTGAAAGTTCAGTATCGTGACAACACTACTGGACAGTAACAAAGATAAAAAGCTGTGTCGATTAGATTAAGCTTAAGCTTTTCTTAAAACGGTTCGTATGGCTCATTGGCATCAAGAACCTACGCCCAGATGGAAGCAAACAAAACTCCAAATGCAAAGGATGCTCAGTGTCTCTTAGGATGCGCTAACTGTCTATTCTGCAGAAAGTCCAAACTGGTCTGAGGCTTATGTATTGGTATTAATGGCCCAAATCTGATATGTTAATGAGAGAATGCTGCGTGACTGAAAACTGTGACTCTGCTGCTGATCCACTTTCACACTTTTGCACATTAGCAAACGCTTGGTAAATGACCCCAGAGTTTTACATTTTGATTCTCGAATAAGGAAGAAATCTCTGCTTTCAAACAAAACTTGTTGCATCCTCCGTTTCCGTGTCTCTCTCCCCTTGCAGCTGCTCGGCCGCCCACCCGCTCTGCGTGGGCAAACCGGACGCCGACGGTCCACAAAAAACACTCGAAAAATCAAACGGGCCGTGTTCCTGCGCTCGCTCTGCTTTTAGCCCAGTGGGAGGCCTCCAAACAAAGTGTCCCGCGAACACAAGACCCAAATCCGAAAGATCGTGGACATCTTGGAAAACCTGTCTTGACACGATACGCCTTCATTCTGTGAATCGATTGTTCTCCCCCAGCCGTAAATACACACGGCCCCTGGAGAAGGTGAATCTGGGGTCATGTTGCCATTGGTTACAAAGAAGAGGACCATAACCTGCTTTTGAACAGAGTTTGTATTTAAAAACCATCATCTATATTCCTTATGTTGTATGGAGCAGTATTTGTGAAGTATTTTGGATTCATGCTTTCTTTACTCTAACTTCTACTTGCAATTTTTCTGACCAAACTATTTCAAAGAGCGGGCATTGCGCTTTTTGCAGGTATTTGGTAATAATCTCAAACACATCTTTATCACTATCTCACACTTCGTTGGTTAGAAAATGCAATATTGATCTAAAAACGGCAAAAACAAAATATCCAGTTCCTGATCTTCCAAGCGATCTCCTAATAAGCTCCTCCCCGCCTCCCCCCTCCCCTTTGCAGCGAAGAGGAGCAATATTGTTAGTCTGGTGTTATAAATGATTTGCCTCAGGTGCACAGTGGGTCAGGCTGTTTTAATGCAGGGTTGCTGATACCATAGAAATTCGTTAGCCTAGCGTTAGCCTAGCGCCACTAGACTCTTCAAAATATAAGAACTGCATGAATTTAAGAAAAAAATATCTCCAGACATCAACAACACCCCCTCCTGGAACCGCCACCTTAACGTGGTGGAGGGGTTTGAGCATTCGAATGATCCTAGGAGCTAAGTTGTCAGGGGCTTCGTGCACCTGGTAGGGTCTCCCAGGGCAAACAGGTCCTATAGTGACGGGTCAGACAAAGAGCGGTTCAGAAGCCCCTTATGAGAGACCAACAGGCCCGGTTAGAATCGTGAGGCCGTCCTCCGTGGATCCACCACCTGCAGGAGGAGCCATAGGGGCTGGTGCAATGTGTTTTGGGCAGCTCCAACAGCTGCCCCCACGACCCGGCAACGGACAAGTGGAAAAAGATGGATGGATGGATCAACAACACTCTGGATAACTAGGAATGAGGCCCTATGTCAAAAATCCTGAAATATCCCTTTAAGACTGAAAAGTCCATTGACACAAAATGTAACAAAGTCCTGTGTAACTGTTACTGGAAAATAAAGGGGTGCATGATAAAACAAAAAGTATTGGGATCTGATCCGATATTTTGTCTCAGCCCTACTGTTTTCAAATATATTTGTCATGTAGAACCAGAAAACAGAACAATAATGTAACTTCCTTTTAATGCTGTCCCTGGACCAGAAAGGCATCAAAACTTGGTCTCTAAAAATATAATTCTTTTTCTGGTACCTGCTTTTAATCTTCGATACCAGGAGTACTTAAACTATTTTTTCCACACCATACTGGTATCGTTTACCGGTACCCAGCCATAAATATATAACAACTGTGTCGGTGAGATAACTTTGCAAAAACAATGGGTAAATGTGAGTCAGATGGAAAACGTCTGCAGATGTATTTTGGTTTCTTGTAGTGTCATGTAATAAAGCGATGTCGATAATTTGGTGATAGACGGTGTTAGCCTGGATTTATATTTTCAAGCATAAATTGTCGATCTCGTCGCAGAAAAGTGCCAATTTCAGTAGATGTTTCTCCATATTTTCCCCGCCTTACTATGGTTGTTTTTTGTGTGAGTTGGTGTGAATTGTAAATCACACTCCAGCGCAGCGTCCAGCCGCAGGTGTCCCGGGGCCGCACACTCACCAGCACGTGGAAGGAAGAGACGGAGAAGATGCCGAGGCGGCCCATGGCCAGCTTGGTGGGCCGCGACGCGAAGGCCAGGAGACGCTTGGGGTTGGGCAGCTCGCCTCCTGCAGACTGGCCAGGTAACACCGGAATCTGAACAGGTCCATGTGAAACTGCTCCAGATTCTGCTCCCACAGGAAAATCTGCAACGGAGAACGGGCCAAGACATAAATAATATCACATGTTTAGAGCGCAGGATTAGAATTACCTAAGGGCTGGGGGTAAAAAGTACAAAATGCTGACATGAAATGACCATCTTAAACGAGATGAATGACTTAAAATTGCTTGAATAAAAGGTTCTTTATGTTGAATTTGAGTCTGAGATAAGACAAATGCCAATGGAACAAGCATAAATCCCACTTGAAATCAGACAAATTGATTTATTTTTCACTTCAAGTTGTACAAAATAATTTGAATTAAGAAAAAATACTTGTTCCATTGGCGATACAAGGTTTATCATATCAAAGACCAAACAAAATCTATTCAAACTTCAGATTTAATTTCAAGTAGATTTAGTCTTTTTCCAGTGCTATGAGTTTCTGCCTGTGCAAATCTACCATGTCCATAATCTGGAAGGTAAAATTTCCCTTGATTTTTAATCTACAGCGTAATTCGGCAAAGTCCAAGGACCTTGGAGTTATCGCATGGCACTAGAATAACAGTGCGAATCGACATGTCGGAGTTTTGAAAGTTTGAAAGAGTAATGAAGTCAAAAGAAGGCAACATCAATTCAAAACGTCTTTTTAATCGTATATATAGGTGGAACGATATATCGACCGGCCGATATATCGGGCTGATATTTGGGGATTTTACAATATGGGTTATCGGCCGATCTAACGCCGATAAGAGCTGATATCTCGGGGACGAAAAGAGATAGAGACTGAGCAAAGTCAGTCCTCCCACAACTCCCTAGGCCTCAGGGGAACTGAGAAACATTGTGATGAAAATTGGTTAGCTACACGTTTCACCAATTAAACCTCAGTCAATATGGACATGCTGCATGTCATTTTGAAGCATAGAACCTGGGTAATTTAATTGCTGGGTTAGTTTTAACCACCGGAATTGTATTTTTGATCGCCGCACTAGCAACAGTATGCTAATGCTAACGGCAGCATGCTAAAGCTAACGGCAGCATGCTAATGCTAACGGCAACTAATCAAAGCTGGACAGAAACTATTGAATTGAATCACCCAAAGTAATAAACTGCTGGAGTGGCCAAGCGTTTGCTTTTACAGGATTATAGACCAAACATTTGGAAAAATCGGCCACAGATTTTGGTCGATAATATCGGCTGTGCATATCGACATCGGCCAATACAAATCTGAAATAATTCGCATTGGCCTTAGAAAACCCCATAACGGTAGACCTCTAATCGTATGTCTTTAATTAAGCTTTATTAACAATATTACGACTTTAAAGCTTTGACAGCCCAACAATTTCTTTTGACAAGCCAAAGAAATTAAAAATACAATTCACTTGTGGCTTGTTCCAGTGGCGATGAGAGGTTTTGTCAAAATCTATTAAAACTTTAGATTTAATTTCTTAATCCAAGTAGATTTATGTCATTTCTTCCTTAAGATGATATGTTTCTAGAGTAGCCTAAAGTAGAAGTAGATCATCAGTGGTATAATCTGTCCATTATTTCCAGAATAAAGTCAGTACATATTCGTGAGTTACTGACAAAGCTGATCCAGAGTTGAATTGTCAAAAAAAAAAAAAAAATTCCAGGGGAGTAATTTCAATTTTACCGAAGTCCCGATGTAATTCCGATCCCGTAGAAGTTTTGGTTTTCCAAGTGTGACTAGTCCGAGCCCCTCTTGGCGAATGCGGGGCTGTTTACTAGGCCAGTGGAGCAGGACATTGTGGTTATTCACTGGGCTGTTCCCTCTGTCACGGTCCTGCGCTGGAGTTTAGGGGGTAAAGACAGGCGGGGAGAGGGAGAGGGGCCGCATCATTGCCAAGTTGCAGGGGCAAACAATGGCGCGCATTCCACGGGCCGAAACGAGCAAAACCTCCGCTGGGCCCGTCCCAAGGAGCATTCAGCGGCGGCACAAAGCGAAACCTGACGCTGCCAAAGCGGGCCGCGCCAAATGGGGTCTACCTAAACGTCCCACGCACACACAAAAGTTTCTGTTTCTACTGGTCACCGGGGTTAGGGGAGAAAGTGGCGCAATTAGGAGAAAGAGGGTGGTTGGTGTTGATTGCAGTTTAAATGGTTCCCCCAAATATCCAGGACAGAAGTTAAACAGAGTCCACTAAATCAATGCAGATGGACATTTGTACATTAGTAGGGTATATAGAAGTGGAAGCAAGTCAAATGCCATTTTAATGTGTATTCTAATGCGATAATCAAAAGTGAAAAGGATACAACGGGCGATATATCGTCTACAAGATGATATCGAAATTGCAGTTTGGGTGATATGAAAATTTACAATATCGAGCTCATCTCCAATGTCAAGAAATGTGGAAAAAATGAGGGGAAAATGAAAAAAAAAAAGAAGAAAAATTATAATAAAAAATTCAAACAGGGAAAAATAACAAAAAAAGGGGGACATTTTGAGAGAAAAAAGTCAAAGCAATGTAAATTAATGTTTCTGCAAAATTATCACTTCATCATCGTTACCAAGCATGTCCATCCATCCATTTTCTTTCACTTGCCCATTGTCGGGTCGTGGGGGCAGCTGTTGGAGTTGCCCAAATCACATTGAACCAGCCCCTATGGCTCCTCCTGCAGGTGGTGGGTCCACAGAAGGACGGCCTCATGGTTCTAACCGGGCCTGTTGGTCTCTCATAAGGGGCTTCTGAACCGCTCTTTGTCTGACCCGTCACATCGGACCTGCTTGCCCTGGGATGAAGGCATGAAGCACCCGACAACAGAGCTCCAGGATCATTCGGGCTCAAACCCCTCCACCACGTTAAGGTGGAGGTTCCAGGAGGGGACCAAGCATGTCTCCAGAAATATTGAGATATTAATTTTGGTCAATACATTTCAGCTAAAACTGCAATTGAATACGTTTTGGACCCTAATTTTTGTAATTAAAGAACATACGCAAAAACAAAAATAAACCCCACAGTATTCCAGGAAAGTCATTATTTTAAGAAATGTTGATTTTGTGCCAGTGGGATTCAAATGCTTTGTTGATGACATTTAAGGCCTTAATGTTGGTGCAATTTATTAAATTTCAACACCTGTGCACTGGCATGTGTCACCACCGGCTCTAAACCTAGTGGGACTTCACATCTATGGCCCAGTGAAGAAGATAAATGTTTTGTTTCTGAATGTAGAAATGTCCACACAGCAGTATTAGGGTTTCTTCTGACAACTTGCAGAGACTTGGATATTCTCTCCTTGAATCAAGATTATAAATTGTAATATAGATTGTGTTCATTTATGAATGAGTTCCTTGGAAAGACTAGTAGGTATTGTACAAGACTCGAACGAAGAAAAGCCAGTCGCCAGGAGGTCCCCGAGTGCATAAACTCTGGCCAAATAGGATTAAGTGGAGACTCGCATATGCATACTTAAGCTATAGGAAGCCCAGGCTACAGGGCGTTTGCATCTTCTCTCTGCACAATAGCTTTCCTTATGAGGCCAGGACGCCCATGGAAATGAGATTCTGACATTTCCAGGGTCTGTCCTGGTTAAAGTACGGACAAAAGTAGATGATTTATAGTCACACTGATACGTTGTGACATCTCATGGCGCCCAGCATCAAAATGGGATGGTAGTGGCCCATTTGGTAGCGCTTGATCTTAAAGTCAGTGGTTCGATTCCAGCTCCCAGTGCATACTAAAGAAAGACACTTTACCTGCCCTGCCACCAAAGAGGGGGGCCGGGTACCATTTAAAGATACTAGTATGGTATCAAACAAACAGGTTTAGGTACAACTGATATCGAAAAAGTAAAAGTAGCAAAGCAGGTACTGAAAAAAATATTATATCTTCAGAGAGCGAGTTTTGAAAGACTCTCAATGTTGAGTGCTCAATATTTCCATAAATGTCTGTCTCTATAATCCTGTAAAAACATAAATACTCGGCCGCTCCAGCAGTAGCCGATTTTATTTGATTACTTTAGGTGATTCAATCATAGTTTCTGTCCCAGCTTTGCATACGCTCCGGAGTATAAGACACACCAGCCAAAAATGCCTAAAAAAATGCCTAACAGGCTGAATAGGCGTACGCTATGCTAACGTCACACATTGATGGTTCGCTACATGAAGCATAAACAACAAACTAAATAGGTGTCTGGTATGTTAACATCACAAACAGTTCAGATAACTATAGCATAAAGAACAAACCAAACTCTCCATCTCACTCCAAATCACTAAATCCATTGAAATCTTCGTCCTCTGTGTCACTTCTGAACAATCGCCATGGCAACGACCTGGGCACGGAGGCGTAACTGCACCGTTGACAAGCCTCTCCCGGCAGCACGTTTTCAAGCTCTCATTTGCGAACTCGTTCCCCTCGCTGTGGCCATCGAGCTTTTAGCCCGTGATTAGCCTGTTTTGTTTACTTCATTGCGGTAACCTCCGCTCTCTCGCTCACTCCAGACTTTCTTTCTGCTGCTCGATTAGCCTGCAGTGCCCTCTAGCGGCGTGTTAAAGTATATATTTGAATTTAAAAAAGGGAGAAAAAAATCACATATAAGTCGCTCCGGAGTATAAGACTGCCAAACTATGAAAAAAAGGGTGACTTATAGTCCGGAAAATACGGTAGATGCCGTTAGCATTAGCATGATGTTGCTAGCTGTGGCATTTGCGCGGTGATCCAAAATACAATTGCGGAGGTTAAAACTAACTAAGCGATAGAATTCTCCCGGTTCTGCACTTCAAAACAATATGCAGCATGTCTATATATGAGGTTTAGTGAAACTCATATCTAAAACTTGTAGCTAACCAATTTTCATCGCTGATGTTCCCCTCAGGCCAAGGGAGTTGTGGGAGGGCTCGTTTTAACCTCCACCTTAACCAAGCACATTTTCTCCAGTTCGGCATTACCCAAATTTAAAAGCGTCTTATAAACAGCGTTAAAATAGCGACAAAAACAAGTCAAAAACAAGGATGAAAACGCAATTTTTTAACATTAAAAGCATCATACAAGCGACAAAAAAGTGACAGAAATGCAACAAAAAAGCCACAAAAATAATCAAAAAGTGAAACAAAAAAAGTGACAGAATTAAAAAAATGGTTAAAAAAAAGCAAAAAGTAAAAAAAAAAAAACGTCAAAAAAGTGCAGCAACAAGAGTGAAAATCGTAGATCAGTTTTGTAGGTCTTAGCTTTCAAATGAGGAGTTACACTGGCCAATAGGCTGTCAGCTCCACTCAAGAAGTTTTTAGATTTGGGTAACGCCGAACCGGGCAAAATGTGCTTGGTTAAGGCGGGGGTTAAGAGATTAAAGCCCTGACTTCGCTCTTTCCAATGCAAAAGCGCAAAGTCTATCACTTTCGGTCCCGGAGATATCGGCTTCAATCGGCGCTAGATCAGCCGATAGTCGATATTGTAAAATCCCCAAGTATCGGCGCGATATATCGGTCGACCTGTAGTTGTACATGCTCCATTAGTCATCAGAAATCACAATATACCTTTTCACTGCTATGTGGACGACACACAGCTGTATTTATCATGGACACCCCTAGGTCAGACGGATCAGTTAGATTGGCTTAGTTCTTGTGTAAAAGCCATTAACACCTGGATGACTGTGAATGACCTCCTTCCTAACCCTGATAAAACCAAGGTTATATATTATACTCGGCCCTCAAAGACTAAGTTGACTTTGTAGAGTTCGCCACAAAGAGATTTTTCCAAAATGATATTTCAACAAAATGAAATCAAATGGATCAGCTTATACAACTTCTGACTGGAGATGACTGTTGTAAAGGAATCAGCGTCGTTTTTTTTTAATCAATAAACTAATGATTTGAGTATCTGAGAGCTACATAATGAAACACACACATAGATCACGGAGGCTCCTGTACCTGCTCCAGAATGGTCTTCCTCTTCTTGGTGTCGGTGACCGCGGACAGCTGCATGTCCCCCATCTTCTTCATCTTCTCGTCCATGTCGATCTTCTGCTCGAGCCTCTTGATCTCGGTGCGGAGCAGGCGCACCGTGTCGTCCCTGTGGTGCTGCCGGGCGACCGCCGTGGCACAGGCCGAGTGGATGGCCGTGATCCAGTTCTCCAGCTCCGTCTGACTGCAGGTCTGAGGGAGAGGAGTTTGTAAGTGGACATTCATGTGTGATTGTGGCACCTCAGCGTTGATATTTCATGCTTTATCATTTAAATTAATGTGTGTATATAGAAAAAAGACACTTGATGAACAAGAAGTCCTCTCTTAAGCTTGTTGTTTGTTGTTGGAGCGCCCTCTACTGACAGCAGGAGGAATTCAATGTGGCAAAAGCTCAACAGGAAAACTTAAAGTCTGTGAACATGCAACCTTAATTTGTGTAATCTTGACCTGCCAAGTAAAATTAATCAGTGCAAGTTTGTACTTTGAATGTTAATTCAATGTTTTGTTTCAAGCAAATTGAGATTCAATCAACTGCAATCAGGTTTTTCTTTTCTAAATTTAAGTGCAAAATGACTTGTTTCACTGGCAGATTTCCAAACTCTAAAATCAAAGGGTTTCTACAGGTGATGTTTTATGATGCCAGTTTGATGCCAGTTTAATGCCTAACTACTATTCCTTTCGGAATTTGATATTTAAAACTTTTGAGCAAAAGATTGTGTAAACTTTCAGTTAAAACTGCAGCTAAATTAGTTTTAGACCAGAGTTTGTTTTATTGACGAATGTATGCAGTAAAAATAGCAATGTTATTGAGAGGGTTCTGTCTCAAAGGAAAAATTATATTATATATTTAAAATGTATAAGAAATTTAGATTTCATGCCAGTTTGAATCTGATTTAATGCTTTTTAATGACTTTTAACCTGTTACTTGCCGTCCCCCTGATCGGGGGTTAGGGTTAGATTTAGAGTCAGGGATTAGGGCTAGCAATGGCAAATGTGATGTAAGTCATGTTTCACTCACACTGATCTTACATATATTTTCAGAAACTAGAAGGTCATGGGTTTCAAATGAGGCATCACACTGGCATACAGGCTGTAAGCTCTCCTGTCAATGCGCTTTAAGATTTGGATATGCGTCCTTGTGTCCTTGGGGAAGACACTTCACCCTACTTGCCCCTCGAGCGCCGGCCCACGCTAGCAGCTCACTGCTCCTACAGATCGCCCCAGCGACATTGAAGATGGGTCAAATGCAGAAAACTAATTTCTCTACAGAGATTAATAAAGGATAACGTAACTCCAACCCTAAGGCCTTTATTTTGGTGAAATTAATTCAATGACTTTAAATGCTTTTTATTGCCCTGCAGAAACCCTGTGCTTATTTGGAGAAAATGTTAAACATTTCGAGATTACTTTTTGCAAGGCAGTGGAATCACCTTGTCATATTTAAAAAACACGAACACGCCAAACCGAAATGAAGCTGATTTCCATCCGTCGTCCCCCAGTCACACTCTCAAACATTCTCTCAATCATCCCGGAGGAATCCTCTGCAGACACGAGGAGAACATGCAAACTCCACACAGAAAGGCCCGTCCAGCTGGGATTCAAACCTGGGATCTTCCAGCTGTGAAACTGATGATTTCTCCAACACTAAATAATTCACTTCAACATTTTAACATGTGAATGATATTGCAGATAAAGTTGCAGCCCTTAAGTTCACTTTGAGGACTTGTTTGTTTGTTTTTACCTGGAAGAGGAAAGCGTCGCCCAGGGAGTTGCTGAGGCAGAAGACGAAGTCTTTCTTGGGGTGCTCTGGGACGGCCTGCACGATGCTGCTCTCCACCCACACGGCGTGTTTGGGGACGCTGGTGTGGTCGATGCCCGAGCGGTCGTCCGTCTCGTAGAAGAACAGAGTGCAGCCTGAAGAGAAAGTTAAAAAAACAAACAAGTATGAAGTGAGATATTTCAGAAAAGCCCCATGATGAGAAGAAGTGAAGGTTCCTAAGCGAGGGAATCCTGCTCTCCAGTGGATAACGTTAAGAAGTGCAACATCAAGGAAGACATGACATGATCAAGTAGGATTTTCTTGTAAATAATTCATAAATATGACCCATCAAGATATGAAGCAATGAATACGATAGGGAACAATAATCCACTGAGAGTTTTACGAGAACCCCTTTCCAAATGTGACTCTGTGGATTATACCCAGAGATAGATTTTATGCAAGTCACTGCAATTTGTGTTTTCACCACCAGATGCCACCAAAGTCCACAGTAGTACATCAGGTCCCTGTTTAAATCATACCATGTTTTGCTTGATTCGTGCACATTCCTTCTCAGGAGCCCCAAAACCTGCTGACAAAGCGGTGCCTCAAGGAAAACCTATTTATGTTTTCAGAATATTCAAGACAGTTAATGTGCACCCCTGATACCAGACAGCAGGAAGTAGAAAAGTAGTTTATAAAGGCTGAATAGAGCAGGGGTTCCCAAACTTTTCAGGCTGCGACCTCCAAAATCACTCAACAGCTCGGGATCCCCTCCTGTACAATGTGATTAGTGTTTATAATAATTAAAGGTGCAAAACATTTCAAATCTGGTTCAATGATGTTAGTTTGGATTCCGTATTTTGTTATTTGGCTTAAATGTCACTAAAACAATCAAAAATACATCAAATTCAATGTCACAAATGTAAAAATAATTGTCTCAAAATCATCTTGTGACTTCAGTGTCACAACTTTGGGAACCACTGGAATAGAAGATAATTAAGAGCCATTTTCTAATCATTTGAAAACAGTGTTCTGATCACATATTTAATTTAGTCATAGTGTTTTGAGTCATTTAGCTTTAGTAAAGGTGCTTCATTTGTCATTATACATCAACTGTACAATGAAATTTGTCCCATCCCTCGACGCCACTGGACGACCCGTAGGGAACAGTGTGCGGCAGCAGTGCTGCGCCCAGGGACCCATCTCCAGATGTGGAGCCAGGCTGGTGGTCAGAAACACCTGGCTGGAGGATTCATGTATTGTGCATGTTTTTACTGGTGGGGGAAACCGGAGTACCCGGAGGAAACCTACGCAGACACGGGGAGAACATGCACACACGCCACATAGAAAGGCCCCGTCCTATTGGGAATCTTCTAGCTGTGAAGCGTGAGCTCTAACCGCTGCGCCACCGTGCCGCCCAGTCTTTTAGTTGATCAAAATTGTGGTAGACTAAAATTATTATTTTCCTTCTTTGGTGTGATCAATAATTGATTTTCCACTTTACACATAACTAGATTTCATTTTTATTTTTTAATAAAAATGAACCCTGGCTCATGGTGACCCCCCGCCCAAAAAAACCCATCCTCTTTTGGATATCCACCAGTGGGAAAAAATATGCACGTGGCTCGTCATGTGACAGTTTTGTTGTTGTTAAATGCTATTTTAGTTTATATATTTGACCCATCACACGGTCTCCAAGTTAATGCCTTCAGGGAGGAGACTGCGCAATCCACGGGCCAGGTCCAGTCGACTGAAGAACAGTTACTGTATAACCACTAGGCTATCAGGAGGCTCCCTTCCCTCCCTTCCCCGTGCTTCCATCCCTCACCCCACACCAAGGGGTTGAGAAAATGTTGATTCAAATCATGAATTGACAAGACAAAAATCTTTGATCTTTGTTAGTTTGTTTTTCCTTCCTTTCTGTCCTCTGTTTATCCTTTCTTTGTGTCCTGTTGACCCAAATCTAAAGGTTTACAGCCTATAGGCCAGAGTAACGTCTCATTTGAAAGCTAAGACCTACATAACTCATCTAAACAAATTTTTTTTCTTTGCGTTGTAGCCGAGTTGTCGCCACATTTTCATCGCTTTTTTGGTCACGTTTTTGTCGCTCTTTTGTTGCATTTTCATCCTCGTTTTCGTCTCATTGTTGTCAGTATTTGGACACTTTTCCCAAGAAGCTTTTAGACTTGGGTAAAGCTAGACTGGGGAAATGTGCTCGGTTCAGGTCGGGGTAAGAGGTTAAAGGGACTAGATGGAATATAAATGTTAAAATTATGTATTTTCTACCCCCTACTTGCTCAATGTCCTAATGTGTAGAATGAGCCCAGACCTGTTCACCACAACTGCCGCTAAAATCCAGTCACTCAGTGCACGAGCTTAAAGGGATATTTCAGGATTTTTGACATAGGGCCTCATTTCCTAGTTATCCAGAGTGTTGTTGATGTCTGGAGATATTTTTTTTCTTAAATTCATGCAGTTCTTATATTTGAAGAGTCTAGTGGCGCTAGGCTAATGCAAGGCTAACGCATTTCTATGGTATCAGTTAGCCTGCATTAAAAACAGTCTGACCCACTCCACAGTGCACCTGAGACAAATCACTTATAACGCCAGACTAACCATATAAATGTCTGTGTTAATAGAATAATGTTTGAAATATAACTGACCTTGTATCACATGAATTACCGCATTTTGAGGGACTATTTTCTCGCAGATCACTCCGCCGCTGCGTTAGCTTACAGCCACGAAGCTGATGCTGCTCAAATATAAGTTATTTTAAATGCAAAATGGTTATAATTATTCTATCGACACATTTATATCGTTAGTCTGGCGTTATAAGTGATTTACCTCAGGTGCACTGTGGAGTGGGTCAGACTGTTTTTAATGCAGGCTAACTGATACCATAGAAATGCTTTAGCCTTGCCCTAGCCTAGCGCCACTAGACTCTTCAAATATAAGAACTGCATGAATTTAAGAAAAAAATATCTCCAGACATCAACAACACTCTGGATAACTAGGAAATGAGGCCCAATGTCAAAAATCCTGAAATATCCCTTTAACATAGAGACTGCAGTTACGCGTAAGACCTGAGGTGGCAGTGGCGAGTAAAAAAAAAAAAGACAACTTCCATCTAGTCCCTTTAATTGAATTTACATTTCAAACTTACTTTGACTAAAACTATGACCAAATATCTTATTCGACGGCAGGAAACAAACCTTTGAGCGACACCCAGTAGCTCTTCCACTTGCGCCTCGTGGCCGACTCCACCTTCTTGTTCTTCTTGTGCACCAGGAAGTTCTTGACGGCCAGCCTGCCGGCCTTGCGCACCATGCCCTGCGCCGTGGAGAGCAGCGGGTCGGACTGGTAGGCGGAGCTGAGCGTGCTCTGCTCGTCGCTCAGAGCGCCCTCCTCCGGGCTCTCCATCTGACACGAGCTCATCTGCAGCTCCTGCCGGAAGTTCTCGTAGACGCCCTGAACGCAGTCGCCCCCCGCTGGCCCGCCGCCGCCACTGCTGCTGCCGCTGTCGCTGCCGGCGAACAGGCCCCGCCCCCCCGTGGAGCCCGCGGAGAAGGAGGCGGACAGGGTCTTGTAGCGGCGCGGCTGGTGGTCGGAGTCCGGGGTGAGGCCATCGATGCCGCTGTCCTCGAACTCGCTGCCCTCGCCGGCGGTGACGTCCTGGACACATCACAACAACAACAGAGATATAAACCTGTAGTGGGGGCTGGAACCGCAGACGTTAATGTTGTTTTTTATCATTTAGGCGCACCACTTTAGACATCCACACAAATACGGTGACCACCTGTCCTCCTTTTGGTTGGGCATTTCTCCCCCAGTTCTACCTGTCTAGAAAATATGAAATGTTTTGCTTCATAATTGATTTTGAATGTTTGGAATATGAAAATGTTCGCTCTCCCAATGGCAGTACAGCTTTTGCTCTGTTAGACTAACTTATAAAGACATTTAAGATGGATGTTTTCGTCCGTTCCTCCATGGCGCTGCCAAATTGCTCAACTCATCCCACGGTTGCTGCCAACTCACTCACTCACTTGTTATTGAAATGAAAATCTCGATTTTTTTTTTAAAAGGTCTCCTGATGTTTCATAATAGGAAAGTCCAGAGCAATAATATTTATTCATAATATAGCCTACAATTAGACACATAAAAATTGCTATTTCTCTTTTCAATATTCCTTGGCTGCTCTCAAAAGTAAAACTTCTAAATAAGCCATGGAGTTTTCAAAAGCATTTTAGTTTTCTCAACCTGCTGTGATTTACAACCGTCTCCATGGAGACTCAAGGGGAAAGGGGCAGGGTTAAGCTGCTGCTGTGCCTCCGCTCAGAGCAAGTTGTGTTTCACTCACACAGCTCTCACACATATTATTATAAACTAGAAGGTCTTGGCTTTCAAATGACGTATCACACTGGCACATAGGCTGTAAGCTCTCCAGTCAATACGCTTTATATAATAATAATAATTGTTAACCCTTATCCTAACCTACAAAACCGATCTTGTCGTCACTTTTTCATCGTATTTTGGTGCTATTCTGTTGCGTTTTTGTCACTTTTTCGTTGCTTATAACCCGGCCTGTCACGATAGCAAATTTAAAGTTAGATATATATCGAGGCAGGAAAATATTGAGATAAACGATATCATTGACCATAAAGATACTGGATGGTCTCGACTTATACAGCGCTTTCCCACCCACATTAGGCACATCAAGGAACCACCCACCCGTTCATTCATACACTAATGTACGCAGACACTGGAAGCGAGGTGGGTGAAGTGTCTTGCCCAAGGACACAACGACAGTGTGACTGGATTCGAACCCCCGACCTTCCGATCATGAGACAACCCGCTCTACTAACTGCGCCACTGTCACCCCCCAAAAAATGAGGAACGCTTCAGGAATTTGCTTGTTACTAGGAGTGTGACAATATATCGATTTTCCGATATATCGCGATATGTTGCGGGACGATACGATACTTTTTTTCCCGATAGATACTTTTGATGACCTCATGCATATTAATGAGCGACTTCATGCATATTAATGAGGCAGCAGTGCTCACTGTTTTCACAGTCAATAGAGGCCAATAATTATCAAGAATTCACTCAGACCAGCAGGGGGCAGCACTACAGTTTTAAGCACTTGGACCAAACACTGCTAGTTTTTATAATTATAAAGAAGATTAATTTGGGGTTTATTTATTACTTTTTAAATAGGACTGTGGTTGCTTGTTTATTTAATTGTGAATGTCACTGACAGATCTATAGACCCATTTTCAGTGTCAGGGATCATTTATAAACATATACCTGAGGCCAGGAGCTTTTCGTTTCCGAATATGACTTTCCCCTAAATTTCATCACGAATAATAACACTTTTCATATCGGCTTTAAGACTCTATTGATCTCACAATGGAATAATTCACTTGTTGCAGTGACAAACAAACCAAAGCTTGCACTTCTAGCACTCAATCAACCAATGACATTACCTTCATCTCGCTGGTAATTCGCTAGCCCCGCCTCCTCTTAAATTCCCCACTTTTCCTCAGCCATTTTTGTAGTTCCTTGTTTACGGAGGACTTCGATCCACCATCAGCAGCGCACCCTGCTCCATGCTTATTTTCCCCGGGATCCTTCTGTAACTTCTCCCCTGAGAGCGAAGCGTCTCCTCTCGTGCGTGCTGCGCCGGGCTGTGGCACCCTCGGGTCTGCCCTGTCCTGCCCGCACGTCCCAAAGGCTCCGGGGAGATGACGGGGACGGGGGCAACACACAACATGCCATCTCCGTCTAATCATGTGACCGAATCATGCGCTCCAGTGCTCTCTGCAGTGACCGGGCCACCATACTTTTACTGTTACTCTTCCCCGGGCGCCCCATGCCATTATCATGACAAAAGGGGCCAGGGCATTTCAAACGGGGCGTCTGTTTAAGCCGTAACCCCCCCCCTCACACACACACACACACCCCAGTCATCAAGCCTTCAAGGGGAACAACAAGTCTATCGGCCAAGTACAAGCCGCTTGCCCCAAAGCGATTCTGTCCGGGGCGATGCTCGGGGCTGAACCGGTGACGACAACAGAGCGAGAAAAGAATTTGGGCACAGGGTTCGGTCTAAAAGGAGCTCTGTTGTCATCGGAAACACTGTCGAGGGGGGAAAGTTTTGGGTCCAAACGGAGAAGGCACTGGAGAAGAGTAGGAATGTTTACTAGTTAACGTGCGGCCCAATTGGCGCAATTAAAAAGACAAAAGGGATGGTTTGTTTGCTGCCAATGCCGACATATGTGCAGGCATCTGGTTTAAAATCGCCAAATGGTTTCACAAGGTTTTAGACAAAGGACTCCTGCTTACTTTGGGAACTTTACTGCAGGTGAATAGGGAAAAAAAATAAATGTAGAGATATCGATTTGAAACTTCTGCTGAACATTACTGATATAAATATTTTATGTTTTCATATAAAAATAAGGCATTTTGTGCATGAAAATGGCCAAAATGGCCGATATTTTGGGCAACGAAATAAAAAAAATTGATTGAGCCAGATTAAAATGTATGGTTTCATTTTATTGACATATTAGTAACTCAGATTTTTTCAGAGGGGATTTTGGATATATTGTTTAGTTTTTCAATTAACTAATCATAAGTGAAAAAATCTGTAAAACTCAAATTCCGCCTGTTTTTTTGGGTTCAAAGCTGAATAAATCAGGCTAGGAATTAGATATTAAAAAATCCCTCTGAAAAAACCTTCAAAATATTGTTAAGTCCAAGACTGGAAAGTTTGGAGTCTGTATGAGCGACTATAAGGGCTCACCCGCTGCCCGAGTGGGACCTTCTCTCATTCAGAGAAAACGAGCCCTGACGTTTAGTAGCGAGTGCGCGGAACCTTCTTTGGCTCTTCCGCACCAGGCGTCTTGTAGGAGGAAAAATACCATATTTGGGTGATAGCGTCATCACGGGGACCCTTCACAGGACACGTGGATGTAAAATCTGTCAATATTTGTGAATGAATTCTTTCGACGCGCCACAGCTGCTACTTCCGGGTTACCTCCGCGTCACAGGCGGACAAATCATCATAAAATGAGGTGAGTTTTGTCATTTTTATACTCTGACATGAAAGACATCAACAACACTCTGGATAACTAGGAAATGAAGCCCTATGTCAAAAATCCTGAAATATCCCTTTAAGATTACTGTACTTTTTAATTATGTTCTGAATTTTTTGTGTTTTCAATGCACATCAACCTCAATCAAATTTCGTTCCCCCACGTTTCTGCTACACATATAACGCCCCGTTACCTGTATGGTCTGTGCCCTCCTGCCCTGCATGGTGGCGCACACGGACACCTGGCGCTGCCTCGTCCCCTCGGACAGACAGTGGGACCTCCGGCAGGGCAGCGTGTACGCGCTGTAGGCGTTCCCCTCCTCCTCCGAAGGCGACAGCATCTTCTCCTCCCGGGCCTCCCTCGCCGTGGCCCGGCCCGCCCCGTACCGCTTGCCCTTCGCCTGCCTGTGCGCCCCCGGTTTCTTGGTGTACAACTCATCCAGGGAGTTGGCCCTGTCCGCCGAATCCGTGGGACTGGCTTGCATAATACGTCCGTCACAGTGAGGGTAGTCTTCGTGGCCGGCGAGCTGCTCCTGGCTGAGGTCGGACAGCGAAAACTCCAAGCTGTCGTCGCGCCACATGTCCGCCGACTTGGAGCGCTTCTTCTTGACGCTCGCGTTCTCCCTGGCCTTTTGGAGATACTTCACCTCCGCCATGTACATCTCCTCGTCCACCATCGCGTTCGGCACGGTCACCCGCATCTTCCCCGCGTGCGTCGCAGCGTTGGTCAGGTCGGTGTGGAAGGACACGGGCCGCAGGTTCATGGCCACGCGGTCCACCCAGATGGGGCTGCCGAAATCGGAGAGGAGGCCCGGCTCGTTGTTGAACGGCTCCAGCCCATGGTCGGCCAGGGACTGCGGGATGCTCGGGGTGCTGCTGGAGCGCGTGCTGGTCTCGGAGTTGCGGTGCTCTATCTTGCCGGACGAGTTGTGCCGAGGGTTGCGGGACTGCTTGTGGCTCGGGGGCACGCGGAGGGAGCGGGACGTGTGCTTGCGGGACAGGTAGCCGCGCTCGGTACCGTAGAAGGCATGGTCGCCGTTCTGGCTCTCGGCATTTCCCATGGTTTAAAGGCTGAAGAGAGAGCATGAAACCACAGAGATTTAAGTTATCTAACAATGTCTTTTAGGAGGATTCATACAAATCTTAGAGAAATGGCTTGAAAAGTGCTTGAATTAAGACATTTAATGCTGAGCAGGTTTGGACTGTCTTGTCCAATGGAACAGGCATTAATTCACTTAAAGCAGTACTAACTTGTTTACCCTAATAAATCCTTTCCGTAGTCCCTCTGGGGGTAATACAAGTGTTAATGGGATGATTGGGGGTCTTTCATCTCCCCCTGGTGTCTCTGGCCAGAAAACCACATTTGTTTTCCTGCCACCGGGTCGGAGTCACCAATACACACTAATGGAATCACGAAGAAGAAGCTAACAGGCTAACGGGCAAAGCTAACTGCGGGCTAGCGCCACTTAAACAGTATTTACAGCCAAGTTTGAGTGAAAAAAAATGATCTCCATTGTGTAATTGGATGTACAATATCCCTTTGTCTTTTCTGTCAGCGTAGTATTTACTCTCAGGGACAATTAATGAGTAAAAAAACACAACATGCTACAACACCTGCAGTGGCGCTTATGGCCTCTAGGGGCACGAGTTACTTAGTACTGCTTTAAAATAAAACAACATAACTTGAACACTTAAAATAATTCAAAAACACTTGAAATGAGACAAAAACACACAAGGTATTATACGTTATTCTTCCATAGGCAACAAAATAGTCCAAACCAACTCTAAATGAGCGCAAATTCCAATAATTCAAGCACTTTTAATCATTTTTGTCTAAGATAAGATTGCATATTTCCAGTGTATTACACCCGTCTCATACACTAGAAAACTGACCGCCTTAAATTAGATTAATAACTTTAATTTCTTTAAATAAAGTATTTTATGTTGAATTTGAGTATGTTCATGCTCATCGAAAATAAGATAAAAATGCATAAATCCCACTTGAAATAAGACAAATTCTTTTTCACTTGAATAAAAAAAAAAGAAATTATTAAGAAAGAATGTGCTTGTTCCTTTGGCAATAAGGTATTTTAGACTAGACCAAACCTACCTAGACTTTAGATTGAATCCCTTAAATCGAGTAAAATTATGTAATTTTTTCCTGAAGATGATTTTTCTCGTGTGCATTAAAAAGCATTATTCATTTCTATCAAGGTACAGCGTGAGATAAACCAAAAAAACGTACTGTATGGTAATATAGCTTTACTCACAATGACACAATTTTGAATAATGTAAAACATGTGTAGTGTTTGCCTATTATGCCATTCTCTGACTTAAAATACAGCCAGAAAGCAGTACGAGTCCCAAAATTTAAGTTGCCAGATCCAATGGCTATAAAACCAGTTAGTTGCAAGGGACCAAAAAAGTTTTTACAAATTCTCTCTAGCAAAATCCCAAATCAGTGCTATTGCAGACCTCCGTAAGTTAAAGCTCAAGTGGTTGAATTCTGAAGGTTCTTGGCTGAGGTATGGCAGGTCCACATCGGGCTGAAATACAGTAAAATGTGTGCTTGTTGTGTCCTCAAAATGCAGTTTAAGATCACACATTTCGAGCTGTTGAAAATGGGGGAAAAGCATTGACGTCTTTGCTTGTGGCACTGGCTTGTCTTGTGGCTGTGCTGTTATCGATCCATGAATCAAAGTGAGTGAGCAGCAGCAGCAGCAGCAGCAGCAGCACCTACCTGCAGGAGAGGAGCGATGTGTCTGGCATTTTGGTCACTGGATCCTCACGCTGTCTGGACAGGCTCTGCAAAAAGAACAAGTGATAAGAGAGTGTAAATTCAGTCTTACAATGGAAGGAAATGATGTAAAGTAGATTCCGTCGATGATCACTGTAGTGTAGAAGAACAAGTTATTTTTGGCCTGTTTAGCATTTTACGTACATAAAACAAAAACACCACAAGAGCTCAGAAGATTCTCTTGGCATTCAATAGATCAGAGTTAGTTTGTTTTTTTCCAGGCGATTTTCTATCTCGTCAAAAGACCAGGGGCCGAACATCCGAATCGTGGGGAAAGTAAAGCACTTTCCTCTAATGTCAAAGTTATCCAAGGAAATGTCAAATTTTTTTTTTTAATCACTGACGTGTTTCCAATTGTTTATTACTAAAGTCATCCACTACTGCCACTGCCCAAAGTGCAGCCTGGGGGCAAAATCCTCACCCATTTTATTTTAGATCAGTGGAAGCTTGAGAATTATTTGGTTTGAGCACCGTTACTGGGTCATGTATGAGAGGCAGTGTTTCCCCTACCATTATTTTGACAGGGCGGGCTGGCCCGCCATTAGCACCCCCCCATGCCCTGTCAGGACGATAGCCTTTTGTTACGCAGCGCCAATCTCCGATCGATATAAGAGCGTCTTTACAAAATCCGTTCTGGGTTTTGTTTTATGAAATACTACGCTGCTCAGTCTAGTCCGAGTCTGTGTTTTTTATTGATCCGGTCCACGTTTTGCGCTCAAGTAGTGTTTACTTGGAGTTGCACCAAAAAAGATCGGAGAAACGGGGCAGAGACAGGAGCTGCTGCTACAGTGTGAGTAAGTTTAACTAGAGATTACAATAAGATTTACATTAAAAGCCCTTTGGCACAACTACATGTAACAGTTGTGTTTAGGCAAAGCTGTAGCATTATCTGGTTCACATCAGTCACTGAAGTGAGCTCTGATATTGTATGTCCTGAATTTAGCCTTACGCTGATTTTGGTTCCTCTTGTTTTATGTCGAACACAGACCTATTACATGTGTCCTATTAGATTATAAACTGTGGAACTCACTGATAAATACTGAACATGAATATAAGGAAAATCCAAACAACCATGGGAAAACTAATTAATGGTAGCCTATATCAATCTGCCAAACCAGTTAACCTAGGGGAAACACTGAGGGGATGTTGTATCTGATCTCATGGCAAATCAAATCTACCATCAGGTACAAATAAAGTAACCTTGAACCTTGGACCCTGAGACCAATTATTGGTGGCACTCAGGCTTCTTGATGAATTGATGAATAAAGATGTGGAGCACTGTTTAAACTTCTGCTAAATGCACCAAATGAAGGTCCTACTGATCTGTGGTCCTTCACTGAATGACACAGAGTATGTAACAGAGTGATGTGACCGGAACACAACTGTAAAACTGGTAATTAGATCATAAATACTTTATCATCAAGTACCTATTTATTACTTTTTGTCTAGACTCATAAAATGTCTGAAATGTAGAAAAACAACCAAAAACTACACATTTCGACTGGTTATACAGACGTTATTTAGAGTTAATCTCGTCTAAAGCAAAGAATATTGTGGACAGTTATTGGTTCAAGGAAAACAAGAGGTTCAACTAGATTTCTTTAAGAAGGAGTGAGCAGTAATAAGTAGGTGGAATACTTTTATGGAGTATAAGTCCAACAGCACTGACGATGTGTGTGATGATATTCCTCTAGATTCTTCAGAATAACCACAACCATTATCTTAAGCAAACGTATTGCTCTGGTGATGGCATTAAAATTCTTGGGATGTATCCAGTTACCACACACTACATACAGGCTAAATAATTGATTAGCACATGCGAAGTAGAGCAGTGGAGCACTAGGTCGACTTGGAATATTTTCTTTCATCTTTTGCATTTTGAGATCACATGACTAACTCCAAATCCATTTATTTATAGAGAATATTTTATAAAGCAGTTAAAAAGCGCCTCTCAGTGAAATTGCCACACTTAAGAAAAGCAATAAAGGTCAATGGTAATCAGACAATAAAAAAAGTACAAATATATAATGAAAAGTAAAAATTATATAAGGGCTGGGTACCGTTACACGATACTAAATTATTTGTCCAATAGACCCATAAAACAGATGAATAATGTTAATTTATTCCTTTTCCTTCCATTTAATTTATTTTATATTTGTATCATTTGTTTGAGGTGAAACAACCAAGAAACTTCCTTTAATTACAAAAGGGTAAAAAAAAAAAAGTTCCATGTTTGTCTTATTTTTTTGTTTCCCAGTTTTAACAAAACTTTTCCAAATTTTTCTCCCAAAACTTTCAATATTGTTTCGAATTTTCCCCTTAAATTACCCCAATTTTTTCTAATTTTTCTACATATTTTTCCCCCAATTTTTCAAAATTTCCCCAGTTTTTTCCACGTTTTTTCCCTAATTGCTCCAAAAAACATCCTAAAATTTTCCCATATTTTTCCTAAATTTATCCCAATTTTTATTTTATTTTTTCAACTTGTCTTTCACTTTTTTTTTTTTTTTCCATTTTCATTAAATCAAAACGTAAATATAAAGATTTTATATTTCTTTTCGGTACTCTTATTTTTCAATAGCAGTAGTACCTAAACCTTCTTTTTCGATATCGTATAGTTTAACGGATGCCCAGCCCTACACAACAATATAAGCATAAAAACTATAGAAGAAATAAGAATAAACATGTTCCAGGGCTTTGGTCCGGCCAAAGACAAAGGGCCACCCCAGGGTTTTCTCCACATGCGGCCCGCGGTAAACACGTGAGGTCCCGCAATC